>OZ030014.1:28720000-29922500 GCA_964023405.1 Apodemus agrarius
ACTGGAAAAGGGTTTTTCATCTCTCTGGATCTGAAGTCATTTCTGTTGGGATACTCGACATGGCTGTGTCCATTTCAACAAGATATATACACTTAAGATGTCAACTGTTTCACACAATATCTTTTCCCTCCAAATCACAATGTTGATTTGGACCATAGATTTCAGTTCATTATATTTTGAATTAAAAGCTTTGACCTAAAAACTAGAAATCTCTTTTACAAACACTTTGACTAAACCTATTTACAATCAAAGGCAATGTGTGCTTTGATTTTTGGCATAATGAAAATAGAAAATTAACACTAATGCAGTTGTGTAATATATTCTTTCAGTTTGAATTTTTCCTCTTTATCCAAACTTTGGGGTTCAAAGGTGAATTTCCACAGATCAAAAGGCACATTGGCATTACTAGGAAGTTGAAATTCCAGTAGCAATTTTAAGTTTTCTAACACTATACCATTCACATATGGAACCTGGCATCCTCAGCAACTACTGAAAAGTAAAGATATAGTTACAGCATGAAGGACATTTTGCTGAGAGACTTTGTGTTCTGGCTTTAGAATTAGGTTGTGACCAAGGGGAGACATGCATGCTCTCCAATTACATCTAGAGGTTGTTCTTCCATCATTAATACTCATATCTAAGGTAAATACACAAATAGATGATTTCTTGGTGCTTTTTGATGATCCTATAAGAATTCTTAAAATAATATTAGTAATTATAAAGCTCTTTTATAATAGGACTGCTATTATACCCTTTCTGATGTCAAAACTGCAAGGAGAAGCCTGCCAAGTCCTTGAGGGTCACTAATTGCTTCTGATATAGCAGGCAGGCAACTACAACAGTGTGTGATATAAACATATTAAGCATTGTCACAAATTTCTTTCATGTTGATTCTGAAGAGTGGTCACTACTTACTGTCAAAATATTTTATTGTTCATCAATTAGAGTGATTATCTTCATTCTACCTGATTCCCAATCCAGGGGGGGGGAATTCCTAAAGAGAAGCCAGGATTTCAGACATGAGTGATGATTTATTTGGAGACACTAAGCATCTTCTAAACTAGAAATAAGTTTATTAATTGAATTCACATCCAAAGTTTTAAATTTTTTAGAATATATTCATAATCCTTGCAACTGCCATGAAATGTGTGTGAACCTACATCGCCTCTGATTAATAATTAAGCCAGAGATTTCTGCAACTGACTATGATTTTTACTGAGGTAGAATACAACCTGCCTTCTCCTTCAAATGCTTCTTTGATAAGCATGCTGTTTGGGGCTTTACCATCCATTGACAAGATCAGACAGCAGTAGACTTCATATAACTCATGGTAACAACAGATAGGGTCTCAAAGGTAAATGCACGGTGAACTTGAATCACTCCTGTGTATTTCCCGGAGTGGTACAAACACTTTATGCAATTGAGCTGCCTGTAACCTTTGATCAGAATCAAAAATCTCTTTACCTGAAGGTCAGCAACCTGATATCTGGACATCATTTATGTAGTCTTAAGCTCCATCAAAGTCTGAATTTCTGCCAGAACACTTTAGTTTAAAAAGAAGACATTATTTTTATATTTTAGAAAAGGCTCCAGTCTGGCTTATTAAAAATTTTTGTTTCTAACCATTTTCAGTTAATTCTGTGGTACTTTGGTAATCATCTACGTTATCCCTAAGAGTTTAGCATCTCAGAAAATTGCCTGTTTTGAATTATTTTCCCACTGAGGAATATTAATTAGAACTGTAGACTTTATTAATAGTATATTGTACATAATTCACTACTATTTTTTAAAAGTAACTCTCTTTCTTTCCTGTCCCTCAGCTAGCATATATTCTTTACCTGTCTCATGTAACTTTATGGCAAATACATATTAAAAAAGCCTGTCTTTGCACCTGCCTCCCAACCATCCATATTCAATGTTATAGGTCCCTAGGCCATAATAGAATATTTAATTAATACCTTTCCATGTAAAATCGTATTTGATGATTCATTCATTAAACCCTAACAGTCAATGAGAATATTCATGAAAATTAGTTTTAAACATATTCCATATTCTTCCAAATTTAAATGTCTGGAACACTTTCTAGTGGAATTCAGAAGGGACAATCATCAATATTTGGGTCAATTATGGCTCCAGGCTTTCTTCAGATTGTGCCATCATTACATAGAGTGGACAGCTATAATCAACATGTAGAACAGGGATACAAGTAAGAGGTAGAAGCAGATTTTAATTATGACAATGCTATATCTTCTTTTACAAAGTTATGAAAATTGATAACAAATATAAAATAGGACCATCCAGCATTAGCAACTTACATTAAAAAATATGTAAATATTATTTTTCTAATTAGGTTTCTGTGTTTGGGATAAAACCATGAACAAAAGAAACTTGGTGGTAGAAAAGGTTCATTTGACTATTAGGTGACACTGTGTTATCCAGATAAGCCAATACAGGAACTGAAGCAGAGACTAGAGGAATGTTACTTATTGACTTGCTTTCCATAGCTTGCTCAGTTCTTTACTATACAAGTCAAGAACATCTGCTCAAATCAGCTCATATAAATAAGTAATCAATAAAATTTCCCCCACATATATGACAACAGGCCAATCTGATAGAGGCAGTTCTACAATTATATCAATTTACCAGGTGACTTTATTCTGTTTTAAGTTGACAAAAACTAACCAGAACATACATGCAGTATTCTGTCCAATCAAACCAAGCTCACAGTATCTCCATTCTGCTAATAATAATTAACATTGGCAGGATGTGGTTTTGTAAATTACGCTTATAAAAATATGAACAATCTGTAGAGATGATACATTTAATGGATTTAATTTTATTCTACTGTCTATATTCTGTTTATTATGTTATGACAGAAATTGGCTTTATGTAGGTACAAAGTATCAAATTATTAGGATTTTTTACTGGGGCTGAGGGTGTGGCTCAATGGCAAAAATGTTGTTTTTGATATATTTGACCAAGGGTATGATTTATGCACACTACAAAAATAGAAAATTTATGATATGGTAATGTATTCTCTAATAACTTCTCTACATGTTCTTAAATAATTGTTAATACCCCATTACACACCCACCCTCATTATTGGACAGGATATAGTCTTCTAGATCTTTTTGAACCCCTATATTGTTCATTATACCAATTTTAATATTCCTTTGTTAGATTATGTTCCTGTATAAATTACTAAGGTAATCTATACTTTCTTTTTTTTTAATTTTTATTTTCTATATTCTATGTTTACATTCCAAAGGCTTTCCCCTTTCACAGTTCCCCACCACCATACGTCCCATAATTCCTCTCCCCCCAACTATTCCCCAATCATTCCCCCTCCCCCCACGGATTCTCTACAAAACTGGATCCAATATTTACAGGCCCAGGGTCCTCTCCTTTCTTCTTCTTGGGAATCATTTGACTTGCTAATTGTGCCTTGAGTATTTAGGGCTTCTGGGCCCATTAATATCCACTTATCAGTGATTGCATTTCATATGTATTCTTTTGTGATTGGGTTAACTCACTCAGGATGATATTTCCCAGGTCTAACCATTTACCTACAAATTGCATGAATTCATTATTTTTAATTGCTGAGTAGTATTCCATTGTATAAATATACCACATTTTCTGTATCCATTCCTCCTTTGAGGGATATTTGGGCTCCTTCCAATTTCTGGTTATTATAAACAAGGCTGCTATAAACATAGTGGAGCATGTGTCTTTATTGTATGCAGGGGAATCCTCTGGGTATATGCCCAGGAGTGGTATGCCAGGGTCCTCTGGAAGTGACATGCCCAATTTTCTGAGGAACCGCCAAACTGATTTCCAGAGCGGTTTTTACCATTTTGCAATCCCACCAACAGTGGAGGAGTGTTCCTCTTTCTCCACATCCTCGCCAGCACTTGTCTCTTGAGTTTTTAATCTTAGCCTTTCTGACTGGTGTGAGGTAGAATCTCAGGGTTTTTTGATTTGCATTTCCCTGGTGACTAATGATGTTGAACATCTCTTAAGGTGTTTCTCGGACATCAGAATTTCTTGTGGTGAAAATTCTTTGTTTAGCTCTGTACCCATTTTTAATAGGGTTATTTGGTTCTTTGGGGTCTAACTTCTTGTGTTCTTTGTATATATTGGATATTAGCCCTCTGTCGGATGTGGGGTTGGTGAAGATCTTCTCCCACTTTGTTGGTTACCATTTTGTCCTTCTGACAGTGTCCTTTGCCTTGCAGAAACTTTGTAATTTTATGAGGTCCTATTTGTCAATTCTTGATCTTAGTGCGTAAGCTATTGGTGTTCTGTTCAGGAACTTTCCCCCTGTGCCCATGTCCTCCAGGGTCTTCCCAAGTTTCTTTCCTAATAGTTTCAGTGTGTCTAGTTTTATGTGGAGGTCCTTGATCCACTTGGAGTTGATCTTAGTGCAAAGAGATAAGAGTGGGTCAATTCGCATTCTTCTGCATGTTGACCTCCAGTTGAACCAGCACCATTTGTTGAAAATGCTATCTTTATTTCACTGGATGGTTGTGGCTCCTTTATCAAAGATCAAGTGGCCATATGTCTGTGGGTTCATTTCTGGGTCTTCAATCTTATTCCATTGATCTACTTGCCTGTTGCTGTACCAATACCATGCAGTTTTAAACACAATTGCTCTGGAGTACTGCTTAAGGTCAGGGATATTGATTCCCCCAGAAGTCCTTTTATTGTTGAGAATAGTTTTAGCTATCCTGGGTTTTTTGTTGCTCCAGATGAATTTGAGAATTGTTCTTTCTAGATCTATGAAGAATTGAGTTGGGATTTTGATGGGGATCACATTGAATCTGTAGATTGCTTTTGGCAAGATGGCCATTTTTACTATATTGATCCTGCCAATCCAGGAGCAAGAAATATTTTTCCATCTTCTGAGGTCTTCTTCGATTTCCTTCTTCAAGGACTTGAAGTTCCTGTTGTACAGATCTTCTGCTTGGTTGGTTAGAGTTACGCCAAGGTACTTTATGATGTTTGTGGCTATTGTGAAGGGTGTTATTTCCCTAACTTCTTTCTCAGCCTGCTTGTACTTTGAGTACAAGAAGGGTACTGATTTGCTTAAGTTAATTTTATAACCAGACACTTTGCTGAAGTTGTTTATCAGCTTAGAAGTTCTCTGGTGAAGTTTTTTTGGGTTGCTTAAGTAAACTATCATATCATCTGCAAATAATGATAGTTTGATTTCTTCCTTTCCAATTTGTAATCTACACTTTCTTATAAAAATATTAAATCACTTTTATGAAAGTAATGCATTAATGTATGCTCTTTCCTACTTGAATTTAAGGTTTCTGAGCATGTATATTATATCTAATACATTTTTATAATTTTTATGTTACACAATATGTGATGCACTACCACTTAGTACATGGGTACAAAATAGCTATTTTGTAAATATTTTAGCATGCTGATGAATTTATAAATAAATAGTTGAGTAGTACATTGTACATTGTGATGGAGACTTACGTGATTTAAATCTATATGCTTTAAAAACACCAGGTAGTTTGAGGGATGTCATAGACTTCCTATAACTATAGAAATATAATATAAATATATAACTAAAGTAAATAATATAGACCATAGGGAATGTATGTCTTTAAATGGTGAGAATAAGAAAGATGCTTAGCAATTCAAATCCCATGCTGATCTAGCAAATAATCCATGTTTGGGTTTTAGAACTCACTTGCCAGCTCATAATAATTTGTAATTCCAAGAACTTTGGAACTAATGCCTCTTCTGGCCACAAGTGGGTGTACACACTTGCACATACATGTGTGTAGGTAAACGCTTGTACACATAAAGTGAAAATAAGTATTTAGCACAAATATACATTTTATTGCTGTTTCTCTTCATTGGACATCTATAAAAATCTTCTCATCTGCCTTACATCTACGTATATTATTACAGTTTATGTCTTCATTCCCTGAGTGTTCTTTGATTAATATGTAGCATACAATTCCTTTTAAAAGCTAGAATACACTTCACAGATTTGAAAAATGGTCTTAAATTTCAAATCCTAAAGTTTTACCAAGGCAGTGTATCTCTGATCATCCCCTAAAGAAATTAATTTCCATAGGGCGCATCTAGTAGTTCTCTGGCCATTTTATATTTTTTCTCTACACAAAATATGGGAAATTATCTCTGAAGGAGTAAATGATGAGAACTGATGAATAAATAAACATTTAAGTAAGTCTGAACTTCCATTTCCAGGTCACTGATTATGTTTCTACAAGTAGAATTACTTCTCCATCTATTCCTACTATTCAAGACCTTATCCATATTGAGTTCATAGCTTCTCACTAAGATAGACCTTGTTCATCATATTGGGTTCATCTCTTCCCAATATAGAAGCTCTTATTGAATTTGTATGATTATGACAGACCTCATCCATAGACCTTGTGGGAGTTTACTGCTTTACGTAACACCATATGGTAAGTATCAGTTGTGGGGCATGAGAAAGAATGTTCAAAGGACATTTTCAACAGTTCCCAAGAAAGCATATCCAATTTTGTTTATGGTGACTGCAGTGAACCCTTAGATCATCTCTCATTCTCTTTCTTTTAACCCATTCTGACCCTTGAACAATAGGGAGGATCATTAATTTATCTTATACTAAAATGCAATTAGAAAGAACTGTTTGTTATTCCTTAAGTTCATTAATTCTATATGTTATGTTTCTAGTGAAAATATGAAATAAATTGTATGTTTCTGCTACTGAAATATGATATTTGAAAACAAGAGTTAATTTATCAGATTATATTATCACCATGAATATATATTTATTTTCAATTATATAAAGTTACAAATGTTTAAATTTACTTAAAGAATAGTCATTAAAATTTAATATAATTATACAAATTATCACACAAAGCTTATATAAGGAAATATGTTTCCTCTCTAACTAGCATTGAAATGGTATTATATTTTATAGTTACATATGAGCATTTTATAAAAGCCTCTGTCTTTTATTGTAGAAATTTCAGATATCTCCGTCTTTACACTTTCAATGCTTGCTGCTAGTCATATAAAGTCAGGAATAATGTGGATGTATAATTTGCTCCAATTGTTTTTTAAGGATTTACAGGCAGTGATTCATCAATCAGATTCTCTACAACTTCTGTTTAATCTCCTGGTTCATGGTGAATTCTTTTACATTCATTCTAGTGTATCACATTTAGTGTTAGAAAAATGATGGGATGTTTTAATTTTATCTGATGTGGAATGGACTGAAGTATCTCTTCTTTATTTGGTTGTCATTTGTATGATATCAATAGAATTTTAAAGGTGGTACACTATTTTAGTGAATGCAAACATTTGTAGATATGTTGATTAATCCTGGCTTGACTCAAGGAACCATGAATCATAATTTAGCAACTACTTTCATTTCAAAAGGACTCACAGGAGAGAGAATTAAAACAAAAAGACTTCTATGCTGTACCAATAATACAGACTTTTTTGTAAATAAATGGAATAAAATATACATCACTTATTAATAGCTATAGCAATGTCCTTCAGCTACTTTGTCAAATTTCTACAAACCTGCAGGTTTAAAACTAAAGGAAATTATTTTCTCATATTACTATGGCCTATATTTCAAGATTAAGTTGTCTCAATGAATCACAGCTACTGGGCATTCAAGAGCAGTACCTCTCTGCTTGTTTCAAGCTTCTGATGTTACCTTGATTCCTTTGCTGAATGAATCAACTCTCACCTCTGCCTGTATCCAATTGTGGTCTTTTCCTTGTGTTATTCTATGTTCTTTCAGATCCTCTAAAATCATTTCAATTAAATAGAAGGCCTGCCTAGAAACCTAAGCCACAATATTCTAAATGTAACCACATTTATCAGTGTTTCCTAAGTAGGGGTCTATTCATATTAATACATCATATTTTCCTGAGTTTACCATTTTATTCACAAAGGTATTTTTTATGTCATTAAAAGTTTGGATGAAAATCTAATCTTTCTGTGCCAATGGTAATGAATAGCTCACAATGTTTCCTAATTTATTTGATCAGGCAACTAATAGCTTTGGTAAACATGCTTTTAGTAAACATGCAAGACCTAGGCTAGAGCAAACAAATCCATCAGTAAATATGCCTTTTAGCATAAAGCAATGGAAATGATCCCTCTGTGGCAGCTATGGCTTCAAGAATAATGTCAAACTAACATTGCTCTATGTCCTTGAACTGTTGACTACATTCTTCCAAGGACTGTGTACATGATAGGTGACTCAGCCTGGATATAGATATCTTTCCTGATCCGGCCAAATTTCCCATGGCAGAGATTAGAACAAATTTAACACCATCGATGTATTTCCAACATTTACTGTGGTTTCCATTATCCTCCGGCACAGACACTCTTACATCTTTACATTTTCTCATACCCTATCTTATTAATAAGGAAATTCTATATTAAAAATTGTATTTTATCACTACATTTAATATGGTTAATTATCTTTTAATCTCTATTCCTCATCTGCCCCATTCCTTCATGTTTCCCTCTTGTATAACCGTGTATGGCCTACCTCCCACTTTTGTTTTTATACTATATTCCAAAATATGACTTCTAAAACATTAATCATATTATATAATATTTTAAATGTACCATTTGCTGTGTAATTAACAGAGAATTTATCATTTTACTTTAATTTTTAACAAGATAAGTTTTACTACTAGAGAGGAATAATTTTGGAGAGATGTTACAGAGGTTTACGCAGACTAATAGTGTAAAGGACCTCTTAACATTTGGAAAATGTTTTTTTTTTATTTGTCCATGTAGAGTACATCCTGACCTTGCAGAGGATAAAAAGAAAGAGGCTTCAGTAAAATTTCTATTTGCCTAATGTCATGGAGACAGTGATATTTTGCTATGTGACAGAACTCAATTAATCAAAATCTAAATGATTTTGGTAAAGAAGGGCACAAGGACAGTTGTGATAAAATACATAAATATACATATGTGATATGTGTGTATACATGGCAGGAAAAATTAGACTTCTTTGTGAAGAGCTGTGTTTTATAACTTCAAAGAAAAAGCTCCTGTGTGCTATGACAGTAATTTCATATTGCACAAAAAGGTTAACATAAAAATTTAGTACAAATGTTTCCTTTCCATTATTTAATTATACACAAGTATCTTTCTTTACAAATATTTTATTATATATAGTTATCTTTTATGTATGAAATGATGATCTCTGTTTCCAAAACTAAACATCCTTAAAGAAATAAAAACAATTTCCAAGAATAAAATCAGTAAATTTCATCTATTTTATTTTAAATTAACTTTTATTTAACTCCATTCTCCCTGTAGGCATTTTTGTCAAGATTTTTGGCAGTATATTTCCCTAAAGCTTACATATAAGTGAATTGTAGGCTTTGCATACAATCTGTGTGACAATATTGCTTTAAATATTATATTTTCAAGTTCTTGATGCTATTATTCTGTATATGTTCAACTCTCAATTAGAACTGTAGCTAAAAATTGCATAAGGACTCTGCTGTTTATGGTAACAGAGAAGTTAGACTGATAATATTGTTCCAGAATATTACCTAAGCTTTTTGGTTAATATTGTGAATTCATCAAATCATGACAAACATGTCATGGTGATATTCAGGTGTTATTTATTCCATGTAGCCTGTTCTTTCCTTCTATGTCTTGGCCTTTTACAATTCTGTAATATTCTTTACAACTTGGAGTGTACAGTAAAAAATTCGATGCCTTTAATCCCAGCACTTGGGAGGCAGAGGCAGGCAGATTTCTGAGTTCGAGGCCAGCCTGGACTACAGAGTGAGTCCAGGACAGCCAGGACTGCACAGAGAAACCCTGTCTCAAAAAACCAAAAAAAAATCGAATAATTATATTTTTTGTTGTTACTTTCCTTATCTATTTGATTGAATACCTAACTAAAACAAAACAAAACCCAGACACTATTATCGATGCCAACAAGTGCTTGCTGCCTGGAGCCAGATATAGCTGTCACCTGAGAGGCTTTGCTAGTGCATAACAAATACAGAGAGTAACACTTTCAGCCAGCCACTGAACTGAGCACAGTGTCCCAAATGGAGGAGCTAGACAAAGCGTCCAAGGAGCTAAAGGAGTTTGCAGTACCATAGGAGGAACAACAATATGAGCCTCCCAGTATTTCCAGAGCTCCCAGGGACAAAGCCATCAACCAAAGAGTACACATGGAGTTACCCATGGCTCAAGATGCATAGTCCACAGAATATGGCCTTGTAAGACACCAAAGGGAGGAGAGGCCCTTGGTCCTGGAAAGGCTCGATTCTGCAGCATAGAGGAATACCAGAACAGGGAAGCAGGAGAGGGTTGATTGGGGAACAGGGGAAGAGGAGGGGTGTGAGGAAAGGGGACATTTGAAATATAAATAAAGAATATATCTAATAAAATTATCAAAAAATATGAGAAAAAGGTTCATTTAGTGCGGGGGACAGCAAACAATGATAGTAGGCCGGGATGGAGACATCTCAGAAGCCCGCAGCAGCTTCTTGTAGAAAAGGATGGTGTCTGGGACCCTGAGAAGTAGGATACACACACCTCCAGAGGACCCACCATCTGAAATAATGGACTGCCTGCAGTAAGCTTGGATGAAGACATTTCAGTAGCCCATGAAAGGTCTTTGTAACAACAGTTGTTCCCATTTCTCCTAACCTTAGCCCTTGACAACAGCTGTATAGATTTCATTTGTGTGTGACTGTCTTTCAGTTGACCTTGGTGTGCATAATTATTCTATTATATCTGACTTTCTTACTTCTATCTCCTTCTGCTATGGCAAATTCTGTGAAACTAGATGGTCCCTGATGTAATGATTATTAAACAGTTAAAAACTGAGACATGGGGCACAGCACAGCACAACACAGTCCTAATGGCCCATGTGCATGTTGTGTGTCCTCATCTCAGAAACAATGTGATAATTGCACAGTGGTAGTACCACATTAATGCTTGACTTACAAAGAAAGTTTGATGAAATTATTAGAAAATGAATTAGAGCCAACATTGAGGCCTCAAAGAAAGAAAAAAAGATTAGTTATGAAACAAGTTTTGCACATTTGAGAGTATAGAATATATAAAATTTTATATTAGTAAAACATTGGGACTCTTAGAAGTCATTGTGTGCAATGTGCAGAAGCAGAAAGCTAGGGGAACTACTGAGTTAAGGGCTAACTTGATTCTTTCTGGCCACTGCCTGGTAGCTTTGCCCATATCATTTATCATTAGAGCTTTACAAGAAAATGCAAGTAGCTGACTGCGGAGCACTGAGCTCTGAAGTATAATAGTTTAAATAGTTAAAGTTTAAAGAATGATGTTTGTAATTATTATTATTTTGGGTATAGACCTTGGAATAGGGAAGCTTGAAGCTTTGGGGAACAATTGTAATTCTTGATTCTTTGTGGGATGTGGTTATTCTTTTGCATTTGATTTGGCAATGATTATATAATGTCTATTTTATCTGCTTTTGTAGTATCAATAAAAGACTGGGGCAAGAAGAAGGCAAGAGAGAATGTAGGCAGCATGTAGAGAGAATCTAGAGAGAATGCAAAAAACATGTAGAGTGCATGTACAGAGCATGTACAGAGCATATACAGAGCATGTAGAGAATGAGTAGTCAACATGTGAAGAGCAAGTGAAAGTGAATAAGAGCATGAGAAGAGCTTGTGAAGAGTGTGTATGTGTGTGAGTGAAAAGGGAATGGATGTGGTATGTATGAGACGTGTGTGAAGAGTTTGTGTGTGTGTGTGCGTGTGTGTGAGTGAAAGGAGAACACACAGAGATGTGTATGAGCGTGAGAGTGCAAGAAAAGTGTACAGAAGAAAAGCAGAGTGTGCAGAACGCAGAGTGTGTGCAGACTCAAGCTGCGAGTGAGTGAGCAAGATAGAAAAAGAGCACACAATGAGAGAGAAAAGAAACTTTAAGCCTTGAAAAATTCCGTTAGTTTGTACCCCAAAACTAGTCTGTGTATATTTATTATGCACCTTCCAGATATCCCTGCTTCCAATTGAGAACTCCGATCCTGTGTCAAGGCTGGATCCCAGCATTTTAGAGCAGTGGTTCTCAAGTCTCATAATTCTATGTCCCTTTATTATAGTTCCTCATGCTGTAGTGATATCCAACAATACAATTATTTTGATTGTTACTTCATAACTGTAATTTCACTACTGTTATGAATAGTAATACATATAGTTTTGAAGACAGAGGTTTGTCAAAGACATTGTGACCCACAAGTTGAGAACCAATAAATTAGACACAAGATTTCAAAGGGATTTCAGTCTATTGTGGTTGAAAAGTCCTGACAGACTGGCCAGTCCATGGAAGTGCATGTGTGGACAGTGACAGTTCATAGTCCTCCCGACCAGGAAACAGAAACCAAAATAACTAAGAGATTAGACTACTGACCTTCAAATCCAGACCCTAGTGTCTTTCTGCCAAGTAGAGCCACCTCCCGATGTTCCCTCCCATATTAATCACTATGGGGTGGGGGCAGGGACATCCATGTGGAGACAGAAGGATGAGGAAGACATGGGATGTAGAACAGTTGGAGGATGGATGGGGGTTAATAAAAAATGGAGTGAACCGGGTGTGGTGGTGCATGCCTGTAATCCCAGCACTTGGGAGGCAGAGGCAGGCAGATTTCTGAGTTCGAGGCCAACCTGGTCTACTGAGTGTGTTCTAGGACAGCCAGGGCTACACAGAGAAACCCTGTCTGGAAAAACCAAAAAAAAGGGGGGGAGGAGTGTAAAAATTAATTAATTAATTTAAATAAATAAATCAACAAAACAACAACAACAAGGTCCCATAAACATTTCCACAAGTCAATATAATGGTGGGGGGGGATTTTCTCAATTCTTTGCCTTTTACTAGATATTTCTAATTTGTTTCATTTGCAAAAACTAACCAGTATAGTATAATATTATCATGAATGTTAAAATAAAAATTTTATCCATAATATTTAATTCAATTCTCCTGTGTCTTAAAGAAACAAATTAATTAAAAGAAGTAGGCTTTATAGATTTATATTTCCCTTTACCTTTGAGCATATACAAGGATTGTACCAATTTGGATAAATATCATAATAGTTCAAAATGTTAATTTCCAAATGCTGCTAGATTTCATTTTATTAATTTCCAGAGTGAAATGAAAACATTGCCTTTGGCTCTGCTCCTGCATACGAGTAGAAAAATGACAATATTTAGTACTGAAAACTGGATTTCACATGGTACATTTTAATTGACCTCAGTAGGATGCCTTTGGGAGTAGGAAATGCATGACATGGCATGGTCACTCTTGGTCATCAGTGTCATCAGTGTGCCATACAATAATGTACTAAATATAACTCATGAAAGAAGTGAAAAAAGATCTCTCTCTTTTTTTTTTTTTTTTTTTGGTTTTTTGAGACAGGGTTTCTCTGTGTAGTCCTGGCTGTCCTGGAACTCACTCTGTAGACCAGGCTGGCCTCGAACTCAGAAATCCGCCTGCCTCTGCCTCCCAAGTGCTGGGATTAGAGGCATGCACCACCACCGCCCAGTGAAAAAAGATCTTAAATGCTAACATTGACAAATAATGGGTACACTTGATATTACTATTGTTACTGTTGTTATGGTTGTTGTTGCATTAAATGTCAACTTAAAAAACTTCAATTTATTACTTGCATCATTCTTTTTTTAAGACTTGTTTGTTTATTTATTTATTTATTTATTTATTTATTTATTTATTATTAGAACACTATATCTGTCTTCAGACACCCAGAAGAGGGCATCAGATCTCATTATGGATGGTTGTGAGCTACCATGTGGTTGATGGAATTTGAACTCAGGACCTTCAGAAGATCTTCCAGTGCTCTTAACTGCTGATCCATCTCTCTAGCCCTTGCATCATTCTTAAAAATCTATTTCTCTTTCCTAGTCTAAAAATCAGATATAATATTGAGCTTTTAGATTTGCATGGTATACATATCAATATCTAAGTATGTGTTCTGTCATTCAATCCCTATAGTAGTCCTTGGGATTATATTTTGTGTGTGTATGAGTGTTTGTGTATGTGAGAAAGAAAAAGAGCATATTTCTGTACATGGAATAATGTGTATACATATACACATATACACACATATACACATACACACATGCACACATACACATATACTCATATACACATATACACATATATACATATACACATATATACATATATATGGACAAGACCCATTTCATCACTCAAAGATTTTATTTTCTATGAATTGGATCTTAAACATAATGGACCAGAGACAACCAGATAATACCATGACAAACATACTATGACAAACCAGAAAGCATAACAGTAAAAGCAGAAAGAAATTTTCAAAGAGACAAAAGTGGAGTGATATCTTAAAGATGAAAACTTTCATACCCTATAGTAGTGTACGTAGATATAAGATAGTATCCTGTGTTAAAAGCATAGAAAGCCATTGAAATAACTGTAATATTAAGTTAATTATACACCATGAGTTCTGAGTATGTTTTATTTGTTAGTTTTAGACTAAGGCTCATTTTATTAACTTAAAAATTCACAGATAAAATCCACATGTATGCCATTGGAACACAATTGCAACATGTTACTTGAGGCTAACACACCTTACTCAAGGCTGCTGGGGAGATTAAACCATTTGTTCATAAGGTCAGAGCTGTACCCACTGTGGGAACTTCTCTGTTTTCCTGTAGAACACAATTGCT
This sequence comes from Apodemus agrarius, assembly GCA_964023405.1. Classification (NCBI taxonomy): domain Eukaryota; kingdom Metazoa; phylum Chordata; class Mammalia; order Rodentia; family Muridae; genus Apodemus; species Apodemus agrarius. The sequence goes on from OZ030014.1 coordinate 28,734,742, forward strand.
CTTGATTCTCCACTAAATAACTCTAGCGATTACAAATCAAAATGTTTCCAAGAAAGTGTTTCTCCTCAGTTCTTGCCTTCCTAAAAGGAAAAGTAAATCAGTGAGATTCTAGATAGCTTTTCAAGAAGTTTTTTTGTTGCAGTCTGTTTTTTTTTTTTGTTTGTTTGCTTTTAGTAACGGTATGGGAAGCCAATACTCATTAAATATTGAAGGTAGTATCTTGTTTGTAGGGGCATGAGTTGCCATCCTAATATCCAATAAAACAGAAGTTCTAGCAAGAGTTATCATGTGAAATGGGGAAAGGTGATTCATATTCATCAAAGGAAAAATCCACAAAGGGAATGTCTCAATTCTGAACAAATATATCCTAAATACAAGGGCACCCACATTTATAAAAGAAACAACTAAATCTCAAAGCACACATTGAACCTCACACAATAATAAATGGAAGAGACTTTAATAGCCCACTCTCACCAATGGACAGGTCATTGAAACAGAAACTAAACAGAGACACAGTGAAACTAATAGAGGTCATGAACCAAATGGATTTAAGAGATTTATACCAAATGGATTTAAGAGATTTATACAAGCCAGGCGTTGGTGGTGCACGCCTTTAATCCCAGCACTTGGGAGGCAGAGGCAGGCGGATTCCTGAGTTCGAGGCCAGCCTTGTCTACAGAGTGAGTTCCAGGACAGTCAGGGCTACACAGAGAAACCCTGTCTCAAAAAAACAACAACAAAAAAAGAGATTTATACAGACCATTTTACCATAAAAAAAGAATATACCTTCTCAGCACCTCAAGGAACCTTCTCTAAAATTGACCATATAACTGGTCACAAAAGAAACCTCTGCAGATACAAAAAGGTTGAAATAATCTCATGAATCCTATCAGATCACCATGGGTTATGGTTAGACTTTTATAACAGCAACAACAACAAAACCACATTCCATGGAAACTGAACAACTCTCTACTCAAGAATAATTTAGTTAGACAAGAAATAAATAAATTAAAGACTTCCTGGAATTCAATGAAAGTGATGACACAGCATACCCACTTATACAACACGCTAAGAGAAATATTCATAGCACTAAGTGTCCTCCTACAGAAATTGGAAAGATTCTACACTAGTAACTTAACACATTTGAAAGCCCTAGAACAAAGAGAAGCAAACACACCCAAGAGGAGTAAGTGACATGAAATAGACAAATTCAGGGCAGGAATCAACCAAATAGAAACAAAGAAAATGATACAAAGACTTTACAAAACCAAATCTTGTCCTTTGAGAAATTTAACAAGATATATAACCCCCTAGCCAAACTAAATAAAGGGTACAAAGACAGTATCCAAATTAACAAAATCATAAATGAAAAGGGAGGCATAACAACAGAAACAGAGAATTCAAAAAACCATCAGATCCTCAGAAAATTGCGCATGTCACTTCCAGAGGACCCTGGCATACCACTCCTGGGCATATACCCAGAGAATTCCCCTGCATACAATAAAGACACATGTTCCACTATGTTTATAATGGCCAGAAATTGGAAGGAGCCCAAATATCCCTCAAAGGAGGAATGGATACAGAAAATGTGGTATATTTATACAATGGAATACTACTCAGCAATTAAAAATAATGAATTCATGCAATTTGTAGGTAAATGGTTAGACCTGGAAAATATCATCCTGAGTGAGTTAACCCAATCACAAAAGAATACACATGAAATGCAATCACTGATAAGTGGATATTAATGAGCCCAGAAGCCCTAAATACTCAAGGCACAATTAGCTAGTCAAATGATTCCCAAGAAGAAGAAAGGAGAGGACCCTGGGCCTGTAAATATTGGATCCAGTTTTGTAGAGAAACCGTGGGGGGAGGGGGAATGATTGGGGAATAGTTGGGAGGGAGAGGAATTATGGGACATATGGTGGGGGGGAACTGGGAAAGGGGAAAGCCTTTGGAATGTAAACATAGAATATAGAAAATAAAAATTAAAAAAGAAAAATAATTAAAAAAAAACCTCATCAGATTCTACTCCAAATGCTTAACTCAATAAAACTGGAAAATCTCCATGAAATGTATGATTTTTCTAGACAGATACCACATACCACAGTTAAATCAAGAGCAGGTAAATTATCTAGACAGGCTTATATATGCTAAGGAAATTGAAGTTACTAAAATCCTCCCACATAAAAATATCCCAGGGACAGATGGCTTTAGTGTGGATCTACCAGTCCTTCAAAGAAGAGCTAATACCAACACTCTTCAAAATCTTTCATAAAATAGAAATAGAAGGGACACAACCTAATTCATTCCATGAAGCAACAATTAGTTGAAACATAAACCACACAAAGACCCAAAAATGAAAGAGCATTTCAGACCAACTTCCATTATAAATATCAATGCAAAAATATTCAATAAAATTCTAACAAATTAAATACAAGAACACACCAAAACCATTATTTACCATTATCAAGTAGGCTTCATCCAAGTAATGCAAGCTTAATTCAATATATGAAAATTCATTAACATAATCCACTATATAAACAAGTACAATGAAAATATTCACATGATCATGTTAAAAGTATTGGAGACATCAGGAATTAAAAGCCCTTTCATAAACATAATTTAAGCAAACCAAGAGCCAATATTAAGTTAAATGGAGAAATACATGAAGCAAACTAAAATTAGGGGCAAGACAAGGCTTCCCATTCTGTCCATACCTCTTCAATATATTACTCTTATTTCTAGATAAAGCAATATGACAACAAAAGGAGATCAAGGGGATACAAATTGGCAAAGAAGTGACGTCATCACTATTTGTAGATGATAGCATACATAAGTGACCCCACAATTCTACCAGAGAACTTCTAATAAACAACTTGGACATATTTCTTAAGGACTTCAGTGTGTGTGTGTGTGTGTGTGTGTGTGTGTGTGTGTGTGTGAATGTATGAATGTGAACTGTGCAAAGACATACTTATTGAAGCCTAACATTTATGAATCTAATCATCCTTGATTGTTTTTCCCCATAGTCATTGAGAACAGTGCTCTCAATCAAACCCAGACTTTATAAATAAGATTAGTCATCATAGTCAACCTGCTTTGATTGGTCTTCGCTACAGTTATTGTGGAAGAGGCTCTTTATCTAAGTCAAGTCTGCATCTGTAGAGAAGATTAGTCACTGTAGTTATCTTGCTCTTCCATCATACTCATTGTGGAAAGGGATCTTAATTGAACCAGAATTTACAGATAGGACTAGGCATTACAGTCAGCTTCCTCAATGGAGCTCTGCCTTCTGGTGTTGGATAACAGGCAGACCACATTGCCACTATATATAAGTATATATATATATATATATATATATATATATATATATATATATATATATACACAGTTCCTTCATAGGGATATAATCATGCTCTATTTACATGCATTTTTATTGTATAAAACAATTGCATAAAGGAAGCCAGTTAAGCTCTTTTAAAATATAGTTTGGAATTTCCTTTACCTTAGGCATTTCTAAGGAATTAGGGAGGTGAGAGAAATCTCCAAGCTCATTCTGCTAACCATCTGCTTCATAATTTTCAGGGAGCTTATTAAAATGCAGACTGTACAATATATCCTAATTTAATCAAAATCCCTAGGGCTGGGTACACATGTGGGTCTTCAGATGATTATTACACAGAAATTGATTACAAACTTCTAGAGTAGGAGCCAAGTGAGCACAAAGGGTGGTTTATAGTTTTCTTATGTCTACAATATGTACATGTATAATTTATTTATGAAAATATTAGAGAAATTTATGTGCTTGACTCTTAAGTACTGTAATTGGTAATGCTATATACCCAAACACCAGAAACCTGTTTGCATTGAATGCTAAAAAAAAAAAAAAAAAGCTTGTATCATAAAACATGGCAAGAAATGTCATAATATGAAAAATTTTATTAGGAAGTTTACAAAATGAAAGATCTTATGATATTGGCTACATCTTTTTCTATTTAAATTTTAAATACAGTTTTTCTCCTGTTTCTCATGAGAATAAAATATTAGTTTGGATAGGTTATTTACCCATTCCTTGGAGACTTCTTAACCAACTAACATGATGCCAAAGAAGCCCTTGAGTTATCATTTTTGATTTTCACTTTACATCACACTCTCAACACACATCTCACATATCTCTTGAGAAATGCAGATATAAAACGATCTTCAAGAGCCCATTCAGGCTGTTGGTAACTTGTTCTGTTTTGATTTAATGATAAAGCATTCAAGAAAAAAGCATAAGATTATAAACTAACTCATGATTCAAGAAGAACTGGTTGATGAGCAAAATATGTTGTAAGTATAAAAGTGTTAAATAAAAATACATAAAGTGTAAATATAAAATTTTAAATGCCCATACTTATCTAGTTCATCAAAACTTTCAGTTTTAAGGGAAAAAATGATGTAGAGCAAAATAATTTCATGAGATAGAGAAGTTGTGAATTACTTAGTGGTATGTAAATTCAATGTAGAATATATGTTGACCTCCAGTTGAGCCAGCACCATATGTTGAAAAGGCTATCTTTTTTCCACTGGATGTTTTCAGCTCCTTTGTCAAAGATCAATTGGCCATAGATGTGTGGGTTCAATTCTGGGTCTTCAATCCTATTTCATTGATCCGCCTCCCTGTCACTGAACCAATACCATGCAGTTTTTAATACTACTGCTCTGTAATATTGCTTGAGATCCGGGATATTGATTCCCCCAGAAGTTCTTTTGCTGTTGATGATAGTTTTAGCTATCCTGGGTTTTTTGTTATTCCAGATGAATTTGAGAATTGCTCTTTCTAACTTTATGTAGAACTGAGTTGGGATTTTGATGAGTATTGCTTTGAATCTGTATATTGCTTTGGGCAAGATTTCCATTTTGACTATATTAGTCCTGCCAACCCACGAGCATGGAAGATTTTCCCATTTTCTGATGTCTTCTTCAATTTCCATCTTCAGACCTGAAGTTTTTGTCATATAAATCTTTCACATGTTTGGTTAGCATCACTCCAAGACACTTTATATCATTTGTGGCTATTGTGAAGGGTGTCATTTCCCTAATTTCTTTCTCAGCCTGCTTATCCTTCGCGTATAGGAAGGCTACTGATTTGCTTGAGTTGATTTTATAGCCAGTCACTTTGCTGAAGTTGTTTATCAGTTGCAGGAGTTCTCTGGTGGAGTTTTTTGGGTCACTTAAGTATACTATCATATCATCTGCAAATAGTGATAGTTTGACTTCTTCCTTTCCAATTTGTATCCCTTTGACTTCCCTCTGTTGTTGAATTGCTCTAGCTAGTACCTCAAGTACTATATTGAAGAGATATGGTGAGAGGGAACAGCCTTGTCTAGTCCCTGATTTTAGTGTGATTGCTTCAAGTTTTTCTCCATTTACCTTGATGTTGGCTACTGGTATGCTGTACATTGCTTTTATTATGTTTAGATATGGGCCTTGAATTCCTGCTCTTTCTAAGACCTTTAGCATGAAAGGATGCTGAATTTTGTCAAATGCTTTTTCAGCATCCAATGAGATGACCATGTGGTTTTTTTCTTTGAGTTTGTTTATGTAGTGGATTACGTTGATGGATTTCCGTATGTTGAACCATCCCTGCGTCCCTGGGATGAAGCCAACTTGATCATGGTGAATGATCGTTTTGATGTGTTCTTGGATTCGGTTGGCAAGTATTTTGTTTAGTATATTTGCATCGATATTCATAAGAGAAATTGGCCTGTAGTTCTCTTTCTTAGTTGGATCTTTGTGTGGTTTGGGTATCAGGGTAATTGTGGCTTCATAGAATGAGTTGGGTAGTATTCCTTCTGTTTCTATTTTGTGGAATAGTTTGAAGAATATCGGTATCAGGACTTCTTTGAAGGTCTGATAGAATTCTGCACTAAAACAGTCTGGTCCTGTGCCTTTTTTGGTTGGATGAGTTTCTATGACCCCTTCTATTTCTTTGGGGGTTATGGGTCTGTTTAGACGATCTATTTGATCCTGGTTTAATTTTGGTATTTGGTAACTGTCTAGGAAATTGTCCATTTCCTCCAGATTCTGCAGTTGTGTTGAGTATAGGTTTTTGTAGTAGGATCTGATGATTTTTTTGAATTTCCTCAGTTTCTGTTGTTATATCTCCCTTTTCATTTCTAATTTTGTTAATTTGAATACTGTCTCTGTGCCCTTTGGTAAGTCTGGCTAGGGGTTTATCTATCTTGTTGATTTTCTCAAAGAACCAGCTCCTGGTTTTGTTGATCCTTTGTATGGTTTCCTTTGTTTCAACTTGATTGATTTCAGCCCTGAGTTTGATGATTTCCTGTCTTCTACTCCTCCTGGGTGAAATTGCTTCTTTTTGTTCCAGAGCTTTCAAGTGCGCCATTAAGTTGCTAGTATATGCTCTCTCCTGTTTCTTTTTGGAGACACTCAGGGCTATGAGTTTTCCGCTAAGCACTGCTTTCATCGTGTCCCATAGATTTGGGTATGTCCACTCTTATCTCCTTGCACTAAGCTCAACTCCAAGTGGATCAAGGATCTCCACATAAAACCAGACACACTAAAACTAATAGAAAAGAAACTGGGGAAGACCCTTGAGGACATTGGCTCAGGGGAAAAATTCCTGAGCAGAACACCAATTGCTTATGCTCTAAGAGCAAGAATAGACAAATGGGACCTCATAAAATTACAAAGTTTCTGTAAGACAAAACACACTGTCAAAAGGATAAATCGGCAACCAACAAATTGGGAAAAGATCTTCACCATCCCCACATCTGACAGAGGGCTAATATCCAATGTATACAAAGAACTCAAGAGGGTAGACCCCAGAAAACCAAATAACCCTATCCAAAAATGGGGTACAGAGCTAAACAGAGACTTTTCACCTGAAGAAATTCAGATGGCTGAGAAACACTTTAAAAAAATATTCAACATCATTAGTCATTAGGGAAATGCAAATCAAAACAACCCTGAGATTTCACCACACACCAGTCAGAATGGCTAAGATTAAAAACTCAGAAGACATCAGGTGTTGGCGAGGATGTCGCGAAAGAGGAATATTCCTCAACTGCTGGTGGGAATGCAAGCTGGTACAACCACTCTGGAAATCAGTCTGGAGGTTCCTCAGAAAACTGGACGTGATACTTCTGGAGGAACCAGCCATACCACTCCTGGGAATATACCCAGAAGATTCACCAGCATGCAATAAGGATACATGCTCCACTATGTTCATAGCAGCCTTATATATAATAGCCAGAAGCTGGAAAGAACCCAGATGTCCCTCAACGGAGCAATGGATACCAAAAAAATGTGGTGTATATACACAATGGAGTACTATTAAGCCATTAGAAACAATGAATTCATGAAATTCTTAGAGAAATGGATGGAGCTGGAGAACGTCATACTAAGTGAGGTGACCCAGTCTCAAAAGAATACTCATGGTATGCAGTCACTGATAAGTGGATATTAGCCTAGAAGCTTGGAACACCAAAGACATAAATCACATATCAAGTGATGTCTGACAAGAAGAAAGGAGTGGACACTGGTGCTAGAATGGACCAAAGCATCATTGTGGGGGAGTACAAGAACAGTAAGGTGGGAGGGGGTGGATGAGGGAGCAGGAGGAGGGAAAAGGGCATGTGGAACCTTTGGGGGTGGGGAACCAGAAAAAGGGAAATGAATTGTAAATATAGAATATATCAAATAAAAAAAACTAAAAAAAATGTAAAATCAATAGAATAAAAAGAAATATAGCTCAAAAAAAAAAAAGAATATAAAAATGGCCCTTCACACTGATCTTACATCTAACATTCCCTGAGTTACCAGCAATTATAATGATAATTCAGTCAGAAGGCTGGATCCACATGTTGGGGTTATTCATAAAGTACAAATGAGTTATATTTTATGGCAGTAATTTGCTGTAGTAATAGTATTCATTTTGCTGAAATGTATACTATCCACCAATTTAGTTATGAAAAAACACACTTGAGCTAAAGAACAAAACATGAATATTTCAATCACCTCCCTATTGACACTTATCTAGATTTAAAGCTCTGATTTGGTCTTATTGCCTTAGAAAATTTATTGAAATTGGTAGACATGTGATTGCAGAATTAGATATATTCTAACATCATTTGCAGTTAAAATTATGGAGCAGGTACAAAATAATATGTAGGTAATGAAAAATAGGAGTGGGTACAGAAAAAACCAAACTACATAAACAGCTATAATCTCTGCTCATTGCATGGCTTTACTACTAATTCACCCACAAGAAAAACAATTTTTATGTCTAGTTATTGAGCTTTGTAGTTCTCTTTGATTTTGATATAATATTGGAAACCAAACAAATATTGTCTAATTTTTCTTTTGCTTTCAATGGCCAGACATTTCTTTCATTTTCCTCTATAATCTAGTTAGAACTGATTTTAGATCAACTTTTGTGACCCTTGTACCCAATTGTCTTGTAGAAAATAGTAAAAATTTAGACTTGGAGCTAATCTAAGACCAAGTTATACATCTATAATTCAGGATTAGATGACTCATTGGTAACTACCCTGATCTTCTTTAACAAGTATACCTGTCTTTAAATTGTATGAATCACAAACAATATAGAATGATTTTTTCTGAAATAAATTACTTGGACATTTTTCCTGGTTACATATGATGTTTAGTTGATACATTGTTCCCACTGTCATATCAAATATCCATTTAAACTCCTTTTATCAACAGGCTTCCAAAATTAGGTTTCCATATAGCTTCTCCAAAGGATTTTACTGCTAGATACCTGCCAATCAGAGAAGCATCTTCTTGCTGTAAATGGAAATTAGCAAAGAGATCCACAACTTGATAGTGTGTGGATGCTGAGTGAAGTCAAATACTCAGTCACAAATGGGATGTCTTTATCATATCACATCTCACTTCAAGGCGATGCATGCAGAAGAGAAGGCAGAAAGAATGTATGAGCCAGAGCTCATGAACAGCTTCAAAGAAACATCATTTTCCTGGCCCTCTAAGACTGATGTTCATATGAAGTCCGAGAGATTGTGACAGTACCCACAAGACCTGCACAGGTTCCATCCAGATCAGATGCTGGCACAGACAGTGGGAAGTGGACAAAAAGCTCAACACCTAACCAAGAAGCTATTTGCAATTGATAACTTATGGGAGAGTGAAAAATGAGGTTTCTTCAGTGGAGTGTACTGGATATAACAACCAAACTATAGGACAGGCATCATGTTCAAGATTAGTTGGCCAATAAATTTTCAATTCCAGGTTTGTGTTTTGTTTTGTTGTTGTTCGTTGTTGATGTTATTTTGTTCTTTATTTAAAAGATTTATTTAAAAGATTTATTTAAAATGGGTGATAATGGAAGCAGGAGAGAATCTTAAAGGTGTTTGATGAGGGAAAATAATATGATCAAATATAGAATATGAAATTCCCAAAGAATAAATACTAAACAGTCAAAAACAATGAGGGAAACTACACCATAGAAAAAGCAAGAAAGTAATCTTCATTCAACAAACCCAAAATAAGATAACCACACAAACATAAAAATTACATAAAAATAATAGGAAGCAACAATCACTATTCCTTAATATCTCTTAATATCACTGGACTCAATTCCCCAATAAATAGGCATAGACTAACAGATTGGACAGGACCCAACATTTTGCTGCATACAGCAAATGCATCTCAGTGTCAAAAACAAATAATACCTCAGAATAAAAGGCTGGAAAACAATTTTCCAAGCAAATGTCCCAGGAAACAAGCTGTACTACCCATTCTAATGTCCAATAAAATCAATGTTCAACTTCATACCCATCAAAGGAAAAATCTACCAAGAAGAACTCTCAATTCTGAATGTCTATGCTCCAAATACAAGGATACATATATTTATATCAGGGAAACACAAACCAAACAGAGACACAGTGAAACTAACAGAAGTTTTGGACCAAATGGATTTAACAGATATCTATAGAACATGCCATCCTAAATCAAAAGAATATACATTCTTCTCAGCACTTCATGGTACCTTCTCCAAAACTGACCACATAATCTGTCAGAAAACAGACCTCCACAGATATAAGAAGATTGAAATAATCCCATGTCTCCTTTCAGTTCACTATATATTAAGGCTGGTCTTCATGAGCAGCAAAAACAACAGAAATCCCATATATACATGGAAGCTGAAAAATGCTCTACTCAATGATACCTTGGTCAAGGAAGAAATAAGGAGAGAAATCAAAGATTTTAGAATTTAATGAAAATGAAGGCACAACATACCCAAACTTATGGGACACAATGAAAACAGTGCTAACAGGAAAAGCCATAGCTCTGAGTGCATCCAAAAAGAAACTTTAGAGAGCATATACTAGCAGCTTAACAACATACCTGAAAACTCTAGAACAGAAAGAAACTAATACACCCAAGAGTAGATGGCAAGAAATGATCAAACTCAGGACTGAAGTTAACTAAGTAGAAACAAAAAGAAATATACAGAGAATCAACAAAACCAGGAGCTGATTCTTTGAGAAAATCATCAAGATAGATGAACCCTTAGCCAGACTAACCTGAAGACAGAGAGACAGTATCCAAATTAACAAAATTAGAAATGAAAAGGGAGATAAAACAACAGAAAATCAGGAAATTCAAAAAAATCATCAGATGATACTACAAAAGCCTATACTCAGCACAACAAGAAAATCTGGATAAAATGAACAATTGTCTAGACAGATACCAAATACCAAAGTTAAATCAGGATGAGATAGAGCACCTAAACAGGTCCATAATACTTAAAGAATTAGAAGCAGTCATTGAAAGTCTCCCACCCCTCAAAAACTCCTAGGAACAGATGGTTTTATTGCAGAATTCTATCTGACCTTCAAAGATCTAACACTAATACTCTTCAAACTATTCCACAAAATAGAAACAGAAGGAATACTACCCAACTCCTTCTGTGAAGCCATAATTACACTATCAAAACCACACACAGATTCAACAAAGAGAACTTAGACCAATTTACCTTATGAATATCAATAAAAAAGATAATCTTTTTAATAAATGGTGCTGGTTCATTTTGCAGTTAGTATTCTGAAGAATGCAAATTCATTCGTTCTTATCTCCTCAAGTCCAAGTGGATCAAGGACCTCCACATAAAACCAGATAAATGGAAACTAATAGAAAGGAAAGTGGGGGAAGAGCCTCAAGCACATGGGCACAGGAGAAAATTTCCTGGGAAGAACACCAATAGCTTATGATATAAGATCAAGAACTGACAAATGGGACCTTATAAAATTACAAAATTTCTGTAAGACAAAGGACTCTGTCAATAAGAAAAAATAGCAACCAACAATTAGGGAAAGATCTTTACCAACCATATTTCTGACAGAGGGCTAATATCCAATATATACAAAAAAACTCAAGAAGTTAGACTCCAGAGAACCAAATAACCCTATTTAAAAATTGGGTACAGAGCTAAACAAAGAATTTTCAACTGAGGAATATAGAATGTTCAATATCCTTAGTCATCATAGAAATGTAAATCAGAACAACCCTGAGATTTCACCTTACACCTGTCAGAATGGCTAAGATAAAAAGACCAAGGAGACAACAGATGATGGTGCAGATGTGGAGAAAAAGGAATGCTTCTCCACTGCTGGTGGGATTAAAAGCTGGTACAACCACTCTGGAAATCAGTTTGGTGGTTCCTCAGAAAATCAGGCATAATACTACTGGAAAACCCTGCTATACCACTCCTGGCTATGCCCAGAGGATTCCTCAGCATGTAATAAGGACACATGCTCCACTATGTTTATAGCAGCCTTATTTCTAAGAGCCAGAAGCTGGAAAGAACCCAGATGTCCCTCAACAGAGGAATGGATACAGAAAATGTGGTATATTTACACAATGGAATACTACTCAGCTATTAAAAAGAATGAATTTATGAAATTCTTAAGCAAATGGATGGAACTAGAAAATATCATCCTAAGTGAGGTAACCCACTCACAAAAGAACACATATGGTATGCACTCAATGATAAGTGGATACTAGCCCAGAAACCTGGAATAGCTTCAAGATACAATTCACAGTCCATAATAACCTCAAGAAGAAAGAAAAACAAAGTATGGATACTCTGGTCCTTCTTAGAATGGAAGCAAAATACCCACAGAAGGAAATACAGAGACAAAGAGTGGAGCAGAGATTGAGGAAAAGACCATCCAGAAACTGCGCCTCTTAGGGAGCTATCCCATATACAGTTACAAAACCCAGGCAATATTGTGGATGCCAACAAGTGCTTGCTAAGAGGAGTCTGATATAGCTGTCACCTGGGAGGCTCTGCCAGTGCATGACAAATACAGAGGGGGGGGTCTCTCAGCCAACCATTGAACTGAACACAGAGTTCCCAATGGGGGAGCTAGAGATAGGACCCAAGGAGCTGAAGGGGTTTGCAGCACCATAGGAAGAACAATTTGAACCACCCAGTACTCCCAGAGCTCCCAGAGACTAATCCACCCACCAAGGAGTACACACAGAGGGACCCATAGCTCAAGATGCAATTGCAGCAAAGGCTAGCCTTGTTGGACATCATAGGGAAGAGAGGTCTTGTGAAGGCTATATAGGAAAATACTAGAACAGGGTGTCAGGAATGGGTTGATTGGTGAGCAGAGGGAGGGGAGATGGATTAGGGTTTATTGGGGTGGGGAACCAGGAAAGAGGACAACATTTGATATGTAAATTAAGAATATATCTAATAAAAATATAAAACAAGGAAACCACAAGATATAATCATTCAAAATTATTTTATTGGTAAAATGTATTATATTATACACATTTTCTCAAATATTCCAAAAAGTAAACATATTTTGACTAAGCTGAAATAAAACAATATGTGTTTGCACTTGTCTTTTGAAGAATTTAAAAGTTCATTACACATCATATATTAAAAGATTTTAAGAGGCTTAAGAAGTTACTTTCTTGGTTGAGAGTCTGTTACGACTTTTCTAAAGGACCCAAGTTTGATTCTTTACCTCTTTGTCAGGGGGTAACGATGGCCAGTAGCTCAAATACCAGGGGATTTGATGCCCTCTTTGAGCATTCATGGGCATTTGTGTGCATACAGTACATGTGCATAAACTCAGGCACACACACACACACACACACACACACACGCACAAACACACATACATACTACCTAAAATAGTAAATAAATATATGAATGCATTAATAATATTTTGAAAATATATATGGAAATTTTATATATTTTCAAACTTCATTTCATAAGTATACCTGAATAGAGCTATTTTTGACACTAGAAACATTTGTAATGTAAATGTCAAAATAATAAGAAATAACCAGATGGATCCTTTATGTCCATAAAGTTCTGTTCATATGTACTCTTTTGTTTATGTACAGAAAACATTGCATAGTCATTGAACAATGTGTTAAAATACCCATGAAATTAATTTCTTATTCTTCATCAACACCTGACTGTAACCATTTCTTCTATTTTTTTTTCAGAGAGATGTCAGCATGGAAAGAGATGATGAATGACACTCAGAGAGCTGCTCATGGCAGTATTTTTGGAAAGGGCATGTGTTCAGTTCAGCATAGTTTATGTCAAAAGGTACAAACTATATACTCAGATTCTCTTTCTGAGATTGAAGGTCAGAGAATGAGAATGGACTTCTTTTAAGGTGTCTGTTGTCTATGCATCTATTTATGATTCTTCCCTATGAAAATATCACGTAAGTTGCTATTTTTACTTAGAATAAAAAAGAGCAAGTGAACTGTTCAAAAATTGAGTCAATTATATTCAACTTATACTATAATATATTATATTGCATTATATTATTTCTTGAGGGGAAGATTCTTTACTGAATAAATACTTAAATAAAATGTTATTTAACAAATAATGTCTTCTAGTTATAAAGTAGTCACATTCCCCTATCATTTTTCTGAGGTTCTAACTCTTTCAATTTCTTGATTACTTTTATAATGATCTCTCAATATCATAGTCTCATAGATTTCCTATACCTATTTCTTTAATTTTCCAATATCAAAATAACTCTGTATGATGAGTATTGAGTACATGTGAATATTAAGCAAGATGTAGGTAAACATCAACCTGAAAATCAGTTACTTTATTTCAGACAATAAAATGGTTCTCAAGAGCTTTGACCTATCACTTACCATATCACAGAATGATAATCTTACTCTTATAATCATACTACAAATTCTCCAACATGCATACAATATATTCTGCTCCCAGTAAGTTACTTTTTCTTGGATTTCCACCACAATATTTACACTAACCCTTTTGAAATGTTATAACTGCACATACTTCTCTGATTCCTAAGAACATTTTCATGTAACTATACAGTATACTTTGGTCATGTTATTCCCTTATTCCCAATCCATTGTGTATAAATATTTTTCTACTAGTCATCTACATGGATGTTACTTACTTAATAGAAAATGGTGATTCAAAAGTTTCAATGTCCATGACAACTAACATTGATCACAAACTAAAGCATAGCCAAATAATTTGAAAAAATAGTATAGACATTACCTATGATAGTATTATTCATTTTCAAGATAAAGGAAAAAACACTTCACCACTTTAGCTTGTTGACCTTTTTAAGTTCTGTGTACTGTATCTTGGGTAATCTGTACTTATTTTGGCAAATATCCACTTGTTTGTGAGTACATACCATGCATATCCTTTTGGGTCTCACTTACCTCACTCAGGATCACATTTTCTAGTTCTGTCCATTTTTCTGCAATAATCAGGATGTCCTCATTCTTAATAGCTGTGTAGTATTCCATTGTGCAAATGAAACACATTTTCTGTATTCATTCTTCTGCCATAGAACACCTCTGTTGTTTTCTGCTTCTGGCAATCGTAAATAAGGCCACTACGAACATCATGGAACATGTGTCCCCGTGGCATACTGGGGCAACTTTTGGGTATATTCCCAAGAGTGGCATTGCTGGGTCTTCAGGTAGAATTATTTCCAAATTTCTGGGGATCCTCCAGATTGATTTCGAGAGTAGCTGTATTAGTTTGTAATCTCACCAGTATTGGAGGGGCGTTCTTCTTTCTCCATGTCCTCGCTAACATGTGTTCTCACCTTAAGTTTTGATCATAGCCATTCTGATAGGCGTAAGGTGGAAACTCAGGGTCGTTTTGATTTACATTTTTCTGATCACTAAGGACTTTGAGCATTCCTTTAGCTACTTAGGTGCTTCTCAGCCATTCAAGACTGTGAAAGAATTGTGAAATCTCAGCTTAGTTCTATACCCTATTCTTTTTTCTTTCTTTCTTTTTGTGATTAGCTTTTTGAGTTCTTTATATATTTTGGATATTAGCCCTCTATATGATGTGGGATTAGTGAAGATTTTTTTCCCAATCTGTTACTTGCCAATTTGTCGTATGGACTATGTCTTTTGCCTTACAGAAGCTTTCCAGTATCATGAGGTCCAATTTATCAATTTTAGATCTTAGAGCGTGAGTCATTGGAATTGTTTAGGAAATTACCTGCTGTGTCAATGAGTTCAAGGCTCTTTCCCGCTTTCTCTTCTATTAGATTCAGTATATCTGGCTTTATATTGAGGGCCTTGATCCACTTGGACTTGAGCTTTGTTCAAGGTGACAAATATGAGTCTATTTTCATTTTCCTATATACAGACATCCAGTTAGACCAGCACCATTTATTGAAGATGCTTTCTTTTTCCGTTGTGCATTTTTGGTGTCTTTGTCAAAGATCAAATGTCTTTAAGTGTATGGTTTTATTTCTGGGTCTTCAATTCTATTCCATTGGTCAATGTGCCTGTCTCTGTACCAATGCCATACAGTTTTTTATCACTATTGCTCTATAGTAAAGCTTGAGGTCAGGGATGGTGATTCCCCAGCCATTTTGTTGTTACTGTTGTTGTTAACAATTGTTTTTACTATTCTGGGTTTTTTCCCTTTTAAGATGAATTTGGGAATTGCTCTTTCCATGTCTTTAAAGAATTATGTTCAGATTTTGATGGCGATTGCACCAAGCGAGGATGCCTCAATCCCACTTGAGAGGGTGAAGAAAGCAATCACAAGTGGGGATGGAGGGAGGGACCTGTTATTTCTGTTTATTCAGAGATGGTGCACATTCCCTCAAGAGACTTGAGGCCCCAGGGAATTTAGAGGCTGAATCCTAACATGGCTGTCCTCTGAGAAGCTTCGTCTGAGGACTACCTTGTTTGGCTTCAGTGGGAAAGGATGCACCTAATCTTGTATATAGTTTTGATGCTCTAAGGAAAGAGGAATCTGGAGTAGGTGGTGAGCTGTGAGTGTGTGTGTGTGAGAGTAAAGAGCACTCTCTCAGAGGCAAAGGGAAGGGAGATGGGGTGAAGAACTGTTGGGGTGAAGAACTCTTGGAAGAGAAACCAGGAAAGGATGCAATATTTGGAATGCAAATAAATAAAACAATAATAATAATTTAAAAACGGAAAGACAGTATATAGGAAAATATATTCTGTATGTTTTTGACAAAATGGGAATTAAAACTAAAACAAAATAATTTCCTACAAGCAGTAGTGGTATTGAAAAGAATGGAAAGAACTGAGGTAGGGGCTGGGTTACAAATATGAGTTCAACTCCTTGAATGCATCTTTCTGGATAGTTATTCAAATTTATTTCATATAATATGCACTTATCAGAATGTGACAAATAAAACTAGCAATTATGAAGAAAATACACAAAATGCTATAAATAATAAATAAATAATAATCCTAAATAAATTAAATTAATTGTATTAAGAACAGATAATATAATCCTCCTGGCAAGAATGAGGAAAATAACAAATAAAAATAAAATTTTAAACTTACATATATCAGATCAGATAAGAATACAAACAAAATGAGTTACAAATAAATCTATAATTATGGCAAAACTTTTACAAGAATATGCACTTATAATTCTTTAAAAGATCATTTTATGAAAAGGTTTGATAAACAAATATGGTTTAAATGGAAAAAGAAATTGTACAATGACAGAGGAAATATAAGTTGCAAACACAGAGAAGAGAGGAAAACTCAAGTGGTCCTGTAGTGTAAGTACATATCTGTGTTTTTACAATAATTATTGATGATGTTCATAACTTTCTAAGAAATCAAGAGACCATTACATATGGTAGCAAGCAGAATGTTAAGTGTCCAGATACTAGAATCAAACTACAATTTTCTGCTATAATTTTTTAAAAGAATCATAGTTCTTGGCATTTTTAATTCCACTACATATTAGCACTATAACTTGAAAACAAATATTATTTATATGGGCATTTAAATATTTATTTGAATACTATATAAAGAAATGCAGTAAAATTTACACATACATGCACACATACATAAAGAGAGAGAAGACACACACATACAGAGAGAGAGAGAGAGAGAGAGAGAGAGAGATCCTAACAATTTGAAATACAAGACAAATTACAATAATGAACTATAAATTATACAATAAAATAGATTCCATTAATCAAATTTTCTGTTCTCAACTGCATAAATGAATATGAAATAAATGATTCATAATTTCATTTAACAAATGCAGAGAAACAATGGAATACAAAAATCAGTTTTAATTATTATTGTTGTTAAGACAAGAAACTTGTGGATATTCACATTTCTGAATGAAAGCATGAGAAAAACTGTATATACAAAATATCAGAGAATTCATCCTATAATATTCATGTGCTCTAAAGGGAAGACTAGTTAGTTATAAATGGATAAATCTAATGGATAATCTTTTTACTAATGACAGTGGTCAAAATCACCTGTAATGGGAATAACCATGGACATCATGAACCACAAGACATGGTGTGTCTCAGAAACATACTGAAGGAGTTTTTAAATATTATGAAGATATTAATCTCAAAAGTCTTTTCTATAGCTTTCAGTTTCTTAAAACACAATGGTCATTTGAGGAAAACAGTGAAATCTCATCAAAAGTTTCAAAGGAATGAAAGACTAAGAAACTTTGAGAGATACCAAGAAATTGAAGAGAAACAAAAAAAAATACAATGTATGAATTTAGTTCGTAACATGAAATGGAAAAGAAAATATTCTCAGAATATGGGGTAATATTAAAATAAATACTATATTTTGGAGTTTGGCTTTATCTCTGTTTATTTTGTAAATTAAATTTTATCACATATCCATGTCTGTGAGTGCCCTTATACTTTGTCTGTGAATACTCTCACCACTAAATGCCAGATTTGACCATTTGCAACAGAGATTGTATAGTCTGAGTAACTTAAATAAATTGACTTTTTTGATTGTTAGGTAGGAGTCTCTTCACTAGTCATGTACAGTAGCTTCTTTCTTAGTTTATAGTAACACATTAATGAAAAGACTGATGTCCAAGACTTTATACCCATAGTGAAATAACATATTAGTGGTAGAAGAGGCTGTGAAAAATTCACAGAATTTCTCAAAAAAAAACTTTTATATTTCTCTTTAAGCCTAATATTCATTCATATTTAAAAACATAATAATGGAAGCAGTACAATACATAGAAATCAGTAAGGGAGAGGTAATGGGCAATGAAAATTCTAAGATTTTAACTTCTGAGAGTCAGGTTACTTTAATTCTAAAGTGCTAAGAACTTATAATTGATGAAAATATTTATATTGAAAACTATTTATTCTGGTTTCACACATGCAATGGCTGATCACTACATAAAATTAAAAGTAAAATATAATCAAAATGAGTTAGCCTTTTTAGCTAAAGATCAAATAATAGCTTGTTGTTACAGAAAACACTAACTCAAAATTTTTCCTGTGTCATACTTGGTTCAAATAACTAACTAGATATAAAAGGGCTGAGAAGATAGCATAGTCTTGAAAGTGCTTGTTATGCTTGCATGAGGTTCTGTGTTTGGTCATCACAACCAATGTAAAAAGTTGGGTATAATGGTGAACAATTCTAAGTTCAATGTTAGAGAAATAGAGACAAAAGCTCAATCTCTGGTGCTTACTGATAGGAAAGCATAGCCTAAAAGATGTCAGGAAGACTCTCTCTGAAAAGCAAAACAAAATAAGCAAACAAATGTAAAAGGCAAAAACAAAATACAAGGTAGCACTGCCTATGAACAAAACTCAAAACTGTATTGTGTCTTCCACATAAATGGGAACACACACACACACACACACACACACACACATACACACTAGATCTTAGATAGATAGATAGATAGATAGATAGATAGATAGATAGATAGATAGATAGATGTATAGATAGATATGTGGATAGATGGATAGATGGACAGATGAATGGGTGGATAGGTAGATAGGTGGATAGATGATAGGTTCACAATGAGCAAAATAAGGTAATAATTTGGGCAGATCAGACTAAAATGAACCTGACACCATTGTGGTAAGGAATTAATATAATTACATATTTCACTTAGATCTCATTAGTAACCTCATCATCAAGTCAAGGACTAAGATTTTAATGCCCTGATGTTGTCAGAAACAGGATTCTCCCAGGTGACAAGTTCAGAATCAGAACATTCAGGAGATGCATTTAATGTTATTCGCAGTTTTACACACCAGTTAGTGACTAGGCTTTCAAAGGTAATGAAAGCAGGTCACTTTTTAAGAAAGAGGCCAATTAAAGCAGGATAGAGTCCGGGGATTGAGACTGAGGGACCAGGCAGTGCAAGGGGACAGCTAAGTCATGGGCAATGAAGGACACTGACATGAGAAGAGGAGCTTTGTTCTTTCATGTAGTTTCCATCAAGTGAATACTCAATTTGAGCCTGTCTGCTCATGTGAGAAAGAAGAACATGGAGAAACTGAAGAGGATGAGATTGTGGTCAAAGCCATCAGGGATTGCTGTCCAGAACAATTTGTTGAAAATGGTGTCTTTTTTTCACACTGGATAGTTTTAGCTCCTTTGTCAAAGATGAAGTAACCATAGGTGTGTGGGGTCATTTCTGGGTCTTCAGTTATATCCCATTGATCTACCTGCCTGTCACTGTACTAATATCTTGCAGTTTTTTTTAATTTTATGCCTTTCTTTTTTATTTTCTATATTCTTTGTTTACATTCCAAAGGCTTTCCCCTGTCCCAGTTCCCCCCTCAACATATGTTCCATAAGTCCTCTTCCCCCCCTGCCCATTCCTCACTCACCCCCCAAAACTTTCATCAGCTGATGAATATGCCATTGGATTAATTGAAAATGCAGCACCATAGGGTTTTACTTTTTTATATTTTTTATTATTTATTCTATATTCTTTGTTTACATTCCAAAGGCTTTCCCCTTTCCCAGTTCCCCCCACCCCACCATATGATCCATAAGTTCTTTCCCCCCTAATTATTCCCCAATTACCCCCCATAATTTCTCTGTTCTGGTACTCTCCTATAAAGCTGGAACCAATCTTTTCAGGCCCAGGGTCCTCTCCTTTTTTCTTCTTGGGAATCATTTGACTTGTGAAATGTGCCTTGAGTATTCAGAGCTTCTGGGCTCATTAATATCCACTTATCAGTGATTGCATTCCTTGGGTATTCTTTTGTGATTAGGTTAACTCACTTAGGATGATATGTTCCAGATCTAACCATTTGCCTACAAATTGCATGAATTCATTATTTTTAATTGTTGAGTAGTATTCCATTGTATAAATATACCACATTTTCTGTATCCATTCCTCCTTTGAGGGACGTCTGGGCTCCTTCCAACTTCTGGCTATTATAAATAAGGCTGTTATGAACATAGTGGAGCATGTGTCTTTATTGTATGCAGGGGAATCCTCTGGGTATATGCCCAGGAGTGGTATGACAGGGTCCTCTGGAAGTATCATGCGCAATTTTCTGAGGAACTGCCAGTTTGATTTCCAGAGCGATTGTACCATCTTGAAATCCCACCAGCAGTGGAGGAGTGTTCCTCTTTCTCCACATCCTCACCAGCACCTGTTGTCTCCTGAGTTTTTAATCTTAGACATTCTGACTGGTGTGAGGTGGAATCTGAGGGTTGTTTTGGTTTGCATTTCCCTGATGACTAATGATGTTGAACATCTCTTAAGGTGCTTCTCAGCCATCCGAGTTTCTTCAGGTGAAAATTCTTTGTTTAGCTCTGTACTCCTTTTTTTAATAGGGTTATTTGGTTCTCTGGGGTCTAACTTCTTGAGTTCTTTGTATATATTGGATATTAGCACTCTGTCGGATATGGGGTTTGTGAAGATCTTTTCCCAATTTGTTGGTTGACATTTTGTCCTTCTGACAATGTCCTTTACCTTACAGAAACTTTGTAATTTTATGAGGTGGGGTTATAGAAAGTCTCCCAACCGAAAAAAGCACGGGACCATTTGGTTTTAGTGCAGAATTTTATCAGGCCTTCAAAAAAGACCTAAGACCAATACTCTTCAAACTATTCCACAAAATAGAAACAGAAGGAACACTGCCCAACTCGTTCTACAAAGCCACAATTATGCTGGTACAAAAACCGCACTAAGATCCAGCAAAGAAAGAGAACTATAGGCCAATTTCCCTTATGAATATCGATGCAAAAATACTAAATAAAATCCTTGCCAACCGAATCCAAGAGCTCATGAAAACAATCATTCACCTTGATCAAGTAGGCTTCATCCCAGGAATGCAGGGATAGTTCAATATACAGAAATCCATCAATGTAATACACTACATAAACAAACTAAAAGAAAAAAACCACATGGTCATCTCATTAGATGCTGAAAAAGCATTTGACAAAATTCAGCATTCGTTTATGCTAAAAGTCCTAGAAACAACAGGAATTCATGGCCCATACCTAAACATAATAAAAGTGATATACAGCAAATCAGTAGCCAACATCAAAATAAATGGAGAGAAACTTGAAGCAATCCCAATAAAATCAGGGACTAGACAAGGCTGCCCTCTCCCTCCATATATTTTTAATATAGTACTTGAAGTTCTAGCAAGAGCAATTAGACAACATAAGGAAGTCATCGGGATACAAATTGGAAAGGAAGAAGTCAAACTATCATTATTTGCAGATGATATGATAGTATACTTAAGTGACCCCCCCCAAAAAAAAACAACACCAAAGAAATCCTACAGCTGATAAACAACTTCAGCAAAGTGGCTGGTTGTAAAATCAACTCAAGCAATTCAGTAGCCTTCCTATACTCAAAGGACAAGCACTCTGAGAAAGAAGTTAGGGAAATAACACCCTTCACAATAGCCACAAACAATATAAAGTATCTTGGCATGACTCTAACCAAACAAGTGAAAGATCTGTATGACAAGAACTTCAAGTCTTTGAAGAAAGAAATCAAAGAAGACCTCAAAAGATGGAAAAATATTTCTTGCTCTTGGATTGGCAGTATCAATATAGTAAAAATGGCCATCTTGCCAAAAGCAATCTACAGATTCAGTGCAATCCGTATCAAAATCCCAAATCAATTCTTCATAGATCTAGAAAGAGCATTTCTTAAATTCATCTGGAGTAACAAAAAATCCAGGCTAGCCAAAACTGTTCTCAACAATAAAAGAACTTCTGGGGGCATCAATATCCCCCACCTCAAGCAGTACTACAGAGCAACTGTTTTAAAAACTGCATGGTATTGTTACAGTGAGAGTCAAGTAGATCAATGGAATAGAATTGAAGACCCAGAAATGAACCCACAGAGTTATGGTCACTTGATCTTTGATAAAGGAGCTACAACCATCTAGTAGAAAAAAGATAGCCTTTTCAACAAATGGTGTTGGTTCAACTGGAGGTCAACATGCAGAAGAATGCTAATTGACCCACTCTTAGGACCTTGAACTAAGATCAACTCCAAGTGGATCAAGGACCTCCACATAAATCCAGACACACTGAAACTAATAGTAAAGAAACTGGGGAAGACCCATGAGGACATGGGCACAGGGGGTAAGTTCCTGAACAGAACACCAATAGCTTATGCTCTAAGATCAAGAATTGACAAATGGGACCTCATAAAATTATCTTGCAGTTTTTATTTACTATTGCTCTGTAATCTAGCGTAAGGTCAGGGATGGGGATTTCCACAGAAATTCTTTTATTGTTGAGGATAGTTTTTGCTCTTCTGGGATTTTGGTTATTCCAAATGAATTTGCAAATTGCTCTTTCTAGCTCTACGGAGAATTGAGTTGGAATTATGATGGGGATTACACTGAATCTGTAGATTGCTTTTGGCAAGATGGCCAGTTTTACTATATTAATCCTGCCAATTCATGAGCATGGAAGATCTTTCCATCTTCTGAGATCTTTGATTTCTTTCTTCACAGACTTGAAGTTCTTGTCATTGAGATCTTTCACTTGCTAAGTTAGAGTCACACCAAGGTATTTCATATTATTTGTGACTATTGTGAAAGGTGTATCCCTAATTCCTTTCTCATCCAGTTTATCCTTTGAGTAGAGGAAGGCTACTATAATGATTGAGTTAATGTTATATCAAGCCACTTTGCCAAAATTGTTTATCAGGTTTAGGATTTCTCTCATGGAATTTTTGGGAGATGTGTCACTGAAGTTGGGTTTTAGTTTTTCAGAAGACCAAGCCAGGCCTAGTGGTTCTTTATCTCTTCCTTCTACCTGGGTATAGAACTCAGGAGCACCTCCTGAATAATATCTACCCACCTGTTGCCATGCTTCCTGCTGTTGATAATGGATGAAACCTCTGATCCTGTATGCAAATTTCAATTAAATGGCTTCATTTATAAGATTTGCTGTGGTAATGGTACCTCCTCACAGTACTAGAACTCTAATGCTAACTAAGACAAATGGATAAACAAGTAGTTAGGAAAATAGATAGAGAGAGGAATGACACAACAAAAGCAATGTTGTCATTATTATCCCATAACTCTTATTACTATATCATTCCTATACATAAGAATATCCTGTGCTTGAAGACTTATATGTATCTCTCTAGATTCTGAATTAAAAATATGGAGATAGACCCTGAGATTCCACCTCACACCAGTCAGAATGGCTAAGATTAAAAACTCAAGAGACAACAAGTGCTGGCGAGGATGTGGAGAAAGAGGAACACTCCTCCACTGTTGGTGGGATTGCAAAATGGTAAAGCCGCTCTGGAAATCAGTTTGGTGGTTCCTCAGAAAATTGGGCATGTCATTTCCAGAGGACCCTGGCATACCACTCCTGGGCATATACCCAGAGGATTCCCCTGCATACAATAAAGACACATGCTCCACTATGTTTATAGCAGCCTTGTTTGTAATAGCCAGAAATTGGAAGGAGCCCAGATATTCCTCAAAGGAGGAATGGATACAGAAAATGTGGTATATTTATACAATGGAATACTACTCAGTAACTAAAAATAATGAACTCATGCAATTTGTAGGTAAATGGTTAGATCTGGAAACTATCATCCTAAGTGAGTTAACTCAATCACAAAAGAATACACATGAAATGAAATCACTGATAAGTGGATATTAATGAGCCCAGAAGCCCTAAATACTCAAGGTACAATTAGCAAGTCAAATGATTCCCAAGAAGAAGAAAGGAGAGGACCCTGGGCCTGAAAAGATTGGATCCAGTTTTGTAGATCCATAACAGAGAAATCGTGGGGGGGGGAATGATTGGGGAATAGTTGGGGGGAGAGGAATTATGGGACTGGGACGTATGGTGGGGAGAAACTGGGAAAGGGGAAAGCCTTTGGAATGTAAACAAAGAATATAGAAAATAAAAATTAAAAAAATATGGAGATAAGTAGGATGTTTGATACATTGATTTCATACATTTAGATGATTCAATTTCAAATACTCAAAAAATAATCTATAAGCACTAAACTAGTTATTACTGAAATACTTTAAATCTAGCCCTTTAAATCATGCCACTTCCACACATACTGTGCAAGTCTCCCTGGTTGATAGAGCTTTTGTTCCTGGAGAGGTAGAAAATTTCTGACCCATCCCTTGCAGCTTTCCTGGCAGTTAGAGCATAGGATCATAGTATGATCTTAACAAAAGAACCTTAAACAATCTCAGAAAAGATACAGGCAGATCTTTTATCTAGAATTCCAGCCCATTGAAAGCTGAGACAAGAGGACTTAAAGAGTTCGGAACCAACCTGTGTTCTATAATGAGTTCCAGCCTATTCTAGGCTACAGAATTGAAACTTGATTTTAAAAGCAAACTGGAAAGAAGAAATAGCAATCTATGAAAGAAGTTGATGAAATCATATTCCTCCCTGACAAACACATCACAATTAAGGACAATATGGTCCATCTTGTTCAGTTATAAAGTCATGTAAGGGTTACCTGGAAAAGTAGTACTCCCATTGCAAATGTGAATGAGGTTGACAGAATCTAAGAAAGAATAAACTGATTTATTAAAGTGGTTGTTAGTTAATAAGGTCCTCCCATTGTATCACATCTCCATTTCTTATAGGAGAAGATATATGTCTGAACAACTGTTAATAAATTAATAGCAAGCTACCTTTCACAGAAAACTTCCTGTTCAATACAAATTTCTCTTCCTTCTTCATAGAAGCTACCAATATTTATGTATTTAATAAATATGTTTCTTTATTTAAAAATCACAACTTAGCAAATAATTAAATGCAAAACCCCATTACTATTGAAATTTTATTTAAGGTTTTGAAAATGATGTAATTTATATTGTTTCATTATTCATTAAAGAATTATTCATAATTCTTTTTGGACAGACTAAAAAATGAATATCATAAGATTCACTACAGAAGTAGAAATTAATTACCATAAATATGTACATTGGCAGAATGCCACAGGATTATGGCATAAACAAACAAGCTTTAAAATTACAACATTGGTGTTATTAACAATATGTACTTCAATAAAACCTAAAATTATAAACTACCAGGCTGCTGTTTTTGTTGATATTATCAAAGTAAAACTCCACAGTTTTATTTACCTATTTGTTGCCCTACTACCAGTAAAGTACAAAATCAATTTTCTCAATGGAGGGAGATTGGGTATATCAACAACTCAACAATAGATCTCATGTTCAGAGTTCAACACATTCAACATAAAGTGAACTTGAGAAGGGTTTTTTTTTAATGTGCTTTTCTTTCCTTAGAGTTTTGTGTCTGTTTTGTTTTGGTTTTCCTTTTGGGCATTGTTTAAGTTTGTTTTCACAATTTTAGGGGGTTTTGTTTTTGTATTATTTTTGTTTGTTCAGTTTTGAAGATCTTAAAGTTGGGTGGTAGGGAGGAAGAAAGGTTGTGTAAGGACTTGGGGAGGAAAGAATATGAACAAACTATATTAAAAATGTAAAAAATTATTTTAAACAATAAACATAATTTAAAAAGAATTTTAAAAGAAAACAAATTAAATAAATAGCATTCAGAATACAGATGTTTGTTGTTTTTTCCTACTTGAGTATCACTCACGTTCAAAAAACTTAAGAATTAAGTTCACAGAAAATGTCCCAGAATATTTTAAGAGACTAGAAAAGCTAGGATGATGTTCTTGAAGAAGAACCCTTCCAAATGTAGGGTCTGGTACTGTAAATGTAATGTCATCAAAAGAAAAATAGACTGTTATTTTTGAAAATGCATGGTAGTCCATAGCACTGATAGTAGCCTATTAAACATACGTTTCCAAGAGTCAAATCATTTCTGAAACATTGCTTGCCAATATTAAATTGGTTATCTTTCTAACTTTTAGTCAAGTGTTTTTTGTTGTTGTTTTTGTTCGTTGTTATTAGTAGTAGTAGTAATAATAATTGACATAACAAGATCCTTTACCAAATACCACTACTACTACTGCTTCTACTACTACTAGTAGTAGCATGACATTTGCCTAGGTCTCTGGTAAAATTGAAGAAATGTGCTTCAATGGCTGAAGTAATTTTATAATGCACTGAGTTTCTCAGAAGCACTGAAGCTGTCCACAGGATCTGAGCAAACTGGGGCTTCAATTTGCAAACACAGTTGGAAACCTTTGAAAGCAACTTTCAGATACCAAGACAGAGGCCTTGCAGATTGTGAACAGTTTCTGTCAAGTGTGATGACTAGAAAACAGATAGCCTATACCTGTGGGAAATCAAGTTTGTTTCTCATTTCATAGATGCCAGCTTCAGAGGTCTCATCAGCTAGGACAAAGGCTGGTAATTATAAATCAATCCTCTGTGATCCTAGTTGGTGACATATTCTGATGAATGCTGTTACTGCAGTGGCTCTCTCACTGGGGCAATAGAATATTATTTGGGAATTCATAGGTATGTAGAGGTATCA
Organism: Apodemus agrarius; assembly: GCA_964023405.1. Taxonomy (NCBI): domain Eukaryota; kingdom Metazoa; phylum Chordata; class Mammalia; order Rodentia; family Muridae; genus Apodemus; species Apodemus agrarius. The sequence continues at coordinate 28,761,973 of OZ030014.1, forward strand.
GACCAAAACCCAGATATCAGTTCCCACACACTAGAACAGAACCTAAGTGTCTGTCATCTTGACAAGACAGCAGAGGATTCTGTAGTGCAGATAGTAGCAAATTCAGGTGAGTATCTAGTTGTTAACATAGTCAAAAAATGTTAAATTGAAGTTCTGGGAGAATGTATGTCACCCAAATGAGAATTCTTTGTGTACCTACATTAATTGTTTCCATAAAACATTCTAGATGAGAAAAATTAATTTTCAAGGCTATGGAATAGAATATCTAAAATAACTATTTTAGTCATGATCATTATAATCCAGAATAATCTTAAAACAAATGATGGTGTGCATTATAGAAAGCAAAACACCAGAATGGAAGTGACAGATATTTCAAACTCTTGAATAAAATGATCTGAATAAACATAATTTAGTCAACATAGATTAGAATCTGACGTGTGTGTGTGTGTGTGTGTGTGTGTGCATGTGTGTATGTGTGATTCTGGAACCTATGTCTGAAATGTATTCCATAATAGCTCTTCCACCTCTCGGGATCACCTAATAGATCACCTAATAGATAATAGATGTCTCTGCCTGTGTGTTCTTGCATGTATGAGTGTCAGTGTGTGTGTGTGTGTGTGTGTGTGTGTGTGTGTGTATGTTATATGTACATGTTTGATTTTTTTTCTTGGTTGGTTGGTTTGGTTTATGTTTTTTGTTTTTGCTCTTGTTCATTTTTAGAAAGAACATGAAGATTGGGAGGAAAGTAAAATGTCTAGAAGGAATTTTGAGAGGAAAGAATATGATCAAGGGATAATGTGTGGGATTCTCAAAAACTGTAAAACCATAAAATAGATTGCAATAAAGTTTGTACTTCATTTCTCATTGTGTGGTGGCATTTTTATTAACATGCAGAAAGTTTTGGTGAAGCAAACCCAGTATCTGAGAGTCAGAGGAAAAAGAGGGGATTAGAACTCTTCAAGCTGCTGGAAACCAGGTAAAGCAAAGATGAAATAAGCCACAGGGAAGGAACCAAAAAAGTAGCATGTAAACTCTGCCCACATTCTTGGATGGTTCCTATACAGTATGCTCATGAAGAAGAATACTAAGGGAACCAAAATACCATTACTACCTGAGCATGCGGCACCTTATTCACAGTGTAGAATGCCTAATGTTTTTCTGGTAAGTCTACTAAAGTGCAGCCCGTGAATCTACTGAGGAAGATATATCAGTAAATGCTCATTAATATGAGTATCTAGAGTACCTGGGTGGTACTTCTATAACATACATGGAAAGAAAAAAACTGAGAAATATTCAGATTAGACATACACTTAGAATAATTTGAAGAGTGATTTGCTATAAGTGAATGTGTTTCGGTTTTGAAATGAAGAAAACAATTTTGATGGACATTTGAATAACTGGTAAAATATAACTCAAGATCAGGATAGGTTATGGTATTATTGTTCAGTAAACATTTTAAGTTTAGTGATTAAGTTATAGTCTTAAATAAATAATAAATGTATTTTTATATTTTAAACTATCATGTTGATTTACTGCATGATTAAGTATGTGTGTGTATGTATGCATGCACGCATGCACATGTGTATCTGTGTGTGTATGCGTACTTGTAACACATCTGTGAAGGTCACAGCACAATTTATGGTTATTTGTCTGCGATGTGGGTCCTAGGGATTTATCTTGGGTTATCAGACATGACAGTAATCAGCATTATCCCTGAATCATTCTTTCTTTTCAATCCTTGCTTGCTTCAGAAATGATGGGTGATATACTTAGCACTAACATGGTAGTATTCCTTTAGTTTCTTCTCAAATACAGAAATAGAAACCAATTAGGCAAAATAAAGATTACCTTGAGATTCTTGGCTCTTTGCACATGGCATGTTATTTTTACATATTTATTATGCTTAGATGCTTTGAAAAGCTTGAAACTGTAATCAAATTAAATTATTATAAATATTCTGGGAGCAATTCCACTTACAGTCTGAAATAAATGCATACTTCACCCTGTTCTTGCTAAGGACAAATAGAATCTCTGAATATTAAGTAGGAAAAATGGGTTAAAAGCACCATTGTACTAGCAAAGCATGCACTCTGTGGCAAAAGTGGCACAAATGAGGAGGTAACTATCATTTGGACGAATTCAAAGCTCTCCCAACAAGATGAAACACAAACATTGTACAATTATTGTAAATGACAAGACAAAACATAGGCACTAGGAATTAGGAACCACTATTCTGATAATGTCAGAGTTCCAAACCAACTCCTAATAACCTATTCATACATCCTTAGATTAGCCATCTTTCAGCCTTCATCACAGAATGTTCTGTTTTCAATAGATGATGAACAACACAGAGAATACAAATGCTCAAGATGCAAATATAAGACACTACAGATTATCAAGCCCTAAAATTAGATATATGTATCCCCTGAACCCCTGTAACGTTCAGAGTTTATTGTAGAAGATAGAGGAAAAGAAAAAGAAAGCCTTCTTCTTGAGCTTCATGCGGTCTATGAGTTATATCTTGGGTATTCTAAGCTTTCAGGCTAATATCCACTTATTAGTGAGTGCAGATCAAGAAGAAGGAAGACCAAAGTGTGGATACCTTGATCCTTATTGGAAGGTAGATAAAAATACCTATAGACTGAGCATAGGTTCCTCAATGAAGCAGCTAGATAAAGGACCCAAGGAGCTGAAGAGGTTCGTAGCACCACAGGAGGAACAATAATATGTACCAACCAGTACCCGCCAGATCTCCCAGGGACTAAACAACCAACCAAATAGAACACAGAAGGACCAATGGCTCCAGCTATATATGTAGCAGAAGATAGCCATTTCAGATATAAATGAAAGGAGAGGCAATTGGTACTGTGAAGGCTTCATAATCTAGTGTAGGGGAATGTCAGTCAGGAGAGTGGGGGGGGGTGGGGTTGGTGAGCAGGGGGAGTGAGGATAAGATAGGGGGTTTTTGGAGGGGTAGCAAGGAAAGGGGATACCATTTGAAATGTAAATAAAGCAAATATCTAATTTAAAAAATAAAAATGAAAAGAAAAAAAAGAAGAAAGCCCTCACAGGCAGTAGCTGACTGAAAAAATAATTGTCTTTCTACAGGACATATCAAGGTAGCTGCCCATATGAACTTAAAGTGGTTGTGACACCATGTAAAAGATTTGTACAAGCCTGATCTAATCATAATCCCAATATGAAATAAGTATTGAGCATGAAGTTCCACAGCTGGCCAATGAGCTATTGGTAATTCTTACTTGTTGGAAGAGTATAAGCCAATATTCACTGAAAGTATAACCATCAATAATTCAACTACTTTCTAGTAGAAACTAACAAATTTAATAATATTTGGGAATCACAGATTAGCCTTGATTGGGAGCAATATAAAGTTGTATATGAATGAAAGAAATGGGAAAGAGACTGTGTCTGGAAAGAATTATGGGTAAACATGATCAAATACTTAGTATGGAATTCTCAAAGAATTTTTTAAAGTTTTAGGGGGTGGAAAAAGTAGATAAACTAACCTCCTAGAGACTTTTTGAGCCAAAATTTATGAGGCAGAAAGTTTCCTACGCTGTTTATTGTTTGGTTTGTTTTAATGGTCTTCTTCATAAAATCTATGACATAAAAAGTTGGTAAATGGCAGTCAGTAATGGAAGCTAAAGCAAAGTCATCCTTTATCAATGCTTTATCTGTAAATAAAGCTCCAGACCTTTAGACAATGTCAGTCTGTAAAAGCAACTTCACAACATTCTACAAACACCACACCATTGATATAACTTAAGCCATGACACATGACAGCAAAGAACAAAAATTAGCCTCAAGTTCAGCCCAGAGCTCACAGTTGTAAGGTGCTCCACAAATATCCATCTGGGGCATTGTCCAAGTAGGTGAGTTATAAACCAGGTATTTATCTTGTATGAAAGCTTGTAGCTGCTCAATCTTCCAAGTTTTCCATCAGTAACAATCATCCTCCTCTCCTTATCATTCATAGGCAATCTCTAGAGGACATGGATCAGAATTTCAGTCTCAGTTGCCCCCTTAGAGTAATGACACTAGATCTACATCAGTGATCCTGAAAATCTAGAACATAGTTAGAAATATCTATTATTTCCAAACAAATGTGGAAACCATTCTACACCACAAAACAAAATCAGTCAGGGAACCTTGCTCTTGATCTACAAATGACAATGTTGCAGTAATACCTATGACCCTAGTAAATCAGTGTCACAGACAACTATCTCAAACAGAATGTTCAGACAATACCTTATAACACAATATCCACATGTCATGATCCCAACAAACACCTACCCTGTGCATGATGAAACAGAAAGGTCACAAAGCAAAGAGGAAAAAATAGACAATCAATACATGTCAGCCCAAATGTGTGAAGCATGATTCATTCAATGGAAGAATAGCACACAAAAGTGATTTAGTAAATCAAAGGCAAACCTCTGATACAGTTACAAAGCAGTGAGGCTTGCCTCCTGAAGTCCTAGAGAGGTCTTTACTCTGGGCGAGTAGCACATTACATGCATGCAAAATAGCTTACACAAGGACAGTAGGTACAGTTAGCTCTGTTCCTACAGGCTTAGTGACTATTGGCTAATTTTGATGATTTCCAAGGTATTGAGACACAGGAATTGATCCTGGTGGTTGCATGAATGGTTCTGGAATGTGGAAACCTGAGAGCAAGATTCAAATGAGAGAGATTTTATTGACATAGATGTTAACTAATCCTATAGAGTGGAAACTGATCAAAAGATGACTTTACTTTAGTCAGATAGAGATTACTAAATTCTCAGCAAAAGGGAATTGAAAGATTTTAGAGATATCTTTAAAGAAATGTCAAGAAAGCAGATGTGAGTACTACAAGACCTGAAATTGTGACTATACTATACACACAAAGTTGAGCATAACTTAGCAATGTTCTTAGAACTAGGTAAGTTATCAATACATCTCAGTGCCCTGATGAAGCTATTTCAATTGCATATTCTGTTGGATGAAGCCAGTTTTGAATTTTGGTTACAAGCAGTAGTAACAGCACTGACAAAATTACCTCTGTCCTCTTTAGCTTATGAACTGCTGGGGGCAAAGCATTGCTGATAATTGGGCACATTAATCTCTTGGGGACAGGCTGCTGTTTCTTATTTCTTATTGTGTCTCCAAAGTACCATTCAAGATTGATGAATATAAGAGTCTGTCCTAAGAAAAGATAAGAAGAACAAATATTTTACATTGTAAATTCATTATTCTCCTGAAAATTATTATAATAACAAATATCAGATGCTTATTGACTTAAAGAAAGAAATATTTAAAATTTCCTTAAATCTCCAATGGTGAATTTATTGTAATGAAAGAAAAAATGGAAAAGGAAAGAGAGTCCAGATTCCACATCATCCAATTGGACATGATAGTGTTAATGGTCATTTGTCCATATCTGATAGAACTTACTAGTCTGTTTGTGTTTTTTGTTTTTTGTTTTTTGTTTTTTTGCTTTTATTTTGCTTTATCTTTTTTTGATTTTTTTATTGTATATATTCTATATTTACAATTCATTTCCCTTTTTCTGGTTCCCCACCCCCAAAGGTCCCACATGTCCTTTTCCCTCCCCCTGCTCCCGCATCCACCCCCTCCCACTTTACTGTTCTTGTACTCTCCCACAATGATGTTTTGGTCCATTCTAGCACCAGTGTCCACTCCTTTCTTCTTGTAAGACATCACTTGATATGTGATTTGTGTCTTTGGTGTTCCAAGCTTCTAGGCTAATATCCACTTATCAGTGACTGTATACCATGGGTATTTTTTTGAGACTTGGTCACCTCACTTAGTATGACATTCTCCAGCTCCATCCATTTCTCTAAGAATTTCATGAATTCATTGTTTCTAATGGCTGAATAGTACTCCATTGTGTATATATACCACATTTTTTGTATCCATTCCTCTGTTGAGGGACATCTGGGTTCTTTCCAGCTTCTGGCTATTATATATAAGGCTGCTATGAACATAGTGGAGCATGTATCCTTATTGCATGCTGGTGAATCTTCTGGGTATATTCCCAGGAGTGGTATGGCTGGGTCCTCCGGAAGTATCACGCTCAGTTTTCTGAGGAACCGCCATACTGATTTCCAGAGTGGTTGTACCAGCTTGCATTCCCACCAGCAGTGGAGGAGTGTTCCTCTTTCTCCACATCCTCGCCAACACCTGATGTCTTCTGAGTTTTTAATTTTAGCCATTCTGACTGGTGTGAGGTGAAATCTCAGGGTTGTTTTAATTTGCATTTCCCTAATGACTAGTGATGTTGAACATTTTTTAAGGTGTTTCTCAGCCATCCGAATTTCTTCAGGTGAAAAGTCTCTGTTTAGCTCTGTACCCCATTTTTGGATAGGGTTATTTGGTTTTCTGGGGTCTAACCTCTTGTTTTGTGGTTTTAATGATATATATATATATATATATATATATATATATATATAATGTATATATACATATATATTGATATAGAGATAGGTACAGGTACAGGTATAGGTACAGAGACAGAGACAGAGATTGATAGATATAGATATATCGATATAGATATAGATTTCAATTTTATGTGATCAGATGTGGGCCTGAGTACATGTATATGTACCACATGAATTCATGTGTCCAAGTAGGGCAGGTTGTTTTGGACCTGATTATATGTGTGTGTGTGTACTGATATGTGGATAGACCCAGGTGATTGAGGGATGACTGATGTGTGCAATAGAAGTTAAACTGAGTTTTTCTACAAGTGATTTCTAAGGCCCAAGCCATCTCCTAGCCAAAGGTCTTACTATTTTTGTGGCTAAATCTTTTTATCCTGGGGAAACCAAAATATATATCGGTGATTGCGAGATTGCTAGGCTTCATAACTTAAAGTGAAGAGTAGATTTAAACAGGAAATAGCAGGTAAATATTTTCCAGGGAATGCTTACATTTTATAATAATCACAGATGTGGATATACATATTTTAATTGAAAAATAGAAAGTTTTCTCATTGTGGCATATATATATGTATATGTATATATATATATATATATATATATATATATATATATATGTGTGTGTGTGTGTGTGTGTGTGTGTGTGTGTGTGTGTATACATATATATGCCAGAATATTAATTATGCAAGAATTCCCTTTATGATTAAAAGACTATTAGTGATGGAATGAAATACCAGTCTATAGCTCATCACCATGAATCTGCTCATAATTCATTTTCAATTATTTGCTTGAACCAGATATTTATTATTCATTGTGTTCTTGAGAACTGAGCATTGAGGAGTGAGATAAATACATAACCATATAGCATGTTGATCTCTTCTTTCAAGACAATAAAGTATGTTAGGAAAATAACACTTGATCATAAGTAACTATAAGCTAAGGCAGAAAATTGAAAGATGGCACTTCAAGAAAGGAAAATGATGGACTGGTTCACCTCATGAATATAAACAAAAATCTTCAACATATAAATAAAGATATATCTGAAATGTATGTATCTATACTCATATTCTTGAAATAAACATTAAGTTAAAACAGTAATGTGTCAAGGCAGTTTCATTTTAAGGAATAAAATTTGGATTACATTTTAAAAATTATTATAATTCTACACATAACTAAAGAAAGTGAAACAAATTACTTGTGTGTAAAACTCAAAAGCTCATGAGATGACTCAGTGGGTAAAGTGTTTGCTGTGTAATTATGAGGGCCTGAGCTTGATCCTCAGAACACATTTAAGTTGGATGTCATAAGGAGTATCTGTAAGCCCCATGGCCAGATGGGAGGAGGTAGGAACATCAAGAGAATCTTGAAAATGCCCCAGGCAAGTGAGCTATCTTAGTGTTCTTAGGGGTAAAACAACAAGAGATTCTGTTTCAGAGTAGGTGGCAAGCCACCCAAGGATACTCCCTGACTTTATGGGCATGTGTTGATGTCATACATACACACACACAAACACATGTACACACACACACACACACACACACACACACACAAACACGGATGCACACACATGCATGCATACATACACTGAAAAACATGGAAAGTTCAAAATAAATTATGCAAAGTAATGTACAAAAAATACAGATATGCTTTCAAAAATGGCCAACATAGACTACTCAAATTGACATGATCTTCACCAACCATCATTTAAGAGGTAGAAACAGGAGTCAGGAATTTAAAACCAAGCAGGACTAGAAAAAGAGAGATTCTTAAAAATTATTTAAAAAATACATGAAAAAGTGACTAATCTAGCTTTTAATAGTTTTATAAAGATAAAGATTTATAGAAATTACCACAAATACATATGGTAATTTTTCAACATATATTTAATCAAAGAGAAAGAAGAGTATAATATTGACTATCAAAAGAATATAACAAATACTATTTCACTCAAGTGATCAAGGTAAATATCCACAGTTCTGTTAATAATCAGTCTTGTGTCTGGCTAATCTCCAGAACTTTATTCCTATAAATAACTCCCTGTTTGCTTTCTTCTAGAACCTATGAACTGTGCTATTCTAGACAGACCACAGATTAATAACCTGGAATGTGGCTTTTTATAAGTATATAATTTTACTTTGTATAGTATTAATATTCATCCATTATGAAGAATAGACCAGAATTTCCTCACTTTTACAGGCAGAATAACTTTCTGTTTACATTCAAACATGCATGTATACATGCATGCACACGTGCATGCACCCCCCACAGACAATCATATTATTTTTCTTTATCATTAATCCAGAAAGAGATTTTTAGATTCTTTCTTATGCCAGGCTAAAGTCCCTAAAGTTTTGAGAATATGTGTGTTCATATTCCTTATTTTCCAGAATTAGAATAATGGAACCTTTAGGAGACTGCCTAAGCTTAGTAGTCTTTGATACTCACGTAGTGGTTAGATAAGTAGTCAAAATGTTAATTTAAAAGACTCTTGTATTAACACATACCAGTGTTAAACACTATAAACATTACAATGAATGATTATAAGGTACTATTTTTTACATTTCATTGTATCTTTTCTTTTCTTGGCATTGGTTGTTTTAGTTTCTTTATAATATGACTACCAAAACTCTAGTTTCTGGTTACAAATTGCAAACAAAATTGAAAATATACTTGGCTTTTAAATAATCGAATTTACAGGGCAAGGAAGATGATTCGGAGGTTAAGAACAAAAATTTCCTGAGAACCAAAGTTCAGGATTTAGCACCCACTCACAACTGCCTATAACTCCCACTCCAGGGTATCTGACAGATTCTTCTGGCCCTCACAGATACTTGTAGTCATAGGCATGCACATACCTTAATACATATATTGAATAAGTAAAAATAAAATCTAAGAAAACTACTTCATCACAGCTTCATATTTGGATATTTGTAATGAAATTATTATCAACTCTTTTTGTATATGCATATGTGCAGGTTTTGTGTTTATATGTATGTTTTTGTATGTGTGTGTGTGCATATTTGTTTGAGTGTTTGCACATTCATGCATGTTTGTGCAAGTGGAGGGCAGATGTTGACTTTGGGCTTCATAACAAATTTCCTTTCACTTTATTTTACTGAAGTGAGATTGCTAAATTGCAACCTGAGTTCACTGATTCTAATAATATATCTAGTCAGCATGTTCCTGGGAACCCTCTTTCCACCCTTATAAAGAGCTAGGTTGCAGGCAGGCTACCATTCTTAAGAGGCATTTAGTTAAGGACTCTATTTATAGTCTTAGTCCTTATACTTGACTGCCAAGACCTTTATCCACCTCTTTAGCCCCAAATCTAGAAGTAATCATTAAAGATATCAAATGCAATTCCATTAATAAGCTCAATATAGACAGCTGAGAGGAATATACATTCTTTTACAGGGAAAATAAAATTATAGGAATGTTTAACATAGGAACTGATTCAAACCAATGATTCCTGGAATTTTATTTTAAGGTGCTACCAAGGAAGGTATATAATTTGCATTCCTTCATTAACTTTCCATTAATCTCTGTATAGTTTTCTCAAATGAGAGCACAAATATGGCTTTACAACAAAAAAAAATAGCCATTCCCTTTTATTTAATTTTTTAAAATATAGGTGTTCTTTATCCCTTAGTATAAAGTTAACACCCATTATTTTGATTTCTGTTATATTTTGTCATGAGAATTCTACAAAATTGTGTGGTTAAAAATCAAGAAAAATGATTTAATATATTATTTTATTTATGTCTTCCATTTTATTGGTAATAACAATGAAATTTAATCTCCAGCTAATAATACATCTGTTTATCATTGGTCCTATCTAAGTGCAGCATCTAATACAGTGACCTAAAATATTCAGAATGAATGTGGCATTCTATTAGAATTGAAAAAAAATTAAATGCAAGTCTCTGAGGCAGAATCTGAGGCAGTGTTTGTAATGTCTGTTCTTATCCTTCCTAAGAGGGAGCACCTTCAAAGTAATTATGCTTCTTAATATATCCCTGACTAAGACAAGATTAAGTATGCCCTCTGGCTGACATTTTAGATATACGTATTTCTTGACTGAATCTTTCTGGACTCTCTTTCCTTAGATGCATATTTCAGAAAATTTGCAACTGTAAATTCTTTCTTTACTTTTCCTTTTTGTAATTGAAACTCCTAGGCTTCCACTAACATTTAAAATACAATTTTTTGTAGGTACTTAGAAGCAAATATTTGTTTTAAAAAGAAATCTTGCCCCAGGGCTAACCTTGTACTAGAGATCTCCATGCCCACATCCCTCCTGGAGAAAGCAGGTATCCCAGGAGTGCTGTAACTCCTGACTTTACAGGAGAGATCAATACTTTTGCTCTGATAACTGGCCAAGGAGGGACCTGACAGGAACCACAGGGCACAGGAACAGCAGAGCAGCCTGGCATAGTATCCTTCTGGTTTCCATCAGCACCTATGAGCTAGCCCTGTGACACAGCTCTCTACACTCAAATCCCTCCTAGAGAGAACTGGTCTCCAAGAAGTGCTGACACATCTAAGATTACAGGCTCAGAGGTTCACAGGAGGGAAAGACTCCAGGCAGAGACAGCAAGGCCAACTATTACCAGAGATAACCAGATGGCAAGAGGCAAGTACAAGAACCTAAGTAACAGAAACCAAGGATACTTGGCATCATCAGCACCCAGTTCTCCCACTACAGCAAGTTCTGGATACCTCAGCACACCAGAAAAGCAAGATTTGGATTTAAATTCACATCTCATGATGATGGTACAGGACTTAAAGAGGGACATGAAAAACTCCCTACCAGATGCCCCAAGACTCCCAAGGACTAAATCATCAACCAAGGGGCACACATGGTTCCAGACGAAAATGTGGCAGAGGAAGGCCTTGTTGAGCATCAGTGGGAGGAATGGACCTTGGTCAGGTAAAGGCTCAACAGAGACCCCAATAAAGGGAAACCGAGGGGGGAGATGGGAGTGTGTCAGGTGGAGGGGCACATACATGTAGGCAGGGAGAGGTAGGAGAGGTTGGGGGTCTTTGGTGAGGGGGGAAATTGGGAAAGATTTTACCATGGCAATGTAAATGAAGATGATATTCAATAAAAAGAAAAAAATAGGAGAATACAAATAAACAGGTAGAAGCCCTTAAAAAGGAAACACAAAAATCCCCTAAAGAATCATGGGAATATACAAGCAAACAGGTGAAGGAATTGAACAAAGCCATCCAGTCCAATTCTAAAATTGGAATTAGAAATAAAAATAAATCACAAAGGGGACAACTTAGAAAATAGAAAACCTAGAAAATACTCGATCCACTTGGAGTTGATCTTAGTACAAGGAGATAAGAGTGGGTCAATCACATTCTTCTGCATGTTGACCTCCAGTTAAACCAGCAACATTTGTTGTAAAGAGTATCTTTTTTCCACTGGATGGTTGTAGCTCCTTTATCAAAGATCAAGTGACCATAACTCTGTGGGTTCATTTCTGGGTCTTCAATTCTTTTCCATTGATATACTTGCCTGTCACTGTACCAATACCATGCAGTTTTTAACACAATTGCTCTGTAGTACTGCTTGAGGTCAGGGATACTGAAACTGATAGAAAAGAAACTGGGGAAGACCCTGGAGGACATGGGCACAGGGGGAAAGTTCCTGAACAGAACACCAATAGCTTATGCTCTAAGATCAAGAATTGACAAATGGGACCTCATAAAATTACAAAGTTTCTGTAAGGGAAAGGACACTGTCAGAAGGACAAAATGGCAACCAACAAATTGGGAAAAGATCTTCATTAACTCCACATCTGACAGACGCTAATATCCAATATATACAAAGAACTCAAGAAGTTAGACCCCAAAGAACCAAATAACCCTATTAAAAATGGGGTACAAAGCTAAACAAAGAATTTTCACCTGAAGAAATTCAGATGGCTGGGAAGCACCTTAAGAGATGTTCAACATTATTAGTCATCAGGGAAATGCAAATCAAAACAACCCTGAGATTCCACCTCACACTAGTCAGAATGGCTAAGATTAAAAACACAGGAGACAACTGGTGCTGGCGAGAATGTGTAGAAAGAGGGACACTCTTCCAATGTTGGTGGGATTGCAAGATGGTACAACTTCTCTGGAAATCAAACTGGCAGTTCCTCAGAAAATTGGGCATGACACTTCCAGAGGACCCTGTCATACCAATCCTGGGCATATACCCAGAGGATTCCCCTGCATGCAATAAAGACACATGCCCCACTATATTCATAGCAGCCTTATTTATAATAGCCAGAAGTTGGAAGGAGCCCAGATCTCCCTCAAAGGAGGAATGGATACAGAAAAAGTGGTATATTTATACAATGGAATACTACTCAGCAATTAAAAATAATGAATTCACTCAATTTGTAGGTAAATGTTTGGATCTGGAAAATATCATCCTAAGTGAGTTAAACCAATCACAAAAGAATACACATGAAATACAATCACTGATAAGTGGATATTATTGAGCCCAGAAGCTCTGAATACTCAAGGCACAATTAACAAATCAAAAGATTCCCAAGAAGAAGGAAGGAGAGGACCCTGGTCCTGAAAAGACTGGATCCAGTTTTGTAGGAGAGTACCAGAACAGATAAATGGGGGGCAATTGGGGAAAGGGTGGGGGAAGAGGACTTATGGGACATATGGTGAGGGGGGAACTGGGAAAGGGGAAAGCCTTTGGAAGGTAAACAAAGAATATAGAAAATAAAAATTAAAAATAAATAATAAAAATAAGAAAACCTAGGAAAGAAATGAAGAGTCATAGATGCAAGTATCACCAACAGAATACAAGAGATAGAAGAGAGAATCTCAGATGCAGAAGATACCATAGAAAATATTGACATAACAGTCAAAGAAAATAAAAAATGCAAAAAGTTCCTAACCCAAAACATCCACGAAATCCAGGATACAATGAGAAAACCAAACCTAATAATAATAAGTGTAGAAGACAATGAAGATTCCCAATTAAAAAGGCCAGTAAATACCTTCATCAAAGTTATAGAAGAACATTTCCCTATTCTAAAGAAAGAGGTTCCCATGAACAAACAAGGAGCCTTTAGAACTCCAAACAGACTGGACCAGAAAAGAAATTCTGCCTGTCAAATAATAATCAAAATACCAAATGTACAAAACAAGGAAAGAATATTAAAAGCAGTAAGTGAAAAAGGTCAAATAACATAAAGGCAGGCCTACCAGAATTACATTGACTTCTTGCCAGAGACCATGAAAGTTAGAAGAGAACATAAATGCCAGCCCAGACTACTATACCCAGCAAAACTCTCAATTACCATAGAGGGAGAAAACAAGATATTCCCTGAGAAATCAAATTTACATAGTATCTTTACACAAATCCAGCCATACAAAGGATAATAGATCTAAAACTCCAACATAAAGAGGGAAACTACACCCTAGAAAAAGCAAGAGAGTAATGTACTTTAAATAAATCGAAAAGAAGATAGGCATACAAACATAATTCCATCTCTAACAGCAAAAATAACAGGAAGCAACAAACAACTTTTCTTAATATCTCTTAATATCAATGGACTCAATTCCCCAATAAAAAGACATAGACTAACAGACTAGATATGTAAACAGGACCCAGCATTTTGGTGTTTACAAGAAATGTACCTCAATGACAAAGACAGACTTTTCTTCAGAGTAAAAGGCTAGAAAATATTTTTCAAGCAAATGGTCCCAAGAAACAAGCTGTAGTCAACATTCTAATATCAAGTAAAAATTGATTTTATTAAAAAAGATAAGGAAGGACACTTTATACTCATTAATGGGAAAATCATCCAAAATGAACTGTCAATTCTGAACATCTATGCTCCAAATGCAAGAGCACCCACATTCACAAAAGACACTCTAATAAATCTCAAAGCACATATTGCACATTACACAATAATAATGAGAGACTTCAACACCCCACTCTTATCAAAGAACATATCAAGGAAACAAAATAAACAGAGACACGGTGAGACTTACAGAAGTTATGAACCAAGTGATTTTAAGAAATATCTATAGAAATTTTCATGCTAAAACAAAAGAATATACCTACTTCTCAGGACCTCATTTTACCTTACCCAAAACTGACCCTATAATTGGGCACAAAACAGGCCTCAAAAGATACAAGAAGATTGAAATAATCCCATGCATCCTATCAAATCACAATGCACTAAGGCTGGACTTTAATAACAAACAAAGGCAACACAAACACATGGATGCTAAGCAATGCTTCACTCGATAACTTGGTCAAGTAAGAGATAAAGAAAGAAATTAAAGACTATCCAATATATACAAAGAACTCAAGAACTTAGACTCCAGAGGACAAAATAACCCTCTAAAAACTGAGGAATATCTAATGGCTGAGAAAGGTATAAAGAAATGTCCAACATCCTTAGTCATCAGGGAAATGCAAGTCAAAACAACCCTGATATTTTACCTCATACTATTCAGAATGGCTTAGATCAAACCTCAGGCAATAGCAGATGCTGGCAAGGAGAAAGAGGAACACTCCTCCATTGTTGGTAGAATTGCAAGCTGGTACAACTGCTCTGGATAATAGTCTGGCAGTTTTTCAGAAAACTGGACATATTACTACCTGAAGACCAAGCTATACCATTCCCAGGCATATTCCCAAATGATGCTCCAACATATAACAAAGATATATTCTCTACTATGTTCATAGCAGTCTTACTTATAATAGCCAGAAGCTGGAAATAACCCAGATGCCCTTCAACATAGGAATGGATACAGAAAATGTAGTCCATTTACACAATGGAATATTACTCAGCTCTTAAAAATAATGACTTCATGAAATTCTTAGGCAAATGAATGGAACTAGCAAATATCATCCTGAGTGAGGTAATACTATCACAAATGAAGACACTTGGTATTTACTCACTAATAAGTGGGTATTAGCCCAAAAGCTCAGAATAAACAAAATACAATTCACAGACCATATGAAGTTTAAGAAGTAAGACCAGGGTATGGATGCTTCAGTCCTTCTTAAAAGGAGGAACAATCATACTCATGGGAGGTAGAGGGTGGGAGGGATTTTGGAGGAAGAGAGAAGGAGGGGAAAAACGGGGGCAGGATCAGGTATTCTAAGGGACGGAGATGCTATAAAAAGTGTCAGGAATTGGAAAAAAAGGTGTGTTCCAATGGAGAACAGGAAACTGGGGGGGGGTACCCAACCAGCTAGACCCAGATGCCAGGAGAACAAGAGGCTCCCAGGACCCAAAAGGGGATGAGATTAGCTGAAATTCTCAATACAGAGGAGCAAGTACCTATAGAGACCATATCCCAGGTTTTGAAAGGCAGTTTGGGTATGGGGCCACCCACTTTCAAAAATATTAACTCAGAATTGCTCCTGTTTACAGGATATGCAGGGAGAAAAATGGAGCAGTCACTGAAGGAAAGGCCATCTAGAAACTGCCCCACCTTCAAATTGATCCCATATACAGTCATCAAACACAGACACTATTGTGGATGCCAAGAGTACTGCTGACTGGAGCCTGATATAACTGTCTCCTGAGAGGCTCTGCCAGATCCTGACAAATACACAGTGGAATGTTCACAGCCAACCATTGGAATGAGCATGGGGTCCCTAAGGGAGGAGCTAGAGAAAGGACCCAAGGTGCTAAAGGGGTTTTCTGCCCCATAGAAGGAACAACAATGTGAAACAATCAGTACCCCCAGAGCTCACAAGGTCTAAACCACCAACCAAAAGAGTACAAATAGAGGTACCCATGCCTCAGCCACACCTGTAGCAGAGGATGGCTTTGTCAGGCATCAATGAGAAAAGAGGTCTTTGGTCCTGTGAAGTCTCGATGCCCCAGGGTAGGGGAATACCAGTTAGGGGAGGCAAGTCTGGGTGTGTGGGTGGGGTAGCACCCTTTATAGAAGCAGGGAGAGGGAGATGGGATAGAGGGATTCTGGAGGGGAAACCAGGAAAGGGGATAGGATTTGAAGTGTAAATAAATAAAATATCTATAAAAATTAAAATAACAAGATATCTCCATGGCAAACTTTGTTCCTCTCTTCAGGTTTTTAGGGCAGGTTGAAGGCTAAAATCAAATACCAATAATCAAACAAAGGAGGTTTAATTTTACCTACCAGATTTTCTCTCATATTCCTAAAACTTTTCCAATGGCTTATGCTAGTACATAGACTCTCTCTCCTGCTTTGTTCCAGTGAATTGCATTTAATCTCTCCATTAATAATTTCATCAGTCTTAAGTAGCGTCATCTACCTATGTATTTATTTTGATACAAGATTCAAATTTGAGTTCAGTTTAAGTCACTTCTCATAGATTTATGAGTCTTAAATATGATGATCAAGAACATTACCACAATTTACAAATAAAATTGTTTTATGGTTCCTCCTAGTAGCACAGTATTTCTAAGTCACAGAACTTGATGAAAATGGCATGTCTTAAGTTTTATTAAAGGGAGTATTCTCACTTATTGGTCATCTCTATACTCATGAAAAAGAAAAAAATTTCCCAATGATTTATCAGAAGAAGAGGGCTGGTACAATAAGCATCTTCAATGTGAGCAGCATTCACTCAGATGCATTCCATAAAAGAATATTTAATAGCTACAATCACAACATTAGACATGTAAAAATTACCTCAATTTTTTGGATAAACTAATGTTCAACTGGAACAAAAAAGACAAAATCGGGAGTCTTATTAACAGTTGGCTAAGCCTAACACTTGAAAAATTTTCATTGAAGATGAGTAGAAAGGAATTGAAATTTATCTTAGTGAGCATGTGTTACATTCAAATCTTGAGATTATTGAAACCCATCCTAGGTGTCAGAAGACAGAGGTTGAGTTTTCAGAGGAGAGACGATCTAAGTGCTGATGCTGTGTCCTGTGCAAAGGAACACACTGTGATCATAGAAGTGTGATGAAGAAGGAAAATTTGCATATACATATTTTCTCAGCTTTTTTCCCCCAAATTTCATGCATCATTAAAATTTCTGTAAAACATTGAAAAGCTGAAATAGACTTTTCATTTCAGTGCAGTGATTTGATAACCTAATATTAGGTTGTCT
Source organism: Apodemus agrarius (assembly GCA_964023405.1). Classification (NCBI taxonomy): domain Eukaryota; kingdom Metazoa; phylum Chordata; class Mammalia; order Rodentia; family Muridae; genus Apodemus; species Apodemus agrarius. The sequence continues at coordinate 28,779,531 of OZ030014.1, forward strand.
TATAAGATCTGGGAAAATACCGGATTTAATAATAGGATCTCCATATTTTGCACTAAGGAAGGCACAACTAAGAGGAGTGGGGTTGTCTCAGACCTAAAACTGTCTATCACTTCTTTCTCAAGGCTTTGTTCCATCTCTCCAGCAAAGTATTCTCATCAATTGGGTTTAGGGTAGATTATAATTGATTTAATGTAAGTCTCATTCAGAAACAATTGGTTTAAGATTTGACATGTAAGCTCTATCATTCTGATGACAATAAAGTTCCTCTTTACTGAAATGCAGAAACAACCTCTTTATGTAGAATTGCTGCAGCCTTTGAGGTGGGCTGAGGCACTTGCCAAACAGTTCAGGGAATCACTAAATGAATCTTTAGCTAATAAGTGGGAATAGAGTCCAGATATGACCACAGCTTCAGTCTTATGACAAGATAGTTCATACCCACTGCCCTGTTCAACATTTCATTTGATATCTAGTGCAAAGCTTTATTATTCTCTTATTTGAGTCAGAGAAAATGTTCTGTTTTTCTTTTAAAATTACATACTATAAATATTTTTACAAAGAAAAAGAATGTCATTGTTACCAAAGAACAGTGTCAGTGACTTTGAGTATGCTGGGCTTCTGAATTTACATGTTAAAATGACTAAAAACTCCAAGACCTGGGTTGAGGACACAGTTCACATTCCATGTGCCCACATGCTCCTAAAAGAATGTGATCAAACTAGAAAATAATAGACCAAGGAATACTATACTCAAAGAAGTAGACAGAATAAATAAAGGTCTGTCCATGACTGTATAAAGAAGGGGAAGGCCAAAGATGTGGGAACAGATTTGTAAGAGAGTCAGTCATCAAAATGGTGCCCTGGTAGGAAAATTACTGGAGTGCTATAGCAAAAGTTGGGGATCTTAGGCCAGCAACACAGTAGCAAGTACAGAGGCAGCTCCTAGTCTGGACAAAGTATGGAGTAAAAGTTCTCTGAACCTGACTGGTTATGACATAAAAAGTACAAGCTAGCTTCAGGGTGCACTTTTATGTCTTCCAGGGTCCTCGACATAATTTAAAAGTAAAACCGTAAGGTGTTTTTCAACCATCTGAATTTCTTGTGGTGACAATTCTTCGTTTAGTTTGGTACCCCATTTTTAATAGAGTTATTTGATTCTTTGGGGTCTAACTTCTTGAGTTCTTTGTATATATTGGATATTAGCCCTCTGTGGGTGGGGTTGGTGAAGATCTTTTCCGGATTTGTTGGTTGCCATTTTGTCCTTCTGACAGTGTCCTTTGCCTTACAGAAACTTTGTAATTTTATGAGGTCCCATTTGTCAATTCTTCACCTTAGAGCATAAGCTATTGGTGTTCTGTTCAGGAACTTTTCCCCTGTGTCCATGTCCTCCAGGATCTTCCCCAGTTTTTTTTCTATTAGTTTTAGTGTGTCTGGTTTTATGTGGAGGTCCTTGACCCACTTGGAGTTGATCTTAAGAGATGTTCAACATCATTAGTCATCAGGGAAATGCAAATCAAAACAACCCTGAGATTCCACCTCATACCAGGCAGAATAGCTAAGATTAAAAACTCAAGTGACAACAGGTGCTGGCAAGGATGTGGAGAAAGAGGATCACTCCTCCATTGTTGGTGGGATTGCAAGATGGTACAACAGCTCTGGAAATCAGTTTGGTGGTTCCTCAGAAAATTGGGCATGACACTTCCAGAGGACCCTGTCATACCACTCCTGGGCATATCCCCAGAGGATTCCCCTGCATGCAATAAAGACACATGCTCCACTATGTTCATAACAGCCTTATTTATAATAGCCAGAAGTAGGAAGGAGCCCAGATCTCCCTCAAAGGAGGAATGGATACAGAAAATGTGGTATATTTATACAATGGAATACTACTCAGCAATTAAAAATAATGAATTCATGTAATTTGTAGGCAAATGGTTGGATCTGGAAAATATCATCCTAAATGAGTCAACCCAATCACAAAAGAATACACATGAATTGCAATCACTGATAAGTGGATATTAATGAGCCCAGAAGCTCTGAATACTCAAGACACAGTTAGCTAAGCAAAAGATTCCCAAGAAAAGGGATGGAGAGGACCCTGCTCCGGAAAAGACTAAATCAGGTTTTGTAGGAGAGTACCAGAACAGAGAAATGGTGGGGAGGAAGGGTGATTGGGGAATGGGGGGGGGAAGAGGACTTATGGGACATATGGTGAGGGGGGGAACTGGAAAGGGGAAAGCCTTTGGAATGTAAACAAAGAATATAGAAAATAATTTAAAAAAAGAAAAAAATAATGAATTCATGCAATTTGTAGGCAAATGGTTAGATCTGGAAAATATCATCCTAAGCGACTTAACCCAATCACAATAGAATACACATGAAATGCAATCACTGATAAGTGGATATTAATGAGCCCAGAAGCTCTGAATACTCAAGGCACAATTAGCAAGTCAAATGATTTCCAAGAAGAAAGGAGAGGACCCTGGGCCTGAAAAGATTGGATCCAGTTTTGTAGGAGAATAACAGAACAGAGAAATGGTGGGGGTGATTGGGGAATAGTTGGGGTGGAGAGGACTTATGGGACCTATGGTGGGGGGAACTGGGAAAGGTGAAAGCCTTTGGAATGGAAACAAAGAATATAGAATAAATAAAAAATATAAAAACATAAAACCCTCTAGTGCTGTGTTTTCAATTAATCCAATGGCATATTCATCAGCTGATGAGGTCAGAGAGCTGGAGTAAAATTACTCAAAGGCTTTAGATCTGCTCTGTGGTTGGTATACCTCTGATTTCAATGTTTATTCCCTGTAGACTTTAATTTTAATGTCTCTTTTTTGGTGAGTATATGTTCTTGATATGTGAGCCAATCTTGTCGTCTTCTTCAAATACTCTCCATCCTTATATATGTATATACATATATATACATATATATACATATATATATATATGTATATATGTATGTATATATACATATATATATGTATATATGTATATATATGTATATATATATATATAATTTTCTATATTCTTTGTTTACACTCCAAATGATTTTCCCTTTTCCGGTTCCCCCTTCCCCAAAAGTCCCATAAGCCCTCTTCCCTCTGCCCATTCCCAATCAACCCCTTCCCATTGCTCCCCTACATTATTGCATCAATCCTTTCCAGGCCTTTATATTTTAAATTTCAACAATTTTACACACTGTATTAGGTTTCATTCTACCATTTTAAAACAAAATTTCTTCTTATTTATTTATTTTTATTGGATAGGGTATTTATTTACATTTCAAATGTCATCCCCTTTTCCAATCGCCCCCTGCAGAAACTCCCTATCCCATCCCCCTTTTCCTACTTCTATGAGGGTGGTCCCCTGCACACATACACATTCCCACCTCCCTGCCCTCATATTCTTCTACACTGGGGCATAGAGCCTTCATGGGACCAAGGACCTTTTCCCCCACTGATGCCCAACAAGGCCATCCTCTGCTACATATACTGCTGGAGCCATGGGTCTCTCCATGTGTACTCCTTGTTTGTTGGTTTGGATCCTAGGAGCTCTGGTTGGTTGATATTGTTGTTCTTCCTATGAGGTTGCAAAACCTTTCAGCTCCTTCAGTTCTTTCCCTAACTCCTCCATTGGGGACTCCGTGCTCAGTTCAGAGGTTAGCTATGAACAGCTGCCTCTATATTTCTTAGGCTCTGTTAGAGCCACTCAGGAAACAGCTATATCAGGCTCCTGTCAGTAAGCACTTCTTGGCATCTACAATAGTGTCTGGGTTTGGTGTCTGTATATGGGATGGATCCCCAGGTGGGACTGTCTCTGGATGGCCTTTTCTTCAGACTCTGCTCCACACTTTGTATTTGATTGATTAAGTATTTTGTTACTCCTTCTAAGAAGAACCAAAGCAACCATGCTTTGGTCTCCCTTCTCGATTTTTTTTCTAAAGTCTCTCTCACAACCTCTTTTATCCTCCTCCCTTTCTCATACACTTCCATTGCTCTCTAAAACTTCCTTTATGATTTCATATCACCTACTGTCCTACAAACCTCTCCACCTTCTTTACTGAGACAGAAACTCTCAGCAAACTCGGTGCTCACTGATGCATCTAGCCTTTCTGCCAGCAAGAATTATGCATTTTCATCCTCACTTTAGCAAGTGCAATCAGTAGCTGTTTCACAAGAACTTTAGAGGACCGTTACTGACTCCTCACAGAGATTGTGCATTTGTGCTGAGGATAGAACTTAAGTAATCTAACAATCATTTTACCAACTGATTCAGCTTCCCATCTTCTCAGTTATAAAATATTTGAAAGATGTAATTATTAAAAATTTTACAGAATTATGAAAACTTCCTCCCAGTCCCATACTCCCAAAAATAAGATCCGTACTCAAAATACTTTTACAAATTCCTTGGACATATAGCTAGTCTCTTCTGTGCCTAGATCCTGTTAACCCACATTCTGCCCCATGGCTGAGTTACCTTTGCTCAGGTACTATCTTAGCTAGGGTTTTTCTGTTATGAACAGACACCATGATAAACACAAGTGTTATAAAAGACAATATTTAGTTGGGGCTGGCTTGTAGGTTCAGAGGTTCAGTCCTTTGTCATCAAGGCAGAAGCATGGCATCATCCAGGCAGACATGTTGTAGGAAGAGTTGAGAGTTCTACATCTTAATCCAAAGGAAGCCAGGAACAGATTGGGCATGCTCAGGCATGTAGGACAAAGATCTCCAAGCCCATCCCCACATCGACCCCCTTCCTCCAACAAGGCCATACCTTCTAATAGTGCCACTCCTTGGAAAGAGCATATACAAACCATCACAGGTACCATGTGTCCATGTTATTACATCCTGCTGGATGAATCTCTTGCCTAGTACTCTCCCAGAATTATGTCAGTCTTATGGATATACCACTTCCTATTTCCTGCCTACAATATAAGCCATCATATTTATTACTGATAGATGCCACATCCATAAAGATGTAAGATATGCTCTCTACACATTTATCATTGTCATCCACATACTGAGAAATCCACAAGCACTATAAAGAGACTGGATAAATCATAGTAGATTGGAAATAGGTGACACAAATGTGATTTCTTACAGATGAAATTGTTTAGATTACTTAATTTCAACTTGTTAATCTCAGTATTAAAGGTGAATGGCTCTATTTTCTAAAAAAAAAAAACAGTTTGAAAATAAAGGGAAACAACTTCTAGTTACTCTACCATCCAATATTGTTTCTTTCTTCTTTTTTATTATCTTTACCCTTTTCTTACAGTCCATTATTATCCCCCATCCCATTCTGCCCTCTGACAGCTCCTCATCTCATTCCTCCTCCCCCATCTCCAAGAGGATGTCTCTACAACCCTACACACACCCCCATATCCCACCTGTCCTCCTCATTCCCTGGGGCCTCAAGTCTCTTAAGGGTTCATTGCATGTTCTATCATTAAAGACAGATTAGGCAGTCCTCTGCTATATATGTGTCAGGGTTAAGAAGAAAACCAATACTATTTCTAATCACAAGAAATATCTCTTCTAGGGATGCTGATATGGCAAAAAGAGTATGTACACCCAGTAAAGCATGTAACGTGTGATTTTTGCATAATTCATAATCGGTGTGTATTGCTGGATATGTTTCTACTAATAAATGTTTTCTTATTTTAGAATAGAAATATATACATTCCCTCCGGAAAAGACAAGTGTATTTTATAGAATTTGCTTTTGTGCCGTCTTTCCACTTGTGTTCCAGGGTCTAAATATGCAGTTAATAAAATAACTCCATTCTTGTTAGTTCTTGTCACTTGGGCAGTTTTCTCCATTTTGCATATATTTTCTTCCCATGGCAGCTGTAAGTTTATTTTAATCCAATGCAGTTAAAACATTAGAAAATACAGTGTAATAAAAATAGGTTTTTATGTTTGTACTGATTAACTATTAAACAGTGTATAATTGAAGTCAAACATTTTCAGTCCTTCCAATTATATGAAAATGTCCATACTCAATTGCTGATATTGTGTTCTTCTACTATTCAGTGCAACAGAAAAAAACTGCATAGGAAATACTGAAATTAAATAGGAATACTGAAACTAAACTATAACTAATACAATACAACACAATACAATACAATACAATACAATACAATGCAATGCAATACAATGCAATACAGTACAATGCAAGACAATACAATAAAAGACAAAACAATACAAGATAATACAATGTACTTAGAATATCTTTATGCTTACATTTGGACTGTTTTATTCCCAAGGAAATACTGAACATATGAAAATATTTTCTTCTTTCAGAACTTAGTGATATAAATCTTGTACCCTTAGACATCTAGTCCGTTACTCATTTTCTTTTCTTTCATTTTTAGGTTTAAAAATATTATTTTAAAATGTCCAAAGAATATCTAGATTGTTTCCAGTTTCTGGATATTAGGAATAAAGCCACAAAGAACACAGTTGAATATGTATCCTGTGGTAGGACAGAACATCCTTTGAGTAAATGCCTAAGAATGAATGATGCAGCTGGGTCTTGGGGTAGATTGATTCCCAATTTTTTGAGAAAACAAATAAAATCTATACAAGTTTACACTCCCACCAAGGAGTGACCCCTTTTGCTCCACATCTTGCTAGCATGAGCTGTCACTTGTTTTGTTGATTTTAACCATTGTGGAAGGAGTAAGTTGGAATCTCAAAGTAGTTTTGATTTGAATTCTGTGACAGATATGTATATTGAAGTGTTTCTCAATCACTGAGAATTCTCTGTAGAGAATCATCTGTTTAGCTCTGTGGTCCATTTTTTATAGGCTTGTTTGGTTTGTCAATGTCTAGTTTCTTTGAGTTCTTCATATATTTTGAATATTAGTCTTCTGTTGGATGCAAAGTTGGTAAAAGTCTTTCCTATTCTGTGAGGTGCCCCTTTGTCCAATTGACAGTTATTAATCCCTCCCCCAAATGAAATGTTATATACAATTGTTAGCTGCTGGAGAGGTGAAAGACAGTTTTTTTCTTTCTTTTTTTCTTTCCTTCTTTCTTCCTCTCCTTTCTTTCCTTCCTTCCTTCCTTCCTTCCTTCCTTCCTTCCTTCCTTTCTTTCTTTCTTTCTTTCTTTCTTTCTTTCTTTCCTCTTTTATTGACAGTCTACTTATTTAACATTCCACTTCAGCACATACTTACTGATAGGTACAATTTTGATTATCAGCTTTCTTTAAAGTTGGCAGAATGTACTCATGACAACCCAGACAATGTTACTTTCTACAAATTCCTTGATCTCAACTACAAAGCTTTTGTGAGTTGTTTTGATAATGTCTACCTTGGATATTTTACTAATTATTTTATTTATTTTCACTCCAAATGTTGATCCCCTTCCCGGTCCCCCATCCCTGAGTTCTTCTCCTCCTTTCCACTCCCCTTTGCTCCTGTGAGGGTGCTCCTTCATACACCCCTGTACCCTCACCTTACCTGCCAAGCTCCCACTAGCAGTTCCCTTCCCTGAGGGATCAAGTTTCTACAGGATTAAGTACATCCTTTCCCACTGAGGCCAGACAAGGCAGTCTTCTGCTACATATGTACGAGGGGACAAGGACCATCCCATGTATGCTCTTTGGTTAGTGGCTTAGTCTCTGGAAGCTCTGAGGGGTTCTCGTTAGTTGATATTGTTCTTGCTATGGGGCTGCAATACTCTTCAACTCCTTCAGTCATTCCCTCCCCCCAACTCTTCCATAGGGGTCCCCAACCTCAGTCCAATGATTGGCTGTATGCATCTGCATCTGTCTCAGTCATCTGTTGGTAAAGCCTCTCAGAGGACAGCTGTGCTTGGCTCCTGTCTTCAAGTACAGCATTCAATCAGTAACAGTGTCAGGGTTTGGTGCCTGTGCATGGAATGGATACCAAGTTGGACTGCTCACTGGATGGCCTGTCCTTCAGTATCTGCTCCATTTTTGTCTTTGCATTTCTTTACACAGGAAAAATTTTGAGTAAAATTTTTGAAGAGAGGTGGGTGTTCCCATACCGCAATAGGGGGCCATGTCTATGTACTGGAGGTGGTCTCTTTAGGTTCTAGCTCCCCAGTGTTGGGTATTTCAGCTAAAGTCATCCCCTTTATGTCCTGGGTGCCTCTCACATCCCATGTCTCTGGCAATTTCAAGAGGTTTTTCCCCACTCCACCCCACTTCACACTGCTATATATGTCTGATCATTCTCTTGGCCCTTGAGCTTCTCTCCTATCTCACACAATAATTGATCCTGCCCATTATTTACACTTCTTTATCTCCTCTCCCCCACCTAGGTCTCTCCCTCCCTCTGTCTCTCATGATTATTTTATTCCTTATTCTAAGTGGGACTGCAGTAATCTACACTGGGACCTTTATTATTGTCAAGCTTTATATGATCTGTTATTTGTACTCTGGGTATTCTCTACTTTTAGTTAATATCTACTTATCAGTGAGTGCATACAAAGTATAGCATTTTGGGTCTGGGTTGCCTCACCCAGAATATTTTCTTGTTTCATCCATTTGCCTTCACGATATCCTTGTTTTTAATAGTTCAATTGTGTAAATGAACCACATTTTCTGTATCCATTCTTCAATTGAGGGGCATCTGGGTTGTTTCCAGTTTCTGGCTATTACAAATGAGGCTGCTACAAACATAGTGGAGCACATGTTCTTGTGGTGTGGCGGGACATCTCTTTGCGAATAGGACCAGGCTTAGTATAGCTGAGTCTTCAGGTAGAACTATTTCCAATTTTCTAGTGAACCATCAGATTGATTTCCAGAGTAGTTGTACAAGTTTATAATCCAACCAGCAATCGAGGAATGTTCCTCTTTCTCCACATACTCATCAACTTGTGCTGTCACTTGAGATTTTATCTTAGCCATTCTGACAATTTTCTTTAAAAAGTTAGCCTCTGGTATGCCTACTCTTGCTCTAGTAGATGGCATCATCCATTGTCAGAAAGAATTGAACTTAATAAGTTATTTTTTAAAATAAGTAAATAAAATAGGATATTAAGTTTGGAGACTATGATGACTAAAATTGGATCTGGGAGTAGTTGAGGGAGTTGTGTGGAGGGACATGTTCAAAATATATTGTATTAAATTTTCAAAGGGTTTAGGGGGAAGAGAAAGTATTTATTTATTTATTTATTTATTTATTTATTTATTTATATTTATTAAAATCCATTACTGAGGGAAGTCACAATATAAGTGTAAGCAACACCTGAAGCAAAAATTATGGACAAATGCTGCTTTTTGGCTTGTTCCCTAAAGCTTGCTCAGCTAAATTTTGTATATGCACTGCATTCAACTGCCCTAGGATGTTGCCACCGATCATGTGCTGATCTGTGCTCATGTGCTCCTACATCAACTATCAATCAAGAAAATGCCCCCAGAACATGCACTTAGACAAATTTGATACTGGCAATTCATTATGTGTGTGTGTGTGTGTGTGTGTGTGTATATATATATATATATATATATATATATATATATATAAATTAAAAATATCTTCTCTCATACAATACATCTTAAACACATTTCCCCTTCCTTCCTTGTCCTAGTCACTCCCCATTTCATCTCTCCCCTATATCTGCCCCTCCTCCATTTCTTCTTCAGAACACAACAGGTCCCCAAAAGACAATTGCCAGACAGGACAAGACAAAATGAAATAAGACAAAGCAAGCACTGTCATGTTGAGGCTATACAAGGCAACCCAACAGGAAAGGGAAAGTCTCAAGAGCAGGTAAGAAAGTTGGAGACACAACTGCTTCTACTGTTCGGAGTATCACAAGAACATCAAGTTAACAGCCACAACATTTACTCAGAGATCACAGTGCAGACCTATGCACACCCTCTGCTTGCCACTTCAGTCTCTCTAAGTCCATATGAGCCCCACTTAGTTTATTTGACAGGCCATGTTCTCTTGGTATTCTCTATCCATACTAACTCCTACAGACTTACATCTCCATTTTCAATGGGTTTCCCAATCTCTGAGGGCAGGAACCTCAATTTAGGTACTTTCTCTCTGCATGATGCCTGGCTGTGAGTCTTTCCACCCACTCCCATCTGCTACTGGAGTAACCTCTCTGATGATAACTGGACAAAGCACTGATGAATGAGTACAACAGAAAATCATTAATCATTTTATTGATTTATTTTTTTCTGTTGTTTATGATGTTACCCTAGTTCCCTGGGCTATCCAGTCTACTGTTTCTTGCCATCCAGGAACTATTGGACATGGGCTCTCTCTACTTTCATAGGCTTCAAGTTAAACCAACAGAAACATATTCAGCAGTGCATACTAATTAGGAATTATGCAAACAATACATCTTACATGTTTGACTGGGTATTCTGGCACTTGGAAGGCAGAGACAGGCAGTTCAAGGCAGTTCAAGGCAGTTCTGTGAGTTCAAGACCAGCCTGGTCTACAAAGTGAGTTCCAGGACAGCTAGGGCTACAGAAAAGCCCCTGTCTCAAACAATCAAACAAACAAATAAACTGTAGAGTAGGAGTGGGTGTTTTGAAAAGTTGGATATCTCAAAAACAATCTTACATTAATAATACCATTAAAATTTTCTTAATAATTTCCTGTTTTCAATAAATATATTTGCTGTGGTTCCTAAAACTCCTATTTTTAAAATTCAAATAAAAATATTCTGCCAATTTTTAGTTTTATTTCTTACATGCATGCAAAAACGGAAGGAAGATCCCAAACATCTCCCATATTTGTCTTTACATATTTGAAAGATGGGTATAAGCATAAATACAATCATAGGGAGTACCAAATAGCAATTATTCTTCTGCAAAGTTAATCATAAGAACATTGTTCATTACACAGAACTAGATAGCAAATGGCTATTGAATCATCCAAATTATCCATAAGATAATGTGGCTCAGATTCAATTCTCAGCACCCACATGGTTCTTGGTGATTAATTTCCCTTTTTTTTCTTTTTTCCTTGTTTTCTTTTCTTTTCTTTTATTTGCTGAAAAGGGTAGTAAAGGGAAGTAAAAACACTTTATGATAAAATTAAAGATTTACATGGAAAATATTTCAGATATACACGCTAAAATTGACAATTTTCATGGAAAATTAAGAAGTAAAATGGTAGACATGTAAAACATTGCTAAATTAATTGACATATGGGTTAAAAACATTTTATGATAGAATTGAAGATTTACTTGGAAAAAGCTTATGATAAAATTCTAGAAAAATGTAGAAAAACATGTTAGAATTGAAGATTATCATTGAAAATTTTATATAGATATAATAATAGTAGGCATAAAAGTATTAATAAGTTGATTAAAAGTGTAATTATAAACACTTTCTGACAAACTTGAAAATTTACATGGAAAATATTTCTGACAGAATTGTAGAAATATATAGAAAACATGTTAAAATTAAAGATTATCATGAAAATTATATAGATAAAATGATAGGACAAAGATAATTCTAAGTTGTTTGAAGGTGAAATTACGAACATTTTCAGATAACATTGAAGAATTACATGGAAAATAATTCTGGTAAAATTCAAGAAATAAGTATTTCTTGGAAAATTTTGCATAAAAATGGTTGATATAAAAACTCTTTCTAAATTATTTGAAGGTGGAATGAGAAACATTTGTAATAAAATCAAAGTTTTACCTTGGAAACACTTCTTATAAAATGGAGGAAGTATAAAGAAAGACTATTAAATTTGAAGATTATCATGAAAAATAATGCAGATAAAATGGTAGACATAAAGGAAAGTGCTAAATTAATTAAAAGTAATTAAACATTTTTTGATAAAATTGAATATTTACATGAGAACTATTTTGTTAGTCTATGTCTTTTTATTGGGGAGTTGAGCCTATTGTTGTTAAGAGATATTAAGGAATAGTGATTGTTGCTTCCTGTTACTTTTAATGCTATTTTTATGCTTTTGTGGGTATCTTTTTTGGGGGTTGTTGGAAGAAGATTACTTTCTTGCTTTTCCTAGGGTATAGTTTCCCTCCTTGTGTTGGCATTTTCCATCAATCATCCTTTGTAGGGCTGGATTTGTGGACAGGTATTGTGTAAATTTGGTTTTATCATGCAATATCTTGGTTTCTCCATCTATGAAGATTGAGAGTTTTCCTGGGCATAGTAGCCTGAGCTGGCATTTGTGCTCTCTTAGGGTCTGTATGAGGTCTGCCCAGGAACTTCTAGCTTTCATCATCTCTGGTGAGAAGTCTGATGTGATTCTGATAGGTCTGCCTTTAAAAGTTACTTACCCCTTTTCTCTTACTTCTTTTAATATTCTTTCTTTGTTTAGTGAATTTGGTGTTTCGATTATTATGTGCTGGGAAGATTTTCTGTTCTAGTCCAGTCTGTTTGGAGTTCTGAAGGCTTCTTGTATGTTCATGGGCATCACTTTCTCTAGGTTAAGAAAGTTTTCTTCTACAATTTTGTTGAAGATATTTACTGGGCCTTTAAGATGTACATCCTCACTCTCATCTATACCTATAAGCCTTAGGTTTGGTTTTCTCATTGTGTCCTGGAGTTCCTGGATGTTTTGAGTAACCAGATTTATGCATTTTGCATTTTCTTTTACTGTTGAGTCAATGCTTTCTATGGTATCTTGAGCACCTGAGTCTCTTGTATTCTGTTGTTGATGCTTGCATCTGTTACTCCTTGATTCTTTCCAAGGTTTTCAGTCTTCAGAGATGTCTCACTTTGTGATTTCTTTATTGTTTCTACTTGCACTTTTAGATCCTGGATGGTTTTGTTCAGTTCCTTCACTTGATTGCTTGTGTTTTCCTGTAATTCTTTAAGGAATTATCTTGTGGCCACCAAGAATTCAGAAGATTCACATACATACATACATACATACATACATACCTATACATATATACACACATACATACATACATACAGGCAAAATGCTCATACATAGACAATAAAATAAAACAAAATAAAACTTTAAAAAAATATGAAATTCTCATTTTAACTGCCCCCTTTTCAATTTTCCTTGAGACTTGGTAGTAAGAATATAAATACAGGTTCTCAATTTGTTTGTGTGTATATGTGTATGTTTTGTTTGTGTGTGTATCTTTATCAGATATATACATATTTATACTCATATATATATATGTGTGTGTGTGTGTGTGTGTGTGTGTGTACACACACACATGCCTGTCAACTGGTCTTCAGGTTCAGAGAACACAATGGAAGAGGAAACACAAAGATTATAAGATTCAGAGGTTGAGGAAGAATAGAGTGGTCCAGACTATTTTCTGGATATAACAAGACTGCTGCAATAAAAAAAAATCACAGCAGCTGTTTTCCTTACATAAGACCTGCACAAGAACAAGCTAGTAAACATTATCGCATGAAATTTATTCGGGCTCATTAGACCTACCCTTAACTGAGAGTGGATGCCTTCTGTGGGAGGGAGAGTGAATTTTTTTTAAGGGCATGGTACTGATTGATCAATCACAATCCAATGAAAAGCCACATATCTGAGAGTATATTGGCAGAATAAGTCATAGTTTTTAGGTTATTTAAGAAAAGAAAGAGGAGAAGAAGGAAGTGGAGGAGGAGGAGGAGGTATAGGGGAAGGAGGAAAATAGAATGTTAAGTTGGCATATGGTGGGGAGGTGAGTTTAGCTGTGGGAGGCATATGAGGAAAATGAGGAATTAATATGATCAAAATTACATTGTATGGAGCTGGAGAGATATCACACCATTTAGTAACACTTGTTGCTCTTACAGAGGACTCAGATTCAATTCCTAGCACCCACATGGTTCTTAGTGAACTAATTCCCTAATTCCATTTTCTAATCTTGTAGTCATCAGGCATTCAGAAGATTCTCATACATACATACATACATACATACATACATACACATATACATACATACAGGCAAAATGCTTATACATAGACAATAAAATAAATTTTAAAATGAATGGGATTCTCAAGTAATTAATAAAGTAATATACATATTTTTAAAAGTTGTCCTCTTTAGTCGGAGTATTCAGTCTTTTATTCTCAGTAATATATCCAGTTGTGAATCTTTCCACTGACTAAATTTCCCTCCAGAAAGAAGCTTCTTTGACAAAGGTCGAGAGCATTAATGGGCTATGAGTACAAACATAAGCATTTATAAGGCACTTAAAAATATGAGTATTCAAATACTCTTCTCTATCTCATGTAGATAAATGAGCTTCAAATAAAATACCTATCAGAATCAAGCATGTAAAAAGAATTTTTGGAGTTTTGTATAATGGCATGTCTGATTATATGACCTATTACAATAGGATTATTGTAAATGTTCTGTCAAATAAAGTTAAAACTGTGGCTTGAAGACGACTTGGATGACACTTTACTTCAACAAAACAAATTATCTTTGTGGAGGTAGGAAACCTCTGCCAAATAGCAAGATCTCCATCCTTCTTTAACGTGTACATTTAAGGCTCTTATCAATTGGCGGATGGGAAACAGGGTCAATATCCTACTTTAAGAATTGATGTGTTGCGAAATCACTTTCCATTGCCTTAGTATGGGGTGAATTAATCTATACCCTGCAGAAAAACTATTTATCACAGTTAGAGTGATAAAAGATACATCTTTTATATCCGATAAAAGATACATCTTTTATCGGATATATGAAATTTCTGCTATTTACATGGCAAATATGTGTTTTTCTCCAACATCTCAGCTTTTAAAATCAACCAATTTTCTCTCCAGCAAAACTACCAGGTTTAGGTCTTCTTCATCCCATATTCCTGTTACCTTTCAATCCCTTTCTTCTGATAAATTGCTAAAATTTGTATAAATGAAAAGATTTATAAAACCTGTATTCATTTTCTTCTAGTGGACCTCCAACTTAATATGTTTTAAATGATGATGTTTCAATAGATTAGGTTGTTCGTAAACAAGAGTAGGTAGGACAAGGCTTGTTGATTATTGAAAATCAACTAGAGTACATATTTTATAAACTGACCAAATTATATCTGTTTTTACTGTATCTTTTTTTTGTTTTGTTTTAAGATATTTAGTTTTTTTTCTTTTTTTTATTGTATATCTTCTATATTTACAATTCATTTCCCTTTTTCTGGTTCCCCACCCCCAAAGGTCCCACATGACCTTTTCCCTCCCCCTGCTCCCGCATCCACCCCCTCCCACTTTACTGTTCTTGTACTCTCCCACAATGATGTTTTGGTCCATTCTAGCACCAATGTCCACTCCTTTCTTCTTGTGAGACATCACTTGATATGTGATTTGTGTCTTTGGTGTTCCAAGCTTCTAGGCTAATATCCACTTATCAGTGACTGTATACCATGGGTATTCTTTTGAGACTGGGTCACCTCACTTAGTATGACATTCTCCAGCTCCATCCATTTCTCTAAGAATTTCATGAATTCATTGTTTCTAATGGCTGAATAGTAATCCATTGTGTATATATACCACATTTTTTGTATCCATTCCTCTGTTGAGGGACATCTGGGTTCTTTCCAGCTTCTGGCTATTATATATAAGGCTGCTATGAACATAGTGGAGCATGTATCTTTATTGCATGCTGGTGAATCTTCTGGGTATATTCCCAGGAGTGGTATGGCTGGGTCCTCCGGAAGTATCACACCCAGTTTTCTGAGGAACCGCCATACTGATTTCCAGAGTGGTTGTACCAGCTTGCATTCCCACCAGGAGTGGAGGAGTGTTCCTCTTTCTCCACATCCTCGCCAACACCTGATGTCTTCTGAGTTTTTAATCTTAGCCATTCTGACTGGTGTGAGGTGAAATCTCAGGGTTGTTTTAATTTGCATTTCCCTAATGACTAGTGATGTTGAACATTTTTTAAGGTGTTTCTCAGCCATCCGAATTTCTTCAGGTGAAAAGTCTCTGTTTAGCTCTGTACCCCATTTTTGGATAGGGTTATTTGGTTTTCTGGGGTCTAACCTCTTGAGTTCTTTGTATACATTGGAGATTAGCCCTCTGTCGGATGTGGGGTTGGTGAAGATTTTTTCCCAATTTGTTGGTTGCCGATTTATTCTTTTGACAGTGTCTTTTGCCTTACAGAAACTTTGTAGTTTTATGAGGTCCCATTTGTCTATTCTTTTTCTTAGAGCATAAGCAATTGGTATTCTATTCAGGAATTTTTCCCCTGAGCCGATGTCTTCAAGGGTCTTCCCCAGTTTCTTTTCTATTAGTTTTAGTGTGTCTGGTTTTATGTGGAGATCCTTGATCCACTTGGAGTTGAGTTTAGTGCAAGGAGATAAGAGTGGATCAATTCTCATTCTTCTGCATGTTGACTTCCAGTTGAGCCAGCACCATCTGTTGAAAAGGCTATCTTTTTTCCACTGGATGTTTTCAGCTCCTTTGTCGAAGATCAATTGGCCATAGATGTGTGGGTTCAATTCTGGGTCTTCGATCCTATTCCATTGATCCGCTTCCCTGTCACTGAACCAATACCATGCAGTTTTTAATACCACTGCTCTGTAATATTGCTTGAGGTCCGGGATAGTGATTCCCCCAGAAGTTCTTTTGCTGTTGATGATAGTTTTAGCTATCCTGGGATTTTTGTTATTCCAGATGAATTTGAGAATTGCTCTTTCTAGCTCTATAAAGAACTGAGTTGGGATTTTGATGGGGATTGCATTGAATCTGTATATTGCTTTGGGCAAGATTGCCATTTTGACTATATTAGTCCTGCCAACCCACGAGCATGGAAGATTTTCCCATTTTCTGATGTCTTCTTCAATTTCCCTCTTCAGAGACCTGAAGTTTTTGTCGTATAAATCTTTCACATGTTTGGTTAGCGTCACTCCAAGATACTTTATATCATTTGTGGCTATTGTGAAGGATGTCATTTCCCTAATTTCTTTCTTGGCCTGCTTATCCTTCGCGTTTCTGTTTGGTGGTGACAAGGCTGATGGCCATGAGTCTGAAGCAATTAAGACAACATGTACCAATGTTATTAAATTTCACGCTGGATGGCTGAGAAACACCTTAAGAGATGTTCAACATCATTAGTCTTCAGGGAAATGCAAATCAAAACTACCCTGAGATTCCACCTCACACCAGTCAGAATGGCTAAAATTAAAAACTCAGGAGACAACAGGTGGTGGCGAGGATGTGGAGAAAGAGGAACACTCCTCCACTGTTGGTGGGATTGCAAGATGGTAACTGCTCTGGAAATCAGTTTGGCCGTTCCTCAGAAAATTGGGCATGACACTTCCAGAGGACCCTGTCATACCACTCCTGGGCATATCCCCAGAGGATTCCCCTGCATGCAATAAAGACACATGCTCCACTATGTTCATAACAGCCTTATTTATAATAGCCAGAAGTTGGAAGGAGCCCAGATGTTCCTCAAAGGAGGAATGGATACAGAAAATGTGGTATATTTATACAATGGAATACAACTCAGCAATTAAAAAAAATGAATTCTTGCAATTTGTAGGCAAATGGTTGGATTTGGAAAATATCATCCTAAGTGAGTTAACCCAATCACAAAAGAATGCAATCACTGATAAGTGGATATTAATGAGCCCAGAAGCTCTGAATACTCAAGGCACAATTAGCAAGTCAAAAGATTCCCAAGAAGAAGAAAGAAGATGACCCTGGGCCTGAAAAGATTGGATCCAGTTTTGTAGGAAAGTACCAGAACAGAGAAATGGTGGGTGGGTGTTTGGGGAATACGTGTGTGGGGGGAGACGACTTATGGGTCATATTTTGAGGGGGGACTGGGAAAGGGGAAAGCCTTTGGAATGTAAACAAAGAATATAGAATAAATAACAAAAAAAGAAAATAAAAAATCACTCTTGCTTGCTCTTGAAGGGGAATTTTTGTATCTATATAATACTGAGTTTATGAGGGTATGGAACCTGCCATCATTTCTGTCAGCAAAACTAACAATTAATTTTTGAAATAGGTATACTCAGATCGTCAGTATTTTAGTCCCATATGCATTTGATAACAAAACTGTGAACAGGTTTTAGGACTCTAGCCAATATCATAGCCTGGCCAAATGTAAAGTAAGCCAAATTGGAGAGAAAGGGCTACCTGGAAAGTGAGAGTAGAAATCAGAATTGAGTTTTTCTATTTTGGACATGTTTGAACTAAGTGTGAATGTTCTAGACAATTTATGTAATTTGAAGGACCTTCATGTTCAATAAGGTACAAATGGGAACATAATACCCTCCCCATTTGGTCACAGGAATGGGAAACACAAGTATGGGATAGAAAACACAAGTAGTGTTTCTAGTTTTCCTCTCTCATTGAATTTTAAAGTTAGCAAATGAGTTCATTTATTTTTAAAAAAAAATATTGAATAGTTTTTTTATTTACATTTCAAATGTTATCCCTTTTCCAGATTGCTCCTCCAGAAACCCTCTATCCCACCCCTGCCCACTGCTTCTATGTGGGTGCTCCCCCACCAATCCCATATTCTCTCCCACCTCCCCACCCTGGCAATTCCCCTACACTGGCGCATCAAGTCTTCACAGGATGAAAGGCTTCTTCTCTCATTGATGCCCAACAAGGCCATCATCCTATGCTACATATGCAGCTGGAGCCATGGGTCCCTCCATGTGTACTATTTGGTTGGTGGTTTAGTCCTCATCCCACAGGAAGAACAACAATATCAACCAACCAGACCCTGCAGAGCTCCCAGGGACTAAACCACCTGGCAAATGTGTTTATTAATAACTTGCTTTACCTTGCTTTCTTGTGAATAACTACTAATGGTACAACTCTTCTAGCTCACTAAATGGGTTCTCTTCTTGTTCTTGAAGTATTGATGCTCTATGATGAGTTACAAGGGGATGGCTTCTCCTAATATAGAACATTTCCTTTATCACAAGGCTGAACCTTCGTCTTCCCATCCCAGCTTTTAATTCAAGAAAGTGTGGGTAAATCTCTTGCTCCCTATCTTCATTTATTCTTGGTAGCCATTCTCTTCCAACCTTTCTATAAAATAATCTTGGTCTTTGGTTCAGCTAGGCTGTGAATGATAAAGATATCATTTTCTGTTTCTTTCATTCACTAAATTAAAGAGGTAACTGCAACCAAACTACTTTCTTCAACTACATCCGTGTCTTCAAGCCCTACTCATGTCCTCAATGCCCTTGTTTTACTCTAAAGGTGTTTGCAGGCTTACAGTTTGATCCATTCTCTCCCAGCACTGCTTGTTTAATTTTTCTCTGCCTAGATTTAAATGTGTATATCTCTATCCCAATAAACAGACTCTTAAAGATCCTCTCCTAATCAGAATTTGTGATGTTTTGTTTTAGTGACTTTTGTTTTTACATCTACTTTTCTTTTAGGGTAGTTATTTGCATTAGGCATTCATCTATCTATAAAGGTGTGAGTTCATTACAATTAGTGTGCATTTGTTTGTGATAAAAAGTTTCTTATTCAACCCATACATAAACTAGACTGAAACACATGTTGTTAAGTCCTCTGGGTTTTTTTTTAATTTTTATTTTCTATATTCTATGTTTACATTCCAAAGGCTTTCCCCTTTCCCAGTTCCCACCCACCATAGTTCCCATAGTTCCTCTCCCCCCCCAACTATTCCCCAATCATTCCCCCTCCCCCCTCGGTTTCTTTACTAAACTGGATGCAATCTTTACAGGCCCAGGGTCCTCTCCTTTCATCTTCTTGGGAATCATTTGACTTGCTATTTGTGTCTTGAGTATTTAGGGCTTCTGGGCTCATTCATATCCACTTATCAGTGATTGCATTTCATGTGCATTCTTTTGTGATTGGGTTAATTCACTCAGGATGATATTTTCCAGGTCTAGCCATTTACCTACAAATTGCATGAATTCATTATTTTTAATTGCTGAGTAGTATTCCATTGTATAAATATACCACATTTTCTGTATCCATTCCTCCTTTGAGGGATATTTGGGCTCCTTCCAATTTCTGGCTATTATAAAAGCAAAGGACACTGTCAGAAGGACAAAACGGCAACCAACAAAGTGGGAAAAGATCTTCACCAACTCCACATCCGACAGAGGGCTAATATCCAATATATACAAAGAACTCAAGAAGTTAGACCGCAAAGAACCAAATAACCCTATCAAAATGGGGCACAGAGCTAAACAAAGAATTTTCACCAGAAGAAATTCGGATGGCCAAGAAACACCTTAAAAGATGTTCAACATCATTAGTCATCAGGGAAATGCAAATCAAAACAACCCTGAGATTCCACCTCACACCAGTCAGAATGGCTGAGATTAAGAACTCAAGAGACAACAAGTGCTGGCGAGGATGTGGAGAAAGAGGAACACTCCTCCACTGTTGGTGGGATTGCAAAATGGTAAAACCGCTCTGGAAATCAGTTTGGCTGTTCCTCAGAAAATTGGGCATGTCACTTCCAGAGGACCCTGTCATACCACTCCTGGGCATATACCCAGAGGATTCCCCTGCATGCAATAAGGACACATGCTCCACTATGTTTATAACAGCCTTGTTTATAAAAGTCCTCTGGGTTTTAGTAAGCTAATTTGATGGCTTCATCAAATAGATCAGTTAATGTTCATGTTGATTGCATGGAATACACATTTCTGCTTTTAAAATCCATCATATGTAATAATTAAGGTTTAGTAGGATAAATATTCTGTTTAAGTGTGGAATGCCTAGCTCTCAGCTTATCAAAGAAAAATCCTTACTGCCTAAATTTCTGATAAGTACATGAGATTCATATCTTTATATTAACTTGTCAGTGAAATCTAAAGACAATTCATTATAACAAATGCCATTCTTTACATATATGTTGTTGGTTTACTTGTCTTTAGATAATTCTTGTTTTCAAACATTTCTGTAGTGCTGTTTTGAAGATTCTGATATTAGAACACATTTTAATAAAAATTTAGTTTTGTGATTTTATAGCATTCATTGTATCTGAGAACCAAAATAGCAAGTATTGTATAATCTAAAAAGTACAGGACTAATAAGAATGTAGGAGACATTGGCTTTGACCTGTTGATCTCCATCTGGCTGAGAAATAGACTATGGCAAGACCATCTGACTGTCCATTTTCCTGGATCTCACTGGTTGGCTGTCATTGCCTACCCCACCTCCCTAGAGACTTCTGAGGAGTATTTGAATTGATAATGAAAGAAAAGGTTCTCGAAGCAACTGAAACCCAGATGGTGGTCAGGTGTATATTGAGGTTGGCCAGAAATTAAATTGAACTTGCTATTCATCGAAAATTAATGTAAGAGATGTCATCCATGTTCACCCAATTAAGTCACCGTTTGATTCCTTTAACATCATACTAAGCACAGGCTAATTCCTGCCTGGAACTATCTCCCCACCATGTGACAAAAACCTCACTATTACTCACCAACAAGGAGTATACTAAATGCAGAAAACACAGGGAGACAATTGAAATGCTGACATGCTCAGTATAGGTCTCTTTTTCATACTGTGATAATGGATATAAGACCAGATGTAATAGAACCAGAGACATGGCTGTATATCATGATGAAATATAAGACCTCTATAAAAATCTCATAGAAGGTTAAAGAGATGACTTAAGAGGTAAAGTACTTGCTGTCTAAACATGAAAACCCTAGTTCAGATTCCCAGCATCTAGTGGTCAGAGCATCAGATGTCTGTAATCCTGGCACCAGGGAAAAGAAACAAGAAGATCACAGAGGATTGCTGACCAACCAGTCTAGACAAAAATGCAAGCTTCCTGCTCCATGAGATACTCTGTCTCAGAAAAATGAAGGTAGAGAAACTAATGAAGAAAATTCACTCTGATATCAATTTAAGACACTGTGGGTAACCTGCATGGGTGACCTCACTTTCACACACATGAATATGCACACAAATAACATACAAATGCACAGAATATTCATTTTGAGATAGCCCATTTGGTAAGCAGTTTAAAATAGTATATATATATATATATATATATATATATACACACATATATATATATGTATACACACACATACACACACACACACACACATATATATATATATATATATATATATATATATATATATATACTCTAAGTCCTATATAATACTAAAGTTTCTATGAAGTGATGCATCAGGTGACCCTTGTCTCTCTGAAGCCCATGCTCATTTCTGTAAGCAGTTATAATCTATCAGTTCATGAGTACTTACTCATAACTCAACATAAGTACTGTATCCTGACGATATTACATAAGGCTCTTCCAAGCCACCTCTTAATAAACTGCCACATAACAATAAAAAGTGTGGTTTACATCCACAGATCAGATGCTGCTGATATTTTTACTGCTTCACATTCTTTAGGGATTTTAATGTGTTGGAATCTGCACTATCTTTTAGGTATTTTTAATATCTATCACAATATATACGTCAACTGTAATGACCTGTAATGACAGGGATTTTCAGCCAAGAAGGCATAATATGTTTAAATGAAATAATTTTAACTAGAAAAAAAATAGACAGTGCCCAGTTTAGCAACTGTACGAATCAAGCACCATTACCCTGTTCCCAAACTTTCTCAAACAACATTATAGTCTTTCTCTTTAGGCTGGATAGCTTGCATCCTTCATAAACATTTTCTCAGAAACTCCCAAAGTGACTGATCAGCATCTACATATTTAGTCACAGGAGTTAACAATCTTTCCATAGTACAGTTCAGTGATTTTTTAAATTTTTTTCATTAACATCAAGATCAACATTATCCTGAATCCCAGAATTTGAATATCATTTTTATATCCTTTGTGAACATGCTTGATTGATTAATTTTAATCATTGAATTGACAAAATCTAGAAAACCCTGGGGAGAAGGTTGCACTGAAAGACACTGTAGATAATGTTGGCCATTAGTCATGTCTATAGGGGATTTCTTTAATTATGTCAATGGATGTTGGAAGACCCAATCTACTATGCATAACATCATTTCCTGAGATAAGATTCTAAGCTTTGTAAGTGTGAAGATGGTGAGCTGATGGTGGGATGCACATCTTCATTGCTTTCTAATCTTGACTGAGGATGTAATGTAAGTAGCTGCCTTAATTTCCTAGACTAGCATACAATGATGGGCTATCATATGGATTTTAAACTAAAAAAATTATCAACTCAATTTTTTTTAGTCCTAGTATTTCATACCATCAGAAGAAATGAGGCTAAAATGCCAGCTAATGATCTTTGTTTCTCTATACCAAACTTTGAACTATTTCCTTTGTAGAAACACTCATTTCATGGTTGAAGAGTTAGCTCAGCAGATAAGAAATCCCCAACATTAAAGTAAAATGCTATACTTCTCGGCACAAACCAGTAAATCTTGCTACATCTGGAGAATCAATTAGTCATGTGGCCACTAGCATTCTACTCTCAAGGTGTAGTGGCTATTCCTGGTTGTCAACTTGACTATATGTGGAATGAACTACAATCTAGAATTGGAAGGCTCACCTATGATCCTAATGTGGAGGCTCAGAGATATAAGTTTCTGACCTGGACTTAGCATGGAGATCTTGAAGCATGGATTCCAGTCAAGGTCATCTGGGATTAAAGGTGTGGAGACATACACCTTTAATCCCAGACTTCAAGTTCATCTGGGATTAAAGGTGTACACCTTTAATCTGGGCTACACCTTCTACTGGAGACATATATAAGGACATTGAAAGAAGGAAGACTGATTCTTCCTTGCCAGCTTGCTTCGTGGGACTGAGCAACTGCAAGATCCTTGGACTTCCATCCACAGCTGCTGCTGACTACTGTTGGGGAGTTGGACTACAGACTGTAAGTCATCAACAAATTCCCTAACTACATAGAGACTGCCCATACGATCTGTGACTCTAGAGAACCCAGACTAATACACAAGGTAAAAATGTAGAGATGCATAGAGTCAGAAAATGATATACTCTTCTAGTCTCCAAATACAAATATGACTGTACATACTTGCAAACACATGTATACTTATACCAAAACTAACACTCAGATATAAAATAAAATCATAAATAAAAGACATATCTTAAATTATAAGACATAAAATATATGTAAAAAATCTCTAAAATGACAATAATTTCTCCAGTTGGCAGTCCTTACAGTGTACAGGTTCATCCATGGTCACCCAAAGTTGTATTTTCTCTAGGATGAAAAAATCACTGCTCTCACATATGACTGCTTTAAAATTCAGACAGTGTACACTTAGTGTCATAATTGGAAGAGCAAGAGTTCTATTTTTATCCTCTGTTCAATTATGAATCTAAGTGCTCTGGCCATAACAATATAATTACATATTCAACATTTGTCTTTTATTGCTTTATGAATCTTTTTGACACACAATTTCTAGGGAAGAATAGACAAATATCCCAGGGTGATGTGATCAATTTACACAAATTTATTCTGTTTAATAATAAAGAGAACTTGGAAAATATCTCCTTAATTGCTCACCCTATTATCAGTTAGACCCAATCAGAAGACAGGAATTGTACAGTAAAAGGAAGAGAAAATGTTTAATTAATATAAGATTTTATAGGCAATGTGACTTCCTATAAAGGAATGTGAAAATACTAACAGATGAACACACACACACACACACACACACACACACACACACACACCTTAGTTTCAGAATTTCTGAAAGAAACAATGCTTGATATCGCTCAATAAGGAAGTGTTTATAATATCCATAGTGGATAACAATAAATGTTGTTTAGTACAAACAGAAAATTGAGATTGGTAACCATCCACTGGTACCTATGAAAGCCTCATTAATAAGGCAGGTGCTACTTTCCCTGGGTGTCAGTGGGCAACATTTCACAAAACGTTGCTCAGGTTCACTAGCAGTCCTACTGATGCTTTGAAGCATACACTACTAAGACATGGATAGCATAAACAGCTAGAACAGAAAGAGAAACCATTTCTATTATTTCCTCTTTACAGCTCCTTTTTAATAGCAAGATCAAAGTCATGTCAGTTGCAACGAAGATATATTTTTGATGTATTTTCAAGAGAATAGAAAGATACATAGATTTTTCTGTGTGCTGAAACATAGTTTTCATCCCTAAACTGTTGTTTCCTAAATAGAAAAAGAAATTTAAAAATGTAGAAAACTGAGAGAAAGAAGTGCAGGCAATATAAAATTATAGGAAATACTGATGAGTTGTCTTTAAGTAAACAAAAACTGACAAAAAATAAAAGTAGTATTCTTTTTTTTCTCTTTTTTTGTTATTTTTTATTGGATATATATTCTATATTTACATTTCATTTCCCGTTTATGGTTTCCCCACCCCCCTAAAGTCCCACATGCCCTTTTCCCTCCCCCTGCTCCCTCATCCACTCCTTCCCACTTCCCTGTTCTGGTATTCCCCTACACTGATGCTTTGATCCTTTCTAGCACTAGTGTCGATTCCTTTCTTCTTGTCAGACATCATTTGGTATGTGAATTGTGTCTTTGGTGTCCCAAGATTCTAGGCTAATATCCACTTATCAGTGACTGCATACCATGGGTATTCTTTTGAGACTGGGTTACCTCACTTAGTATGATGTTCTCCAGCTTCATCCATTTCTCTAAGAATTTCATGAATTCATTCTTTCTAATGGCTGAATAGTATTCTGTTGTGTATATATACCACATTTTTTTTATCCATTCCTCCGTTGAGGGACATCTGGGTTCTTTCCAGCTTCTGGCTATTATAAATAAGGCTGCTATGAACATAGTGGAGCATGTATCCTTATTGCATGCTGGGGAGTCTTCTGGGTATATTCCTAGGAGTGGTATGGCTGGATCCTACAGAAGTATCATGTCCAGTTTTCTGAGGAACTGCCAGACTGATTTCCAGAGTGGTTGTACCAGCTTGCAGTTCCACCACCAGTGGAGGAGTGTTCCTCTTTCTCCACATCCTTGCCAAGACCTGGTGTCTTCTGAGTTTTTAATCCTAGCCATTCTGACAGGTGTGAGGTGAAATCTCAGGGTTGTTTTGATTTGCATTTCTCCAATGACTAATGATGTTGAACATTTTCTAAGGTGTTTCTCAGCCATCCGAATTTCTTCTGGTGAAAAGTCTTTGTTTAGCTCTGTACCCCATTTTTGATAGGGTTATTTGGTTCTTTGCGGTCTAACTTCTTGAGTTCTTTGTATACATTGGATATTAGCCCTCTGTTGGATGTGCGGTTGGTGAAGATCTTTTCCCAATTTGTTGGTTGCTGATTTGTCCTTTTGACAGTGTCTTTTGCCTTACAGAAACTTTGTAATTTTATGAGGTCCCATTTGTCTATTCTTAAAGTAGGAAGACTTAATCTAAGTATGATTACTTGATATTTTAGGGATTTATTTATTTACTTGGTTAAATGAAATTAATGCATCATTTTGCTCAGTGAAATCAATATAGTAATCCTAATTAGGTCAGAGGTTGAATTCAGAGAAATCTAATAACATGATAGAAAATAATCACATCATAAAAACAGAGGAAGTAGTCTTGTTCCCTGTAAGTCTTGAGTAAACCTCCTCACAGAGAGTCATTAATTTGCTTATATTTGAAAAAGCAATGTAAGTTCATACAACTGTTTTCCATCTAGATATTTATTAATGATTAATAGCAACTCAAAACAATTTGTGGTGTCATACATTTTATACTGAAGAGCAAGCTAAATATTTACCAAATGAAGAGATTTCTCTTAAATTTTGACTTTCACAGGTTTTTGTGTTAACAGGAAGAATTTAAAAGATGACCCAGGTTATTTTTTTCTTTATATATACTTTGGTTTGTTACTAGCACAATATTTATTTAAATGAAAAGGATTAGAGTAGCTTGCTACAAGGATGGAAATTTAAATATTTATTCACTGTATCTCTCCTACTCCTACCATGCCCAGTACTACTCCCTGCCCTCTCCAAATACAAAATCTCAAACTTTTAAACAGATGAGTCCATAATGCAAACTGATATGTCTTACTGCAGTATGATGTACTGTGGCTTAGGACCCAGACATTCAGAAGTGAGAACTAGCACCCTTATTGGTACCTTTGGGAGAGTCAAGAAAATTTTTTTATTGAATGTTTGAAAGACTACAAAATAAACCTTGATGCTTCATAATAGTATTGTCACTGTCGAAGAGTCAAATGAAACGTCTTGTGGTTTTTGTTTTTGCTTTGTTTTTCATTTAAAAAAGATTTTGCCACTCTGTAGACCAGGCTGGCCTAGAACGCAGAGATCCACCTGCCTCTCAGTGCTGGGACTAAAGGTGCATGCAAACATCACCCAGCGTAGATGGCCCTCAACTGATGAATGGATAGAGGAAATGTGCTACATTTATACAATGGAGTATCACTCAGTTATTAAAAATAATGAAATCATCAAATTTGTAGACAAATGGATGGAATTATAAAATAATCATCCTGAGTGAGGTAATCCAGACAAAGAAAGACAAATATGATATGTACTCGCATATATGTGGACATTAGATATTAAGTAAAGGATAATCATATCAAATCCACATACCTCGAAAGGCTAAGTAACAGGGACAGATAATGGGAAGAATGTATGGAGCTACCTCCCTGGAAAGAAGAAATAGAATAGATTTGACAAGCATAATAATGACAGGTGGGGATGGGAACAGGAGGGATCAGGCAGGAAGACACAGAATACTGTAGAAATGACTGGACTTAGGGGAGGGAGCATTTTGGAGGCAATGTAGAAACCTAGTACAGTGGAAACTCTGGGATCTAAGGGAGTGAGCCAAGCAAATACTCCTGGAAATGAGGGGGGTAGATAGCCTGAACTGAACATCTTCTACAACCAGGTAAAGCTTCCAGCAGTGGGTCTGGATATCAACTCAGCCACAAAACCCTATACATAACATATATCTGCCTGCAAGGTGTTCTGGGGAGGTGTAAAACCTGTGAAAGAGGTCAATCCAGAGAGGAAGGCCTCTCTGACACTGCCAGAGGGCCAGGGACCAGAGATAGAGCCCAGAGACCCAGGAAAAATCCACATATGACTGGCAAAAAGATAAGTGATTTCTAATGATATTCTGCTATATTCATAGAATTGTACCTAGCCAAATTGTCACCAGAAAGGCTTTATTCAGCATTCAGATGGGAGGGAGTATATGCAGAGACCCACAGCCAAACATTCGGCAGAGCCAGAAGAACCCTGCAGAAACCTGGGAGGAAGGATTATGAGAACCAAATGGGTTGAGGACCAGAAAACAAAACAAAACAAAACAAGAAAATGGCTCACAGAATCAGTTAATCGAACCTCATAGGGGCTCACAGAGAATGAAGACCCAGTCAAGGAGCCTGCATGAGTCTGTGCTCAGTCTGTCCATTCATTCCTCTTTTTAGTTTGGAATTTTGTGGGAATCATCACAGTGTCCACGGACATCTCTCTTTTGCCTCCTCCTGGGTTGCCTGGTACAGCTTTGATAGAGGTTTTTGCCTCATCTTATTGCATCTTCTTATGCCATGTTCAGTTGAAGTCTTTGGTAGTGCTATTCTTTTCTGAAAGTGAGAGGTAGATCTGGGCAAGAGGAGAGGCTGCAGGGGGTAGGAGTGAAGAACATGGGACCAGTCTTCTGGTTCTGATTGTTGGTGTGTTTTAACTTAGAGTGAAGTAGGAGAAAAGACAAAGCTCTTTAGGCTTCAAATCACAGAACTGAGATTTTTAGATTTGGAAGTCTAGAGTTAAGTGGCAGTATTTTAATAATTTCCAGTAGTTCTTTGTAGAATTTGACCTCACGTGTTTTTAGCAAATGAACTGCCTGATAGTTAACAAAAAAGAAACATCTACAAGGCAGATTTATCTCTAGGCCAAAAGCCTTGAATTATTGTCAGCTTTGATGTTCCTACACCCTTCAATTCTAGTTAAAATTTGTTTTCTGCTCTGCAAACTTTGTTCAGTATTAGTGTTAATTAATCTCTCAAAAATCTAAAGCAATTCACTTACAAATTCTACTACTATTATGGAAGTTTTCCTTGTGTGAAGGCTTTTATTTATAGTTTTAATATAGCTTATGTATATGACATACACCTGTAACATAAACATATTAAATATGCCACTTAAACTGAAAATAATACATATTTGTGGCATATGAATAGAGAGCTATCATATAGAATACTTTAGTATTTGTATAAGAGTGATTAAACTTTCTAATTCTTTAATGTCAGCATCACTTTCATTTTCTGACTGTTATTTTTTGTGAAAAAAAGGAAAAACAAAACAACTCAAACATTAATTCCATAAAAGCAAGTTAAATGTTTTCTCAGAGTCTCCATATTGTTTGTGTTCTGGGATAGTGGTCCAGTGTCCCTAAGTCCAGATGTCAGATGCAGTTCTTTGTTGTTGTGGACATGTTCTGTCCACTCTATTCTTGAAGGCTGGCCTTACATTCCACGTTTGGTTTTACATCTGTTGAAATCAACCTTGACTACTAGCTGACCTAACCTGTGTGGTGCTGTGAGTTCTTCTCCTCTAAGAATGCTAATGGCTACTCTTGCAAGGGTCACAGAGATATGGAGACAGCATCTTTCTCATAGGCAACAAACAGTGGCACATATGTGAGAATGGGCAGGTTTCTCTGGAGTTTGATAAAATAAGTACCTTTGAATACTCCCTTGGCGGAGGTATAGTGGAGTTTATTTGCATCTCTGTTTCTAGTCTTTTAAGACACTTCATTTCCAAAGTCCATAGCTGTTTTACTGGATTATATGACTATCAATAAGGGTTCCTTTCACCACACAAACTGACCAATATTTGTCATTATTTGTTCTTTTAGCAACAAATCTGAAAAGATTGAATATTTTAAGGACTAAAAAATACTTGGCACTTTGGCTGGTGGTTTACTCCTTGGGAACTCTGGGTGGGAGGTCTGCTTGATTGATATTGTTGTTCTTCCTATGGGGTTGCCAACCCTTTCAACTCCATCAGTCCTCCCCCTAACTCTTTCATTAGTGTTCCCACACTCAGTCTCATGGTTAGCTGAGAGCATCAGCATCTGTATTGGTCAAGCCTTAGTGGAGCATCTCAGGAGACAGCTCTATCCTGCTCCTGTCAGCAAGTACTTCTTGACATCAGCAATAGTGTCTGGTTTTGGTGGCTGCATTTGGGATAGATTCCCCAGTTGAGGTAGTCTCTGGATGGCCTTTCTTTTAGTCTCTGGCTCCTCTCTTTGTAGAGGATAGCCTTATCTGACATCAATGGGAGGCCAGACCCTTAGTCCTGTGAAGGCTCAATGCCCCAGCATAGGGGAATGCTAGAGTAGTGAGGCAGGGGTGGGTGGAAGAGTACCCTCATAGAATCAGGGTAGGATGGGATAGCGGGTTTGTGAAGGGGAAACTGGAAAGGGATATAACATTTGAAATTCTCTGCTGTCACCTTTTCTACCCAGTAATATATTAGAAATTATTAATGAAATAAAACAGGTAAAGAAAAATTTAAAGCATACAAATTGAAAATATATAGATAGCATATGCTAAGTAAAGGTGGCTTAATTGTGTAGAGTGTCTACCAAAATAGTGCATATAGAATCCATCAAGTTAAAATATTGATTCTGAGCATTTATGAGCTAGAATAATTTCAAACACTTTGAAATAGTATTTAAATTGGTTAGTGAATTTAGCATGATATCTAGTGCACAGTAATTATAACAAGAATAAGAGTCTATGTTTGTATAAGTTAAAAAACAAACAAGAAGGTAATATATAGTAATGAGAAGCTTAGGAGAATTGCTGAACTCCAGGACAACATCAATGACCATGATGTACTAAGGTCAAGGAAAGAAAAAATTCTATGTATTCAATTAACATACACCAATAGAGACCCACAGAAACTGAACCATGAACCAAGGAGCATGCATGGGGTGGACATAGTCATGTTTCATGAATGTAATAGATGTGCATCTTGGTGTTCATTTAGGACTCTTAACAACTTGAGCAGGAGATGGATGTGACTCCATTGCCTGCCTTTGTATCCCTTTCCACAACTGAGATGCCTATAACCTCAATAAGTGCTGTGCCTAGTACTATTGCAGCTTGATACATGGTAAACCTCTCTTTCTCTCTGGAGAATGTGAGAATGGGGCAAGAGGGGACAGTGGGAAACTGGGAGAAGAGGGAGGGGATGGTGTGATCAGGATGTAAAGTAAATAAAAATCTAGATGAAAATATTTGAAAGTTTTCAGTATTGAGAAAAGATAAACATTTGAGAAAGAAGATAGAGTTAAACATTAAACCATACCAAAGCACAGACATGTAAAAAGAGAACATTGTGAGAAGACATCTAGGATAACCTAAAGGCATGCAGGTGATTTTCCTGGACATGGACATTTTTATTTATTTTTTATTAGTTAATGTGCTTATTTACATTTCAAATGTTATCCCCCTGCAGTTTCCTCTCTGACAATCCCCAATCCCCCCCTACCCCTGGCTTCACGAGTGTGATCCCTCCCACGGACCTGCTCCCTACCACCATCACCCTAGCATTCTCCTTTGCTGGTGCATCAAGCCTTCACAGGACAAAGGATCTCCCCTCCCTTTGATGTCAGATAAGGCCATCCTTTGCTACATATGCAGCTGGAGCCATGGATCCATCCATGTGTATTTTTGGTTGGTTGTTAGTCCCTGGTAATTCTGGTAAGGGAGGGGTACCTGGATGGTTGATATGATTGTTCTTCCTATGGGGCTGCAAACCCCTTCAGCTCCTTCAGTCATTCCCATAACTCCTCCATTTGGGGCCCCTGCTCAGTCCTATGGTTTGCTGTAAGCATCCCTGGTTGTATCAGTAAGGCTCTGGCCTAGCCTCTCAAGAGATATCCGTATCAGGCTCCTGTCAACAAGAACTTTTTGGCATGAGCAATAGTTTGGTGACTGCACATTGGATGGATCCCCAGGTGGGGCAGTCTCTGGATGGGTCCTTGGAGCCTCTTGCTTTTCTAGCATCTGAAACTTTTCTGCTGTCTATCCCCAGTTCCCTATCTCCCATTGCTACAAATCTCTGTTCAATTTCCTGACCCTCTGTATATCTCCCTATTTCCTCCCGCACCTGATCCTGCCCCCTCCCCTTTTTCCTCTCCCCCTCCTCTCCTCCCTAGGCCTGTCTACCCTCTACCTACCACATTTAATTTGTAACCCCTTCTAAATAGGACTAAAGCATCCAAACTTTGGTCTTCCTTCTTCTTGGCCTTCGTATTGTCTCAAAGTTGTATAATAGATATTCCAGGCTTTTTTCATAATATCCACTTATAGCATCGATGGGTAAGTTCTGAATGCAGGGCCTTCAAAAATGTCATCTCAGGAATGATTCTTATTGCTGACATGCCTTTTATTATCACTATTATATAGTATAGTGATTTATGGATATTATCCCACCCTATTGAATAGATTTTCTGCAGATCAGCGAAGATGTACACTCTTGTACTAATGCTATGTAGGTGAATTAAAGATTTCATAATTCCTAATATTGATTCTATAGAATTCCTAAATTTATACAAGTAATTTTAGGCCCTCATTAGTATGAAAGATGCAATTAGAGTTCTGTAAACCTTCATATATCTTGGGCTAATTGTATTATGATAGGAAGCACACTTGAAACAAATTTATGATCAGGGAAGCATTTCTTTTATGCTATGAAGCTATTATTTGATAATGAAATATCATAAGCTGAGAATGGACAATTTATTATAGGTTCAAAGGCAAAAGATAAAATACTGACTGGATTTATCTATACAAAACTTTAAAACAAAAGAGATACTAGGCCTCTTGACAAAACTATGCTAACTTATGACATAAGAATTAATGTTTTAAATATTTTTTAGATTTATTTATTTATTATATGTAAGTGTAGCTGTCTTCAGACACCAGAAGAGAGATCAGATCTCTTTGCAGATGGTTGTGAGACAACATGTGGTTGTTGGAATTTGAACTCAAGACCTTAGGAAGAGCAGTCCTGCTCTTACCTGCTGAGCCATCTCTCCAGCCCCTGTTTTAAACTTTTAATGAAAATTTGGAGCTAGTGTCAGACAATGTTCACTAGTCTTAGTGAAAACACATATAAACTTTTCCACTGAAACATCTTGTTATTTACGATGAACTTTTAGACTATTAAGATGGTTGGAATACCATGTGATCATGTATCCTGAGAAAGTATAAGAATTCAGAATAGCAATAAGGGAGCAGGACTTCTTACTGACAAGGACAAGGCTTCTTTCATTCTGTAATAAAAATGAAAAGGGGTTTTCTTTCACCAATGGAGAGATGAGGCTTTTTTTCTTTCAGCAATAAAGAGGATGAGTTTTTTTCCTTACTTAGGGATTCTTTTTTCTTACTTTCAGCAATAAAAAAGATGAAAGCTTTCTCTTTCCTTGAGCAATAAAAGTTGGAGCTTATTTTTCATCCAGAATGAGTAAGTTTTTCTGTGTTAATGCTTGCTGGATGAAACTTGTTTGTAGTGGCTTTGAATCAATTCAACAAATATATATATATATATATATATATATATATATATATATATATATTTATATATATATATATATATTTGTTATATATATATATATATATATATATATATATATATATATAGTATGTAATATATTGTAAAAATGTGTGTGTAAATTTAGGTGTGGGTATTTAACTATGTATGAATAATTTTAGAGTTAATGAGACAGGTGGTTTAGCCCAAAGAGAATGTTTATGTTTATGTGTTTGCATATAAATATAAGTGTGTCTGTGTGTATCATCTATGTAAATGCTGGGGTCCAGCCTTGACACAGGTTCGGAGTTCTCAACTGGAAGCAGGAATAACTGTAAGGTGCATAATAAATATACACAGACTACTCTTCGGGTACAAGCAGACATTCAATTTTTCAAGGCTTAAAGTTGCTATTCTCTCTCATTCTCTGCTCCCTTTCTCTCTCACTCGTTCACTCACAGCTTGAGTGAGGCTGCAAACACTCAGCATTCTCCTGCACACTCTGTTTTTCTGTTGTGCACTTTTCTTTTCTTGTACTCTCACACTCATACATACCTCTGTGTGTTCCCCTTTCACACACACACACACACACACACACACACACACACACTTCACACATTTCACACACACACACACACACACACACACACACACACACCACATGCACTCTCCTTTCATTTCATACACACACTCTTCATACACGCCTCACATTCTCTCTTCACTCATTCTTCACATGCTCTTCTCATGCTCTCTGCATTCACTCTCCCACTTGCTCTTCACATGCCCACTACTTGCTCTCTACATGGTCTCTATATAGTCTCTACATGTTCTCCTGCCTTATTCTTGTCCCAGTCTTTTATTGATGCTCCAAAAGCAGTTTAAAAAGACATTATATAACCGTTGAGAAATCAAATTCAAAAGAATAACCACATCCCACAAAGAATCAAGAATTACAATTGTTCTCCAAAGCTTTAAGCTTCTCTATTCCCGGGCCTATAGTCAAAATAATAATAATTGCAAACTTATTATTTAAGCTTTAACTTTAACTATTATGCTTCAGAGCTCAGTGCTCTGAGGCCAGCTACTTGCATTTTCATGTGAAGCTCTAATGATAAATGACATGGACAAAACTGCCAGGCAGTGGCCAGAAAGAATCAAGTTAACCCTTAACTCAGTAGTTCCCCCTAGCTTTCTTCTTCTACACATTGCACACAACGACTCTCCTAAGAGTCCCAGTGTTTTGACTTAGTTTTACTAATGTAAGATTTTACATATTCTATACTTGCTTATCCAGGAACCACTCTCAAATGTCGTGCAAAACTTATTTCATGACTTTAATAATTTTTTTCTTTCTTTGGGGTCCCATTGTTGGCTCTAATTCATTTTTTTAAAATTTCATCAGACTTACTTTGCAAGTCAAGCATTAATCAGGAACTACCATTGAGCAGTCATTGCCTTGCTTCTAAGATGAGGACACACAGCATATACCTGGGCCATTAGGACAGTGCTGTGCTGTGCTGTGCTGTGCTGTGCTGTGCTCTGCTCTGCTCTGCTCTGCTCTGCTCTGCTGTGCTCTGCTGTGCTGTGCTGTGTTGTGCCCCATGTCTCAATTTATAAGGTTAAGAATCATTATATCACAAAAGAACACTCATGGTATGCACTCACTGATAAGTGGATATTAGCCCAGAAGCTTGGAATACCCAAGGCACATTTCACATATCAAATGATGCCCAACAAGGAAGAAGAACAAAATATGGATCCTTGGGTCCTTTGTAGAAAGGGGAAAAAACCTACAGAAGGAAATACAGAGACAAAAGGTGGAACAGAGTCTGAGGGAAAGACCATCCAGAGACTACCCCACCCAGGGTAGTCTATATACAGTTACAAAACCCAATCACTATTGTAGATGTCCACAAGTGCTGGCCGGATAAAGCTATCACCTGGGAGGCTCTCCTAATTGATGACAAATACAATGGAGGACAATCTCAGCCAGCCATTGAACTGAGCACAGGGTCCCCAATGGGGTAGCTAGAGAAAGTACCCAAGGAGCTGAAGGGGTTTGCAGCACAACAGGAGGAACAATAATATGAGTCATCCAGTACTCCCAGAGCTCCCAGGGACAAAACCATCAATCAAAGAGTACACAACGAATTACTCATGGCTCCAGACACATAGGCAGCAGAGGATGGCCTTGTTAGAAACCAAAGGGAGGAGAGTCCCTCATTCCTGGAAAGACTTGATGCTGTAGTGTAGAAGAATACCAGGACAGGGAAGTGGGAGCAGATTGATTGGGGAAGGGGAGATGGCTTATGGGATTTTCAGGAGAGGGGGGAACCAGGAAAGGGGACAACAGTTGAAATGTAAATGAAGAATATATATAATAAAAAGAGAATAATTACATCAGGAACATCTAGTTTCACAGAATTTGCCAGAACAGAAGAGGAAAGAAGTAAGAACGTCAGATATAATAGAATACTTATGCACACAAAGGCCAACTGTAAAATAGTCATGCACAAATGAAATTTGTACAGCTGTTGTTGAGGGCTAAGGTTAGGAGAAATAGGAACAACTAGAGCTGCTGCGGGCTACTAAAGTGTCTCCATCCAGGCCTAATGCAGGAAGTCCCTTATTTCAGATGGCAGGTCTCCTGCAGGGATGTGTCCCCTACTTGTCAGAGTCCCAGACACCATACTTTTCTATAAGGAGCTGCTGTGGGATTCTGAGATGTCTCTATCCCAGGCCTAATACAGGCAGTCCCTGTCATTGTTTGCTGTCCCCAGCACATAGATGCTTTTCTTTATGTAAGTGCGACTTTCTGGGCTGAAGAGGAGGTAAGTTAAGGAACTCTATGTGAGCCTCTCACTTGGGAGAAAACAAAACTAAGAGCTAGCATTGATTTAATTGCCAGAATTTAGCACTTATTTAAGGACAAAACAGTAATAAAGAGTTACGTTTTTTAACACATGACAATAAAGGGTTAAGTCTTTAGCAGTTATTTAAGCACAGAACAACAATAAACAGTTAAGTCTCCAGCATTTAATAAAACTCAGAAATTTGTAAAGTAGGATAAAGCATGTTGAGAGAGAAAAGAAGCCAGGCGTTGTCAGCCACAGAGTAGCAAGGGAGTGTTTAGTTTCTAGAAGCCTTCACTTCCATTGCCCAATACAGTTAGTGAGAGTTAAAAGGCCTGAAATCATCAGTCTTTTGACCTTTTTTCAACTTTTAACCCAAATTCCCCAGCTGGAGCAGTCCTCCAGCAGAACACTGACAGACTAGAGGTCTTGCAGCACAATGGAGAGGGGAATGGTAGAGTATAAGTGATCTGATGGGGAAATAGAAAAAGGTTCTTTAGGGAAAGCAAGAAAGATAGAAAATAATAGTAAAGGTGTGTGAAAAGGTCATAAGAAATCCTAACTAATATCTGCATAGGAGAGTTATAGTACATGTAAGTCAGTGTGTATGTGTTTATACATGCATATACAAATACATACACATGCTCACACGTACACTCATATGTGCATATGTATGTATGTATGTATGTATGTATGTATGTATGTGGTGTGTGTGTGTGTGTATGTGTATGTGATATTTTCTCATTTGTGCTAACAGTACTCATTCTAAGAGTCAAAGACCATCTAACAAAACCTACAATGTCTGACATGAGCATGTCTTTTATGAATTATTAGTCAGAGCTGTCCAAGAAGCCCAGGGAACATAGAGCCTACTGGGTGGAAGAAAAAGAGCTATTGTTGAAGACACAATAAACTTCAGACATAGGTCCCAGAAACACACACACACACACACACACACACACACACACACACCACACCACACATGCACACACATACGTACACACGCACACAGGATTTAATAGAGTAGCATATGCAGTGTGTAGTCTGAGTAGTCTAATCATGACTTTCCCTGATACAGGCATCAACCTATGAGAGTGGATGTTTCAGCAGTTCCCATCTGGTGCTAGAGCCACAGAGAAGTCCTGAATGGGAAGACAGTTTCCAGTTCTAAATGAAATTCTGAGGAATTTCATTTAGTGGGTGTTAACACCAACAAAAGGTTTATTGAGAACATGATAGAAGAACTAGACAGCTAGACTGAGGCCAAACTATCAAAAAGTCCATTTCTACCATGGATGTTCTTTTAGGTGGTTGCAACCAGAATATGTGACCTGGCCTTAATATACCAACCTCAAAGGATCTGAACTTCAGATGAGTCGTCCACCATAAATAAAAAAGCAACCAATAAAATGTCATCACAGGTGTTGCCATATGCTTGGTTTTAATTAATTACACAGGTAGTCAAGTTGACAACAAGAATTAGCCATCAAAGCCCCAGATGTAGCAGAGCTCACCTCAAAACCTCTTTCCTCAAGACTGGCTTTTCTGTCACTAGAAGGAGACAAACAACCTTGCAAAGAAGAGAAGTTATGATCCCTATTAACCACAACAATGACCAACATACATGACAATCCTAAGGGTACAAATATGGCACATACACCTTGGCAGAATGCACAGCCCATTTATTAGATTTAAGATCCACTCAGCAAGCAGGAAATAATTCCTGACACTGGAAAACCTATCCTAATACTCAAGGCTAAGTAAAGTTGTAGATCTTGGAGGAGAACATACATACACCAGTTAATTTAACCAGCATTTTCCCTATGCATATTCTAAATATGTATCCATATCTCCACAGATAAAAGTAGTCTCTACCCCTTATCAAATAAACTCTTTGGTGTCCCACATGAACACTGCTACAGAAAACTACAACAAATCAAACAGAGTTGGAAAGCCCATGATCAATGAATACATCTATGAAATATTTCTGCTCTAAGGTTCAGAAAACGTTGTGGAAATTGGGGTGGGTATGTAGTGTAAGAGTCAGAGAATCAGGGAGTTGGCCATGAGATTGTATCTCTTAGTAATATCAGATATTACTCCCATAAAGTCTCTCCAGATGATTGCCATCTAATGCCTGTTAAACAAGAATGACAATGATGGATACTGCAAGGTGAATAGGGAAAAGCTCATGAGATCTCAACCCTGCACAGAAAAAAAGGGATAGATAAATGAGGAATGCAGGGAGCAGAAGTGATCCTCCCCAGGGAATAGCACATCACTGGTTATCAGTGCCAACTACTTGGCCCTGGAAATATACATACATGAAGAATTTTATAGTTTGGATGTTAATAAAACCAACATTATAATATCCATAACCTTGGAATGTTCCAAATAAAATATTTTTAGAGTATAGACTTTCCACAGGTTCATTAATTAGGTCAAGGTAAGACTCAGGATTTACTAAAAGCTGAAGATACTTTCATACTTTCCATGTCAATGCAAAGTAGAAAGAATAACTAATATGGTTTTTAAGGTGATCACATCAAGATGGCATATAAAAAGTTGTAGTAATGTACAAAGTGTTAGAAGTATAGATAATCTAAAAATATAGCGATATATAAGCCATCTATTCCAAATGAAAATTTTATTGTGATTCAGAAAAAAAAGATGGACCTTTTAATAAATATTCCATGAATGGTAAACTTGCTAAAGATTTTTTAAAACCCAAACCAACATTTAATGTCAAATTAAATTGTCAGGTGGATATCAAACCAGTAATATATCTAATATTGGGGCTCTGAAGATGGTGCATTGGAAAAAGTGCTTGAGGCATAAACTTAAGGATCTGAGTTTAGATGTCCCATTTTCCCTGTAAAAGTTGGATGATGTGCCTTGTGTCTGTAACTTAAACACCATAGTGTTGGAAGATAGAAACAGACAGACTCTTGGAGCTCATTTCATAGTCAAGCGATCCATTCAGTTATTTTAAGGTTCAGGTAAAGATCATGTCTCATGAAACTAAAAGAAAACAAAAGGCCTAATGTTCATCTCTGTCATCAATAAGCATGCACATGTGTACAAGCACACACATACACACACACACACACACACACACACACACAATCATGAACAGCAGGGCAGGTCACAACAGATAGTCTATTACAGAGGCAGGGTTGAGACTCCAGTGGATCTAGAAGAGATGAAGAAGAGGCAGAAGTGAAGAACAGCAGGTGACTTACTTGCTTGCAAGGTCTAAGGTTTTGCAGAGAATGTCTGCTAGAGTGGGTTCTGGGATAATGCAATGAGTGGGTGGAAGGACTTTAAAAGAGGATTTATATAATCTGTTGGAGATGGGGATTTTGGTAAAAGGAGGCTGAAGCATATGATCTTCTACAAGACTGGGGAAGAGACATGGGGATTGGTCGGGGTTGCTGAGGAAGAAATGAAGATTTGTGGTTGGTTTATCTGTTTACTCAGCTCAAGTGACTTGTGGTTTTTTTAGCCAAACTAATCTGAAAATAAAAGTACAAAGACCATACATTGTAGACCTATATCTAATTAACATTACCTATATAGAATATGTAAAGAATACTTATAAATTATCAATAATAGAGAATATCAGTTGGGTAATGGGGAGGGGGAGAGCTAATGGGACTTTCAGGGGGAACCAGGAAAGGGGAAATCATTTAAAATGTAAATAAAGAATATATCTAATAAAAAATCTAATAAAAAAGAAGTGAAATATGTGACTTTATAATATGCTTCTGGATAAAATTGATATATTTAAATTTACTTTCGTATGACGTGACCATGTGCATGGCACATTTGTAGAGGTCAATGCTCAACTTGCAGCGCTTATTTTTTCCCATCCTTCCTGTGAGTTCCAGGGATCAAACTCAGGTTATCAGGATAAGTAATAACTGTGCTTATGGGCTGAGGGATTTCATGGATCCAGTTATATACACATTCTTAAATGCTTTGGAAACTTCTTACCCACTATCCACAGCTAAGCATATACAATGTAATTCCGTTGCATCATCTCCACAACAATATGGTAAACATCTTGGCACCAAAAGATTTGTAGACTGGACCATAGCAAAATCATTGAAAATTTAAAAGCTAGGATTGTTGAGGATGGCAAAAGGGTTAAAACGACTTACTGTCCTTCCAGAAAACCAGTTTGGTTTTTGCATCCTCACCACATCCTGTATCTCTCCCTCCTCCAGAGGATCCAACACCCTCTCCTGGCCTTTGCAGAAATCTGTACACATGTCCCATACACACATAGAGTGATAGATACACATCTATATAAATAAAAGTAAAAATAAACAATTTTAAAAACTATTAAGTGAAATAAAAAGTTAAAGTACTATAACATATAGGAAACAAGACAAAAAATTGAAAAGTTTTTATATAATCAGATGTGGGATAATTATACAGAATGATTGCTAGCAGTCATGATCACTTCAAGAAAGAAACTTAGAGCTGTTTATTTAGCATATTTGGTTTTAAAATGCATGTTTTATGCATCAATTTTTATAATATTCAAATTTATTCATAATAACTGCCTTGGAGGCAATTAATGATAAGTATAATTTTAGGATCAACCTATATAGAATGTGATGATGCTCACTGTGTGAAAACTCATCTATAGATGATTATTTGCTTAAACACACACACACACACACACACACACACATACACACACAAACACACACACACATTTCTTTTTGCGCTTGAAGTGGTCCAGTTTTACAGAAGTTGAGAAAATTCATTAAGGTAATTTTCTTTTACATTATGTGAGTGATCTGTTTTTAGAAGGAAATCTCTTGCTGCCACAGAACATCTTATTTAGTATTTCTTTTGTCAAACAGTGGTAGTTTGAAAAGGTTAGTTTATCATCTTTCAAACAGAAGGTGTTTGGAGGTTGTTTGCTTTAGAAAAAGTACATCAATACAAAGGCTCAATTTTAGTAGCCTTTTGTATTTATATTTTATTTTTATATTTTAATAGAAATTGCAATAAATCTGCTGTTGCATAAATGTGCCCATGTGATACACAGCAGCAGAAAGAATAATTAGTTTGCATGAAGATCATGATTGCTTGTAAGACACTGGTTTTCCATCTCTTTTCCAATGCACTCTCTGTTTCCCCAATGTGGGTGTAAATCAATCAAATGGTTTCTCTGTGTAGCTCTGGGTGTCCTGCCTCTCCTGTGTCACCTGGCCACTTTCATTTACATGTTCTATTCTTTTTTTCTCATTAATTCTCACTCAAACTCCTGTCTCACCCATGCCTTTCCATTTTCCTTTATTTAGGGTGCCAGCTTGTCCATGTGGTATTGACATAAAGAATAAACACCACAGTTTGATAATATGTAAGTGTCAGTAGAAAGGATAGCAAAGCATGAATTCCTCGGTGCTAGTTGAGATATTTGCTTGAAACTGCAAGGAAAATATCTTATGCACCTTTAGTTTTAGCAAGCTACAATTCCTGGAAGAGCTCTTCCCCCAAGTTTCAAGATGTGGTAGTTGTGTGATCTATAAATAGTGTCCTGTTCTAAATTCTAAGCAACTGCTCTCTGTCTACTCACAAGGAAGCTAGCACCTTCTCATACATTCACTGCATTCTAATAGAAGATTCTGATGATCTCATCCTCTTCTGCGTATTTCATATTCATATCCAATTAATATAAAGTTCCTACTATGAGCAATAAAATTTGACTATAATCACTAAATAAAAGAGAGCCTTAGAGATCTTACTTTAAAGAAAAAAGAGATATCCAGATATTACATAT
Source organism: Apodemus agrarius (assembly GCA_964023405.1). Lineage (NCBI taxonomy): Eukaryota > Metazoa > Chordata > Mammalia > Rodentia > Muridae > Apodemus > Apodemus agrarius. The sequence goes on from OZ030014.1 coordinate 28,821,569, forward strand.
AAAGGAGCTACATAGAGTAAACTTTTGTATTTTATGATATGCTATAAATGCTATGAAAATAAGAAAAAAATTGAGACTCTTTGTCCTTATGGATGAAAAAGAAAGAAAGAAAGAAAGAAAGAAAGAAGGAAGGAAGGAAGGAAGGAAGGAAGGAAGGAAGGAAGGAAGGAAGAGTGCTCATGGAGTTCCGTGAATACTGGGATGTCTGGCTTATACATGGCTTATATGTTCTGAACAAAGCAATGGGAAGCAGCCTGTGAAGTATTATCAGTTTCAGAGAGCAGGAAGTGTAGTTGGTTTGAGATGAAAGCAGAGTAGTGGCACACAGTGTCAATTTCTAAAGACTAGTGACTGCAGGTCCAAGAGGAGACTTTAGAGAGACATTGAGGTCGTCAGGAAATCCTTTATGTGACTACTCAAGGCAGCATAAGTGACTGGGACATTGATTGATATGCTTATATATAAGATCAAATAAACATTTACTGATATATTATAAAAATACATTTCAAAATAATTTTTGGTATACCTATAATCTTGTTATTTAATAAAGACTAAATAAAACATACATATCAATGAAATGGATGTATTTGTTTATTTTTCTATGAAGAATTATTTATTGGCATGTAAGAAATTGGAGTGAGGAAATGAAAAGAAGTAGTGCAACTGTTAAAACTAAAAATTTAAATCTTGTCTGAATACTTTATTCTTTACAACACAGAGATTGTTCAAGGTTTTTCAAAGTTCACCTACAGTTTATTTTATAACTGTTAACTCTGAGTATATTTTTTATACAATAAACAACACAAAATTGCAAAAGTATGTCTAGAAAACATTTCAAAAAATAATTAGAAATTCTGTTCAAATCCTAGGTTTGTTCTTCAGTGATATGAGAAATGTTCTTTGTTTTCTTTAATTAAAACATTGAGTCACTGTAAAAGCAAAAACTTTTACATACATTGTAAAAACCCTGGAATTCATAATATACAATACTCTTGGATCTGAGCCAAATGGCTTTGGTTTGCTTTTTTTAAAATGCTGCCTGCTGTTTTGTCACACCCAGTGCAAAGTACACATGTTGTGTGCTGAGATCCATGGCCCCAGAGATGTTGTAGAGTAGAAAAACAAGTGAATCCTGGCAAAAACATCTCAAATTTATTTCACGTTGGATTTTGAATAATCTTGTGCTCAGAAACCTGTAATTGTTGTCCATTTTTCCCCAGTTTACTGACCTACACTGGTTGATATTTAAGAAGCTAGATTGGGGCTACCAAAATTGCCCAGAGGTTGAGAGCATTTTTTTTCTATCATAGATAACTGGGGTCATGCTCCCAGCACCCATATCAGGACATTCATAACTACCTATAAGGCCAGTTTCAGGAGATTTATCACCTTCTGTTCTTTGCAGGCACCTACATGAATGTGCACACATAAACTCACAAAGGCACACTTACTCTTAAGTAGAGGGTATAGGAACCTTATAAAGAAAGCTGTGATTATAGATGACATTGGGAGGGAAGTTATGTAGTTCTTTACGATGGGAGAGTGGTAGAGCCTTGACTAAAATAAAAACTAGGTGGATTTAGAGAACATGCTAAAGTCTTTATCCTAGGACATAGGTACAGAAATTCAAGATTGCAATAATTGCTGGAGTTTCCCACAATGTTTGCCTGGACAAATAAAAATCAATGGTAGAAAAAGTGGGGCTACAGAGAGGTATCAATCATTCATCTTGCAAAAACAGATTTAATACTGGGGAAAACAAGAAGGGAATGGAGATAGTAGAGATAATGATTATAAAATATGTATGTATCTTTGAGAGCAATGTGTGTTTAAAAAGTAGAATTTATTAATTATTAGGACGGTAAATTGGCACATGGATAAAGGCATCTGCTAATAAGCTTAAAGACCTAATTTAATCCCCAAACTCGACATGGTAAAAGGAAAGGAAAAATTTATACACATGTGCCATGGGTCACACATACTCACAAAGTCATAAACTGGTCAGTCATTTAAAATTTTCTAGGTATTTAGATACAATATCTATAAGGGAATAGAAAATGTATATTGTCATATAATGTTGCATTTTTTTATGTCAGACCTGGTTTTTGGTAATTAGGATAACTAATCTTTGAAAGAGAAGGTAAGTCTAAATGATTTTATAGACTAATAAGACTCTAGAATTGTTCACAGGATACATATTTGCCATGCTTTAATTTGGAAAATACATTGTATCTTTTTGTTGGGAAGCAGTTCTAATTACATAACTTTTAAGGATCTCTAGACAATTGCCATAATTTGAGACAATTCAGTTGAAAGTATTAATTTGTTCTCTTAACAACACTCTTACTGTCTCATGCTTGTGGAATAATATTGAGTAGGTAATTTGATTTCACTACAGTTGTCTATTTTGTGGAATTATTTTTTAATAAATAACTAATATCTTGGAGATTTAAGAAAATTATCCGAAACTGTTTAATATTTTATATGATATTAATTACTTTAATATGTTAAAATTAATATTGTTCTTTACTGTTAAAGGTATTTTAGCAAAGCTAATGGTGAAACAAAATTTTCCAGAATTATTAGGATGATTCTGTTAGAAAGTGATGATCATGGTTGAGTGAGAGATAAATGAACTTCAGATCATACACATAAATTATACATATAATATCAATTATAAGTAAGGCAATTATAAAAACATTCATAAATAAATTATAAATAAAGCAAAATTCTAAAGAAAATGGACAATATCCAGTGTCTTTAATCTTAACTTACATTCATTGTGCAGAATTAGCTTTATGAATTCTCTATAATTGGTAAAACTTTATGAGCAAATTAGGCAGAGAAGGAACTTTTATTAATATAATGAAGGCTGCATTTGATAAGCATGTAGCAGAAACTATGGAGATTAAGAGGAATCTCTAAGGAGTTCTAAGGAATGCCAGGACAGGAACTTGGGAGTAGGTGGCTTTGTGAGCAGGGTGAAGAGGGATGGGATATAGGGTTTTAGGAAGGTAAACAAACAAGGAAGGGGATAACATTTGAAATGGAAATAAAGCAAAATTCTAATAAAAACAGATCGACAGAACAAATTATTCACCTCCATTACTCTTTTAATATAGTATTACAAAATATGATAATCACAGAAAAACATCCATTGCAAGTTTCTCTCATAGTGGAAACAAAAGTTGATGTGAACTAAGGAGAATGGAGGGATGCTATCAGATGGGGGGAAGAGTAGAAGAAAGGCAGAGTGATGTGAGGAATGCATAATATAAAATTCACATTAAATCAATGTCATTTATAAAAATTATTATCTGTTAAGAAAAAAATAACAGGAGTTCAGCTCTGCTTTAACCCTAATTACTTCCCCAATTTTCCTATATGTAATAAAGCTATTTGAGCAGTAAAGTAAGTGCACCATTTAAGGAAAAAGATATATTAGTTCAAAGAAATAAGTATAATTATTCTTCATATCATATTGGCCTATGGACATCATTATTATTTTAGAACTACAATGATACACTAAATACTATAGGTTAAACGGTAACTGTTAATATGGTATCTTATGAATACAGTAGAAAACATATACTCACCCCTTTACTTCTAAGTTACTATTACCATGTGCATCAAGAGGTTTTTAATGGGCCATTTTCTTAAACAGAAAGTTCCCTGTAAGATTTTTGTGCAATCACATTGCAATGGCTTCAAGTTTTCATCATTCATTCCCAGGTCTGTGTGGTGTGACACTTTGATTAATGCATTTTCACTTTGAATAGCTGGGAAGGCATTATTTTTAGAATAAAACATTACCTTTGTCAAACACAAGAAAAGAAAACAATATGTAAAATCTGGTGTGGCAGAATAAGAAAGGTTAACTGCAGAGCCATCTTAGCAATGTCATTAGAGGGACAGCAAATATTCACAAATTGTTCTTGAACTTTTTACAGAAGCCCTTTGTACAAACCTGCACACCTGCATCAAAAGATGTAGGATTTGTTATTTTTGAGGATAAAGTTTGAAGCTTCAGTTTTACCTGGAGAAGTGGTGAGTTTTGGAAGCCATCAGTCTATAACACTCGCTGTTGGAGTTCTATGTAAATGCAATAAGAACAGCCGAACATAGTATTCAGTTTGTGGATGATTGATAGGGAATCTATCCTTTAAAGTTCTGCTAGTATCTACTTTCTCAAACTTCAAATTCAGGTATTTTCAACCATAAGAATGGGTTGAGCCCAGATTATTCATTACAGCAGGATATTGTTATTTATTGACATGCTTCTATAGAAAAACAAGTTTTTGTCAACTGTGGCTTCTGTTCTTTACTTCAGTTATTCTTCCTAACTCCTCACCATATAAATTGTCTGTTGCTCTGAGTAAAGTTGACTTTGCATGAAACTTTAGTCTGCCTCATTTTTAGACCCCAGTTTCCCAGGTTAATACCACCAACTACAGAAATAATAGTCTTAAAATATCTATGCACAAAAATCATTGCATCAGGTTATTTTCAATTAAATAGAATAGCATGTGTTAAGTATTTATGACAGTGATTTATATGCATTAAAACTTTCCAAACATACATCATAGTCATGATGATTATTACAAGATGGGGAATTTCTTTTTGTGATTTGTAGTCTCATTAATTAAAAAGTAAGAGTAGACTCAAATGGAAGCTCAGGTCAATTTTATTAAAGCTTAAAATAAAATCACAACAGGGAGGCCAAACTCTGGAGCTAAGCAGCTGCCCAGAGGAAGAAAATGGAGAAGAGAAAGAAAAAACAAAAAAGCTGTGCATTTGAGTTAAGTAAACATGGAGATCAGCAACAGAATACTAATCAGACAATGATGGGGATGGGGACCTTTTAAGACAGAGTCCAGAATGTAAGTGGAAGAGTTCCTAGAAAAGAAATATAAAGAAGGAATTAAATAATAATTGAGAAAATGGGCAGATTTATTTTTTTTTAATTTTTATTTTCTATATTCTATGTTTACATTACATTTCCCCTTTCCCAGTTCCCCCCTCCCTATGTCCCATAATTCCTCTCCCCCCCCAACTATTCCCCAATCATTCCCCCTCCCCCCACGGATTTATAAAGTGATATGACTATACTCTGTAAGAGACTGTTTAGAAGCAAGGATGCTGGAAGAAAAATGTCATAATCATTAAAGAAATAATTATTCTACCTATTTATATAACTTAATCTGAGTTAAGCCTACCTGAAGGTAGTCCCTTAGTGAGATGAAAGACCTGATCCAAGTGGTCTCCATTCAGGCTAATGATTCTATTCTCTTGATCATAAAAGAGGTTCTGTTATGTGTTTTATTGCTCTTCTCACATTAATACTTCTACTCCAATATGCTTTAATGTCTTGCCTCCTGACTCTGGACATACTGTTTAGGGTTATAAGACAATATTAATACATTTTATCCATGAAATAAAATATAAGTATCTCTTTTTCTGTCTAAGAGGTCTATAGTCTCAGCTTAAAGGATGTAAGCACAGCTTGTTTAAAGGTTTGGGAGATATATATATATATATATATATATATATATATATATATATATATATATGGAGAGAGATAATAAAGATAGATATACAGGAAAACATACATAGATAATTGGACAGGATATAATCCAACAGGATATAAGAAAATCTATATAGAAAATAGAGGATAGTTTAGATAGATAGATTGATAGATATACAGACAGATAATAAATCAATGATATATAGACACATAGATACATAAATATCTATGCACATAGATGTTTAAAGTATAGATCAACAATAAGTAAGAGATGCTATGTAGATGATAGATAAAATGATGATACATAGATACCTTGATTCATAGATACATAGGTATAGATTCATAGATATATATAAGATACATACATAAATACATATATCTTTCTACAAACACAGCCCTATAAAGGATAATAGGTAGAAAACACCAATACAAGGTGGAAACTACACCCTGGAAAAAGCAAGATGGTAACCTTCTTTCATCAAATGGAAAAGAAGATAACCACACAAACATAAAGGTAGCATCAAAGATAACAGGAAGTAATAATCACTATTCCTTAATATCTCTTAACATCAATGGACTCAATTCCCCCAAAAAAGACATAGAGTAACAGACAGGATACATAAAGAGGACCCTATATTTTGCTGCATACAGAAAACACAACTTAGTGACAAAGACAATCACTACCTCAGAGTAAAAGACTTGAAGACAATTTTACAAGCAAATGGTCTCAGGAAACAAGCTGGAGTAGCCATTCTAATATCAGATAAAATTGACTTTCAATCTAAAGTCATCCAAAGGGACACAGAAGGACACGTCTTACTAGTCAAAGGAAAAATCCATCAAAAAGAACTCTTAATTCTGAACATCTATGCTCCAAAAGCAAGGGCACCCTCATATATAAAAGAAACTTTACTAAAGCTCAAAGCACACATTGCACCTAGCATTCAACATGATCAAGTAGACTTCATCCCAGGGATGCAGGGATGGTTTAATATATGGAAATCTGTCAATGCAATCCACTACATAAGCAAACTCAAAGGAAAAAAACCACATGGTCATTTCCTTAGATGCTGAAAAGAATTTTGACAAAAATCAGCATCTTTTCATGCTAAAAGTCTTGGAAAGAAGAGAAGTCGAGGTCCATACCTACACATAGTAAAAGCAATATACAGCAAAACAGTAGCCAACATCAAACTAAATGGAGAGAAACTTGAAGCAAACCCACTAAAATCAGGGAATAGAAAAGGCTGCCCACTTTCTCCATATCTTTTCAATATAGTACTTGAAATGCTAGCTTGAGCAATTAGACAACATAAGGAGGTCAAAGGGATACAAATTGGAAAGGAAGAAGTCAAACTATCACTATCCGCAGATGATATGATAGTATACTTAAGTGACCCAAAAAAGTTCACCGGAAAACTCTAACAGCTGATAAAACACCTCAGCAAAGTGGCTGTTTATAAAACCAACTCAAGCAAATCAGTAGCCTTCCTATACTCAAAGGATAAGCAGGCTGAGAAAGACATTAGAGAAATGACACCCTTCACAATAGCCACAAACAATGTAAAGTATCTTGGTGTGACTCTAACCAAACATCTGAAAGATCTGTATGACAAGAATTTCAGGTCTCTGAAAAAGGAAAAGGAAGAAGAGCTCAGAAAAAGAAAAAATCTTCCATGCTCATGGATTGGCGGAATTAATATAGTAAAAATGGCCATCTTGGCAAAAGAAATATACAGATTCAATGCAATTCCCATCAAAATCCCAACTCAGTTCTTTATAGAGTTAGAAAGAACAATTCTCACATTCATCTGGAATAACAAAAAAAAAACAGGATTGCAAGCTGGTGCAACCACTCTGGAAAGCAGTCTGGAGGTTCCTCATAAAACTGGGCATGACACTTCTGGAGGATTCTGTTATACTTCTCCTGGGCATATACCAGAGGATTCCCTGGCATGCAATAAGGACACATGCTCCACTAAGTTCATAGCAGCCTTATTTATAATAGCCAGAAGCTGGAAAGAAACCAGATATCACTCAATGGAGGAATAGATACAGAAAATGTGGTATATTTACACAATGGAATACTACTCAGCAATTAAAAACAATGAATTCATGAAATTTTAGGCAAATGGTTGGAACTGGAAAATATCATCCTAAGTGAGGTAACCCAATCCCAAAAGAAAACACATGGAATGCAGTCACTAATAAATGTGTATTAGCCCAGAAGCTCTGAGTACTCAGGACACAATTAACATATCAAATGATTCCCAAGAAGAAGGAAGGAGAGGACCCTGGTCCTGGAAAGGATGATGCAGCATTATAGGGGATTACCCAGGACAGAGAAGTGGGAGGGGTTGATTGGAGAATGGGCAGAGGGAAGAGGGCTTATGGGACTTATGGGGAAGGGAAACCGGGAAAGGGGAAATTATTTGGAATGTAAACAAAGAATATAGAAAATAAAAAAATTCCATTTTTGAATATCGATTTAAAGATATTTAACAAAGTGTAATTATAGACACAATGGTTCTACTGAAAATGAAAAAATTACTTAATATGTCTCAATACAGTGAAAAATCAATAACTAGAGGTTTTCATTGGCACAAAGGTTATAATACTCCAGGGGTTTCCGGCAATCATTAGAAAAAGAATATAAGTATGAAATAAGTTTCATCCTCATGCTGATATTCATATGTACTTGTGATTTCATCTTCATATCAGGTTTCACAATTGTTGCTGGGTAAGATTTGTGAGAAGCAACTAAAAAAATTTGTTGATTTTGTTTTTTGAGACAGGGTCTCTGTTGATATCCCTGAAAACAAAACAAAACAAAACAAATCACAACAAAACAATATATAATGAAACAAATTACAAGTGAAATAAAGATTTTTTAAGATTTTTAATATGTCAAAATAAAAAATCCTTGAAAAAATATTTGTCAGAGTCAGGCAATAACACAACACAGAAAGCTTAGTGTAGAGTACCACAATGGGTTATATGTAGTGTGCCAAGCCAGTTGACTAGTGTGAGTTCTCTGTAACAATTGCTTCTTCAGGTATTCTATTAACTACAACTTTGTTCAAGAGCAATGAGATAAATTTATCCACTCTTTGAAAAGAAGAGCTATTTGGGACAAACAAATCTGTATTAATATAGACAATATTAACTTTAAAGGGCATACTATCATAGACCCAAATTCTGGAATCTGAAGTAAAAGTAAAACAAGATTTTAAGAAATAAAGCATTTTAGTTCTGGTTGAAATATATAAATGTAAATGCAGGAAAAATAATTGGTTAAGCTGGAATATATCCAGATAACCAATTCTTAACTGTAAAATTTTTTAAAGAAACAAACTGTATATTTTCTTAAAGATAGTGGGTATAAGGAACAAGCTGATAAGTGAAACAAATTATACAAATCCAACATTAAAAGTAAAGACAACTATTCTCAGCATGATTTAAAAAATATTGCTAGCATAATTAGAAGACCAATAGTATCTATAGTTGAAATTTCCTTAGAATGACAACTACCACAATACCTCCTGGAAAATGAATAGATGCTGATTTAAATAAAAGAAAATGATAATAATAGAATGATATGCAGATAATTACAAAAATTGAGATTTTAAATAATTTGAAACATTGTGAATCTACAATATATATATATGTATATATATATACATATATATGTCATTTTACCATTTTCTAGTGGGTAATAGAAAACTTATTAACTCCCATTTCTGTGGAGAAATTGCCTGTCTTTTTTTTTTTTCTATATTCTTTGTTTACATTCCAAAGGATTTCCCCTTTCCCAGGTACCCCCCACCATATGTCCCATAATTCCTCTCCCCCCCATGCTATTCCCCACTCTTCCCCCCCCCACGATTTCTCTGTTCTGGGTCTACAATACTGGATCCAATCTTTACAGGCCCAGGGTTCTCTCCTTTTTTTCTTCTTGAGAGTCATTTGACTTGCTAATTGTGCCTTGAGTATTTAGGGCTTCTGGGCTCATTAATATCCACTTATCAGTGATTGCATTTCGTGTGTATTCTTTTGTGATTGGGTTAGCTCACTTAGGATGATAGTTTCCAGATCTAACCATTTACCTACAAATTGCATGAATTCATTATTTTTAAATGCTGAGTAGTACTCCATTGTATAAATATACCACATTTTCTGTATCCATTCCTCCTTTGAGGGATATCTGGGCTCCTTCCAATTTCTGGCTATTATAAACAAGGCTGCTATAAACATAGTGGAGCATGTGTCTTTGTTGTATGCAGGGGAATCCTCTGGGTATATGCCCAGGAGTGGTATGCCAGGGTCCTCTGGGAGTGGCATGCCCAATTTTCTGAGGAACCGCCACACTGATTTCCAGAGTGGTTTTACCATTTTGCAATCCCACCAACAGTGGAGGAGTGTTCCTCTTTCTCCACATCCTCGCCAGCACTTGTTGTCTCTCGAGTTTTTAATCTTAGCCATTCTGACTGGAGTGAGGTGGAATCTCAGGGTTGTTTTGATTTGCATTTCCCTGATGACTAATGATGTTGAACATCTCTTAAGGTGTTTCTCGGCCATCCGAATTTCTTCTGGTGAAAATTCTTTGTTTAGCTCTGTGCCCCATTTTTTGATAGGGTTATTTGGTTCTTTGGGGTCTAACTTCTTGAGTTCTTTGTATATATTGGATATTAGCCCTCTGTCGGATGTGGGGTTGGTGAAGATCATTTCCCACGTTGTTGGTTGCCGTTTTGTCTTTCTGACAGTGTCCTTTGCCTTACAGAAACTTTGTAATTTTATGAGGTCCCATTTGTCCATTCTTGATCTTAGAGCATAAGCTATTGGTGTTCTGTTCAGGAAATTTACCCCTGTGCCCATGTCCTCCAGGGTCTTCCCAAGTTTCTTTTCTAATAGTTTCAGTGTGTCTGGTTTTATGTGGAGGTCCTTGATCCATTTGGAGTTGATCTTAGTACAAGGAGATAAGAGTGGGTCAATTCGCATTCTTCTGCATGTTGACCTCCAGTTGAACCAGCACCATTTGTTGAAAAGGCTATCTTTTTTCCACCGGATGGTTGTGGCTCCTTTATCAAAGATCAAGTGACCATAAGTCTGTGGGTTAATTTCTGGGTCTTCAATCCTATTCCATTGATCTACCTGCCTGTTGCTGTACCAATACCATGCAGTTTTTAACACAATTGCTCTGTAGTACTGCTTGAGGTCAGGGATATTGATTCCCCCAGAAGTCCTTTTATTGTTGAGAATAGTTTTAGCTATCCTAGGTTTTTTGTTGCTCCAGATGAATTTGAGAATTGCTCTTTCTAGATCTATGAAGAATTGATTTGGGATTTTGATGGGGATTGCATTGAATCTGTAGATTGCTTTTGGCAAGATGGCCATTTTTACTATATTGATCCTGCCAATCCAGGAGCAAGAAATATTTTTCCATCTCCTGAGGTCTTCTTCGATTTCTTTCTTCAGGGACTTGAAGTTCCTGTCATACAGATCTTTCACTTGTTTGGTTAGAGTTACGCCAAGGTACTTTATGTTGTTTGTGGCTATTGTGAAGGGTGTTATTTCCCTAACTTCTTTCTCAGCCTGCTTGTCCTTTGAGTACAAGAAGGCTACTGATTTGCTTGAGTTAATTTTATAACCAGCCACGTTGCTGAAGTTGTTTATCAGCTGTAGAAGTTCTCTGGTGGAGTTTTTTGGATCGCTTAAGTAGACTATCATATCATCCGCAAATAATGATACTTTGACTTCTTCCTTTCCAATTTGTATCCCTTTGACTTCCTTATGTTGTCTGATTGCTCTCGCTAGAACTTCAAGTACTATATTGAAAAGATATGGAGAGAGAGGACAGCCTTGTCTAGTCCCTGATTTTAGTGGAATTGCTTCAAGTTTCTCTCCATTTATTTTGATGTTGGCTACTGGTTTGCTGTAGATTGCTTTTACTATGTTTAGGTATGGGCCTTGAATTCCTGCTCTTTCCAAGACTTTTAGCATGAAAGGATGCTGAATTTTGTCAAATGCTTTTTCAGCATCTAATGAGATGACCCTGTGGTTTTTTTCTTTTAGTTTGTTTATGTAGTGGATTACATTGATGGATTTACGTATATTGAACCATCCCTGCATTCCTGGAATGAAGCCTACTTGATCATGGTGAATGATCGTTTTGATATGCTCTTGGATTCGGTTGGCAAGAATTTTATTTAGTATTTTTGCATCTATATTCATAAGAGAAATTGGCCTGTAGTTCTCTTTCTTTGTTGGATCTTTTTGTGGTTTAGGTATCAGCGTAATTGTGGTTTCGAAGAATGAGTTGGGCAGTGTCCCTTCTGTCTCTATTTTGTGGAATAGTTTGAAGAGTATTGGTGTTAAGTCTTCTTTGAAGGTCTGGTAGAATTCTGCACTAAAACCATCTGGTCCCGTACTTTTTTTGGTTGGGAGGCTTTCTATAACCCCTTCTATTTCTTTAAGGGTTATGGGACTGTTTAGCTGGTCTACTTGATGCTGATTTAATTTTGGTATTTGGTATCTGTCTAGGAAATTGTCCATTTCCTCCAGATTCTCCAGTTGTTTTGAGTATAGGCCTTTGTAGTAGGATCTGATGATCTTTTGAATTTCCTCTGTTTCTGTTGTTATATCCCCCTTTTCATTTTTAATTTTGTTAATTTGGATACTATCTCTGTGCCCTTTGGTTAGTCTAGCTAAGGGTTTATCTATCTTGTTGATTTTCTCGAAGAACCAGCTCTTGGTTTTGTTGATTCTTTGTATGGTTCTCTTTGTTTCTGCTTGATTGATTTCAGCCCTTAGTTTGATGATTTCCTCTCTTCTACTCCTCCTGGGTGAGTTAGCTTCTTTTTGTTCCAGCGCCTTCAGGTGTGCTGTTAAGTTGCTAGTGTATGCTCTTTCCAGTTTCTTTTTGGAGGCACTCAGGGCTATGAGTTTTCCTCTTAGCACTGCTTTCATTGTATCCCAGAGATTTGGGTAGGTCGTACCTTCATTTTCATTGAAGTCTAAAAAGTCTTTGATTTCTTTCTTTATTTCTTCCTTGACCAGGGTGTCATTGAGTAGAGTATTGTTCAGTTTCCATGTGTATGTGGGCTTTCTGTAGTTCTTCTTGCTATTGAAGACCACTTTTACTCCATAGTGATCCGATAGGAGACATGGGATTAGTTCGGTCTTCTTGTATTTGTTGAGGTCTGTCTTGTGACCAATTATATGATCAATTTTTGAGAAGGTACCGTGCGGTGCTGAGAAAAAGGTATACTCTTTTGTTTTAGGATGGAATGTTCTATATATATCTGTTAAATCCAATTGGTCCATAGCTTCAATTAGTTTCACTGTGTCCCTGTTTAGTTTCTGCTTTCCTGATCGGTCCATTGAGGAGAGTGGAGTGTTGAAGTCACCTACAATTATTGTGTTAGGTGCGATGTGTGCTTTAAGCTTTAGTAAAGTTTCTTTTATGAATGAGGGTGCCCTTGCATTTGGTGCATAGATGTTCAGTATTGAGAATTCTTCTTGGTGGATTTTCCCTTTGACAAGCAGGAAGTGACCTTCTGTGTCTCTTTTGATGACTTTAGGTTGAAAGTCGATTTTATCTGATATTAGAATGGCTACTCCAGCTTGTTTCCTGGGACCATTTGCTTGTAGAACTGTCTTCCAGCCTTTTACTCTAAGGTGGTGTTTGTCTTTGACACTGAGATGTGTTTCCTGTATGCAGCAAAATGTAGGGTCCTGTTTCCGTATCCAGTCTGTTAGTCTGTGTCTTTTGATTGGGGAATTGAGTCCATTGATATTAAGAGATATTAAGGAATAGTAATTATTACTTCCTGACATTTTGGGAATTGTTATTATTATTTGTATTTGAGTGGTTCTCTTCTTTTGGGTTGGATGAGATGGGGTTTCTATCTTGTTTCTTCTGGGGTGTTGTTTCCCCCCTTGTGTTGGTATTTTTCCCCTATTATCCTTTGTAGGGCTGGGTTTGTAGATAAGTATCTTGCAAATTTGGTTTTGTCGTGGAATATCTTGGTTTCCCCATCTATGGCAATTGAGAGTTTCGCTGGGTATAGTAGTCTTGGCTGAAGTTTGTGTTCTCTTAGGGTCTGCATAAGGTCTGCCCAGGATCTTCTAGCTTTCATGGTCTCAGGTGAGAAGTCTGGTGTAATTCTGATAGGTCTTCCTTTGTATGTTACTTGTCCTTTTTCTCTTACTGCTTTTAATATTCTTTCTTTGTTTAGTACATTTGGGGTTTTGACTATTATGTGACGGGAAGTATTTCTGTTCTGGTCCAGTCTATTTGGGGTTCTATAGGCTTCTTGTATATTCATGGGCATCTCTCTCTTTAGGTTGGGGAAATTTTCTTCCATAATTTTGTAGAAGATATTTGCTGGCCCTTTAAGTTGTAGATCTTCATTCTCATCTATCCCTATAATCCTTAGGTTTGGTCTTCTCATTGTGTCCTGGATTTCCTGAATGTTTTGGGTTACCAGCTTTTTGGATTTTGCATTTTCTTTAATTGTTGAATCCATGGTTCCTATGGTATCTTCAGCATCTGAGATTCTGTCTTCTATCTCTTGTATTCTATTGTTGATATTTGCATCTATGACTCCTGATTTCTTCCCAAGGTTTTCTATCTCCAACATTGTCTCCCTTTGCGATTGCTTAGTTGTTTCTACTTCTGTTTTTAGATTTTGTATGGTTTTGCTCAGATCTTTCAGTTGCTTGTTTGTGTTTTCCTGTAATTCTTTAAGGGATTTTTGTGTTTCCTCCTTTATGACTTCTACTCGTTGACCCATGTTCTCTTGTATTTCTTTGGGTGATTTTTGTTTCTCCCCCGTATTGGGATTCACTTTTTGCTCTATATTCTCCTGGATTTCTTTAAGTGATTTTTGTGTCTGCCTTGTATGGGCTTCTAGTTTTTGATCTATTTTCTCCTCTATTACTTTAAGAAATTTATCTAAGTGATCCTCAATCTGCATCTTTACCAGTGATTTTAGATCTGAGTCTTGTTTTTCTGGTGTGTTGAGATATCTGGGATTTAATTGTGTTTGTCTTGCAATGGCTTCTAGCTTTTGATCTATTTTCTCATGTATTACTTTAAGAGATTTATCTAAGTGTTCCTCTATCAGCATCCTGACCAGTGATTTTAGATCTGAGTCTTGTTTTTCTGGTGTTTCGGGGTATCCAATATTTATTGCTGTTGGGGAACTGGGTTCGGATGCCGCCATATTGCCTTGATTTTTGTTAGTAGCGATCTTACGTTTGCCTTTTGCCATCTGGTTAACTCTGGTGTTAGTTGGTCCTGTAGATACTAGCTGGTGCTTGACCCTCCTGTGGGGTTGTAAGGCTATTTCCCAGTGACTGGGATACCTGAATCACTGTCCTGCAGGGGTCTTGCTCACAGATTGCTGACAGGTGGCCTGAGTCCCCTGAGGTCTTAACCTCAGGATATCCCAGGTATTTGGTTCCGCCTGTTGGGCGGCTGCTCTGCACTGCTCCTGCTCAGGGTTCGCTGTCTGATATCCTGTTTCCCCAGGGGTCTTAAAGATGGGATATCTCAGTTATCTGGTTCTGCCTGCTGGTCCCAAGCTGCTGGGAAGCTGGCTGGGTCCGGTTTCCAGCTTCCCTGCCACTGGCTGGATGGGAGGCTGGTTCGGCCTCCGGCTGGGTCTGGGTACCTGGCACACTGGCTGACTCTGGCTTCCTCACCACCAGCTGGACGGGAAGCTGCAGGCAATATGGCAGCTGCCTGCAGGGAGCTCGGGGTCTGCCCCGCGCGCGAGTGCAGAGTGCACCCGCTATTCTGTGCCCAATTCCCACTCCAGGCCTGAGTCCCCGAAGGTCTTAAGCTTGGGCTGTCTCGGGTACCTGGTTCTGCCGCCGCCGCCGGATGGTTCTGAGCACCTGGCACGCTGGGTGACCCTCCGGCTTCCCCACCACCAGCTGGGCGGGAAGCTGCAGGCAATATGGCAGCTGCCTGCAGGGAGCTCGGGGTCCGCCTCGCGAGTGCAGAGTGCACCCGCTATTCTGTGCCCAACTCCCACTCCAGGCCTGAGTCCCCGAAGGTCTTAAGCTTGGGCTGTCTCGGGTACCTGGTTCTGCCGCCGCCTCCGGATGGTTCTGAGCACCTGGCACGCTGGGTGACCCTCCGGCTTTCCCACCGCCAGCTGGGCGGGAAGCTGCAGGCAACATGGCAGCTGCCTGCAGGGAGCTCGGGGTCCGCCGCGCGAGTGCAGAGTGCACCCGCTATTCTGTGCCCAATTCCCACTCCAGGCCTGAGTCCCCGAAGGTCTTAAGCTTGGGCTGTCTCGGGTACCTGGTTCTGCCGCCGCCACCGGATGGTTCTGAGCACCTGGCACGCTGGGTGACCCTCCGGCTTCCCCACCACCAGCTGGGCGGGAAGCTGCAGGCAATATGCGAAATTGCCTGTCTTTAAAAAATATCACAGAAATATTGAGACTCTCCTGGTTTATCAGCACTGTGCTTGATACTGATATGCTGAAAAATGTCAGGAAAATGAATGATTGATAAGAATATTCTTGGTAACAGACAGTGTTATTTGGAAATAGGGAGCTTCAATTGAGAAAATCTTCTGCCATATTGCAGGGAAGCAACTCTGTGGGTGCATATTCACAACCAAAGATGGATATAGAAGAGTTCAGCCCTCTGTGGGTGCTGTTACTCCAGGGAGGTAGTCCTCTGTCATACCAAAACGAAATGTGAGCAAGCCCTGTGAGGATGCTGATAAGAGATGCTCCTCCATGGTTTCTGCTTCTACTTCCTGCCTCCAGGTTGTTGCTTTCAGTTTCTTACTGACTTCCATTAATGATGGGCTGTGATAGGGTTACATAAGCCAAAGGAAACCTTTGTCTTCAATTGTTTTAAGTCATGATGTCTACCACAGCAATAAAAAGCAACCTAGAACAACAAATGAGAAATTACTTAAAGCAAATAATACATTATTCAATTTTGATCATAAAAAGTATTATTTATTTTTGGGAAAATATCTCAGTATCTCATAAATAAATCAAAAATAAAGTAGCATATATGAAAATTATATATAAACACAAATAAAGTTGATAAGATCATAGTAGATAAGTTCTTTTACAAAATATAAAGTTAAAATAGGATAAAAGTCATAATAACATGTATTATCCTGTATGTTCAGTTACATGTATAGTTAAATATTTTTTAAATCATAAAATAATATAAAGATTATAAGAATGCCTTAGAAGTAAAGACAAAGCAAGGCTTAAAACATATTAAACAATGAAGGCTTTTATTCTAAGATTATTTTGGAAAATTAAAAAGATCATAACATGTCAGAATGTATTTTATCCTTAAGACATCCCAGGATATTGACGACGTACACTCCTGTAAAATAACTACATTTGTTATTCTCTCTCTCTCTCTCTCTCTCTCTCTCTCTCTCTCTGTGTGTGTTTGTGTGTGTGTGTGTGTGTGTGTGTGTGTGTGTATGTGTGTATGTGTTGTGGGTGTAGGATAGTCTCACAGTGTTGCCCAGTTTAGAGCTGGACTTCTTTCCTTCCTGATTCATTATCCCCAGTTTGAGGCTTTAGCATATACCAGACGATGAAAAGGCACTTCTAAGGACTTCCAGGGCTTAGTAGACTTTCACTGGAGAGTAACATCTTCCTTTGGACAAGCAAGATGACAAATCTGCAGGATATCCCTTGAGTTATTTTACGGATTAAACAGATTATGCAAGAAAGCATACAGCTCAAATCTTTGAGAAATCAAGTGGCTCTGACATAATGGGTTTGGTTGTAAGGATCCCAGGAAAAACTTCACCCAAAGTGAGTTAAACTCTGACCCTCTCTTAAGCTAGGGGTAATAGAATTCTGTCAACAATTGTGCAAAATTGGAAATGATCATCCCCAGCCTTCTGCAAACAAGACCTCAGTCGTGGAGGACATTTAGATTATAATATGACAGGTGGCCCAAGTATGCATCTATAATAACTAAAATGAGGTCCATAAATATTTTTGAGATAAATGAAAAGTTTAATGTCTCCTTTTAATATATATGTAAGATGTAAGGAATTGTTTACTTGATACACAGCTAGTATTATATTTAATAAACTTTTAGTTCCTAATAAAGAATTTAGTAAATCTAGTTTGCTGAATGTTAGCTCTCACATGTCAGAAATCAGATTTACATCTTGTATTATTTTAATATAATTATTATTTTATTGATAAAATGATTGCCTAAGGAGCAGGGCTATCTGGTGAGAGGTTAATTGTCTCATTATGCATTCCTTTCGGGTTTGTGGAGCATGTAATATCTCTCAGTATGGAGCCATTTCTAATTATAGACCCTTGAATTACAAGAATCTAAGATGAGTTGACTGATGGCTCATCAATCTGAAAAGTCAGAGGACAAGATAAGAAGTTAAATGAAAAGCATCTCTAACATGATCTAGTGCCCATGGTAAAATTCTGTTAATAACCAATAGTAAGGGACCAGAACATAGGACATTGACATAGTAAAGCCACCCACCATTTTAACTCAGTAACATGTTAGAAGGGTTACAAGTATAATTCATTTTTACTATTTTTCCTTATTTGAATTCAGCAATTACTACAAATCTACCTTTCGGCTACTACCAGTACATCTTTGAAAATGATTGTGATTGTAACCTACTATTAGTCATGAGAGTTGCATTGCCTATGATTTTTAAACAAGGATTATGGTAACTCAACTATTGAAAAATAGGCTAGTTCCTATTTTCCTATGTATATGGTAAAATGTTTTAAAGTATTGTTTAAAATGTATCAAAAATACAAACATTTCTGTTTTTCAGTGATTTAAAGTTTCATTTATATTAGTTTACTAAAAAGTTGTAATAAACAGTTATGTTTTGGCTAGATTACATGAGAGAAATTCATTGCCTTGTGCTTGGCCAGGAACACTGTGTTAACAGGGTTGATTTCTCTAAAGGGAATCTTGCATTGACTGGTTTATGGATGTTTTTCGGGGCTAAATGTGTGTGTGTGTGTGTGTGTGTGTGTGTGCATGTGTGTACTTATTTCTGACTCCTTACCAGTTCATTCAGAGTCTCCCTGTAAAATCTTTTAAAGACCCTGTCTCTCCCAATACACCAAATTGTCAGGTACTAGGAGTCAGGATTCTAATACTTGACATTTGGCAGGATCACAATCCAATAAATTACACCGCAATGGGATTTATCTTCTTATATTAAAAGAATTTACAATGATAGAGCTCACAGCTAGTGATTTCATTACCCTTTGTCCAGCCTCTGATGTGCATTCAAGTGACTGAGGTGACCCTTCTTGATATGACTTTGGAGACTTTAAAACCAATTTCTCTGTTTCTATTTCACATCAATAGGTGGTTTTTAATATTCTGGAAAGCAGCTCTAGGAAACCTTACTTGTCCTGTGTAGTAATCAAAAAAGCACATGAGTATATGAGACATATTATAGTACCCTGGCATCTAGGTCCCAGTTCCTAAATTTAAAAGCACCAAAAGATCTGGTGGCAGTAATGTGGACACAGATGTGAAATTATATCATTTCAATGCCACATAAATATGTGGTTTGTTCTTTCTGATGAATGTTCAGTTCTGATGAATGCAGCTGCTGAGCTTTGAAATTTCATGGCAATGAATGCCTGATAGATTCATGGAGAAAAAGCAAAGATTTGACTAAATGGATATCATGATAAATGAAATCTCTAAAAATATTTCATTTCATTTACATTATTTTCTTTTGGATTTAAATTCCTAGTCAATAAAGAAGTTGCTTTTTAAAGACACTGAATAAAGTTGTCTAGTATGTTTAAGAACCAGTTAATGTCTGACTATTGTTAATCAATTGCACACAGTACATAGAAATTAAAGTCGAAATCACGAATGATTTTAGTTGTATTTTATCATTCACTTTGCAATACTTAAAGGCAATCAAATTTTTTCTTTAACATACAAACTCCCTCTTGATGAGGAGCAAGGATATAATGAAATTATTTTTTAAAAAATCTGCTTTACTTACTTATTTATTTATTTTAGTCCTCTGAAGAATCACAAATTCTCCTTGAACAGAACTATGCCAAACATCACTTTCTTCTAAATCTTAATTTTCCTTGTTATTGACACTTATGATTAAATGCTTGCTCTGTGATCATCATGTTGGTTACTGATATGTAAATTCTTCTATAGATAAAGCATTTAAATGTGTTCGATCTTCAAGAAGTCAGCAACAACTGGACTTTTTTTTTTAAGTCTCCATTCTGTATCCTTGTTACAGCATCAGGTTTCACACATGCTTTATTTATAGCTACAAATATACTATTTATCTACTTCCCTGATTAAGAAATATAAAATAAAAACTGGGGCACTGGAGAGGTATCTCAGTAGCTAAAACTGTTTTCTGTCCTTTCAGAGGAACCATACGTCTTCCCCAGCATTGAAATTAAGGAACTCACAATATGGTATAAGTATGGTTCTGGGAGCTCCAATATCTTCTTCTGGCCTCCATGGGCACCTGCATGCATATGCTATACATATACACATTAAAATGTATCTATATTCATGTAAAATATAAATTAATCTTAGAAATATTGATATATATATATATATATATAATATAATATATGGATCCTACAGGAACTTAACTTTAAAAGAAGTTTGAAAGAGATACTCTATAATTCAGTACAATTTAACAAGCCATTTGGAATTTAATATAAAATTACAACTTCCAATATAGTGAGAGAAGATTCCAATGTAAAGAGATTTATAAAGCAAGTTTCTTATGGAAGAAGAAAGTTGAAAATTACATGAATTGAACATGATTGAAATGTTAGTTTCTCAAATCACAGAATCAAATATTTTGTGACCTCAGGCCACTGTATTTTTTTCAGTATTTTAATGCTTCCAGGGATTTACAATTTACAAGAGAATTTTCATGTAATGCTCTCTATGCAATATATATTGCCATATTTTGTCTTCAAAATGGCCTGTTCATGTGGTAAAGAACAACTATGATGATGAGGATGGTGGTGGTGGTGATGGTGGTGGTGGTGATAATGGTGTTGGTGTTGGTGGTGGTGATGATAATGGTGGTGGTGGTGGTGGTAGTGGTGATAGTGATGGTGGTTGTGGTGGTGATAATAGTGGTGGTGGTGATGGTGGTGGTGGTGGTATGTTGGTAGTGGTGGTGATGGTGTTGTTGTTGTTGGTGGTGGTGGTGGCAGTGGTGGTGGTGATAGTGTTGGTGGTATGATGATTAAGATGTCTATGAATAATGTGTGCATACATACCCATGTGTACTATAGCATGTTTGCATTGAGTGGCAACTTTTAGGAAACAGCTCTGTCCTTCTACTGAGGGGGTCCCAGGAATCAAACTCAGATAGTCAGGCTTGCATGACAAGTGATTTTCCCAACTGAGCCATTTCATTATTGGTTCAAGGAAACTATTTAAAATAAAATTTCACTGAAAATACTAAACATCACGAGTTCTGATTTGAAGACAATTCCATAGAAATAAGCATATCAAAGATCAGACTTATGTCATCTTCCAAAGAACATTAAGGACTCCTGCCTCCTTCAAAAACAGTACATTGGTTAAGAACTAGACTTCCACCAGCGATAGCGGCAGGCCTCCATATTGCAACCAGGACACAGCTGGAAAGGCGCAGGTATGGACTCCGTCTGGGACTAGAACAGGGAGCGCTGCTAAGCTCCGGCCCAGAGGCGGGCCCAGGCACCTAGGCTCTGCAGCACGTCCCTGTGAGCTTAGGACGTGCACCGAGGCAGCCGGATCCACCCAGCTCCCCAGGACCCTGGACCAGCGATAGCAGCAGGCCTCCATATTGCAACCAGGACACAGCTGGAAAGGCGCAGGTAGGGACTCCTTCTGGGACTAGAGCAGGGAGCACTGCTAAGCTCCCGCCCAGAGGCGGGCACAGGCGCCTAGGCTCTGCAGCACGTCCCTGCGAGCTTAGGACGTGCACCGAGGCAGCCGGATCCACCCAGCTCCCCAGGACCCCGGACCAGCGATAGCGGCAGGCCTCCATATTGCAACCAGGACACAGCTGGAAAGGCGCAGGTAGGGACTCCATCTGGGGCTACAGCAGGGAGCGCTGCTAAGCTCATGCCCAGAGGCGGGCCCAGGCACCTAGGCTCTGCAGCACGTCCCTGCCAGCTTAGGACGTGCACCAAGGCAGCCGGATCCACCCAGCATCCTAGGACCCCGGACCAGCGATAGCGGCAGGCCTCCATATTGCAACCAGGACACAGCTGGAAAGGCGCAGGTAGGGACTCCTTCTGGGGCTAGAGCAGGGAGCGCTGCTAAGCTCTCGCCCAGAGGTGGGCCCAGGCGCCTAGGCTCTGCAGCACACCCCTGCTAGCTTAGTACATGCACCAAGGCAGCCAGAACCACCCAGCTCCCCAGGACCCCGGACCAGCAATAGTGGCAGGCCTCCATATTGCAAACAGGACACAGCTGGAAAGGCACAGGTAGATAGATTCCATCAGGGGCTACCACGTGAGGGGATCTGCCAGGCTCTCCCTACTAGGCAGGCCCAGCAGCGCCTACCGAGGCTCTGCTGTACTCCCCCACACTTCCCAGAGACCTCAGGCCTTGCACAAAGTCAGCGGGTGGCAGCCAGCTCGTGATCCCATTGAGCAGCAATCACGCATAACCACCAGTAGAGAAACAACAGGTAAGCCCAGCCTCACAGGAGATTCAAACACCAGCCAGTGACAACAAGGTCAACTAACACCAGAAATAACCAGATGGCAAAAGGTAAACGAAGGAATGTCACTAACAGAAATCAAGGCAACATGACAGCATCTGAACCCAGTTCGCCAACAACAGGAAGCCCTGGATACCCCAAAACACCAGAAAAACAAGACTTGGATATAAAATCACTGGTCAGGATGCTGGTAGCTGAACACATAGAAAAATCTCGTAAAGAAATAGAGGAGAAAATGGATCAAAAGTTAGAAGCCTTTACAAGGCAAATACAAAAATCACTTCAAGAAATGCAGGAGAAGATGGATCAAAAAGAAGAAGACAATAAGGAAGAAAGACAAAAATCACTTAAAGAAATACAGAAGAACGTGGGCCAACAAGTAGAAGCTATGAAAGAGGAAACACAAAAATCTATTAAAGAAATACATGAAAACACAATCAAGCAAGCGAAAGATCTGAGCACATCCATCCAGGTACTAAAAACAGAAGTAGAAACAACTAAGAAATCACAGAGGGAGACAACATTGGAGATAGAAAACCTTGGGAAGAAATCAGGGGCCATAGATGCAAATATCAACAATAGAATACAAGAGATAGAAGACAGAATATCAGAAGCCGAAGATACCATAGGAACCATTGATTCAACAGTCAAAGAAAATACTAAATGCAAAAAGGCTGTAACCCAAAACATCCAGGAAATCCAGGACACAATGAGAAGACCAAACCTAAGGATCATAGGTATAGACGAGAATGAAGATGTACAAGTTAAAGGGCCAGCAAATATCTTCTACAAAATTATGGAAGAAAACTTCCCCAACCTAAAGAGAGAGATGCCCATGAATATACAAGAAGCATACAAAACCCCAAACAGACTGGATCAGAACAGAAATACATCCCGTAACATAATAATCAAAACTCCAAATGTACTAAACAAAGAAAGAATATTAAAGGCAGCAAGAGAAAAAGGCCAAGTAACTTATAAAGGAAGACTTATCAGAATAACACCAGACTTCTCACCTGAGACCATGAAAGCTAGAAGATCCTGGGCAGATATAATGCAAACTCTAAGAGAACACAAACTTCAGGGAAAACTACTTTACCCAGCAAAGCTCTCAATCACCATAGATGGAGACATCAAGGTATTCCATGACAAAACCAAATTTGCACGATATCTTTCCACAAAACCAGCCCTACAAAGGATAATAGGGAAAACACCAAGACAAGGACAGAAACTACACCCGGGAAGAAACAAGATAGAAACCTCCTCTCATCAAACCTAAAAGAAGGTAACCTCTCGAATATGAAAAAATAAATAAAATAAATAAATATAATTTTAAAAATGTCTGGAGGAAATAATTACTATTCCTTAATATCTCTTAACATCAATGGACTCAATTCCCCAATAAAAAGACATAGATTAACAGACTGGATACGGAAAAAGGACCCTACATTTTGCTGCATACAGGAAACCCATCTCAGTGTTAAAGACAAACACTGCCTTAGAGTAAAAGGCTGGAAGACAATTTTACAAGCAAATGTTCTCTGGAAACAAGCTGGAGTAGCCATTCTAATATCAAATAAAATTGACTTCCAACCTAAAATCATCAAAAGAGACTCAGAAGGTCACTTCTTGCTGGCCAAAGGGAAAATCCACCAAGAAGAGCTCTCAATACTGAACATCTATGCTCCAAATGCAAGGGCACCCTCATTCGTAAAAGAAACCTTACTAAAGCTTAAAGCACACATTACACCTAACACAATAATTGTGGGTGACTTCAACACTCCACTCTCCTCAATGGACCGGTCAGGAAAGCAGAAACTAAACAGGGACACAGTGAAACTAATTGAAACTCTGGACCAACTGGATTTAACAGATATATATATAGAACATTTCATCCTAAAGCTAAAGAATATACCTTTTTCTCAGCTCCACATGGTACCTTGTCTAAAATAGACCATATAATTGGTCACAAGACAGATGTCAACAAATACAAGAAGATCGAGCTAATCCCATGCCTCCTATCAGATCACCATGGAGTAAGAGTGGTCTTCAATAACAACAAAAACAACAGAAAGCCCACATACACATGGAAATTGAACAATACTCTACTCAATGACACCTTGGTCAAGGAAGAAATAAAAAAAGAAATCAAAGACTTTTTAGAATTCAATGAAAATGAAGTTACAACCTACCCAAATCTATGGGACACAATGAAAGCAGTGCTAAGAGGAAAACTCAGAGCTCTAAGTGCATCCAAAAAGTAACTGGAGAGAGCATACACTAGCAACTTAATGGCACACTTTAAAACCCTGGAAGAAAAACAAGTTAATTCACCCAGGAGGAGTAGAAGACAAGAAATCATCAAACTCAGGGCTGAAATCAATCAAATAGAAACAAAGAGAACCATACAAAGAATCAACAAGACCAGGAGCTGGTTCTTTGAGAAAATCAACAAGATAGATAAACCCTTAGCCAGACTAACCAAAGGACACAGAGACAGTATACAAATTAACAAAATTAGAAATGAAAAGGGAGACATAACAACAGAAACTGAGGAAATTCAAAACATCATCAGATCCTACTACAAAGGTCTATACTCAAAACAACTGGAGAATCTGGAGGAAATGGACAATTTCCTAGACAGATATCAAATACCAAAATTAAATCAGCATCAAGTAGATCAGCTAAATAGTCCCATAACCCCTAAAGTAATAGAAGGGGTTATAGAAAGCCTCCCAACCAAAAAAAGTACGGGACCAGATGGTTTTAGTGCAGAATTCTACCAGACCTTCAAAGAAGACTTAACACCAATACTTTTCAAACTATTCCACAAAATAGAGACAGAAGGGACACTGCCCAACTCATTCTTCGAAGCCACAATTACGCTAATACCTAAACCACAAAAAGATCCAACAAAGAAAGAGAACTACAGGCCAATTTCTCTTATGAATATAGATGCAAAAATACTAAATAAAATTCTTGCTAACCGAATCTAAGAGCACATTAAAACGATCATCCACTATGATCAAGTAGGCTTCATCCCAGGGATGCAGGGATGGTTCAATATATGGAAATCCATCAATGTAATCCACTACATAAACAAACTGAAAGAAAAAAACACATGGTCATCTCATTAGATGCTGAAAAAGCATTCGACAAAATTCAGCATCCTTTCATGCTAAAAGTCTTGGAAAGAGCAGGAATTCAAGGCCCATACCTAAACATAGTAAAAGCAATCTACAGCAAACCAGTAGCCAACATCAAAATAAATGGAGAGAAACTTGAAGCATTCCCACTAAAATCAGGGACTAGACAAGGCTGCCCTCTCTCTCCATATCTTTTCAATATAGTACTTGAAGTTCTAGCAAGAGCAATTAGACAACATAAGGAAGTCAAAGGGATACAAATTGGAAAGGAAGAAGTGAAACTATCATTATTTGCAGACAATATGATAGTTTACCTAAGCGACCCAAAAAACTCCACCAGAGAACTTCTACAGCTGATAAACAACTTCAGCAAAGTGGCAGGTTATAAAATTAACTCAAGCAAGTCAGTGGCCTTCTTGTACTCAAAGGACAAGCAGGCTGAGAAAGAAATTAGGGAAATAACACCCTTCACAATAGCCACAAACAACATAAAGTATCTTGGCGTAACTCTAACCAAACAAGCGAAAGATCTGTACAACAGGAACTTCAAGTCCTTGAAGAAAGAAATCGAGGAAGACCTCAGAAGATGGAAAAATATTTCTTGCTCCTGGATTGGCAGAATCAATATAGTAAAAATGGCCATCTTGCCAAAAGCAATATACAGATTCAATGCGATCCCCATCAAAATCCCATCTCAATTCTTCATAGATCTAGAAAGAGCAATTCTCAAATTCATCTGGAGCAGCAAAAAACCCAGGATAGGTAAAACTATTCTCAACAATAAAAGGACTTCTGGGGGAATCAATATCCCTGACCTCAAGCAGTACTACAGAGCAATTGTGTTAAAAACTGCATGATATTGGTATAGCAACAGGCAAGCAGATCAATGGAACAGGATTGAAGACCCAGAAATTAACCCACAGACTTATGGTCACTTGATCTTTGATAAAGGAGCCACAACCATCTGGTGGAATAAAGATAGCCTTTTCAACAAATGGTGCTGGTTCAACTGGAGGTCAACATGCAGAAGAATGCGAATTGACCCACTCTTATCTCTTTGCACTAAGATCAACTCCAAGTGGATCAAGGACCTCCACATAAAACCAGACACACTGAAACTATTAGAAAAGAAACTTGGGAAGACCCTGGAGGACTTGGGCACAGGGGAAAAGTTCCTGAACAGAACACCAATAGCTTATGCTCTAAGATCAAGAATCGACAAATGGGACCTCATAAAATTACAAAGTTTCTGCAAAGCAAAGGACACTGTCAGAAGGACAAAACGGCAACCAACAAAGTGGGAAAAGATCTTCACCAACTCCACATCTGACAGAGGGCTAATATCCAATATATACAAAGAACTCAAGAAGTTAGACCGCAAAGAACCAAATAACCCTATCAAAAAATGGGGCACAGAGCTAAACAAAGAATTTTCACCAGAAGAAATTCGGATGGCCGAGAAACACCTTAAAAGATGTTCAACATCATTAGTCATCAGGGAAATGCAAATCAAAACAACCCTGAGATTCCACCTCACTCCAGTCAGAATGGCTAAGATTAAAAACTCAAGAGACAACAAGTGCTGGCGAGGATGTGGAGAAAGAGGAACACTCCTCCACTGTTGGTGGGATTGCAAAATGGTAAAACCACTCTGGAAATCCGTTTGGTGGTTCCTCAGAAAATTGGGCATGTCACTTCCAGAGGACCCTGGCATACCACTCCTGGGCATATACCCAGAGGATTCCCCTGCATGCAATAAGGACACATGCTCCACTATGTTTATAGCAGCCTTGTTTATAATAGCCAGAAATTGGAAGGAGCCCAAATATCCCTCAAAGGAGGAATGGATACAGAAAATGTGGTAAAAATGTGGTATATTTATACAATGGAATACTACTCAGCAATTAAAAATAATGAATTCATGCAATTTGTAGGTAAATGGTTAGACCTGGAAAATATCATCCTGAGTGAGCCTACCCAATCACAAAAGAATGCACATGAAATGCAATCACTGATAAGTGGATATTAATGAGCCCAGAAGCACTAAATACTCAAGACACAAATAGCAAGTCAAATGATTCCCAAGAAGAAGAAAGGAGAAGACCCTGGGCCTGTAAAGATTGCATCCAGTTTAGTAAAGAAACCGAGGGGGGAGGGGGAATGATTGGGGAACAGTTGGGGGGGGGAGAGGAACTATGGGAACTATGGTGGGTGGGAACTGGGAAAGGGGAAAGCCTTTTGAGTGTAAACATAGAACATAGAAAATAAAAATTAAAAAAAAAAGAACTAGACTTCCAGAATATGTTGCAAGATCTTTTATGCTAATTGATCTAGATGATTATAGATGTGCACAGACAACTTCACAGTTATGAGGGAGAAAGCAAAATCATATTCTCAGTCACCAAGTTTTGATCTAAGTGAATTTTGGATCGGTTTTTATCCTTTACTTTCCTACCAATAAGATAGATGGTAAAGAAGTAAGGTTTGTTTTATTGTTTTGCCTCTTCCAGACAAATCAATAAAGTTAATAGAAATGGAATTCAGTTTCTCCATAAAGATTTAACCCTCAGCAGAATTGGTTCCCTTTTTGAGATTTCATGTCATTACCCACTCTCAGGAAAACCACTTAATCAATAAGCGACTGTTGAAAATCAGATATTTTCAGAGAATTCTGCAGCACTTAGGGACTCTCTTCTGAGTATAGAAGTCATTGTGAGCAATGACTTGTCCTTTTGTGGCTATGCCTTTAATGCCTAAAGACAAGGAGGCTTTTTCTCACTAATACAAGCAGCATTTTAGATGGCATCTCATACTACAAACAATTTTCTGACACCCAGTGAAAGAGGGAGAAATTGATATCACTTGGAACTGAGGAAGCTTTGGGTCTATTCCAATTACTGTGTTCTTTGATATTTCATCATTTTTATCTCTTATATTTTTTTAATTTAAAAAGATTTTAGAAGGACAAAACAGAAACCAATAAATTGAGGAAAGATCTTCACCAACCCCACATCTGACAGAGGGCTAATATCCAATATATATAAAGAACTCAAGAAGTTAGACCCCAAAGAATCAAATAACCCTATTAAAAATGGGGTACAGAGCTAAACAAAGAGTTTTCACCAGAAGAAATTCAGATGGCTGAGAAACACCTTAAAAGATGTTTAACATCATTAGTCATTATGGAAATGCAAATCAAAACAACCCTGAGATTCTACCTCACATCACTCAGAATGGCTAAGATTAAAAACTTAAGAGAAAACAGGTGCTGGAGAGGATGTAGAGAAAGAGGAACACTTTTCCACTGTTAGTGGGATTGCAAGATGATACAACAATTCTGGAAATCAGTCTGGAAGTTCCTCAGAAAACTGGGCATGAAACCTCCAGAGGACCCTGACATACCACTCCTGGGCATATACCCAGAGGATTCCCCTGCATGCAATAAAGACACATGCTCCACTATGGTCATAGCAGCCTTATTTATAATAGCCAGAAGTTGGAAAGAGCCCAGATGTCCCTCAAAGGAGGAATGGATACAGAAAATGTGGTATATTTATACAATGGAATACTACTCAGCAATTAAAAATAATGAATTCATTCAATTTGTAGGCAAGTGGTTGGATCTGGAAAATATCATCCTAACTGAGCCAACCCAATCACAAAAGAATACACATGAAATGCAATCACTGATAAGTAGATATTAATGAGCCCAAAAGCTCTGAATACTCAAGGCACAATTAACAAATCAAAATATTCCCAAGAAGAAGGAAGGAGAGGACCCTGGTCCCTAAAAGAACGGATCCAGTTTTGTAGGAGAGTATCAGAACAGAGAAATGGTGTGTGTGTGTGGGGGGGTGATTGGGGAATGGGCAGAGGGAAGAGGACTTATGAGACATATGCTGGGGGGGGGGAAACTGGGAAGGGGGAAAGCCTTTGGAATGTAAACAAAGAATAAAGAAAATAAAAAAAATTAAAAAAAGTTTTTAAACCCTTTTTGATGCTAACATCTAGTTAAATACACATTTTTTTGTTAGCTTTAAGGCTTAATGTCCTTAATTTCCCCCTTTCTTTTTTTCTATCCTTCCTGTCAAAACCTGCAAAACCAAAATTTACACTACCTACTGGACTCTCTTGCAGATGTCATGCCACTCTCCCTAGTCTTTTCTTTATTAATATCTTTCCTACTCACTTTCTTTACTTATTTTTCAGATCCTCGAACTAGTCATGTGAAGGGTCATGTGAATTTTAAATGTTTGATATATTCAATGATAAAATGTTTAAACATATTCTATATGGCAGGCTTTAGTACACATGGGTCCTGATCGAGGCCCATAAAATATAGTAAAGAATTCCTCTACTGTTCTTCTTACTATTGCTGTACTACAGTCTGTACACCTCAGGCACATTATTTGTATTCTTAAAATTCCCTCTGCCTTTTTTAGAATTAGGCTAATGGGAAAATTTTAAGTGAGGATTCTTCAATGTCAGAACTTGTTCTCCTTAATCTGTCTTCCTTGCCTTCTTCCCTCTTCTGTAGACTGTAGAGCTCTATTGATGTCAAGTGAATTTCATTAATTGTTTATGAAAAACAAGTTGGATAATTTATATAATTTATATATCTGTATAATTATATGTAAATAATTGTAACATATTTGTAATTAAAATTAGTTTTATGAAATTTCTTCTGTCCAAATGTGTGGTTTGGATAAGCTTATATGCTGAAATATTTGTTTCTCAGCTGATTGCACTGTATGGGAAGGTTATAGGACCATAAAGAGGTCAAGCCTTATCGGAGAAAGTGGGTTAATGGGGCATCAGCTTTGAAATATATAGCCTTTCATACTTCCTTCTAATTCTATGCCTCTTGAGTGTGGTTCCAAGGTGACCATACGATTCTCATTCCTGCTAGCATACCTTCCAAGACAGAATGTGTGAAGTACAAAACAAACTATTTCTTAATGAAGTTGATTCTAGATAAGTATTTGGTGAAAGTGATGATGAAAATAACCAATGTACCAACTACTTATTGACTTTTAGAGACTATATAAGCATAGATTGTTCTATTAAGATCCCCCAGATCATCTGGTTACATGGCTTTGTGTCTTTAGATGACTATGGATTGTGTTTTCTCCTTAAAAATTAGTTTTAGAAAAAGAGTTGGTGTGTCTTATTTGAAAGAGTGAATGGAGGGTATGTGAGAGGTTTGGGAGGGAAGAAAGGGAAGAGAGAAAGAATGTAATAATGTTATATTCTCAAAAATAGAAAACTTATTAAAGCACATACCTATTAAGGTTACTTGAAGGTTAGATGATTTGCTCACCATGCTATCTTCCAACTCTAAAACTAATTTCGGGAGAAACTGATAAGATAATAATCATGAAATTATTTATTGCTTAAAAATTACAAATTGAGAGTTTTTATGTATATTCTAGTTGTTCATTGTGTGAAAGCCTCCTTCTAGTTGGAAAAATGGTATCCCGGACCTCAAGCAATACTACAGAGCAGTAGTGTTAAAAACTGCATGGTATTGGTACATTGACAGGGAGGTGGATCAATGGAATAGGATTGAAGACCCAGAATTGAACCCACTCATCTATGGTCACTTGATCTTCGACAAAGGAGCTGAAAATATCCAGTGGAAAAAAGATAGCCTTTTCAACAAATGGTGCTGGCTCAACTGGAGGTCAGCATGCAGTAGAATTAGAATTGATCTACTCTTATCTTCTTGTACTAAGCTCAACTCCAAGTGGGTCAAGGACCTCCACATAAAACTAGACACACTGAAACTAAGAGAAAAGAAACTGGGGAAGACCCTTGAGGAAACTGGCTCAGGGGGAATGTTCCTGAACAGAACACCAAAAGCTCATTCTCTAAGATCAAGAATAGACAAATGAGATCTCATAAAATTACAAAGTTTCTGTAAGACAAAAGACACTGTTGAAAGGACAAATCGGCAAACAACAAATTGGGAAAAGATCTTCACCAACCCTACATCTGACAGAGGGCTAATATCCAATGTATACAAAGAACTCAAGAAATTAGACCCCAGAAAAGCAAATAACCCTATCACAAAATAGGGTACAGAGCTAAACAAAGACTTTTCACCTGAAGAACTTCGGATGGCTGAGAAGCACCTTAAGAAATGTTCAACATCATTAGTCATTAGGGAAATGCAAATCAAAACAACCCTGAGATTTCACCTCACACCAGTCAGAATGGCTAAGATTAAAAACTCAGGAAACAGCAGATGTTGGCGAGGATGTGGAGAAAGAGGAACACTCCTCCACTGCTGGTGGGATTGCAAGCTGGTACAACCACTCTGGAAATCAGGTTGGTGCTTCCTCAGAAAGCTGGACATGATACTTCCTGATGACCCTGGCATACCATTCCTGGGCATATACCCAGAAGATTTCCTAGCATGTAATAAGGATACATGCTCCACTATGTTCATAGCAGCCTTAGTTATCATAGCCAGAAGGTAGAAAGAACCCAGATGTCCCACAGTGGAGGAATGGATACAAAAAATGTGGTATAAATACACAATGGAGTAGTATTCAGCCATTAGAAACAATGAATTCATGAAATTCTTAGACAAATGTATGGAGCTGGAGAACATCATACTGGTTTTACACTGGTCACAGAGAGTATAGGCCCCAGATAATATAAGATTTGCTCCCATTAGCACTACCAGTGCTGACCCATAAATTGCCTGGTGCTGTGAGAGGAGTTGGGGGAGGGTAGGGTGAATGTCAGTTACAGTCTCAAAATACCCATGGTATGCACTCCCTGATAAGTGGATATTAGCCTAGAATCTTGGAACACCAAAGACACAATCCACATACCAAATGATGTCCGAGAAGAAGGAAGGAGTGTACCTTGGTTCTGGAAAGGCTCATTGCATCAATGTAGGGGAATACCAGAACGGGAAGTGGGAAGGGGTGGATGGGGGGACAGGGGGAGGGAAAAGGGCATATGGGACCTTTGGGGGGCGGGGAACCAGGAAAAGTGAAATGAAATGTAAATAAAGAATATATCCAATAAAAAATACAAAATAATTAGATGAAAATAGTAAGACATTATTTAGAGATTATGACAACATGGATTGAAGTCCTGAGAATGAGATTTTCATCAGCATAAGCCTTCTGAGGTTAATACCTTTCTATATTTCATTTCATTGTGTAGATGAATGATGCACATAGCACACATTACTCAATCATACATTGGTGCACAGTTCAGTCTCTTTATGTTTTTCTGTTTCATATCATGAACATACAAACACATATGCAATGTATTTATTTGAATATGTTTCATCTATGAAAAATATTTATATTAACATTAATATCCACTGTTGAAGGGTAAACTAAGGAAGACAGTGAGTATGGAGTTAGTAATTGAGATTGGTGCTGATAGTAACTGACATTCACCCTACCCTCCCCCAACTCCTCTCACAGCACCAGGCAATTTATGGGTCAGCACTGGTAGTGCTAATGGGAGCAAATCTTATATTATCTGGGGCCTATACTCTCTGTGACCAGTGTAAAACTCTGAACTCTTTAAACTGTTAGGGGCCTGGTGAGAAAGAAAAAGAAATAGTCTCTCTCTCTTTCTCTCTCTATGAATATATACTTATATGCACCTAGGTACACTTGGTGACTAAAGCAAAGCTATAGTGAGCAATCTCTAACTATTATAAACACACAGAGACATACACAGAAACACACACACAATTGTTGGATAGAACAAAACTCCAACAACTTTATTTTTTTTTCTCTTAGCCTTTTTATATCACCTATAATAAGGTTCCCTATGTAAGAAAAAGAATTACCTCATTCAAAAAAAGATATATTGTTACACAAGAGGGAGTTGCAATAGAATTGTTGATTATGTTTAAAGCATAAAGTAGTTTTATCTATCTTTTATTCCACAAGCTCATTATAAGTTCAAAGGAATAGTTTTTTTAAAATGTAAATAGAATTTCCTATGCCTTATTCATGGCCTAACTTTATCATGGTGTACATCTGTGGTCTCATCCCTGGGCCTAACCTAGAATTAATCTTTTCTTTGATCCTTAGTTTTAAGCCTATTTTCCTTCCTAGTGCAACTTATGTACTTGAAACATATGAAGCTTGGTAGACTCAATTTTATGTAGCCTTTATTATTCTAAATGAGGGAGGTTATTCTACCCTTGATTCTGATTTTAAACTTTCAAATGTCAAACTGTTTTAAAATCATTTTAATCCAATCAAGTATTCTATAAAATAATTAATTTATATAAACACCATGATTTCAAGAAAGTTCATCTTCATGTTGATCTGCAGGTAATTCATCTAGGAGGGTGGGCTAGATGCAGGTATCAGTCATGACAGACTATAGGCAGAAAGAGTCTTTCTTGGCCCAATTACAACTTGTCAGAAAAATGAGAAATATAGCAATGACAAACATGAGAATGCACATCAGCAGCAAGAAGTAAATCTGGAACAAATCACCCACACTTTGGTCTTCCTCCTGCTTGAGCTTCATGTGATCTCTAAATTGAATTTTGGGTATTCTGAGCTTTGGGATTAATATCTACATAGCAGTCAGGATGATATTATCTAATTCTATCCATTTGCCTAAGAATTTCATGAATTCATTGTTTTTAATAGCTGAGTAGTATTCCAAGTATTCTACTGTGTAAATGGACCACATTTCCTGTATCATTGCTCTGTCAAAAGACATCTTGGTTCTTTCCATATTCTGGTTATTGTAAATAAGGCTTCTGTGAACATCGTGTAGCATGTGTCCTTGTTATATGTTGGAACATCTTTTGGGTATATGCCCAGGAGTGGTTTAGCTAGGTCCTCAGGTGGTACTTAGATCCAATTTTCTGAAGAACTGCCAAACTGATTTCCAGAGTGGTTGTACTAGATTGCAATCCCACCAACAATGGAGGAGTGTTCCTCTTTTTCCTCATCCTCCCCAGCATCTGCTATCATCTGAGTTTTTGATCTTAGCCATTCTGACTAATGTGAGGTAGAATCTCAGAGTTGTTTTGATGTGAATTCTGCTGATGACTAAGGATGTTCAAGATTTCTTTAGGTGCTTCTCAGTCATTCAGTATTCCTCAGTTGAGAATTCAGAAATGAAAGGGGAAACATTAACAACCGAAACCAAGGAAATCAAAAAACATCGGATCTTATTACAAAAGATTATACTCACCAGAACTGGAAAATCTGGATAAAATTGTCAATTTTCTAGAAAGATACCTGGTACCAAAGTTAAATCAGGATCAGATAAACCATCTAAACAGTCCCATCACCCCCAAAGAATCAAATTCAGGACTGAAATCAACCAAGTGGAATTAAAAAGAACTATACAAAGAATCAAACACAACCAGGAGCTGGCTATGAACAATGAACAAGATAGATAAATCCTCAATTGATTTTTAAATGGCTACTTGCCAATTTTATGTCACAAGAACTGTTCATTATTTGAAAGGAAACTTTTCAAAAAATCTGCATAGAAATTTGTTCAAACAACAAAAGGTATATGACATGACAAATTAGAAAGTCATCAATAATAATCCCTTCAGAATTTTCTTCAGGCAAATTTATTTCAAGAGAAAACCCTAAAAGTCACCAAGTTTTTCACTGTCTATTTAACTTAGATCTACTTTCATGCTTCCTTGTCTTCATATTAAAGAGACATTATAATTTTATCTGTACTGTTAAACTGAATTTCCATTGTAAAGTAAAAGCTAATAATGCTACCATGCAGTATATTCTAACACTTCAATTATCCATTGCATTCTACAACTGACCAAACACCAGATTC
The DNA here is from genome assembly GCA_964023405.1 of Apodemus agrarius. Lineage (NCBI taxonomy): Eukaryota > Metazoa > Chordata > Mammalia > Rodentia > Muridae > Apodemus > Apodemus agrarius. The sequence goes on from OZ030014.1 coordinate 28,856,787, forward strand.
TACTCTAACCCTATATAACTGGAAGATACATTCTTTAGTCTAACTTTATGATTAAAAAATGGTTGTAGGCTCAGCTGCGGGTGCAGACTACCAGCCGGGACCAGCTCTCTGAGCGGACTAGCAGCGAGGGGCCACCGGGCCTCCTCGGGCACAGCTCGGAACTCTAGCAGCTGGAGTCAGGGGCCTGGACTCAGAGCGAGCATAGTCCAGCACAGACAACTCAGCCAGAAGGGAGCAGCAGAGCCGGGTACCAGCAGCTCAGCCAAGGCCGCGCAGTGCTTTCAGCTGGGGCAGCCATCTTGCCCCAGACCCCCGCGCGCAAACAGCGGGCACACTGGATGCAGTGAGCGGCTGGAATCAGGTGCGTGGCCAGAGTTATAGCTTAGCTTAGCTCTGCAGGAGATCCGGGCACAGAAAGATCAGCTGCTGGTGCAGACTACCGGCCGGGACCAGCTCTCTGAGCGGACTAGCAGCAAGGGGCCACCGGGCCACCTCGGGGCACAGCTCGGAACTCTAGCAGCTGGAGTCAGGGGCCTGGACTCAGAGTGAGCATAGTCCAGCACAGACAAGCTGCCAGAAGGGATCTGTCTCCTGGGGACAGGCGTGCTGTGCTTTCAGCAGGGCGCCATCTACAATAAGACCAACTAACGCCAGAGATAAAGAGATGGCAAAAGGCAAACGTAGGAACGTTATTAACAGAAATCAAGGCAATATGGCACCATCTGAACCCAATTCGCCAACCACAGCAAGTCCAGTATACCCCAGCACACCAGAAAAACAAGAGTTAGATATAAAAGCACAGGACATGATGCTCCTAGAGGAACACAAAAAAGACATAAACAAATCTCTTAAAGAAATGCAGGGGAACATCAATAGGGTAGAAGCTCTTACAATCCAACCACAAAAAACACTTAAAGAACTCCAGGAGAATATGGGCCATCAGACAGAAACCAATAAAGAGGAAATGAGAAAATCAGTTAAAGAAATGCAGGAGAACTTGAAACAACAGGCAGAAGTCATGAAAGAGGGAGCACAAAAATATATTAAAGAATTACATGAAAACACAAACAAACAAATGATGGAACTGAGCAAAACCATCCAAGATCTGAACACAGAGGTAGAAACAACTAAGAAATCACAAAAGGAGGCAACCTTGGAGATAGAAAACCTTGGGAAGAAATCAGGGGTCATAGATGCAAACATAAACAACAGAATACAAGAGATAGAAATAAGAATCTCTGATGCTGAAGATAACATAGTAACCATTGACTCCACAGTCAAAGAAAACGCAAAATCCAAAAGGCTTGTAACCCAAAACATCCAGGAAATCCAGGACACAATGAGAAGACCAAACCTAAGGATTATAGGGATAGATGAGAGTGAAGATCTACAACTTAAATGGCCAGCAAATATCTTTAACAAAATTATGGAAGAAAACTTTCCTAAGTTAAAGAGAGAGATGCCCATGAATATACAAGAAGCCTACAGAACTCCAAAAAGACTGGACCAGAACAGAAACACCTCCCGTCACATAATAATCAAAACCCCAAATGTACTAAACAAAGAAAGAATGTTAAAGGCAGTAAGAGAAAAGGGCCAAGTAACATATAAAGGAAGACCTATCAGAATCACACCAGACTTCTCTCCAGAAACCATGAAAGCTAGAAGATCCTGGGCAGACTTCATGCAGACCCTAAGAGAAAACAAATGTCAGCCAAGACTACTATACCCAGCAAAACTCTCAATCAACATAGATGGAGAAATCAAAATATTCCATGACAGGACCAAATTTACACAATATCTTTCCACTAACCCAGCTCTACAAAGGATAATAGGAGGAAAACTCCAACACAAGGAAGGGAATGGCACCCAAGAAAAAGCAAGACAGTAAACTTCTTCCATCAAACTCAAAGGAAGATAACTACTCAAAAACAAAAATAACATAAAAAATGTCAGGAAGTAATAATCTCTATTCCTTAATATCTCTTAACATCAATGGACTCAACTCCCCAATAAAAAGACATAGAATAACAGACTGGATACGGAAACAGGACCCTACATTTTGCTGCTTACAGGAAACACACCTCAGAGTCAAAGACAAACACTACCTTAGAGTAAAAGGATGGAAGACAATTTTGCAAGCAAATGGTCACAGGAAGCAAGCTGGAGTAGCCATTTTAATATCAGATAAAATTGACTTTCAACCCAAAGTCATCAAAAGAGACACAGAAGGTCACTTCCTGCTAGTCAAAGGAAGAATCCACCAAGAGGAACTCACAATTCTAAACATCTACGCTCCAAATGTAAGGGCACCCTCATTTGTAAAAGAAACCTTACTAAAGCTCTAAGCACACATTGCACCTAACACAATGATTGTGGGGGACCTCAATACTCCACTATCTTCAGTGGACTGACCAGGAAAACAGAAACTAAACAAAGACACGGAGAAACTCATCGAAACTTTGGAGCAATTGGATTTAACAGATATATATAGAACATTTCACCCTAAAGCAAAAGACTATACCTTTTTCTCAGCCCCTCATGGTACCTTCTCCAAAATCGACCATATAATTGGACACAAGACAGATCTCAACAAATATAAAAAGATCGAACTAATCCCATGCCTCTTATCAGATCACCATGGAGTAAGAGTGTTCTTCAATAGCAACAAAAACAACAGAAAATCCCCATACGCTTGGAGGCTGAACAATATTCTACTCAATGATACCTTAGTCCAGGAAGAAATAAAGAAAGAAATCAAAGAATTCTTAGAACTTAATGAAAATGAAGGCACAACATACCCAAATCTATGGGACACAATGAAAGCAGTGTTTAGAGGAAAACTCATAGCCCTGAGTGTCTCCAAAAAGAAACAGGAGAGAGCATATACTAGCAACTTAATGGCGCATTTGAAAGCTCTGGAACAAAAAGAAGCAATTTCACCCAGGAGGAGTAGAAGACAGGAAATCATCAAACTCAGGGCTGAAATCAATCAAATTGAAACAAAGGGAACCATACAAAGAATCAACAAAACCAGGAGCTGGTTCTTTGAGAAGATCAACAAGATAGATAAACCCCTAGCCAGACTTACTAAAGGGCACAGAGACAGTATTAAAATTAACAAAATTAGAAATGAAAAGGGAGATATAACAACAGAAACTGAGGAAATTCAAAAAATCATCAGATCCTACTACAAAAACCTATACTCAACACAACTGGAGAATCTGGAGGAAATGGACAATTTCCTCGACAGTTACCAAATACCAAAATTAAACCAGGATCAAATAGATCGTCTAAACAGACCCATAACCCCCAAAGAAATAGAAGGGGTCATAGACAGTCTTCCAACCAAAAAGAGCACAGGACCAGACGGTTTTAGTGCAGAATTCTATCAGACCTTCAAAGAAGTCCTGATACCGATACTCTTCAAATTATTCCACAAAATAGAAACAGAAGGAACACTACCCAACTCATTCTATGAAGCCACAATTACCCTGATACCAAAACCACACAAAGATCCAACTAAGAAAGAGAACTACAGGCCAATTTCTCTTATGAATATCGATGCAAAAATACTAAACAAAATACTTGCCAACTGAATCCAAGAACACATCAAAACGATCATTCACCATGATCAAGTTGGCTTCATCCCAGGGATGCAGGGATGGTTCAATATACGGAAATCCATCAACGTAATCCACTACATAAACAAACTCAAAGAAAAAACCACATGGTCATCTCATTGGATGCTAAAAAGCATTTGACAAAATTCAGCATCCTTTCATGCTAAAGGTCCTAGAAAGAACAGGAATTCAAGGCCCATATCTAAACATAGTAAAAGCAATATACAGCAGACCAGTAGCCAACATCAAGGTAAACGGAGAAAAACTCGAAGCAATCCCTCTAAAATCAGGGACTAGACAAGGCTGTCCCCTCTCGCCATATCTCTTCAATATAGTACTTGAGGTACTATCTAGAGCAATTCGACAACAGAGGGAAGTCAAAGGGATACAAATCGGAAAGGAAGAAGTCAAACTATCACTATTTGCAGATGATATGATAGTTTACTTAAGTGACCCAAAAACCTCCACCAGAGAACTCCTGCAACTGATAAACAACTTCAGCAAAGTGGCTGGCTATAAAATCAACTCAAGTAAATCAGTAGCCTTCCTATACGCGAAGGATAAGCAGGCCGAGAAAGAAATTAGGGAAATGACACCCTTCACAATAGCCACAAATGATATAAAGTATCTTGGAGTGACGCTAACCAAACATGTGAAAGATTTATACGACAAAAACTTCAGGTCTCTGAAGAGGGAAATTGAAGAAGACATCAGAAAATGGGAAAATGTTCCATGCTCGTGGGTTGGCAGGACTAATATAGTCAAAATGGCAATCTTGCCCAAAGCAATATACAGATTCAATGCAATCCCCATCAAAATCCCAACTCAGTTCTTCATAGAGCTAGAAAGAGCAATTCTCAAATTCATCTGGAATAACAAAAATCCCAGGATAGCTAAAACTATCATCAACAGCAAAAGAACTTCTGGAGGAATCAATATCCCGGACCTCAAGCAATATTACAGAGCAGTGGTATTAAAAACTGCATGGTATTGGTTCAGTGACAGGGAAGCGGATCAATGGAATAGGATCGAAGACCCAGAATTGAACCCACACATCTATGGCCAATTGATCTTCGACAAAGGAGCTGAAAACATCCAGTGGAAAAAAGATAGCCTTTTCAACAGCTGGTGCTGGCTCAACTGGAGGTCAACATGCAGAAGAATGAGAATTGATCCACTCTTATCTCCTTGCACTAAGCTCAACTCCAAGTGGATCAAAGACCTCCACATAAAACCAGACACACTAAAACTAATAGAAAAGAAACTGGGGAAGACCCTTGAGGACATTGGCTCAGGGGAAAAATTCCTGAACAGAACACCAATTGCTTATGCTCTAAGAGCAAGAATAGACAAATGGGACCTCATAAAACTACAAAGTTTCTGTAAGGCAAAAGACACTGTCAAAAGGATAAATCGGCAACCAACAAATTGGGAAAAAATCTTCACCAACCCCACATCCAACAGAGGGCTAATCTCCAATGTATACAAAGAACTCAAGAGGTTAGACCCCAGAAAACCAAATAACCCTATCCAAAAATGGGGTACAGAGCTAAACAGAGACTTTTCACCTGAAGAAATTCGGATGGCTGAGAAACACCTTAAAAAATGTTCAACATCACTAGTCATTAGGGAAATGCAAATTAAAACAACCCTGAGATTTCACCTCACACCAGTCAGAATGGCTAAGATTAAAAACTCAGAAGACATCAGGTGTTGGCGAGGATGTGGAGAAAGAGGAACACTCCTCCACTGCTGGTGGGAATGCAAGCTGGTACAACCACTCTGGAAATCAGTATGGCGGTTCCTCAGAAAACTGGGCGTGATACTTCCGGAGGACCCAGCCATACCACTCCTGGGAATATACCCAGAAGATTCACCAGCATGCAATAAGGATACATGCTCCACTATGTTCATAGCAGCCTTATATATAATAGCCAGAAGCTGGAAAGAACCCAGATGTCCCTCAACAGAAGAATGGATACAAAAAATGTGGTATATATACACAATGGAGTACTATTCAGCCATTAGAAACAATGAATTCATGAAATTCTTAGAGAAATGGATGGAGCTGGAGAATGTCATACTAAGGGAGGTGACCCAGTCTCAAAAGAATACCCATGGTATACAGTCACTGATAAGTGGATATTAGCCTAGAAGCTTGGAACACCAAAGACACAAATCACATATCAAGTGATGTCTCACAAGAAGAAAGGAGTGGACACTGGTGCTAGAATGGACCAAAACATCATTGTGGGAGAGTACAAGAACAGTAAAGTGGGAGGGGGTGGATGCGGGAGCAGGGGGAGGGAAAAGGACATGTGGGACCTTTGGGGGTGGGGAACCAGAAAAAGGGAAATGAATTGTAAATATAGAATATATACAATAAAAAAATAAAAAATAAATGGTTGTAATACACATGGCCAGTGAAAGCGGTATGTGTAGTCAGAAGTCCTATGAGAATAGATTAAACCATCTCTCAACTCTCCTTATGGATGGTGTTTAATACAAGTCCCCCAACTGGTCAAAATACAGAAAACAAATAACACTGAAAGGCTTAGCCTTTAATAAGACATGTAAAACACAACATTCTCCTTCCATGGTTCAGAGATCATTGCAATATAGGGAGAGAATGTCATCAACAGGCAGATACAATAGATATCTACAAAAAGACTGTTTACTGCGCACAACAGGGCAGTTGAGCATATGAACTCACAACAACTGTTACAGTGTGTATAGATCTTATGCAAGATGGGTTTAAACAAGAAAAAATCAGCATGAGAGGAACATAATGTCCTATCCAAACTGCTGAGGAGTCACTCTGCCAGTTAGTTTTCTGGGATCATGTGACCCATGATAAGCCTAAGGTGCTCCAGTAGTTGATCACATGCCTGAATTTATAGGCAGCATTAATTGTACTCGACTTGATGGGCTTAAAGAAAAATGAACTAGGATGAGGAATTGGGTGGGTGTGGAATGAGTATTGAATCTGGGAGGAGATGGGGAAAGGGATGACTATGATCAAAATAAGGCACATGAAAATCTCAGTATAATACAATTTTTAAAAAAGTAAATGAATAAATATAAATATCAATTACAAGTGGCCAAGGAATATTAACCTTGAAAGGACATCATATGCAGAATTCATCTTTTTCTCATTAAAAGTATATTTAAAATTAGAATTTCTAATTGGCAGAGTTGAATTAATAGCAACTATTAATGAGGCAGTAATTAAAATTCTTAATAGGAACTCAACTGAAATGTGCAATGATAATATGTCTCTATTCTGAAGTCAGTAAGTGTGAAAATAATAAGTGAGATTCAAGATGATGTGATTCCATGACTCAGCATTTGAAAAATGTATGCAAAATTAACCACAGGAGTCACCTGAGTAGAGCAGAATTGATTACACTGCATGGCTGAGGGTATCAAAGAGGAAAGAAAGGGCAAATAGTTCTGATTATTACATGCTGAGGTCCTTCTCAGGAGACATCATCTAGAGCCACCAAGAAGATGGGTGAAAATGCAAAATAAAATAAAATAAAATAAAAAGAATGGTTATATAAGGATAATGTTCTTGACAGAGAAGTAAGAGGCAAGGTGAGACTCAAGTCAGTGCACTGTGGAGGCAACAGCAGGACAGAAAGGCATGAGAAACAGATGAACAAAGGGAGCAGGTTGGGAGAGGAAATAATTGAGAAGGAAACATGGTTGTACCAAGTCTTATTTAGAGAAACCTTGAGGTGCGTGCCTGCCCTCTATCTCATCTCTGGTTAAGTTTGGTTTTATGTGCCTCATTCTTAGTGATCTATGGGATCAGTCAGACAGTTCGAGTTTGTCAAGTCATTTTGTTTTTTGAAAGTGGCATCTGGTTTCTGTATAAAAGGTAAAAAAAAAAAAAAGAAAGAAAAAAGAAAAAATTAAAAGTCAAAGAATTACAGGATAAATATGATCAAGGAAAGCAAAGGCCATATGCCTTACTACTGGTGACTTATCTTTAAACTAACTTACACATATTTAAACATGCTTTACAACCACTGACCAATGCTAATAATAACCTGATCTAGACAACGATTTAATAAATGGTACAAAGACTTCTTAAACTTGGGATAATACTCTATTTTTCTGAAATATGTTATGTATCTGTCTTTTTGAGAAATGTTAACTGCTTTGCAGCAAAGAAAGAAATTAAAAATCACTTATTAAATGTAATACTAAAGTCTGTGTCAGGAAGCTGTTTTAACTACTTTTCCCATTGTTGACAAAAGCATGTTAAGAGATGTTGTGGGATTTTTCCCTGTCCAGTTACATCAGTTCAGAGAAGGTCTCTGATTGGACAGGGAAAAGGGGACAGAGTTAAGAGGGACAGAGAGAGGGAGCAAGCAAGAGGTCGCAGGAGGGGGAGGAGGAATGGAGGCAGACATTATGTTTTCAAAAGGTTAGAATATTAGGATAAAGCTTTTATTATTATCAATTGGCTCTGAAATTACTGTATTGGTATTTTGTAATTGTGATTTTAAATATACAAAAATCTAATTGGCTAACTAATCCAATATTAAGAGTGATGCTTCTACTGGGTAATTGAGGGGTAAGCTGGTATTCCATGGGATGTGTGGGCATTGTGTGGAGTGAGATGAACTCATGGCACAAGAGAGCTTGATGCTGTGGGGGCTAGCTCAAGAGAGGTGAGTAGTCTCCCTGAGAGCATGATCAGACATTGCTAAGGAGAGTTGGTGGGTTTCTTTCTTTCTTTCTTTCTTTCTCTCTCTCTCTCTCTCTCTCTCTCTCTCTCTCTTTCTTATTAGATATTTTATTTATTTATATTTTAAATGTTAGCCCTTTTCTGGTTTCCCCTCTGAAAACATCCTATCCCATCCCCTTCTTCCCCTGCTCACCAACTCTCCCACTCTCATTTCCCTGTCCTGGCATTCCCCTATTCTGGGGCATCCAGCCTTCTCAGGACCAAGTGCCTCTATTTCCCACAACAAAGGGAGATTTTATTCTGGCTCATAGTTTGGAGTACTGTCCATCATGACAGGAAAAGTTAAGGCAGCATCCACAGGAAGTAGATTTCACATCACATTTACAAAACACAGAAAGGAATGGACAAATGCTTCTCCTCAACTCCATTTCTTTGTGCTTACCAGCCAGAATCACAGACAGGGATGGCCCAGCAACAGTGGGTGTATCTTCTCACCTCAGGTAAGATAAATAAGAAAGATAGATAAACCTCTTACAGGCATGAGTGAATGTCCTCCCCCTAAGTGTTTCCAGCATCATATTGAGTATCTGTGTAGTACATATTTTGCCAGTAAATAAATAAATGTATCAGAAATCTTAATAAAAACTTTATAAAGATATAAACCTTTTTAAGGTTATGGTCAGCATAAAAATAAACTGTGATATAATGAGAGTAAATCATGACTCATTATATGACACTGCCATGATGAGAGCCATAAATTATATGTAAATATGATATTTTTATGCTTATATTTTTTCTTTACTGGTATACAAGATTAGTACCTTTAACATTTTTCAGAAAAAATTAACTGTATTCACTTACAAATATTTTTTACCACCATTGATAAAATACTCTTAGAAAGATTATTATAAAAGCTAGTTTTGTGAGAATAGTTAATGTTTGCTAAAGTTCTTAAGTTTTCCTTTGAGAATCTGATGAAACCAAAAGAAATATGCAGACAACTTCATCAACTTAAAAATACTATTTTTATTCTTAGAATAGACATGAGCTTTTCAGTTTATAGCTGAGAGGGAAAAGAGAGGAGAGAAAAGCTTTTGTCTCTTATTATCCTAGAAAAGTCTCTTATGCTTCTAAAACTGTCATGCCCTGTTTGTTATTGAATTGTAAACATGGAAAAATTAGGGCTCTTTCATGTTAAAGTGTTTGAAAAGATACAAATAATTTAATGGGGCCTTCCACTGATAAACTACCAAATTAAGGACCACCTGGAGAAACAAATAATGTTTCTTAGATATTTTTGAAACAGAACTTTTCCTCTAGACACATGGACTACTTGTATGGTTTGATTTCAACATATTTTAATAGCCCAGAATCTCTATGCATAGTGTGTCTAAGAATCAAAATTACATCCTGGGTGGGAGATAAATGAATATGTTGTCCATCTACTGTCCCTTCTTTTGAAGGTACTTCCTCTTGCTGGGGCCTGCTGACAACTTAGATAGTCTTAAACTTTGTTTTGGCAAAGCCATGGTATTTTCATCTCTGTCTTGTATAATTGCCTAGCTGCTTACAGTTTCCCAATGGCTTCCACTTTTGAAAGAAAAAGAAAAGCAGTTTTCTGAGATTTGATGCTGTCAGGCAGATGAAAACATGAGCATGCCAGAGGGGAGTCACTCAAATACTAGCTTCATTTTTGAAGTAAGTGACATGAGATCTTAAGGAGGCAGGAACGGTATATGTAAAAAGGTCTACCACATAGCAGAATGTGTATACTGCATAGTACTGTCACACATGGTTGAAAAGTAAGGAGATTTTGTGAAGCAGAAACTACTAGCTCTTTTGAAAAGTGACTTATGCCAAATGCTGGGGCACACAGGTGAATGGCTGTCTTGCTAAAGGAAACTCATGAAAGACTGCTTTCCCGAAGCCGACACAGGTGAAAGGATGTTTGCATACAGCAGACACATGAAAGAAATCTTGATGCAGTAGTATAAATATAACCCCACTCACAGTGGGAGCCAGGCACTGAGCTTTGGTTTGGTTTGCTCCCCCTTGCTATTCTTCACTAAAGATAAGCATGCATTGATTTGCCTTACATAATGTTGTTAAGCTCAACTTATGATAATGCTGCCATTGAGAAGAACTCACCCAAGAAGTGCTTGTAAGGTTCTGGTGGCAGCTTGCTGCTTCTACCTCAGGCCACATGGCAAGCCTGGTGGTGTCTTCAGGATTGAGATACAGCTTCCTGGAGTCTGCTTGCTGAAAGGACTAGACAGTGGCTGCTGGATCCTGCCTGTCGTGTGCCTGCCTAGAGGACTTGTCTTCAGCTGCTAAGTTGTGTTTGGTGTTTGCTATAGGACTGAGCTGCTGGCCAAGAAGATAGAGCTCACCCATAAAAAAACTATTGCTGAACAGGTCCATTTCCTCCATATCCTAATAACATTTCTGTTCCACTACTTCTGCTGGGAGAAATTGAACCCCTAAATAAAAGTAGGTTGCAGAAAATTTGTGCCTAGTTTTGTGTCTATACCATTAAATTAATACATAAGTTATCACTCCAGTGTGTGTGTGTGTGTGTGTGTGTGTGTGTGTGTGTGTACTCATCAGCCCATTTTCAGATCTACCCATTTTCTCTGCTCATCTTTCCATGCCATGGTGCCTGCTTTAGTCCGAGGACTGGACGGCAGCTGCTGGTTCATATCTGTTGTCTGCCTCCCTAGAGGAATGGTCTGCAGCTGCTAAGTTGTGTTCAGTTTTTGCTATGGGACTGAACTGCTCAATAAATAGATTTTAATCAATAAAAAGTTACCATGACTGAATGGATGTGGAAGTATAATGGCCCAGGATTTTGGAAGAAGGGTTGAGGGAGCTTCAGTCCGCAGATACCTCAGATAAAAATAACAGGAATTAGCTCCCACTGTTCTACCAACTTGATGCCATAAAGTCAACTCCAACATCAACCGTAGAAAGAATTTATTACTCTGATAGTTATCAAACATCACTTCTTCTTTGACCTTACGAGGTTGTCCACTTCAGACCCTACAGCCCTAATGAAGCATCTTCCAACATCCCTGCCCTGACCACACAAACCTTGCCCCAATGTCCCAGGCTGCCTCCATGGGGGCATAAACACCCATCTCCCCAATAAACAGTTCTCTGAAGCTGTTACTGGGTATGTTCTTTAGCACTTATCACTGAGAAAGATCCTGCATTTCATCCACTTATGCATGGCTAAATGCCCCTTCCTCAAGTCCAGCCTGATGTGCAACTGGTCTGGCTACCCTGAGGGAGAAATAGACACAAGGCAACAAAGGGGCTCTGGTGAGCCTTATGCCTTTTCCCCATTCCCTCTTCCTTTCTAAGAAACTAAATTACATTCTTAAAGCTAGCCACTAAGGTCTCTTCGCTTATTTGGGCTCTTTCTCCTCTTTAACTGAGGTTCAGCCATCCAAGTATTGAAGCCCCTTTGGCTCACCTAACTAACATGCCCAGACAAAATAAAACACCTCATGCTAACACGGGACCTTTTTTCCTCCAAGTACCTATCAAAACTACCATATATCTATGGGTCATGTCTCTCTGCTTTCTATTAAGAGGCAGCAGTCCTTTGCCCTCAGGACAAACATCTCTTCCCTTGTATCTTGTTTTCTTCTCTCTTCTCCCTCAGACTCTATCTCCTGTCTGCCTCTCGTTCCCATCTTCTTCCTCTGGGGCAAATAAACTCATTTATGCTGAGAACTTGGTCTTGGCATTCCTGAGCTGATACTGATCTCTTACAATGACTTTTGGTACTATGCATCAGAAATTTACTCATTGTTGTTTGTTCTATTGTTTTCTCCCCAAAGGGTTAAAATAATGGCAAATTACCTTTTGTTTTATTTTGTTTTGTTTTGTTTTTGGTTTTTTTCAAGACAGGGTTTCTCTGTGTAGCCCAGGCTATCCTGGAACTCACTCTGTAGACTAGGCTGGTCTCGAACTCACAAATCTACCTGCCTTAGCCTCCAAGTGCTGGGATTAAAGGCGTGTGCCACCACCGCCTGGCCAAATTACCTCTTCTAACATTCTATTTCTGCACCCTGTGTGTCCTCTGCTGTTTATGTCCTTCTTAGACTATGTGTATTTGTTAGATAATTAGATAGTCAATAACAAGATTTCAGGTCATTGGGGTTGAGTCCATCCCTCAACATAACTATACTGGAAAAAAAATATAACAGGGTTACTAGACCCAAATTATTGATATGAGAAATGGGACAGGAATCCTACTGCTGACCCTGGAGAAGATGTGACACCTTGAGCTGCCCTGAATGTAATTAGCTGATAACTAGCTAAATCAGATCTGAGGAATTCTAACCTTATAAGATTACCACTTTATTTTTTAAAAAGTAGACATTTATATATCTTGGTCTCTCTTTTAAGAATCCATCCAACTGAGCTTGTCAGTCACTAAGGACAGGAATCAACCCTTACAAAGCCTTCTGTTACATTCATTATTTTCATCAATGTGTGGATCATTGTTCAGTATGACGTGTTTTTAGTAGGTAATTGCTTCTGTATGAAATGGGTGAAAGAACAGTCTTAGGAATGTTAAATTTATTCTATATTAGCCTATGTGAAATCTGTTATGTTTACTATTATTTATCAGTCCCTTGGTGAATTCTCTAACTTGATATTCACTTTACAATAGAAATCTTTTCCCTTTCAGGTAATGCCCAGTTTTAAACTGATGTCTCACAATTGGCTTCAAGCTCTATATTAAACCCAGGTCTGATTTTTAGTAGAAGGTAAGTTGCAAGAGCTATTATATCTTTGTTTTACTTTTAACATTCAAGACTTATGTTCTTCCCCATAGTTTCTATATCTTATTTCTACACCAGGGTTTTAATTAGATGAAGTACAGTCATTTAATATGAAGAAATGCCACCTAAGTTTAATTGTTGGTTTATTTATTCTAAGAAGTGAATAAAATTGAGAAAAACCCTCATAAACAAAGCTTGGCATTTATGTAAAAGGTTATTATAAATAAAAGATGTGGTATTAACTCAATTTTATTCAGTATATTTTTGGAAGAGGAAAATGGGAAAGCAACACTGAAAATATTCTATCTCATCTTTTGTATAGAAGGGATGTAAAAGGATCTTAAATATAAACATCACATTAAAGCCTGAATCAGCATAAAGTGTGATACATATATACATATATATATATATATGTGTATATATATATATATATATATGTGTGTGTGTGTGTGTGTGTCTCTGTGTGTGTGTGTGTGTGTGTATTATGAGCTCTACTCTCTAATATGTTCCTCCAAACTATATAACAAGATAATGTTTGTCTAGAAATTTTATTAAAATACTTTATTCAATAGTAGGCCACTAAAGTATGAATTGATATCTGACATTGTCTGATTAAGTTCTCTGCACACCAATGGAAGGAATATATGGTAGGGGATGCTGAAATATAAACTAAAATCATTTAAAACACAGTAGTATTTCATTATTAATTGGTCACTTTGTTTGGCTGGTGCATTGTTTTTGGTTTTTGTTGTTGTTTGGTATTTGTTTTTATTGCAGAAATAAAAGAATCATAGGTATTTTGCTAAGTCCTTGAATTAGTGTCTTTCCTCTGTTTTATTGTTAGACCATGGTCCATGAATGAAGCTCTATAAGAATAAATCTGAGAGCTTGTGTGAAAATTCTAAGTACACAGTACACAAGTCTTGTGATCTCTGGTCCTCCACAACATGGGTTGTTCTTGGAATTTGCTGTTATGCCCCTTGTAGGTATAGTAATTAGGAGTGGGTTTACTTAGGATTACCCATAATCTACTATTATTATGCAAATAATTGGTTTAAACACAGGATGTGCTCCTGGCTGTATATCACTTAAAATTATGTGATCTTTGTTTACTTGACTTTGCTTTGTCCTTACAATATAAACTGTCAGATGCTCTGAATAAAGTTGGCTATTGTATGACATTTTAGCTGCCTCATTTACTAAGTTCTGCTTGATCTCCCAGATTTATGCCACCAACTAGAGGGATAGTATCTTGTGATTTCTTCATGACCCTGAGACCCAGTCCATCTTCAGTCAAAAACATACTTTCTTTATAGCCTTAGGGAATAAATTAGATACTGATTCAATCATACTCTGCTGGGAATCAGGGGTATAGCCACGATAAACTCACGTCTGATTTATCACATAAATGAAGAACATACTAGCTGTGGGTGACTTATTTCCCTCTTTAATAGCCTTTCATCCAAAGTCCCTTCAAATTATGATCTTCCAGCCTTAATTCCTCATCAAATCTCAAGCTGCCATTTGTTTACCTTTTTTTCTATAAAACATGCTTTAGAGGATAATTATTATTAATTTTCTGCCCCTTGTCACAGAAATAAGCTATGTGGATGACAAATGCTGCCAGGACCTCCTGCAGTGCCTGTGGGATGTTGTTTGAACATGCTGAGTTCACCATGCTGGAAACCTATGAAAAGGAAGAAGACTGCAGGCTTTGCGTTCCTCTTATACCCAGAAAAACAGCAGGTAGGACACATCAATATTCATGTCACATGGTCTCTTCCAGTATTCATAAACTTAATTTCCCCTAAGAAGCTGCTGGAAAATTGTTTAAAATTCATGTCTCTGGAAACCACCTAACCACCACTCAGAAACTCTAAAATCCTGCTCAGAAGCTATATTTTTTAAGCATAATCAACAGGTAACTAATTCTTAATTCAGGAGTTTATGACAATACACTGCTTTGGAGTACCAAAATTACTTCCTCAAGCATAGTTATCAAGAGCAACTAAGTTGCTTCTTCACTCCTGTCAGAAACAAAATGACAAAGGATCAATGCAACAAAGCAAATTATAAAGATAAATGAAAAAAGAAACTAAATTAAACAAAAAAGGCAAAAAAGCAGAAATATAGCATACATAGTATCAGTGGATCAACATGTATTTGACCATTAACATGATTAATAACAAATTCTGTCCACAGTAGAAAAATTATATATGCAATATCCTGGCAATGTGCTGTATGATCAGAATAGTTTTAGTTAGATATAAACTCATTTGAGTCAATGAATCTTGCTCAAACACAACAGGAATGTTATTACATTACCTAATACTAAATAATTGCTAGGCAAAATGTGGGGAGAAACAAACAAACAAAAAATGGGCTGAGTTTATATTTTTAAGATTATATTCATATTATATTGGAAAAGATCACATGGTCTGGTAATTCAACTATAAAATAGGACTAATACTTGCCTTGCCTTTGAGATGAAACAGACAAGGCATGGCAAGAAAATGCTGTCAGAAGCTGACATTATTTACTATCAGGAAAAGCCATTTTTATTATACACCTTTAATGCCATATTTGCAACAACTACTTGAGAGATTTGAGGACCATCATCTAATACAACAGCTAATGTCTTAAGTATATTTGATTTTAAAATAGCTTTACTTATATTTATTTAGTTGTTTCAGACTTAAACTCCACAACAAATAGCAAATGTTTGTCCCTGTAATGAATTGCATTTGCAAAGAACATGTTCTGGACACATTAAAGACTTTGATAATTTATAAGATGACTCACCATTAATTTAAATATTTTATTATCTTTAACAGTTTATAAGTTAGTGTTCTTTTTATAGATGAAGATGTCACAGCATTATGCCTGTTAAGTTTGAGTCATATCTAACTACCAGAAACACTCCTGAAATCTGGGTTGAGCTCATTTCTGAAATTTTGGAATGACCTCATAGTACTTTTGCCAATAAAGAATGTAGCAGCCCCTTGTGCATTCAGCACATTAAGGTAGGAAGTGGGAGATGAAGTGAAGGACAACAGGAGGAATAAAAAAAGAGGAAGGAAGAGGAAGATAGGTTGATCCAGGATATTGCTGCAGAGTAGGATACAATGGCATAATAAGAGAAGGTTCTCTACTCTAATATTTGGCAGAGATGAAAAAATTATCAACAAGCACAGTTCTCCCATACACATGTGTGCATGCAAACACACATACACACACACACACACACACACACACACGAACTAAATGTGTAATAAGTCAACATGTGTGGAAAGAGCAGGCATTCTCATTGTGCTACAGTATGTTTTTGTGTGACAACTTTATTTTGATGCTTTTAGCCGATAAAGAGATATCCCCATTGTTTGTGTGTCTCAAGTTGAGGTCAGTCATATATCTATGGTAGTGGATAAAATTTCTTATGACCAAGACACAAATAAGGACAAAGGAGAAAACAATATCTAACAATCCCTATTGGCAGCATATCCAGAGTGGGTGGAAAGTAAGTTGACTTTTTCAAACATGTTTTTCTGTCCTGGAATTGTTTTTTTTTTCCTATGTTTTCTTGAGTGTAGTCAACCTACATGGATGGGAGTTTTCCTTCTAGGATTTTTTGTAGGGCTTGATTTGTGGATAGATATTGTTTCAATTTAGTTTTATCTTGTAATATCTTGTTTTCTCCATCTATGATGACTGATAGTTTTGCTGGTTATAGTAGATGAGGTTGGCATCTGTAAATTTTAGAGGCTGCAAGACATCTTTCTAAGTCCTTCTATGCTTTAGTTTGTCTGTTGAGAAGCCAGGTATAATTCTGATAGGTCTTCCTTTGTATATTACCTGGTATTTTCCCCTTGTCACTTTTAATAGTTTTTCTTTGTTCTGTAGATTTTGTGTTTTGATTGGTATGTGGTGGAAGGACTTTTTCTGGTCCAAACTAATTAGTGTTCTGTAAGATTCTTGTATGTTTATCGGCATCTCTGTCTTTAGGATGGAAATTTTTTCTTCTATTATTTTGTTGAACATATTCTCTGGTCCTTGGACCTGGGGCTATTCATTTTTTCTATTCTTGTTATTCTTAAGTTATGTCTTTTCATAGTATACTAGATTTTCTGGCTGTTTTGTGTTAGGAATGTTTAGCCTTAACATTTTCTTTAAATGATGTATCAATTTCTTCTATTGTATTTTATACACCTGATATTCTTTCTTCCATCTCCTGTATATTGTTGATAATGCTTGCATTTGTTGTTCCTGTTTTCTTTCCTTTTTTTTTCAAGGAAAAAACCCACATCTTTATCTTTATCTTTATCTTATCTTTGTCTTTATCTTTATCATCTTTTTATCTTTATCTTTGTCTTTGTCTTTATCTCTATCTTTATCTTTTTATCTTTATCTTTATCTATCTTTATCTATCTTTATCTTTATCTTTATCTTTATCTATCTATCTATCTTTACCTTTATGTTTATCTTTGTCTTTTTTCCTTTTTTATTATTTTCTATATTCTTTGTTTACATTCCAAAGGCTTTACCCTTTCCAGTCCCCCCCCACCATATGTGCTATAAGTCTTCTCCCCCCCCATTCCCCAATCATCCCTCTCCCCACCACTTCTCTGTTCTGGTACTCTCCTACAAAACCGAATTTAGTCTTTTCCAGACCAGGGTCCTCTCCATCCCTTTTCTTGGGAATCTTTTTCTTAGCTAATTGTGTCTTGAGTACTCAGAGTGTCTGGGCTCATTACTACCCATGTATCAGTTATTGCAGTACATGTGTATTCCTTTATGATTGGGTTGACTCACTTAGGATAATTTCTAGATCCAACCATTTGCCTACAAATTGCTTGAATTCATTATTTTTAATTGCTGAGTAGTATTCCATTGTATAAATATACCACATTTTCTCTATCCATTCCTCTGTTGAGGGACATCTGTGTTCTTTCCAGCTTCTGGCTATTATAAATAAGGCTGCTATGAACATAGTGGAGCATGTGTCTTTATTGCATGCAGGGAATCCTCTAGGTATATGCCCAGGAGTGGTATGACAGGGTCCTCTGGAAGTATCATGCCCAATTTTCTGAGGAACTACCAGACTGCTTTCCAGAGCAGTTGTAACATCTTTCAATCCCACCAACAATGGAGGAGTGATACTCTTTCTCCACATCCTCACCAGCACCTGTTGTCTCTTGAGTTTTTAATCTTAGCCATTCTGACTGGTGTGAGGTGGAATCTCAGGGTTGTTTTGATTTGCTTTTTCCTGATGACTAATGATGTTGAACATCTCTTAAGGTGCTTCTCAGCCATCTGAATTTCTTCTGGTGAAAATTCTTTGTTTAGCTCTGTACCCCATTTTTTAATAAGGTTATTTGTTTCTTTGGGGTCTAACTTCTTGAGTTCTTAGTATATATTGGATATTAGCCCTCTGTCTGATGTGGGGTTGGTGAAGATCTATTCCTAATTTGTTGGTTGCTGTTTTGTCCTTCTAAAAGTGTCTTTTGTCTTACAGAAACTTTGTAATTTTAAGAAGTCCCATTTGTCAATTCTTGATCTTAGAGCCTAAGCTATTGGTGTTCTGTTCAGGAACTTTCCCCCTGTGCCCATGTCCTCCAGTGTCTTCCCCAGTTTCTTTTCTATTAGTTTCAGTGTATCTGGTTTTATGTGGATGTCCTTGATCCACTTGGAGTTGATCTTAGTGCAAGTAGATAATAGTGGGTCAATTCGCATTCTTCTGCATGTTGACCTCCAGTTGAATCAGCACCATTTGTTGAAAAGGCTCTTTTTTCCACTGGATGGTTGTAGCTCCTTTATCAGAGATCAAGTGGCCATAACTCTGTGGATTCATTTCTGGGTCTTCAATTCTATTCCATTGATCTACCTGCCTGTTGCTGTACAAATACCATGCAGTTTTTAACACAATTGCTCTGTAGTACTGCTTGAGGTCGGGATATTGATTCCACCAGAAGTCCTTTTATTGTTGAGAATAGTTTTAGCTATCCTGGGTTTTTTGTTACTCCAAATGAATTTGAGAATTGCTCATTCTAGATCTATGAAGAATTGATTTGGGATTTGATGGGGATTGCATTGAATCTGTAGATTGCTTTTGGCAAGATGACCATTTTTACTATATTGGTTCTGCCAATCCAAGAGCATGACATATTTTTCCATTTCCCGAGCTCTTCTTCGATTTCTTTATTCAAGGACTTGAAGTTCCTGTCATACAAATCTTTCACTTGTTTGGTTAGTCATGCCAAGATACTTTATATTGTGTGTGGCTATTGTGAAGGGTGTTATATCCCTAACTTCTTTTTCGGCCTGCTTGTCCTTTGAGTACAGGAAGGCTACTGATTTGCTTGAGTTGATTTTATAACCAGCCACTTTGCTGAAGTTGTTCATCAGCTGTAGGAGTTCTCTGGTGGAGTTTTTTGGGTCCCTTACATATATTATCATATCATCTGCAAATAATGATAGTTTGACATCTTACTTTCCAATTTGTATCCCTTTGACTTCCTTATGTTGTCTAATTGCTCTCGCTAGGCCTTCAAGTACTATATTGAAAAGATATGGAGAGAGGGAAGCCTTGTCTAGTCCCTGATTTTAGTGAGATTGCTTCAAGTTTCTCTCCATTTAATTTGATGTTGGCTACTGGTTTGCTGTATATTGTTTTTACTATGTTTACATATGTGCCATGAATTCCTGTTCTTTCCAGGACTTTTAACATGAAAGGATGCTGAATTTTGTCAAATGCTTTTTCTGCATCTAATGAGATGACCATGTAGTTTTTCTCTTTTAGTTTGTTTATGTAGTGGATTACATTGATGGATTTCCATATATTGGACCATCCCTGCATCCCTGGGATGAAGCCTACTTGATCATGGTGAATGATCGTTTTAATGTGTTCTTGGATTCAGTTGGCAAGAATTTTATTTAGTATTTTTGCATCGATATTCATAAGGAAAATTGGCCTGTAGTTCTCTTTCTTTGTTGGATATTTGTGTCTTTATCTTTATCTTTATCTTTATCTTTATCTTTATCTTTATCTTTATCTTTATCTTTATCTTTATCTTTATCTTTATCTTTATCTTTATCTTTATCTTTATCTTTATCTTTATCTTTATCTTTATCTTTATCTTTCTTTATCTTTATCTTTATCTTTATCTATCTTTATCTTTATCTTTCTTTATCATCTTTATCTACCTTTATCTTTCTCTTTCTCTCTTTCTCTTTCTCTTTCTCTTTCTCTTTCTCTTTCTCTTTCTCTTTCTCTTTCTCTTTCTCTTTCTCTTTCTCCTTACCTTTATCTTTAAGACTGTCTTTTAGGTCTGTGCTCTATCATTGACATATACAATCCCAGCTCTCACCCTTGACTTTTAAAAAGAAAGATGTGATTATTTTAACTTCTCTTACTTCTGGAATCGACCATATTTGTCTTTACTATTATCTAAGTATTTTATTCAAAACTAGCTCCAGCCTGAATCTTTGTGTGGTGAGCCTTCTCAGGCTTGCTATGAATGATGGGATTTTTTTTTAAGTCATGGTCTCACAGTTGAATGAAAGTTCAACTGGATGTAAAATCCTAGGCTTTAAAATTCTGTCTCTTCAATTGTTCGAAAAGAGGCTTCATTGTCTTTTTGTCTCTGTTCCTGGAACTGAAGAATAGACAGAAAGTACAGTTTTTGTTTCTTCAGTTCATTCTGTTCTTCATTTGTAGAACTGGATATCGGCAATCTGGACTTCTTTATTTTGGCTGTGTGTGTTTGCATGTGCGCATGCACTGGGTATGCATGTAACCAAGCATGAATACATGGAGGCCACAGGTTGGTGCAAGACGTCTTCTCTTGCTACTTTACTTTTTGAGACAGAGTCTCTCAGTGTACCTAGAGCTCAACATTTCAGCCACCCTGCTTGGCCAGTGAGCTCTAGGTGTTAACCTGTTTCCCAGCTGTCAACACTGGTGTCATACACTTGGACTGCCATGTCTAGTTTTTACATTGGTGTTGGGGACCCAAACATGCTCTTCAAGTTTACACAGAAAATACCTCCCTAAGCCAACTCCTCAGCCCAAATCTATTTTCCCCCTCTTCTTGCTGATGTTCTTTTCTTTCTTTCTTTTATTAAAACAGCTTTAATTTTAAAAAATGCATTTATGTGTAGCTGGATGTGACAACCCAAACCTTTAATTCCAGCACTCAGGGCACAGAGGCAAGTAGATCTTTGTGAGTTCAAGGACAGCCGGGTCTACATAATGAGTTTCAGGACATCCAGGGTTATGTAGAGAGACCCTACCCCACCCACCAAAAAGGAATTTTTGTATATGTGTTTACATGTACACTAAGTGTGTGCAGGTACCCATGGAGGAAGATGGTACTGGATCCTCTGAAGCGAGAGGTTCAGGCATTTGTAAACTGCCAAAATTGTTTAGAAACAACCCAGGTCATGTGAAACTGACAAGTGCTCTTAGAACCTGCTGCCATCATTTTTAAATTATACTCCTACTAGCAGGCAAGGTGCCATGTGTCATTAATGCTAGCTATTTATGATGCAGAGGCAGAGAATCACTTAGAGAACAGGTTCAATACCACAATGGATAGCAGTCTCTGTCATCCTTAGTCTCAGTCACCTGTAGTTTCTCTCTCTGTCTTTTTCTGTTTTTCTGTCTTTCTCTCTCTCTGCCTCTGTTTTCATTGTTTGTTCATTGTTTTACATAAGGTCTTATATATCTCAATCTGGCCTCGAACCTCAGACTTCAAATATAGCAGAGGATGACTTGGAACTGACCTTCCTGTCTCCTCTTCCCCCAAGTGTTGGAATTATAAGCATGAGCTTCCATGCCTGGCTAAGCCTTATGTCTTATTTTTTTCCTCCAGCTTCATAGGTGGCTCAGCAGTTAAGAGTACTGACTGCTTTTCCAGAGGTCCTGAGTTCAATTCCCAGCAACCACATGGTGACTCACAACCATCTGTAATGGGATCTGGTGCCCTCTTCTGATGTGTCTGCAGAGATGGACAATGTACTCACATAAATAAAATAAATAAGTCTAAAAAGAAAGATTTTGGCCATTATTATTTCTATCAGTGGTTTTCTTCATCTCCACTCTTTGGCTTCTATGGTTCATGTCCATCTGAAATCTGCCATCTCTCTTTAATTTTGGTAAATTTATTTCCAATGATCCACATCCTTGTGCTTCGTCCTTGTAGATCTCCATTATCCTCAATGGCAGCATCCAGGCAGGAATGGTACAGGAGGAACTGAGAGTTTCTACATCTTCATGTGAAGGCTGATAGCAGAATACATACCTTATAGATCTCTTTATGGCCAGCTCACAACATACCATACCAACAGGCATCCTTTCAGCACACAAAGGAGAAAATGTGCTAGAAAATTAAAGCCAGGAGTGTTGTTATGATTACAGTGCTGGAAGCAAATTGTAGTTTTCACTTAGATTTATGGGGTGAGGGTCAGTGAGCCCCAGGAGGCGGGGATCCCTGGGGTCTGCTGAAGTAGGTGCCCACTACAGATTACTATTTCTCCCTGTTAGAGTAATTGCTCCAGTGGCTCTTTTATGTAGTTCTTGGATGGTGCCTTAGTTACTTCTCAGGTTGTCGTGATAATCAGTCATCATGTTGTGGTAATCCCACATGGCAGAAGAGCCAAAATGGTGGGAGTTTGAAGTGGCTGGCCACATTGCATCCTCAGCAGAAGGCAGAGGGAATCATGAATGCTTCCCTGTTTTCTTTCCTATGTTTTCCATCTCCAGGATTCGTTCAGTTTGTGTTTTCTGTATTGCTTCTGTTTCTATTATGTCTTGGACAGTTGTATTAATTTCCTTCTACTCTACTTTTTTTCTACATTTCTTTATAGGATTTTTTTTGCTTGATTGTATTTTCCTAGAGGTCTTTGAGGAATTTATTCATTTCCTCTTTAAAGGCTTCTACCATTTTTAGGGGATTGGCTTTAAGAGCATTTTCGTGTGTTTCAGTTGTGTTAAGTTATCCAGGGCTTGCTGTAGTATGAAAACTCTACTCTGATGCTGCAATATTCCCCTGGCTTTTGTTTATTGTGTTCTTTCAAGGGCCTTTATCCTTCTTGATTGCTTCGGTCCCTGGATGTTCTTGCTATATCAGGTACTGGAAAAGAAGGCCTAAGCAGGATGTTCCTGGTATAGCAGGCCTCTGGTTGACAGCCTTGGGCTAAACAATGGAATTCAGGGGTCAGTGCAAGTTGCCCAGCAGCTGAATATGCCCCAGGAAACAAGGAGGGCAGTGGATTGTGGATGATAGTGTAGAAATCTTACCTTTATATCCCTGGGGCTGCAGGACTGGTGAAGGCTGGCAGCCATGTGGCCAGACAACAGAGCTGTAAGGCCATTAACAGGATGCTTCTCAGGGTAACTGGGGGTGCTGCAGAGTACTCAGCAATCAAGAGAATGGATGGAAAAAATTTCTCTATAGAGAGAGTCATAATACTATAATAGCAGATTATCTTATGTAATGGAACTATTTAATAAAATACAAACTTAAAATAATACAAAAGTTTATAGAAATTATAATTCATCTAACAAATACAGGATTATAAAATATGTTATAACTGTCTTTTACAATGGATTGATTGATAGATATGTAGTGTTGCATATTTTCTGTCCATAAGCTGAGTATCACCCATTAACAAGTAAATACTTGGTGCTGGAGAAATGGCTTAACAGTTAAGGAAATTTGATTTTGAAGAAGAAGTTTGAAGCATCCACATAGGACTTCACAAATGTCAAAAACTCCATTAACAGGGATGCATTCTTCTGGCCTCCACAGACACCAGGTACAGCAGTAGTATACAAACATACAGGCAGGCAAATAGTCATACATGTAAAATTAAATAAACACATCTTATAAAACAGTAAAATGTTGCAAAGACATTTTGAGATTAGAGAATCTGAAAGTGAGATAATATGCCTTTCCTTACTATCCAAAACTGAGTCTGCAGGGTGTAACTCTGATTTTAGCAGTAGATGTTGTGATATCTTCAATTTTTCACATTTCTCCAAGAAATTCACTAGTTCTGCTTTGGGCAGCAAATGTGTTTTTAAGGAATGAGCTAATCATAAAGGACAGTTCATAAGCTCTCAGATTTGAATTTAATTTGAATACTGGTTTGCTTTCTTGTGTAGCAACAAAATTCATATGAGCAAATTTATATATTATTAGAATGGAGTTGAGTACAATGTGTGTGCTTATAAGGTTGATTACTGTCCATTACTCATGGCCTAAAATTAGAGGGAGATGTGTGCATGTCTGTTGCTTCTGATGATGCATTCTAGCAGTCCTTCTGAAGATCCCTTACTAAGGTTAGATCCCTATATTGTTTATGGGTTGATTTATAAGAATTACATTTTTTGAGACAGGACCTCACTGTGAAATGTGAGCTGATATGGAACCCTCTATGAAGGCTATGCCAACCTGGAACTCACAAAGATTGTCCTGCCTCTACCTTCTACTTTCTGGGATTAAACACATACGTCTAGCTAACATCCTCTTTTAGGAGAGTTTAAAAAGTATCCAATATTCAAAAACCACATTTTCATAACAGAAGAATAAGCAGTCCTGATACAAGGAGATTGGAAAAAATTATTCTGATTCCTTCAGCCTTCATTGTGTCATGAACAGTCAATCAGTAATTTCAGGGTCCATTAACCTCTATGGGTTCCACTTTGTCACTCAGAGAATCCTTTGACCTGGACAAGAGTATGGGACATTTTATGAATTTTTATTCTTTTTCTTCTATTAAAATAGCCTCACAGCAGTTCAAGGAGGTGAAACTAACAGTGAATTTGAGGACAAGGACAAGGCTGGTTGACTTTGGTTTTAAATATTTAAATAAGGATCATCACACAATGCAGAATTCTGAAACAATAGTCTGTTTGGCAATTCCTGTAGAGCAAATAGTATTGTTCACTTCTAGGATGCTAGGCTGAGACAGTTCATATATGAGGCACAGGGTTTATATTAGTTTTCTAATGTTGTATTATAAATTGGGACAAAAATAATCAACTTAAAACACATATTATCTAATATATTTTTATACTAAACATAGAAAAAATATATATATTTTTATTTTTGGCTCCTCTTTTTTGAAAAGAGAATTTTTGCCTTACCTAATATCCTGATTACAATTTACCCTCTTTTTTTAATTCTATATATTCTTTACTTACATTTCAAATGATATCCCCTTTCCTGGATCCCCCGTCCCCAAAAGTCCCATAAACCCTCTTCACTCCCCAATTCCCCAATCACACCCTTCCCATTTCCCTGTCCTGGTATTCCTCTATACTGCTGTACTAAGTCTTTCCAGGACCTCTCCTTTCTTCTTCTTGGGCATCATTAGATATGTGAATTATTTCTTGGATATTCTGAGCTTCTGGGCTAATAACCACTTAGCAGTGAGTGAATACCATGGGTGTACTTTTGTGATTGGGTTACCTCACTTAGGATGACATTCTCCAGTTCTACCCACTTGCCTAAGAATTTCATGAATTCATTGTTTTTACTAGCTGAGTAGTATTCCATTGTGTAAAGATACCACATTTTCTGTATCCATTCCTCCATTGAGGGATATATGGTTTCCTTCCAGCTTCTGGCTATTATAAATAGGGCTGCTATGAACACAGTGGAACATGTATCCTTATTATATGCTGGGGAATCCTCTGAGTATAAGCCCAGTAGTGGTATAGCAGGACTCTCTGGTAGTAACAAGCCCAGTTTTCTGAGGAACTGCCAGACTGATTTCCAGAGTAGTTGTACCAGATTGAAACCTCACCAGCAGTGGAAGAGAGTTCCTCTTTCTCCACATCCTCAGGGATTCAGTATCCCCAACCTCAAGCAGTACTACCGAGCAATAGTGTTAAAAACTGCATGGTATTGGTATAGTGACAGGCAGGTAGATCAATGGAATAGAATATAGTCACTTGATCTTTGACAAAGGAGCTAAAACGATCCAATGGAAAAAAGATAGCATTTTCAACAAATGGTGCTGGTTCAACTGGAGGTCAGCATGCAGAAGAATGCAAACCAATCCATTCTTTTTTTTTTCTTTTTTTTTATTGTATATATTCTATATTTACAATTCATTTCCCTTTTTCTGGTTCCCCACCCCCAAAGGTCCCACATGTCCTTTTCCCTCCCCCTGCTCCCGCATCCACCCCCTCCCACTTTACTGTTCTTGTACTCTCCCACAATGATGTTTTGGTCCATTCTAGCACCAGTGTCCACTCCTTTCTTCTTGTGAGACATCACTTGATATGTGATTTGTGTCTTTGGTGTTCTAAGCTTCTAGGCTAATATCCACTTATCAGTGACTGTATACCATGGGTATTCTTTTGAGACTGGGTCACCACCCTTAGTATGACATTCTCCAGCTCCATCCATTTCTCTAAGAATTTCATGAATTCATTGTTTCTAATGGCTGTATAGTACTCCATTGTGTATATATACCACATTTTTTGTATCCATTCTTCTGTTGAGGGACATCTGGGTTCTTTCCAGCTTCTGGCTATTATATATAAAGCTGCTATGAACATAGTGGAGCATGTATCCTTATTGCATGCTGGTGAATCTTCTGGGTATATTCCCAGGAGTGGTATGGCTGGGTCCTCCGGAAGTATCACGCCCAGTTTTCTGAGGAACCGCCATACTGATTTCCAGAGTGGTTGTACCAGCTTGCATTCCCACCAGCAGTGGAGGAGTGTTCCTCTTTCTCCACATCCTCGCCAACACCTGATGTCTTCTGAGTTTTTAATCTTAGCCATTCTGACTGGTGTGAGGTGAAATCTCAGGGTTGTTTTAATTTGCATTTCCCTAATGACTAGTGATGTTGAACATTTTTTAAGGTGTTTCTCAGCCATCCGAATTTCTTCAGGTGAAAAGACTCTGTTTAGCTCTGTACCCCATTTTTGGATAGGGTTATTTGGTTTTCTGGGGTCTAACCTCTTGAGTTCTTTGTATACATTGGAGATTAGCCCTCTGTTGGATGTGGGGTTGGTGAAGATTTTTTCCCAATTTGTTGGTTGCCGATTTATCCTTTTGACAGTGTCTTTTGCCTTACAGAAACTTTGTAGTTTTATGAGGTCCCATTTGTCTATTCTTGCTCTTAGAGCATAAGCAATTGGTGTTCTGTTCAGGAATTTTTCCCCTGAGCCAATGTCCTCAAGGGTCTTCCCCAGTTTCTTTTCTATTAGTTTTACTGTGTCTGGTTTTATGTGGAGGTCTCTGATCCACTTGGAGTTGAGCTTAGTGCAAGGAGATAAGAGTGGATCAATTCTCATTCTTCTGCATGTTGACCTCCAGTTGAGCCAGCACCAGCTGTTGAAAAGGCTATCTTTTTTCCACTGGATGTTTTCAGCTCCTTTGTCGAAGATCAATTGGCCATAGATGTATGGGTTCAATTCTGGGTCTTCGATCCTATTCCATTGATCCGCTTCCCTGTCACTGAACCAATACCATGCAGTTTTTAATACCACTGCTCTGTAATATTGCTTGAGGTCCGGGATATTGATTCCCCCAGAAGTTCTTTTGCTGTTGATGATAGTTTTAGCTATTCTGGGTTTTTTGTTATTCCAGATGAATTTGAGAATTGCTCTTTCTAGCTCTATGAAGAACTGAGTTGGGATTTTGATGGGAATTGCATTGAATCTGTATATTGCTTTGGGCAAGATTGCCATTTTGACTATATTAGTCCTGCCAACCCACGAGCATGGAAGATTTTCCCATTTTCTGATGTCTTCTTCAATTTCCCTCTTCAGAGACCTGAAGTTTTTGTCGTATAAATCTTTCACATGTTTGGTTAGCGTCACTCCAAGATACTTTATATCATTTGTGGCTATTGTGAAGGGTGTCATTTCCCTAATGTCTTTCTCGGCCTGCTTATCCTTCGCGTATAGGAAGGCTACTGATTTACTTGAGTTGATTTTATAGCCAGCCACTTTGCTGAAGTTGTTTATCAGTTGCAGGAGTTCCCTGGTGGAGGTTTTTGGGTCACTTAAGTAAACTATCATATCATCTGCAAATAGTGATAGTTTGACTTCTTCCTTTCCGATTTGTATCCCTTTGACTTCCCTCTGTTGTCGAATTGCTCTAGCTAGTACCTCAAGTACTATATTGAAGAGATATGGCGAGAGGGGACAGCCTTGTCTAGTCCCTGATTTTAGAGGGATTGCTTCGAGTTTTTCTCCGTTTACCTTAATGTTGGCTACTGGTCTGCTGTATATTGCTTTTACTATGTTTAGATATGGGCCTTGAATTCCTGTTCTTTCTAGGACCTTTAGCATGAAAGGATGCTGAATTTTGTCAAATGCTTTTTCAGCATCTAATGAGATGACCATGTGGTTTTTTTCTTTGAGTTTGTTTATGTAGTGGATTACGTTGATGGATTTCCATATATTGAACCATCCCTGCATCCCTGGGATGAAGCCAACTTGATCATGGTGAATGATCGTTTCGATGTGTTCTTGGATGCGGTTGGCAAGTATTTTGTTTAGTATTTTTGCATCGATATTCATAAGAGAAATTGGCCTGTAGTTCTCTTTCTTAGTTGGATCTTTGTGAGGTTTTGGTATCAGGGTAATTGTGGCTTCATAGAATGAGTTGGGTAGTGTTCCTTCAGTTTCTATTTTGTGGAATAATTTGAAGAGTATCTGTATCAGGACTTCTTTGAAGGTCTGATAGAATTCTGCACTAAAACCGTCTGGTCCTGTGTTCTTTTTGGTTGGAAGACTGTCTATGACCCCTTCTATTTCTTTGGGGGTTATGGGTCTGTTTAGATGATCTATTTGATCCTGGTTTAATTTTGGTATTTGGTAGCTGTCGAGGAAATTGTCCATTTCCTCCAGATTCTCCAGTTGTGTTGAGTATAGGTTTTTGTAGTAGGATCTGATGATTTTTTGAATTTCCTCAGTTTCTGTTGTTATATCTCCCTTTTCATTTCTAATTTTGTTAATTTGAATACTGTCTCTGTGCCCTTTAGTAAGTCTGGCTAGGGGTTTATCTATCTTGTTGATCTTCTCAAAGAACCAGCTCCTGGTTTTGTTGATTCTTTGTATGGTTCTTTTTGTTTCAACTTGATTGATTTCAGCCCTGAGTTTGATGATTTCCTGTCTTCTACTCCTCCTGGGTGAAATTGCTTCTTTTTGTTCCAGAGCTTCCAAGTGCGCCATTAAGTTGCTGGTATATGCTCTCTCCTGTTTCTTTTTGGAGACACTCAGGGCTATGAGTTTTCCTCTAAGCACTGCTTTCATTGTGTCCCATAGATTTGAGTATGTTGTGCCTTCATTTTCATTAAGTTCTAAGAATTCTTTGATTTCTTTCTTTATTTCTTCCTGGACTAAGGTATCATTGAGTAGAATATTGTTCAGCCTCCAAGCGTATGGGGATTTTCTGTTGTTTTTGTTGCTATTGAAGAACACTCTTACTCCATGGTGATCTGATAAGAGGCATGGGATTAGTTCGATCTTTTTATATTTGTTGAGATCTGTCTTGTGTCCAATTATATGGTCGATTTTGGAGAAGGTACCATGAGGGGCTGAGAAAAAGGTATAGTCTTTTGCTTTAGGGTGAAATGTTCTATATATATCTGTTAAATCCAATTGCTCCAAAGTTTCGATGAGTTTCTCCGTGTCTCTGTTTAGTTTCTGTTTTCCTGGTCGGTCCACTGTAGATAGAGGAGTATTGAGGTCCCCCACAATCATTGTGTTAGGTGCAATGTGTGCTTTGAGCTTTAGTAAGGTTTCTTTTACAAATGAGGGTGCCCTTACATTTGGAGCGTAGATGTTTAGAATTGTGAGTTCCTCTTGGTGGATTCTTCCTTTGACTAGCAGGAAGTGACCTTCTGCGTCTCTTTTGATGACTTTGGGTTGAAAGTCAATTTTATCTGATATTAAAATGGCTATTCCAGCTTGCTTCCTGTGACCATTTGCTTGCAAAATTGTCTTCCATCCTTTTACTCTAAGGTAGTGTTTGTCTTTGAATCTGAGGTGTGTTTCCTGTAAGCAGCAAAATGTAGGGTCCTGTTTCCATATCCAGTCTGTTAGTCTATGTCTTCTTATTGGGGAGTTGAGTCCATTGATGTTAAGAGATATTAAGGAATAGAGATTATTACTTCCTGACATTTTTTATGTTATTTTTGTTTTTGAGTAGTTATCTTCCTTTGAGTTTGATGGAAGAAGTTTACTGTCTTGCTTTTTCTTGGGTGCCATTTCCTTCCTTGTGTTGGAGTTTTCCTCCTATTATCCTTTGTAGAGCTGGGTTAGTGGAAAGATATTGTGTAAATTTGGTCCTGTCATGGAATATTTTGATTTCTCCATCTATGTTGATTGAGAGTTTTGCTGGGTATAGTAGTCTTGGCTGACATTTGTTTTCTCTTAGGGTCTGCATGAGGTCTGCCCAGGATCTTCTAGCTTTCATGGTTTCTGGAGAGAAGTCTGGTGTGATTCTGATAGGTCTTCCTTTATATGTTACTTGGCCCTTTTCTCTTACTGCCTTTAATATTCTTTCTTTGTTTAGTACATTTGGGGTTTTGATTATTATGTGAAGGGAGGTGTTTCTGTTCTGGTCCAGTCTGTTTGGAGTTCTGTAGGCTTCTTGTACATTCATGGGCATCTCTCTCTTTAAGTTAGGAAAGTTTTCTTCCATAATTTTGTTAAAGATATTTGCTGGCCCTTTAAGTTGTAGATCTTCACTCTCATCTATCCCTATAATCCTTAGGTTTGGTCTTCTCATTGTGTCCTGGATTTCCTGGATGTTTTGGGTTACAAGCCTTTTGGATTTTGCATTTTCTTTGACTGTGGAGTCAATGGTTACTATGTTATCTTCAGCATCGGAGATTCTTATTTCTATCTCTTGTATTCTGTTGTTTATGTTTGCATCTACGACCCCTGTTTTCTTCCCAAGGTTTTCTATCTCCAAGGTTGCCTCCTTTTGTGATTTCTTAGTTGTTTCTACCTCTGTGTTCAGATCTTGGATGGTTTTGCTCAGTTCCATCATTTGTTTGTTTGTGTTTTCATGTAATTCTTTAATATATTTTTGTGCTCCCTCTTTCATGACTTCTGCCTGTTGTTTCAAGTTCTCCTGCATTTCTTTAACTGATTTTCTCACTTCCTCTTTATTGGTTTCTGTCTGATGGCCCATATTCTCCTGGAGTTCTTTAAGTGTTTTTTGTGTTTGGATTGTAAGAGCTTCTACTCTATTGATGTTCTCCTGCATTTCTTTAAGAGATTTGTTTATGTCTTTTTTGTGTTCCTCTAGGAGCATCATGACCTGTGCTTTTATATCTAACTCTTGTTTTTCTGGTGTGCTGGGGTATCCTGGACTTGCTGTGGTTGGCAAATTGGGTTCAGATGGTGCCATATTGCCTTGATTTCTGTTAATAACGTTCCTACGTTTGCCTTTTGCCATCTCTTTATCTCTGGCGCTAGTTGGTCTTATTGTAGATGGCGCCCTGCTGAAAGCACAGCACGCCTGTCCCCAGGAGACAGATCCCTTCTGGCAGCTTGTCTGTGCTGGACTATGCTCGCTCTGAGTCCAGGCCCCTGACTCCAGCTGCTAGAGTGCCGAGCTGTGCCCCGAGGCGGCCCGGTGGCCCCTCGCTGCTAGTCCACTCGGAGAGCTGGTCCTGGCGGCTGCTAGTCTGCACCCGCAGCTGATCTTTCTGTGCCCGGATCTGCTGCAGAGCTAAGCTAAGCTATAACTCTCCAAACCAATCCATTCTTATTTCCTTATACTAAGCTCAAGTCCAAGTAGGTTACAGACCTCCACATAAAACCAGACACACTAAAACTAATAGAAAAGAAAATGGTTAAGAGCCTTGAGGACATGGGCACAGGGGAAATTTTCCTGAATTGAACATCAATAGCTTATGCTCTAAGATCAAGAATTGTCAAATAGGACCTCATAAAATTACTGAGTTTCTGTAAGGCAAAGGACACTATCAAAAGGACAAAGCGGCAACCAACAAATTGGGAAAAGATATTTACCAACCCTACATCCGACAGAGGGCTAATATCCAAGATATACAAAGAACTCAAGAAGGTAGAATCCAGAGAGCCAAATAACCCTATTAAAAAATGGGGTACAGAGATAAGCAAAGAATTTTCACTTGAGGAATACTGAGTGACTGAGAAGCACCTAAAGAAATCTTCAAAATCCTTAATCATCAGGGAATTGCAAATCAAAACAACCCTGAGAATTCACCTCACACTAGTCAGAATGGCTAAGAACAATATTCCCCAATGTTTTGACATCCACAATTAGTTTGATCCACAGAAGAGAAACTGGTACAATAAGCTCCAGTTAATAAGTTTAATAATTAAATAAGTTTAATAATAAACCCTATTTATTAATTGTCATTTATTTTAGGAATGCAAAGTCACTTGTCCACTTACAAGTTTGTAGTGAGTCCAAAGAAATGAAGCATGTCCATTTAATAAATAGATAATAATTTATATTTACATCACCAAAATCAAACAAAAGGATATCAAGATATTTTTGTTTTAAGACAAGCTTAATAGACAATCTAAGATGCAGTTTTAAATTAACAGTTGGGATTGAATGAATTGTTTGCACAAGTCAGTGAGACCACAATCTCATTATGAAGCTTTACATTTATCACATTGACGACTCTTCTTTATCCAGCAATACAAATGTGTGG
Organism: Apodemus agrarius; assembly: GCA_964023405.1. NCBI lineage: Eukaryota > Metazoa > Chordata > Mammalia > Rodentia > Muridae > Apodemus > Apodemus agrarius. Next base: position 28,889,594 of record OZ030014.1, read on the forward strand.
TCTACAAAGTTATAGAATATAAGACAGGAACTCTTTTTCTCCATGAACCCTATCCTGTCTTTTTGATTTTCACATATTTTTATTTATATTTGTTATTCTGAACATAGAACCCAGGGCCTTCAAGTGTCTCAGCAAATTCTCTACTGCTGATCTATGTTCTCTGTGATAAATACTCTCTGCAATAAATACTCCTGAAAGAGCCTCTGAGAAAGCACTGAATTGTAAAATGATAAGATAGTCTTTAAAACACAAATTCTTATTTCACAGTATAAACAAAGAGCAATAACAATTTATATGACATTTAGAAGTAGCTTGATACATTAAAATATTTTATCTTTATTTTGTGTATAAGGATTGTGCATTTGCGTGTTTTGATGTGAATATGCCACATGTCATGTGTATGAAGGTCAGAAGGAAATGCTCACCGGTCTCTACTTTTACTGTGTGTGTTCTGATATGAAACTTAAGTCATCACATTTAGCAATAAGTGCATTTACCCAATGAGTCATCTCATTATCCTTAAACTAATAAACAATTTTTAAATAGCTTTATTAAAATGTTTTATTATTTTTCTTGCAGCCTTACTGAAGTATGGTTCACACATTCTCTAAGTGAAGAATATATAAGGTATATATTCCTTAGAATACAAATTTCAGTGTTTTTATTGTGTTGTCATAAGTTTGCCTTCACTGTCACTGTCAAGAGTCTTTTCATCACCCAAAGTCAATGATAACCCTGTAAACACTAACAGGCCCTCTTTACTCACCTATTTCCTTCCTGCAAATGGTAACCATATCTCTGAGGAATTTTACAGGGGGTTTATGCTATCTTTCACTCAAATGACTAATTTTATGGAAGGAATATATCTTTCTTCAAGGACATAAATACTGTAACAGATTTGTCAACACTTTATTATTCCTCCGAGTGGGTGCTATTCTACTCTAAGCTGTGTTATATGTTGACCTAATTAACAATGAATTCATTAGCTCAGAACATTCCTGTGGATATTATAAATAAAGCTCCTGTTAGTAGTTACTTAAAAAAATGAGGTTATATGAGGTGAATTAAGGAATTTAAGGAAATTTCAGAAGTAAAATATGTGCTATGCAGGATGCTATTGAATTATATTTGATTATTGTTGCTTTGTTAGCACCCCTATATTCCAGTGAGTAGGAGTTTGAAATACAGAAACATGCCTTTATCTTCATCAACCCCAGTCAAGGAATCATCAGCTCTTGCTTAGACTAAAAAATAAAATCCTAATTAGGCTCTCTGCTTCTCGCCTTATTTAGCTAATGAGTTCACTTCATTAAAATAAAAATCCTATACAGAGACAATTAACAAAATCAGGCCATTTTCTCTTTTGCTTTGAATTTTCCAGTGCTTTTCTTTCTCAAAAAGATTTTTTTCCATTATTTCCATCACTCTTAACCCAAGGAGTTCCTTCCCCATCATTCCAAACAGCCTAACCCTTGGGCTTTCATGATCAGATAGCTTCCTTTCTTGTTACTCCTAAAACGCACAAGGACTGTATGTTCTACACTTAACATTTTATGTAATTGCTATTTTGAATGGTATTTCCTCTCAATTAGAGGATATGTTGATCTTCCTTTTAAAGTAAACCTGTGCTAGAGGGAGACACAGTGTCTTCCCAGTAGAGATGTCCTTTCTCACTAGATGGAGTTGTTTATTATGTACTTTGTCTTCCCTGTCACTAATATACCATTTTTTAAATTAATGCTTATCACCCCTGTTATAAATTGCATTTTATACTCTTGTTTGTTGAAGAACTCTTATTATGTAGAATAATATTATTATTTATAATGTAAAACTTGTAAATGGATTAAATGTTCTATTTATTTATTAGAGTTTCAAACGTGGCAGATAGACTGTGAGATGGACCAGCAAGATGACTTAGAGGGTAAAATCATCTGCTGCCAGGTCAGACATTCTGAGTTTGAGCCTTAGAACCTACATGGTGGAGGCAGAGAACTGATTCTTGGAAACAGCCAGCAGGTAGGTACCATGCATGATTGTATACACAGCACACACACACACACACACACACACACACACACACACACATGCATGCACAAACATATATAATAAATTCATAAATGAACAAAAATTACTGTAAATACGTAGTACTATTATTTTCTCAAAACATCTTTCAAGTGTCTGAAACAAAATTGATATAGTTAACTGTATGAGAGTGTAGTGAATTGAATCACCCTGAAATTATACAATATTCAGTTTGCATTATCATAAGATGCATGCTTATTCATACTGCCAAGAAACTTTAAGATTTGTTGCATTGCTCTCGGGCACCCAGTGCTGCTGTAAGCAGTCTGCAGTCCCCAGTGGACATTCATTGTTCTGCCACCTCCTCCACCTGTCTTCATCAGAACTGTGGTTCTGAAATAATACAGGTTAGATTCTGTTATCCAACCCATCTTCCCTACCAGCTGAGATTTCTGGGGCACTACAAACTTCCTTGAATAGTCTGCTATACCTGCTAGACTCTCCTATCACCTCTCCAATAGCTTTCATTAAACTTCCTGATTGAGAACCATACAATCCAGGATACCCATCAAAGGCCTGACAAACCAGGTTAAATCCCCTCCCAATACCTATTACAGCAGGAACATACAAGGACCAAAGCCATCCAGATGGCTAAAGGCCCTCAAAAAAATGGTCAAAATAAAGCCATGGCACTATGACATCTTTAGAGCACAACTAGCCTACTACAGCAAACCCTCCATATCCTAACACAATCGAAGCATAAGAAACTGACCTGAAATCCAATATTATAATGATGATAAAGTCCTTTAAAAAGGAAATGAATAAATCCCTTAAAGAAACAAAGGAAAATACAGTCAAGCAGGAAGAGTTCTTTAAGGAGAAAATAATCCCTTAAGGATATAAAAATACAATTTAGCAGGTGAAAGAAATTAATAAAAACAGTTCAAGATCTGATAACGGAAGTAGAAGCAATAAAGAAAACACAAACTACAGGAATCCTGGAGAAGGAAAACACTAGGAATGTTGTAGTGGTGGTTATTGTGGTTGTTGGTTTTTTTGCCAGTTATGTTTGATTCTACCCCAGATCTCCACTCATAAAATTTTCATTTCCAGAATTCTCTTCAATTGTCCTTTCATAATTGTTTAAATTTACATTTTCTTTCCATCAGCTGTTTGTATTATTGTGGCCTTCTTTAAAGGATTTATTCTTTTCCTCAAATGTTTGTGTTTTCTTAAGGTACTTAATTCATTTCCTCTTTAAGGACATAAATCTTCATAGAATTTGTTTTGAGGTCTTTTCCTTATGCTGTGGCTATATTAGAATATTCAGGACCTGCTGTGGTTGGATAGCTGGGCTCTAGTGGAGACATATTTTCCTGACTGCTACTAATTGTGTTCTTAGGATGACATTTAGGCATCTGGTTAGATTTAGATACTGAATTCTGGATTTGTCTTTGTTGGGTGGGTGTTTTTTCCCTTGGTTTCTGTCTCCTCTCTGGATTTTCAGAGTGTGATGTCTGCGCATTGCCCATTTTACTAGTCTTCTCACTTGCTCTGTTTACAGAAAATGTCTGCTGGTGTTGGAGTCTGGGGTACAGTGGTAAGTGGTGGCTAGATGAGTCTGAGGGATTGGGACTATTGGGAGAAAAAGAAAGTGGAGAAGATACTTGGACAGCCTACCTGGTCTCCTGGCCAGGTTTGTCTGTGGTTGAGGAAGTGACAGATTATTAATGTAATTTTTTCTTTGTATTGTCTAAGGACACTGAATATGAGCCATCTGTACATCATTTTTAAAAAAGAATCTGTTTTGTTATACACACACACACACACACACACACACACACATACACACACACACACACACACACACACACACACAAGAGACTAATTTATCCCTGTCTTAGCAGATTTTCATTACCTGTATTTCATTACCTCTTTATTTAGGAATGAAGACTCATGAAATTTTTGCTACCTGCTTGATCTTATCAACTGGTGTTTTAATTATGCCGTTCAAGTTTAGGCAGCCATATTGTAAAGATGGGTATATCCTCTATCTAGAAGATACAATTCCACAGCAGACTCCATACATGATTTTAGTCTTATAGTCTTTCTTTCTCCTCTCTCACAATTCCCTATGACTTGGATATAGAAATTTCTTTGTCAATGTTTCAGTGGAGGCTGACTACTGCATTAAACGTTGTTCTTTGCATTTTAACTATTAATGGCTTTTTATAATGGTCTCTACATGCTAGAAAAAATACTTCTTTGATAAGGAGTAAGAGCAACACTTATCTGTGGGTGAGTAAATGTAAATGGAGAAACAGAAAAAGTGAGGAGTTAATTGAAGAGGAAGAGATAGGATAATACAGAAAGGGGGCAAGTGTGGAGAGATAAATAATACCAGTGATGCTTGAAAAAGCCAAAGGGAATCATATTACTTTCTGTTTCACTGAGTTTACATAAATATTTTTACATGTCCATATGAGAAAGTATATCCATATGCACACACATATATGTACATGTGTATGTGTATGTGTCTGTATGTATGTGTATGTGTAAGTGTATACCACTTGTAGTAGTAATGGTCTTCCAAGAACTATAGAATAACCAAACACTCAGGACAATGTACAATAATCTTTTGCCTGTTGATCAAAGGAGTCTGAAAGACTCCCAAAGCAATACAGGCTACAGCTGATGCCTTTAGTTGCCTCCCATAAGTTGAAAATATATATCTGTTGATGAAGACATCATGCAATTTGAAGACAGGAATCAGAGTAAAAGATTTAGATCAAACTTGGAAGCCTTATCCGTGAAGACTAAGTTTCACAGTACAAGGAGTTGCTATGCAAGTTTCCAAGATGCAAAAGACATATATAATACCCAGCTGTGATACCTATGAACCACAATAATTATAGGTAGGGCAAGATGTCTCTAAAGTTGCCATGGTGGTACTATATCTTGGCATGAACTAACACTTTCTAATTTGATACAGGACCCATTGAACAGGAAGAAAATTGTGCTTTTGTAAGACCTAAAAGAAAAACGGGAGCACCCCCGCACCCCTGCCTCAGAAGCAGGCAGGCACCCGAATCATACACGAGAAACAGACCTGATGCAATTTGCAAGAGGGATTATAATTTCCAGAGCTTTGGGGGTTACAGTCTTACCATGCATGGTAAAAGAAGTGAGCCGTGTGTGTAGACTCGGATTGGCTTTTTATAGGCTTATAACAGAACCCGCCTACCACAAGCTTCTCAGCCAATCAGTTCAAACCATCCGAACCTGTGCTCTCTGAGAACCTATCAGCCTCCCACAGAGGCCCGAAGAACTAGTTAAGTCATTTCTGCTTACGTGGCCGCTACGCACAGGGTCTCGCCCACCCTCTCCCACTGGCAATAGGGGGACCTAAGCGCCCCCAGCCGTGATTGTCTTTGCCATAGCCACTCTGCGGAGGGAGATGGGAAAAGATGCCAGGGACACTCCCAGCCCGAGGCTCGTAGCCTGACTCTGGAGGAAATGGGCCAAACCTCTGCTCCTTTGGGGTCACCCTAGACTCAGGCATGGGGAATTCCTAGCTTGCAACCTTATCCTTTCACTTTGACTGAAAACCTAGTCACCTATCTTTTCAATGACTAATTAGGTTATTGATCTTCAAACAGAACCAAATACTACTACCTTTTTAAACCACTATAACTCATCTTCTTAGACACCTTACCTAATATGATTATTTACCATTTCAACGAAACATTCCCTTACCACCTTTTTTATTGGGAACAGAAGCTGACTTACATTGTCACCTTGTTCTGTCAGGTGCAAAGCAGTGCTTAGCATTCACCTACACCTTCACTGATCTTTACAGTAAGCCAAATGCCACTTTACCAAGAAAATTGCACAGGGTTGTTTTGGTCCTCAGAGGAAATAAAACTGACTTAAGTAAGCAAAGCATAAGCAGTAAGCAAAAGAACGTGAAGAATGCCCGAGGAAAAGATTAAAGCAAATACCTACATAGAAAATGGAGTGATGGGCTCAAAAGAAATGCAGAATTTATGTAACACATAAGTTTTCCATTACATGACCTTGAATGTTGACTAAAAGTTTTTTAAAAGATATGACACACTTTGAACACAGGAATCAAGTTGCAAATTACCAGAAGGCTCCTCTCAGAGGAATAGATCTCCTAGTACCTGGAAGTGCTATGCAACCTGCCAAGGTATAAAATTGCTCAGTTTTAAAGCCTAGGAATCACAATAATAACCACTATATCAAGATATCTTCAAGGGTATAATATTGGAATTATTTTTATATTAGAAATAACCAATATTTGCATAATTGGTCTTATGGTCCACTCAGTACTATGAATTCATGTCTGGTACTATAAAAGTAGACAAGAAATTGGTGAAGCCATGGGCCCTTAATGACCCTAAGTATAGAAATATAATGGCTTCTTAGAGACAGACTGTAAGGGTGACCCCTGACCTATTATCAAATCCCAAGTGGTCAGACCTAAATACACATACACCACACAAAGAAAACTAAGTGGTTATATTTACACATACATATATATGTACATACATACATATACATATATACACAGAAATATATATTACATAATCTATGTTATATAATTTGTTATATAAATTAGGTAATATATATTTCTGTATATAAATGTATATATGTATATACAAATACATAAGTATTAAAAATAATAGGTTATGAATTTGAGAGGGAAAAGGAGGGACATATAAAGAGTTGGATGATGAAGTAGTTTGAATTAAACTGCCCACAGTAGGCTTGTATATTTTGTTAATTAGTCCTCAGTTGGTGGAAGTGTTTTGGAAGAGTTTGGGGAGTTTTGATGAAGGAGACATATTACTAGGAGTATGCTTTAGGTTTCAAAAGCCAATTCTATTCTATTAGCTCCTTTACTGACTCATGATTGTGTCTTAAGAGGTAAGGTCTCAGCTACTGTTCTAGCACCATATCTTCCTGCCTATTGCTAAGCTCTTCACCTTTGTAATCATGGACTCTAAACCTCTGCAACTATGAGACCCAAATTGAATATTATCTTTATAAATGGTCTACAGTGTCTTACCACAGCAAAAGTAAAGTAACTAAGATAAGGAGGAGGAATGTAGAGAGACAGATATTATACTTATATTATTATTATATTAATATATGTAATATATTTTATATTATATATGTCCTGTATGAAATTCTCAAAAAAATGTTTAATTTTTGTCAAAAGTAGTTTGGAACATTCAAATAATCCATGTTAACATGGTAAAATATATATGTTTTGACATTTTTATTCTTGTAAGAATACATTATAGAAAAAACAATAAATAATTACTTGATTTTGTGGTACTTTGGAAAGAAATAAAGTCATTGATATTACTATTTAATACATATTATACTCACTAACTGAGGACTTCAGATAGAAATGATATTAGTCTTTAAATATTACCTAAGTAATAATATGAAAAAGCCTCTTCAGAGGAGATCATAGTCCAGAAAGTGAATGTATACACAGAGAACACTGAGATGTGAGAAGATCTCAGAAGACTGCAAATGGTATTTTTCTGGAAGAAGGATGGTATCTAGAATCAGGTGAATGTGTGCAGTTGTTAATTTTGGAGAAATACCCCATAGTGGGCAATTTGGCAAAGCCCAGTTGCTTCAGAATAATGTACTTGTAGAAACATGGATGTGTGTGTGTGTGTGTGTGTGTGTGTGTGTGTGTGTATGTGTGTTGTTCCCCTCCCCCAGCATTTGAACTGGGCTTTCAAATCTCTAATTTAATCATTACTTCTCAGTCCATGTGAAAGTTCCTGACCTTTGTTCTTAATAGAACAATACAGCTTCCTGCTTTCACCTGAGAGCCACTGCTAGCCACCACCGGGAGCTTCCATATATCTACCAGGCCTGCAGTTTCCTGATTCCAGCAGGCCACATGCTGACAGTGGAGCCAATGAAACTCCAGATCACTTCCCTATAGTCTGGGGGGAGGGGCTTGCCCAAGCTGTTATATGGCCTAACTTCATTCAAAAACTTCGGCCTCGACCGGTAAACTATCATCCTGGCTCTATTTTCTTTTCACCACTTCCCCATCCATCCCTCAGCTTCTCTTCCAGGATCCAGTTCTCAATAACTGCTGGAAGCAACAGTGTATAATATACATACAATATACATAATATATATATATATATATATATGTATGTATATTTTTACTGTTGTAGATCGTATTATATATACACATACATATATATGTATGTGTATGTATATTTATAATGTATAATATACATAATATAAATATATGTTTATATTTTTTTACCTAGAATTTATAATATTAAATAAGATCACATAGATTCAGAAAGAAAGAAAATATTTTCTTTCTTGGATGTGGAATCTAGAAAATTTGTGTGTGTCTGTGTGTAAATAAATGAATGCGTAATACAGTGTAGTGGGAGATATTTAAACAATGAACCACCACGTTCCTGCTCTTATGCTGGCAACTCTCTCTGGTGGGGCCAGAGCACCCAAGTTCCTTTTGCTGCCATGCCAGCCCCATGCCAGGACTGTACACCCCACTGTCTACTGCCACACCACAGTCCTTTACCTGGTAAAAGCAAAACTCTTAAAGCTTATAATTAACCAATCAGATTTCTGTATCAATAAATTCTCAATTTACAAGATGCCAATACTATAATTTCAGAACCAATTGATAGTGATAAAAGCTTTATCCCTATTATTCTAACTTTATGATGTCTTAACTACCTGTGGCTTTAAAAGCCACGCTGGTTCACATCTGCCTCCATCTTGACTTTCTCCTTTCTCCCTGAGAGAGTCTCTGTCTCTGGAATTCTTAGCTCCGCTTTCCTTTTCTCCTGCTGCTCTAATATCTTTAGTATGATTGGACAGCAAAAATCTGGTCACAGTACAGCATAATATAAAGAAAAAGAAGAAAAAATTAAATATAAGGGATTATGAAGAACTGAATGCAGGTAATAAGAGTAATGAAAAAAGATATAAAGCTAATAGTATTTTTATAGTTTTAATTTTGTCATGGATTTATGTATTTGTGTTGGTTGATGCAAAAGTACCCAAGTGTGTGTGTGTGTGTGTGTGTGTGTGTGTGTGTGTGTATTTATACAATCCACAACAATCTCCTAGTCACTGACTATGTCAGAGAACATAAACACCTTAGACAGGACAAAACCACACCCAATAACAGTAAGATACATTTTCAATGAGAGAACAAATATCTGGTTTTCTTTTAATAACATGTCTCCTTTACTTATGTGAGAATCATTACATGTTTATACCTCACCTGGTCCCAAGCAGGCTGTTTCACTTCACCACTCCTAAGGGCTAGTTGCTCTCTAAATAGATAAAGAAACAAATTGGCTAGAAAATGACAAGGGTTCAGGATGAGTGTGTCATCTACAAAACCATTTCAACATTCATGTTGCTGGAAATTCTGAATAATACTATTAAACATTTCAAGTAGATATTTAAGTGTACTAATGATAAATAAATATGCAGCAATAACCAATACCAGAGTTAAGAGAATAAAATCTACCTTGAGGGGCAGCTGCTTGCCTGGCTTGAATCTATAAATCCAAAGCCTGTCTCATTAGTGCAAGTGATAATCTGATTGATACTGGTACAAAAAGGATCAAATTTTAAATGCTTAGTCACCTCAGAGTGGAACCCTTTGGAAAGGATTAGGAAGAGTGGCCATGCTGGAAGAGGCCTGTTGCTGGGGAAGGTTTTGACATTTCAAAAGCTCAAGCCAAACCCATTCTCTCTCCCTGCATGCTGCCTGTGGATCATGATATAAATCTGTCAGCTTCTTCTCCATCACAGTACCTGTACTCTTTCTGATGTAATAGTGCTAATGGACTAACCCTCTGCAACTCTAAGTACACCTCTATAAAATCCTTTCTTTTTCAGAGTTGCCTTGGTCATGGTGTCTCTTCACAGCAATAGGACACTGACTAACACAGTGTTTTGCAGAAAATACAAATAATTTAGAGGGATTATTTCTGAAACTAAAAAACAAACAATGATAGTATGATATGCATGAATAACTATTTATTAATTTTAAATTACTAAAATTGAAAAGATTTTCTCTTATTCTCTATTTGAGTTTTCGTTGTAGGAAACAGCAGTTGTCAGAATTGAGGAGAAATGTGTCTTAACCAGAATACTGCTCTTTATCCTGCCAGAACTCTTCTCTTTCCCATCCACATATCACCACTGCCTTCCAAAGAGTTTGTTAGAGATGTTTCTCATTATGCTTCCCACATGGATCTTAAACTACTGGTCTTAGTCTTCTGGGTCAGGAAACATTTCTTGCTAGATATCATTCCCAACTCCATCAAGTTTCCCATTTAAACCACAGATTGTCATCTTTAAGTCACTTGGAAAAATGAGAAGCACTGCAGAAGATTATGAAGGTTTATTTTATTATGACACGCTAGGTCAACATTCACTCATTAATGAATGTTAATAAAATCGAATAGGTAACAATCATTAAGAGACTAAAGTAATTATGTGCAGAATGAAAACAGACTGCTGATGAAGCTCCATTTTCCTACATAGATCCATGTCTGCATTTCTCCTGCTGACTAGCTTAACTTCAGAATAGATTTCCCATGACAAAAAGACTTCAGAGAGCTATTGAGGCAATTATCCCAAGGTTGTGAGAAATTAAGGGAAGAAAAAGATTAATAAGTGTTGAGTGCAAAAGCCTTCAGTAGCTGAAAAGAGTCTTTGATTCATCTCTCCTGACTAGAATGCTCTCACTCTCCTAACCTTAAGGAGCCCTACAAGAGGTTAGTAAGATACTAAGTGAGTCTCCTAGTTTCTTTCCTGTTCCAATGACAAAATGTAACTTAGAGGGGAGAGGTTCAATTCAGCTTGTTTCCAGGTTACACTCCATTACAGCACAGAAGTCAACTTGGCAAGCAATTAAAATAACTAGGTGCATCAAACCCACTATAACAAGAAAAAATGAATGTATGCATATTTACTGCCTGGATCATCTCCTTCGGTCATGCAGTCTAGATTCCAAAACCAGGGAATGGTGCCACTCACTGTCCTCTGGGTCTTCCCACATCAATTAAAGCAATCAAAGCAGTTTCCCCACAATCAATATCCACAATTGAACATGATTGTGACAATCCTTCATTGAAATTCTCTTCACAGGTGATTCTAGATTATGTCGAGTAGACAATTAAAACTAACCACAGCAATTATAAAGATTTCATTTCAGAGCCTGTGCACTTGACTGTAGTTTGATTGTTAGTGAAAGGAAGATTTTCTTAAGTAATCATCAATTTTGGAAAAACCATTCTCCACAGAAAACCAGAAGCATGGGGAGGGCCATGGCATCATATATCAGACAAGGTGAGAAAGAATGTCACCTCTGTCATCAAGGTACTAAGAGAAGAAGAAACAACTTTTGTGTCCAGTTTTATAAATGATTTGGGAATACTTGAAATAGATATTATATTATGGCAGTTACAGGTTGGAAGTGATGTCATTGAGTAGACTTTTGAAGTATGAGGATTCATCTAGAGAATTAGACTGCTGAGCCCCACTCAAAACCCACAAAACCCACTTGTGAGAGCCTAGCAGCACAGGTTAAAAAAAAAACAAAATAAAATTCTCATGGATATGGTTCTCCATCAGTTGAAAAATCAGCAAGTGTTACCATGCTTCATCTGTTTACAGAATTTCTAACTTAAATCATATAGTTTTTACCTGAGAGAAAAGAAAGTAAGAAACAAAAGAATATCGATTGATGTTCTTGACATCCTGCCTAGCACAATTAGTGAAGATGCTCTTACACTGGGAACATTCCTCAGAGACCATCAGCTCTTTGGGGATTTAATAATGCAGAAGAAACTGACAATGACTGTGTACTGGGTAAGAAAGGACCATCCCATTTGAAAAATCCTAGCAAAGGCTTTTACGAATTGCTTAAACAAACTCAAAGCCAAAACCACATGGTCTAGACATCAGGAAAATGCAAATCAAAACAACCCTGAGATTCCACCTCACACCAGTCAGAATGACTAAGATTAAAAACTCAAGAGACAGCAAGTGCTGGCGAGGATGTGGAGAAAGAGGAACACTCCTCCACTGTTGGTGGGATTGCAAAATGGTAAAACCACTCTGGAAATCAGTGTGGCGGTTCCTCAGAAAATTGGGCATGTCCCTTCCAGAGGACCCTGGCATACCACTCCTGGGCATATACCTAGAGGATTCCCCTGCATACAATAAAGACACATGTTCCACTATGTTTATAGCAGCCTTGTTTATAATAGCCAGAAATTGGAATGAGCCCAAATATCCCTCAAAGGAGGAATGGATACAGAAAATGTGGTATATTTATACAATGGAATACTACTCAGCAATTAAAAATAATGAATTCATGCAATTTGTAGGTAAATGGTTAGACCTGGAAAATATCATCCTGAGTGAGCTAACCCAATCACAAAAGAATACACATGAAATGCAATCACGGATAAGTGGATATTAATTAGCCCAGAAACCCTAAATACTCAAGGCACAATTAGCAAGTCAAATGATTCCCAAGAAGAAGAAAGGAGAGGACCCTGGGCCTGTAAAGATTGGATCCAGTCTTGTAGTGAAACCGTGGGGGGAGGGGGAGTGATTGGGGAATAGTTGGGGGGAGAGGAATTATGGGACATATGGTGGGGGTGGGGGAACTGGGAAAGGGGAAAGCCTGTGGAATGTAAACATAGAATATAGAAAATAAAAATAAAAAAAACACATGGTCATCTCATTGGATGCTGAAAAGCATTTGACAAAATTCAGCATCCTTTCATCCTAAAACTCTTGGAAAGAACAGAAATTCAAGGCCCATACCTAAACATAGTAAAAGCAATTTACAGCAGACCAGTAGCCAACATCAAAGTAAATGGAGAGAAACTTGAAGCAATCCCACTAAAATCAAGGACTAGGCAAGGCTGCCCCCTCTCACCATATCTTTTCAATATAGTACTTGAGGTACTAGTTAGAGCAATTTGACAATATAAGGAAGTCAAAGGGATACAAATAGGAAAGGAAGAAGTCAAACTATCACTGTTCACAGATGATATGATAGCATACTTAAGTGACCCAAAAAACTCCACCAGAGAACTCCTACAGTTGATAAACAACTTCAGCAAAGTGGCTGGTTATAAAATCAACTCAAGCAAATAAGTAGCCTTCCTATACTCAAAGGATAAGCAGGCTGAGAAAGAAATTAGGGAAATGACACCCTTCACAATAGCCACAAACAATATAAAGTATCTTGGTGTGACTCTAACCAAACAAGTGAAAGATTTGTATGGCAAGAACTTGAGGTCTCTGAAGAAGGAAATGGAAGAAGATCTCAGAATATGGAAAAATCTTCCATGCTCATGTGTTGGCAGTATTAATATAGTTAAAATGGCAATCTTGCCAAAAGAAGTATACAGATTCAATGAAATCCCCATCAAAATCCAAACTCAGTTCTTCATGGAGTTAGAAAGAGCAATTCTCAAATTCATCTGGAATAACAAAAAACCCATGATAGCTAAAACTATTATCAATACTAAAAGAATTTCTGGGGGAATCAGTATACTGGACCTCAAGCAACACTACAGAGCAGTAGTGTTAAAAACTGCATGGTATTGGTACAGTGACAGGCAGGTGGATCAATGGAATAGGATTGAAGACCCAGAATTGAACCCACATATCTATGGCCACTTGATCTTTGACAAAGGAGCCGACAACATCCAGTGGAAAAAAAGATAGCCTTTTCAACAAATGGTGCTGGCTCAACTAGAGGTCAGTATGCAGAAGAATGAGAATTGATCCACTCTTATCTCCTTGTACTAAGCTCAACTCCAAGTGGATCAAGGGCATCCACATAAAACTAGACATACTAAAACTAATAGAAAAGAAACTGGGGAAGAAACTTGAGGATATTGGCTCAGGGGGAAAGTTCCTGAACAGAACACCAATACCTTATGCTCTAAGATCAAGAATAGACAAATGGGACATCATAAAATTACAAAGTTTCTGTAAGGCAAAAGACACTGTAAAAAGGACAAATCAGCAACTAATAAATTGGGAAAAGATCTTCACCAACCCTACATCTGACAGAGGGCTAATATTCAATGTATACAAAGAACTCAAGAAGTTAGACCCCAGAAAACCAAATAATCCTATGAACATATGGGGTACAGAGCTGAACAAAGACTTGTCAGCTGAAGAACTTCAGATGGCTGAGAAGCACCTTAAGAAATGTTCAACATCATTAGTCATTAGGGAAATACAAATCAAAACAACCCTGAGATTTCACCTCATACCAGTCAGAATGGCTAAGATTAAAAACTCAGTCAACAGCAGGTGTTGGTGAGGAGTTGACAAAGAGGAACACTCCTCCACTGCTGGTGGGATTGCAAGCTGGTACAAGCACTCTGGAAATCAGTCTGGTGGTTCCTCAGAAAACTGGACATGATACTTCCAGGAGGACCCTGCCATACCACTCCTGGGCATATACCCAGAAGTTTCCTGAGCATGCAATAAGGATACATGCTCCACTATGTTCATAGTAGCCTTATTTATAATAGCCAGAAGCTGGAAAGAACCCAGATGTCCCTCAGCAGAGGAATAGATACAAAAAATGGGGTGTATGTACACAATGGAGTACTATTCAGCCATTAGAAACAATGAATTCATGAAATTCTTAGAGAAATGGATGAAGCTGGAGAACATCATACTAAGTGAGGTAACCCAGTCTTAAAAGAATACCCATGGTATGCACTCACTAATAAGTGGATATTAACCTAGAATCTTGGAACACCAAAGACACAATACAGATACCAAATGATGTCCAAGAAGAAGGAAGGAGTGGACCCTGTTTCTGGAAAGGCTCAATGTATCAGTGTAGGGGAATACCAGAACAGGGAAGTGGCAAGGGTTTGATGGGGAAAAGGGGGGAGGGAAAAAAGCATATGGGACCTTTAGGGGTTGGAAACCAGGAAAAGGGAAATGAAATGTAAATAAAGAATATATCCAAGAAAAAAATTAAAAGAATTGCATGTGACACAGTGTCATTTTAATCTATCTTTAGCACCTGAATATAACCCCTTACCTTTACACTTTTAGTCCCAGTATTCTCAACAATTAAGACCTGATTTTCAAGCACAGAAATTAACTATTAGCCCAGATGCTGGGAATAACCAAGACACAATTAACATATCAAATCATTCCCAAGAAAAAGGAGGGAGAGGGCCCTAGTCCTGGAAAGGCTTGGTGCAGCAATCTAGGGGATTACCAGGACAGAGAAGTGGGAGGGGGTTGATTGGAGAATGGGCAGAGGGAAGAGGGCTTATGGGACTTATGGAGAGCGGGTAACCATGAAAGGGAAAATCATTTGGAATGTAAACAAATAATATAGAAAATAAAAAAAAATAGTAAAAGAATACAAAAAAAGAAGTTAACTATGTAAGAAATTATAAATGTATAAGTATATATATCATTTATTATAATTTATTTTCAATTCATTGTAGTTATATTTTATTACAAATTATTTATATTCTATCATTTATATAATGCTACCAATTATTTATATATTATTTATATTATATGTAACATAATATATAATTTACATAATATAGAATATTATATATTATTTATAAAGTATATATATTTTATATGATATGTGATTTGAAATATGATATGTGTGATGTGAGGTTTGTGATATGTGATTTGTAATATGTGATATATGATATATGATTAATATATGATGATATATGATTATATGTAATTGGTACATTTATAATCTATGGGGATGATCTATGATAAATATATGATATGTAATATATAAATAATATATATTATACATATTTGTTATATGAATGTATATTTGATGAATATACATTGGAATTTATGTATATAAATAATTAAATAAAGAATCTATTTACATTATTTATATATTATAAATTATGATTTATTATATTATTAATTCTATATGTAATCTTGCAATGGAGAAATATACAGTGTGTTGGGTTGTTTTCATATTCTTCATTTACCATGTGGCTCTACAGTGCAAAGGCTAGAATACTTTTATAGTAATCAGGTACCATTTTTTCTCTTTATAGATAAAAACTATACATGTATATAGTATAGGATTCATAAAGTTACTAAATTGACAGCAAGATAGCTCAGTGGGATAAAATACACATCATGAATACCAATTGGTCTCAGTTAAATCTCTGGTATGCATATGTGGTGATTTGACTTAGAATGGCTCATTTATTTGACTCTCTGTGTTTCTTTCCCCATTATAGGGACCCAGTATGCTGAAAGGAATGTCCTGGCAAATCAGTTTGGCATTTGTAGTAAGACAAAAAAAGGCAGATATGTGGTGACATTTCCCTAGTAGAGAAGAAAGAAATGATTAGAGCAGGTAGAAGAGAAGTAGTGGACTGAGATGGGCTTCTGAGAATAGGGAGGTTACAGTGGCGGAGAGGAGGAAATGTAAGTAGACAGATAACCCTGTGATGGGTGCTCTGAAGAGCATAGCAGGCTCCAGCATCCAGAGAGAGGACATTTACCTAGCAGGCTAGCATGTGAAAAGAAGAAATAGCTAAAGACACAGACTCTAGAATTTCAAACCAAATATAGGGGGAGGCCAAAGCCAGCAGAAAAAAAAAATTATATATATATACACATACATATATATATATGTGTGTGTGTGTGTGTGTGTGTGTGTGTGTGTGTGTGTATATATATATATATATATATATATATATATACACATTAGGAAAGTCAAATCAAGAGCTTGGTTGAGAGAGGGCAAATCCCTTGGAAGGCAGCTCATATATGACAACCCCATTATTTTCTCACCAGATAAATGGTGGGAAATGAAATGAAAGTAGAACATAACGATTCCTAAAATATGGAGAATATTTTTATTATAGATATAAGAGAGAAAGCAGGTAGAGGGAAGAGCCCAGGCTGAACATGACAACAGAATAAACCAGACCAATGGAGGAGAAAGGACCATAGCAGCTCTTGAACAAAAGACACAGGAATCAGGTTCTGGGAGGGTTTTCCCAGCCAATAAGAGGGAAAGGTTTAGGGTAGGACTGTGTCTTAGTCAGGGTTTCTATTCCTGCACAAACACCATGACCAAGAAGCAAGTTGGGGAAGGAAAGGTTTATTCAGCTTAGACATTCACATTGCTGTTCATCACCAAAGGAAGTCAGGACTGGCCCTCACACAGGGTAGGAAGCAGGAGCTGATGCAGAGGTCATGGAGGGGTGTTACTTACTAGCTTGCTTCCCATGGCTTGCTCAGCTTTCTTATAGAACCCAAGTCTAACAGTCCAGAGATGGGCCCTCAATGGGCCCCCTTTGATCACTAATTGAGAAAATGACTTACAGCTGGATATCGTGGAGGCATTTCCTCAACTGAATTTCCTTTCTCTGTGATAATTCCAGCTTGTGTCAACTTGACACACAAACCCAGCTAGCACAGGGGGCTTGTGAGAAGTTCTTGGAGGAGCCACAGGTATTGAGTGACACTTTTCCTGGGTTTGAGACCTCACGCAGAGAAGTATGAAACTACTACTATAGGTTACCAGGACCTATGAACAGTACCCCAAACTGTTCAATGTACCAGGTATACATTCCCTTTTATGCATTGGGCCTCAAATATGACTAGAAATCAGGATAACAGTCATACCAGTATTGCACTAGTGGATACATCTTGTTGGAAACATAGGTATAATGAGTCACCTTTTTTTGTCAGAGGTATGTCCTCTGGTAGGTTCTTCATGCCCCAGTAGTCAACTCCATAGCATTTGCATGCAAGAAGCACTCATTAGACTCAGTTATACAAAATATAAAATATGTAAATAAACGCCAGGAAATTTGGGAAAAGATGTGTTCAGGAGGCTTAAGAGGAGCTAGAGGACTAGTACATAGATATAACAAGATGTGTAGTACATATATATGGAAATTTCAAGGAATTTATTAAAAACATAATAAATAAATAAATAAATTCTGATAGGTGTATAAGACCAGTCGATTATAAATTGAATCCCAATCCTTAGGAGCAGATTGCACTAGAGTGTATAACTTGGCATCTTGAACTGGTTCTTACAGATTCTGGCTTAGCTTTTGTATGTGCTTAGTGATGTAGGAGTTGCACTTTGACATATCATATTTAATATAAGAAATAGAGTTGTTTTTAGAAAATAAGGCCAGTCTAAAAAAGCAGTAACTCTGTAACTGTCTAGGAGGTGCAGAGGCTGTTACTACGAGCATATTAGCTAATGCCCAAAATTGTTTTGAAACTTGAGCTGAGCTAATGTCAACCTAATTAACTTTCAGACAATTATTTGGCTTGAACGTTGAACTTCATGCTTACTTGATACTCACTAACAGCTTGCTCAAATGTAATGGATAAATTGGTGCCTACTTATATCAGAAATACACATTTACATGTTGTGTCCTGTTCACTAACAATGCCCTTCACTTTAATACACTCATTAATAATCATAAATTTACATGGATTATGTAAACAGTGAATAAAAATGTCCACTCAAGCTTTCAAGTGCATCTTTCATTGTGGAGCATTTTTAATTCTCAATGTATCCTTTTATAAAAATAACTGCTCATATAATTTCCATATTATATTCATCTTAGGATAAAAAGTTAACAGTGGTAGTCGTGTGTGTGTGTGTGTGTGTGTGTGTGTGTGTGTGCTTATGCAAATATGAGGAGTGCAAGTGAGTTGGCTCCCCTTCTAACTTAACACTAAACCTAAAATATCAATATGGCCCCTTAATGCCTCATCTCCCTCTCTGGGTAGGCTATCAGCTTTTTCCATGCCTACAGCCTCCAACAGGTGAATAGTCAAGACTTTCCCTTTCAATGTCTGGAAACTTTGCACACCTCCCTGTCTGCTGCTGAGTCTCTACCAGATCCAAAGTTTTACTGAAGTCACATTTTAGACATTTGCAAATATGTTTACACAGAAACTATGTCATGTCTGCAGTTTAGAGAAAATGACCTCTTTTTTAATTAAAATAAAAATACAGGTACAAATAGGAAATAAAATACAAAATAGAAGCATCCATTATTGACAGTGAGAGCAAATAGTACCCCATGATTATTTCTGTACCACTGATTTATAGTCAGTATACACCACTGGTCAACAAAGCCTGGTATGTCAAATACGCTAAACAAACATTTTCAAGTATATCATATTTCTTTCACTAAACATCTATTTTTTTTCTCCTGGTATCACTTTAGTTCCCAGACACCAAACTATTATATTTGTCTACTGTTATCTTGTAAATTCCCAGGTGGTAGAAAATATTCCCTCCTCTACTAACAATAGAAGTGCTGACTAACTTCTAGGAGGTGAAATCTAGAACTAATTGTTCTATATCAACAGGTTTAGAACTTATATGAAAACCTTATATGCTCATACATGAACTTATGTATAGGGAGATATATAAGTGAGAAAAGGAGACACACTCAGGGAGAAGACACTATTACTTTAATCAGAACTAAGTTTTAAAACTGAACATTTAGAATTAAAATGATATTGTTGATATTTAATCATTGAGTCTGCCTATTTCCTAATGCTTTAATGTCTTACATCTTTGCCTTCTCATCATAGGCAAGAGTTACTGTCATGAGTATTTTTGTTTTATATCCTTAAGATCCAACTACTTTTGGCTTATTAATTTTCTAATATTTTATACTGTAATTAAGAAAATACACACACAACACTCACAAACACACACACACACACACACACACACACACACAAATCTAGGAGGGGCCATTGAGATGTCTTAGAAGATAAAAAAAAAAACTTGCTAAACCTGTCTACTGACCTCGGTTTTATCTCTAGATTCCAAGGTGGGAAGAGAGGAACAAAACAACTTAATTAAGTTACCCTCTGACCTCTACATATGGGCTGTTTTCATGTTTATACCCCCTATTACTTACACACACAGACAGACACACACACACACACACACACACACACACACACACATAGACACACATACACACACAAACACAGCCCACAGTGATAAATAAACTTTAATAAACTTTAATGAAAATGAAAGGAAAAATGAAAATGACTGATAGTATATTATCATTATAAATATGTTTAAGCTGTAATAAAATGATATATAGTCACATCTGAAGAATATAGATCATAAAAATTCAAATATACCTGCATCTAGATTTCCTTACTTCTTATTAGCATCTCATAAAAATGATTAAAGTGCTGATGGGAATTATTGATATGCTCTTACAAAGTGTAGGCTTCCTCATAAAATAAAAGTCTAAGCTCCTTTAGGAAATCTTTAAGCCCAATTATGTGCAGGAGTATGACAGAGTGTCATGGAAAGAATTCATCATGATCTAAGTAGACAAGGCATCTGTTACTAAAAAGTAGAACTTTTAAAAGTAGACAAAGATGAAGAGTTTTAGAGTTTCCAAAATTCCTGTCCTCTTGAGCAGTAAATCAATTTGCCTTCAGGGCTGATTTTCTTTTTGTTCTAGAAGAAACTAGTTTTCAAATAAATCTATGAAACTAATTATTCAGTCACTTGGTTGGTTTATCTTTTGAAAATTTTTCTGTCACTTTGGAAAAAATGAAGCCAAGTGCAAATGCCATGGAATGAGAGGCTAATTAGTTTGTATGAGTATGGGGATTGAGAACAGGCAGGGAGAACTGATCCTTTGTGAAACTAGGGAACATTTATTTCCAGATCTGAATAGGGTGATTAGCATTCATATCTGGACGGAGCCACGTTTTACATAAAATATAAATAAAACTACTAATGAAGTATATACAATTAATTACAGATTGAAAAAACAGTAGGATGCCTTAAACTGTAACATAGTTTCTAAATGAAAGTAAAAAATAAAAAAAAATAGCAATAAGGATACATGCTCCACTATGTTCATAGCAGCCTTATATATAATAGCCAGAAGCTGGAAAGAACCCAGATGTCCCTCAACAGAGGAATGGATACAAAAAATGTGGTATATATACACAATGGAGTACTATTCAGCCATTAGAAACAATGAATTCATGAAATTCTTAGAGAAATGGATGGAGCTGGAGAACGTCATACTAAGTGAGGTGACCCAGTCTCAAAAGAATACCCATGGTATACAGTCACTGATAAGTGGATATTAGCCTAGAAGCTTGGAACACCAAAGACACAAATCACATATCAAGTGATGTCTCACAAGAAGAAAGGAGTGGGCACTGGTGCTAGAATGGACCAAAACAACATTGTGGGAGAGTACAAGAACAGTAAGGTGGGATGGGGTGGATGAGGGAGCAGGGGGAGGGAAAAGGACATGTGGGACCTTTGGGGGTGGGGAACCAGAAAAAGGGAAATGAATTGTAAATATAGAATATATACAATAAATAAATAAATAAATAAATAAATTTCTTATGTGCCTGAATCACAAAAAAGGAGAAAAATTAATTCTTAAATATGGAAAAGATGATGAAAAGCACATAGCATATTTAATGATTCAATATAATGAAAATGTCATAAAACAAGAAAAACAGAAAACCTCCAAAGTATCTTGAGAAATAAATGAATACTTTAAAATGAATATTAATGAAACTAATGAGAGGAGCAAATAATAAAATTGGAAAATAATAAAATTTACATAGCCAGAATAACTGCCAACCTTCCATTATATTGACTCAAATAATACCCTTTAATAATAAACTTAACAATAAGGTAATTCATGACAAACAACTGAGTATTTATTTAGCAGTAGAACTGCATTAAAATATAGAGATTTCTATAAAGTAATTTACTACTACTGCAAACAAATAAAGACATTTGAAAAAATATATAACTCTATCTTTAATTCTAGGTAAATTATCATTGAAAAAATAAAACAATCAAACTGGGTTATGTTATGTAAGTCTCAAGAATAATTAAAGAACTAGTCAATAATACAATAAGACTCTAAATAAAATATTCTAATATCAAAGTACTGATCAGACAGTATAAAATGAAACGATTTTTATCATATTCTCAATGATTGATGTATCTAAAATTCAAATTTCTATTTAAGATAATAAAGAATGTGTAAGAATCAAAAGTTACAATATTGTAGAAGTAGAAAAGCATAATTAATGGAAGCAAATGTGAAGATGGTGCCAGTGTTTAAAGTTAGGATGGCTCAATTTGTTGGTGTTTGAGGAGAAACCCTTTACTATCATGGAATGCAAAAAGTAGATGTATAAATATAACACAGGAGTAAAAGATACCATCTGTTACTCCAAGTATAATCCTAAACATAAAGATATAGGAGGCATAGAAGTAAGTTGGTAGAAAAGCATGGATTCAGAAATTAACCAAGGTAGAAAAAGTGACCCTATCATGTCAGAACAAGTAGTGTATAAAAATCCCAGCTTATGGAAAAAGTGTTCTTAAAGTGGATTTCTAATATCTGGGTTGGCAAGAATAAGCACAAAACCAAACAGTTGTTATCAGTACCTTCTGGAAAAATGAAAATCAGTTTTCTCCAGTGGAGTATCACTAATTGCATCAACCAAGCTTGAGGTCATGCCCCATGTCCAGGATTGACAGCCACAAAATAGACTCCTCGGTTTTATGTGTGTGCCCATCCTGATCAAGATTTGTTCTTACTGATTTTCTTCTATTCTTTTATTGTCTTCCTTCCTTCCTTCCTTCCTTCCTTCCTTCCTTCCTTCCTTCCTTTCCTTCCTTTCCTTCCTTCCTTTCTTGTTTCTTCCTTTCTTGTTTCCCTCCTTTTAGCCTGTTGTTCATTTTGTGGGTTTTTTTTTGTTTGTTTGGTTGGTTGGTTTTTTTTGTTGTTGTTGTTGTTTGTTTTTTGTTTTTTGTTTTTTGTTTTTTGTTTTTTTTTTGAGACAGGGTTTCTCTGTGTGGTCCTGGCTGTCCTGGAACTCATTCTGTAGACCAGGCTAGCCTCGAACTCAGAAATCCTCCTGCCTCTGCCTCCCAAGTGCCACTTTGTGGTTTTTATATGTTGCTTTCCTCGGTTGTTTTGAGAGAGAAAGCAAAGGAACATGTAATTGGGTGTGTGGGAAAGTAGGGAAGATTTGAGATGAATTGTGGAAAAGTAAAGAATATAATAAAAAAATGGTTTGAAATGTTTAATAAAAATTTTAAAAGTAAATAAACATAAGATAAAATGTAAAAAATAAAGTATGGACTTGAGAGAAAGAAAACTACTACTTTTAAAAAATTATTATTATAATTGAGGTCTTTTACCTAAGTATATACACAGTTTTCTGAAAAATGTTATTAAAGTCCCTTCTTTTTCAAAGAGATTCACCAGAGGTAGCTGGCATTTCTTAATACATGTCAATCAAAATAATACCTTGAGGGGTGGTGGAATGGCTTGACTCAAACTTTTTTTTGCTACTCAAACTCACTAACAAGCTCAGTCCCCCTGAACCAACAAAAAGTTCAAAAGAAAGTACTGACCCAAATAGTCCTTCAACTTCAATTTGCACATTGTGGTACATGGACATACGCCTACACGCATACACACACACACACACACACACACACACACACACACACTCCATACACATAAGCACACACACATGCGCATGCACACACACGGAGTTTTACTGCCTTAAAAACTACAAAACCATTGACTATATAAAATATAAAAATTCTTATAAATGAACCACAGTAAAACCAAATGACCTCATCAATTAATTTTTAACAGTGAAAATAAAATCAGCTGGTCATATACAAGCATTTACAAGAAGGCTTACAACAAAACTATCCCTTGGCACATTTATTATTGATAAGAAATTAATTATCAAAGGTTCCATTTTATGTAGTCAATCATATTGTTCATGTTAAACACATAGAATGATACAAGTTATTGAATTTATAAATGTCATACAGAATCAATTTGCTGTATGACATTTATAAATTCAATGTAGAAACACACTTTTCTAATAAAAATTTTCTATATTGATCAGTAGGAAAACAAGTATTTAAATGATAATTTTTGTATTATCTTTCAAGAACTTTTGGAATAAATATAAATGTTAAGCATGAGGTTTCCACATTGAAATTACAGGTTATTACAACAGATTCAAAATTACCACAATCAGACCGTCAATGAGTAATTTTTTATTAAAGTCGATGAGACTCAGAATGGGCATAGAAACAAAACAGAAGTAAAGGCAAAGTTAAGAAAGAGAACACTGCTGGGGAACTTAACATCACTCTTCTTCCTGTAATTCAGGATATAGAACAAAAAAATGCATTGTTGTTGTAAGGAATCTTCTGTTTTGATAGCTTCTGTTGTGGTATATTTCCAGAAGAGGAGGGACTCCACTCCAGTATGTTCTTTGGGTGAAATTAAACAGACATGTCTAATGTCAGATGAATAATTGGAGTGAATAGGTATGTCCCAATTCACTTCAAGGAATGGAAATGAGGCTGAACACTTCTCCACTGAAGGAGTTGGTGCCTTGAATGCAAATAGTACCAAGAAGTGAGAGACCAAAGTGCAATCCAAACATGCTAAGTAAATATTATCCTTTTTCTTCTGTGAAAGCTATGCTATATTGTAAGATAAATCCATGCGAAGTGGGAAATCTTTACTTAATCTGAAATTTATAAATTTTTCTCATAGCAACTATTATTAGAATGATTTCTAAGCTTATGTCAACACTTTGCTGTATGTCAAGATTCTAAGTGACTTTTTATGGGAGTGTCAGAGTATTTCTCTGGATTGGAAAGGAATGAACATCATCATAAATATTCTAGCTGTAGACGAGAAACTAGAATACTCTCCTTTCTAGTGACAGGCAGCAGCTAGAGTTGTATTGGAAGAGGTTCTCCCAAGGGCCTTCAGAAAAATATTAATACTACCCAGAGAAAATAAGACCAATACTATAATTTTGAGTAAATCCAAAGCAAGCTTAATTTTATTGGGGTACATCCAAGAATTAATTATGTAGCAACTGCCTCCAAGGTCTGGTTAATGAAAGCAGCCCTTAACCCATTTCTTGCACTTCTTTTAAGGAATAAAATTGTGAAGTAGTTGTAAACCAGGTTTATAGAAGAGACCATGGGGTAGTGAAGAAAATACAGAAAATTCTAAGCAACAACTGCCACAAAAAACAAAAACAACAAAACAAAACAAAACAAAACGAACAAAAAACTGCATGTGGAGGACATATAATTACAGAGGATCAGGGAGGGTTAAAGTATTATCAAAAACAAGTCAATGTCAGATTGAGGCAGGTCAGGGTTTTCTCTAGGAAACAGACTTACTAATAGTAACTCAGTTCATACAGTAAATGGGAACTTATTTTTAACAATATGGCATAATTTTTACTGCCATCCAAATGAAGTCAGGGAGGTTCCTCACTCCCCCTTGACTTATGTTTCTCTGTCAAATCTTTGATAGAGTGAAGTCTTAATAATGTGGTTGGGGAGCAGTATTTCTAGTATTGTTTATCTGATGGATAGTTAAGCTAATAATGTAAGGGTATGAAAATTGCTGAAGGAAGACCCCAGACTCAGATAATATGCAAAAACAAAGAGCATTTATTCTGCAGAAATAGCCAGCATGCAAGGGTCAACCATTCTTTGAAGTGACAACCCCAGAAAAAGTCATGTAGGCCTTCTTATAGGGAACCAGGAGAACTCTCTAGAATGATTAGGTAATCTCAAATTTTATTCATGGGTGGTAGGAGATTCACAGGTGGTCTGTGGTCTGTATTGATATGTCATAAATATTCAACCTTGTGATGAAATAGGGCTGCCCAGTGCAGATGGCCTATCATAAGATAAAATAATTCTCCATTTTTATGGTTGTCCCCAGACTGTTCTTTGGGGTTGGTGGTTATGATATTGGTCTGGGTTTTATGGTCTGTTCCTAGAGTTGGTATCTTCTGACTTAGTTTCTGGGTTATATGGTTTATACCTGGAGCTGGTGCCTTTTTTGAAATCAGGCCTGGTCCTTAAAGAGAGACAAATAGAGTTTATGTTGCCTTTTCAATAACACATTGAAAGTCATAAAGACCAATTATGATAACTAGTAGAAATAATATTAGATGGCCATAAAATGGAGAAACACAACTTAGCCACATCTCTAACTTCTTTCTCAGCCTGCTTGTCCTTTGAGTACAAGAAGGCAACTGATTTGCTTGAGTTGATTTTATAACCAGCCACTTTGCTGAAATTGTTTATCAACTGTAGGAGTTCTCTGGTGGAGCTTTTGGGGTCGCTTAAGTATACTATCATATCATCTGCAAATAATGATAGTTTAACTTCTTCCTTTCCAATTTGTATCCCTTTGACTTCCGTATGTTGTCTAATTGCTCTCTCTAGAACGTCAAGTACTATATTGAAAAGATATGGAGAGAGAGGGCAGCCTTGTCTGGTCCCTGATTTTAGTGGGATTGCTTGAAGTTTCTCTCCATTTATTTTGATGTTGGCTACTGGTTTGCTGTATATTGCTTTTGCTATGTTTAGGTATGGGCCTTGAATTCCTGTTCTTTCCAAGACTTTTAGCATGAAAGGATGCTGAATTTTGTCAAATGTTTTTTCAGCATCTAATGAGATGACCCTGTGTTTTTTTCCTTTTAGTTTGTTTATGTAATGGATTACATTGATGGATTTCTGAATATTGAACCATCCCTGCATCCCTGGGATGAAGCCTACTTGATCATGGTGAATGATCTTTTTGATGTGCTCTTGGATTCAGTTGGCAAGAATTTTATTTAGTATTTTTCAATCAATATTCATAAGGGAAATTGGCCTGAAGTTCTCTTTCTTTGTTGGATCTTTGTGTGGTTTTGGTATCAGTGTAATTGTGGCTTCATAAAACGAGTTGGGCAGGTTTCCTTCTGTTTCTATTTTATGGAATATTTTGAGGAGTTTGGGCGTTGGGTCTTCTTTGAAGGTCTGATAGAATTCTGCACTAAAACCATCTGGTCCCGTACTTTTTTTTTTGGTTGGAAGACTTTCTATAACCCCTTCTATTTCTCTAAGGGTTATGGGATGGTTTAGCTGATCTAATTAATCCTGATTTAATTTTGGTATTTGGTATCTGTCTAGGAAATTGTCCATTTCCTCCAGATTCTCCAGGTTATGGGATGGTTTAGCTGATCTAATTAATCCTGATTTAATTTTGGTATTTGGTATCTGTCTAGGAAATTGTCCATTTCCTCCAGATTCTCCAGTTGTGTTGAATCAAGGCTTTTGTAGTATGATCTGCTGATTTTTTTTTGAATTTCCTCAGTTTCTGTTGTTATATCCCCCTTTTCATTTTTAATTTTGTTAATTTGGATTCTGTCTCTGTGCCCATTGGTTAGTCTGGCTATGGGTTTATCTATCTTGTTGATTTTCTCAAAGACCAGCTCCTGGTTTTGTTGATTCATTGTATGGTTCTCTGTTTGTACTTGATTGATTTCAGCCATGAGTTTGATGATTTCCTGTCTTCTACTCCTCTTGGGTGATTTAGATTCTTTTTGTTCCAGGGCTTTCAGGTGTGCTGTTAAGCTACAAATGGTGCTGGTTCAACTGGAGGTCAAAATGCAGAAGAATGAAAATTGACCCATTCTTATCTCCTTGTACTAAGATCAACTCCACATGGATCAAGGACCTCCACATAAAACCAGACACACTGAAATGAATAGAAAAGAAATTGGGGAAGACCCTGGAGGACATGGGTACAGGGGGAAAGTTCCTGAACAGAACACCAATAGTTTATGCTCTAAGATCAATTGACAAATGGGACCTCATAAAATTACAAAGTTTCTGTAAGGCAAAGGACACTGTCAGAAGGACAAAAAGACAACCAACAAATTGGGAAAAGATCTTTACCAACCCCACATCCGAAAGAGGTCTAATATTCAATATATACAAAGAACTCAAGAAGTTAGAGCCCAAAGAACCAAATAACCTTATTTATCTTTTTTTTTTTTTTTTTTTTTTTTTTTGGTTTTTCGAGACAGGGTTTCTCTGTGTAGCCCTGGCTGTCCTGGAACTTACTCTGTAGACCAGGCTGGCCTCGAACTCAGAAATCCGCCTGCCTCTGCCTCCCAAGTACTGGGATTAAAGGCATGTGCCACCAACGCCTGGCTGCCAAATAACCTTATTAAAAAATGGGGTACAGAGCTAAACAAAGAATTTTCACCTGAAGAAATTCAGATGGCTGAGAAGCACCTTAAGAGATGTTCAACATCATTAGTCATCAGGGAAATGCAAATCAAAACAACCCTGAGCTTCCACCTCATACCAGTCAGAGTGGCTAAGATTAAAAACTCAAGAGACAACAGGTGCTGGTGAGGATGTGGAGAAAGAGGAACAGTCCTCCACTGTTGGTGGGAGTGCATGATGGTACAACTGCTCTGGAAATCAGTCTGGTGGTTCCTCATAAAATTGGGCATGACACTTCCAGAGAACCCTGTCATACCATTCCTGGGCAAATACCCAGGGGATTCCCCTGCTTGCAATAAAGACACATGCTCCACTATGTTCATAGTAGCCTTATTTATAATAGCCAGAAGTTGGAAGGAGCCCAGATGTCCCTCAAAGGTGGAATAGATACAGAAAATGTGGTTATATTTATACAACGGAATACTACTTGGCATTAAAAATAGTGAATTCATTCAATTTGTAGGCAAATGGTTGGATCTGGAAAATATCATCTTAAGTGAGCTAACCCAATCACAAAAGAATACACATGAAATGCAGTCACTGATAAGTGGACTGCCCAGAAGCTCTGAATACTCAAGGCACAATTAGCAAATCAAAAGATTCCCAAGAAGAAGGAGGGAGAGGACCCTGGTCCTTAAAAGACTGGATCCAGTTTTGTAGGAGAGTACCAGAACCGAGAAATTGCAGGGGGGTGGGTAGCGGGGGAGTGATTGGGGAATGGGTGGGGGAAGAGGACTTATGGGACATATGGTGAGGGGGGAACTGGGAAAGGGGAAAGCCTTTGGAATGTAAACAAAGAATATAGAAAATAAATTTAAAAAATAAATGTAAATAAAGAATATATCCAGTTAAAAAAGAAGACTGGATTGGATGATCTGATGGGCAGTATCTAAGGGGCTATGCATTGCGGACCTGAGGGAAAATCTTATCCAAAATTAATTGTAATCCTTTTAAATACTCAGAGATTAAACAGGGGCAATCTGTTTGCAGTGCAGCCTATACCTGAGCAATTACAAGAGGTAGTCACCCATAGATTATTTTGTATGGGGTAGAATGTTTTTGGTAGGAGTCATATAAGACCCTGAGAAGGGTGTAGGGTAACACCTCAACCTAGTTACCACCAGTCTCAAGAGTATATTTAGTTAAAAATCTCTGTTAAAGCTCTATTTATCCTATCTAGCATTCCTGAGCTCAGAGAATGATACTTATAATAAAGTTAAAAGCCTTAGAGAAAAATTGAGATAACTTGTCTGTGAAGTCCAAGCCATCATTGTACCCCAGAGATATGGGGAAGCCAAAACTGAAGATAATTTCCATTATTATTTCTGAGCTACCATATGTGTCATTCCCACTCGGGGTGGAAAAGCCTCTGCCCGGCCTGTGATGGTAAGAAAAAAGACCAGCAGATATTTGCAGACATATAGTACTGGCTTGCCTTCAGTTATGTCCAATTCCCAAGATTCTCAGTACCTTGACTCCGTTGACCTGGGGGAGGCATGTTATCTTTCCATTTACCTGGTATAGGTCAGACAGCCATCTGAAATGATTTGAAGTTTTTGTCAGTGTTGAGGTAGCCAGACAGAAAATTAGTTCTGAGAAGTTCTTAGGTGACAAGTGGGTGGAACCATTTGGTATGCAGATTCCTCTCTCAAGTAAGATCCACTGTGGCTCTGCTGAGCCCCCAAGTAAAAAATGACTTGATCTGTTCTGGATCTTACCCAGGAACATCTTCATTGAGGCAGAGTTAGGGTTCAGAGAGAGAAGATAGTACCAGATTGGTCTGGAGTTTGAGTTTCCTGAGAGCCGCCTCTTGGGCAACTTAATCAGAGTTGTTAAGTTGGGGGAGTTTTATTATTTTGGTGCCCTGGCCAGTTCAGTTCATAGCCAGGCCTCTGGCAGATAGGACAATTTCCTGGTT
This sequence comes from Apodemus agrarius, assembly GCA_964023405.1. Lineage (NCBI taxonomy): Eukaryota > Metazoa > Chordata > Mammalia > Rodentia > Muridae > Apodemus > Apodemus agrarius. The sequence goes on from OZ030014.1 coordinate 28,919,794, forward strand.
ACTTTTCACAATTTTCTTTATGAGCTAAGTATCCCCTCTGCGTATATATCTGTCCAATAAACATGAGCCACAGCAAAAGTGTATCAGCTGTCAGTGTAGATGTTCACATTTTTTTCGCCTTAAGCTCACCTTAATTCTGTGTCAGTGCAATTATTTCTGCTCTCAGGAGAGATAAGCCCCTGGCAAGACTTGTGCCCAAATGACCTCTTTCTGGCCGGTTACCAACACTTCTTGAATGAGGCTGCAGCTCTCCATGTAGAGATCTGCATCTTGGTTGGTAAGAACATCTGTCAGGTCCGGCTGCATAATTTGGATGATGTCCAGTATCTCCAGGCAGTCATGGATGGGTACCTTAATGTCATTGTCCAGCAGCAGGCTGGAAGGATTGATAGCCAAGAATTTATCAAAGGTCAGACTGTCCTTATCCAACAGAAAGGCTTGATACTGAGTCAGAGAGGCACTGGACATCCACTAATTAGTGGCATCCCTCAGCAAGTGGTATTAGAAGTAATATAGCTAGAGTTTCTTCCAATACAAACTTGTTAGCTTTTACAAGAGTTGCAGTGGCTATGATGGATCTGAAGCAAGGGGCTATCCAGAGGCTATAGTATCCAGTCTCTTTGAAATGTAAGATATCATCCTTTTCTAGGGATCCAGGGTCCCTAGAATGAGTTAGAACATATTTGGTAGTGCTTTTCCATTTGAGGCACAAGAAGGTATTCCAGACTGGCTGGAAAGATATTCCCCACTTCTTAGGCAGGTTATAGGTAAAGCCTTAGCAAAGCAAGTCAACCTAGTAGTATATGCTGAGAATGATATTATTGCCTGAAACTTGTTCAAGAATTTTCATCCCATTAAAGGGTAGGTACATCATTCAGAAATAACAATAAGAGAATGAGTCACAGTTCCCTGTTCTAGGTTGTCTGGTCAGTGGTCCATTTATGTATGTGTGATAGGAGATCCCATAATACTGAATGAGTAGCTCCCCCATTTCACGAGAAATATTTATATATACTGCTCACCTCTTGGTGAAGGTTACTATAGGTTATGGGGGTCGTTTGCCCTCCCTAATCCTCTATAGCAATAATTGCCTTGGGTTTGGAGAAGTCTGCCTGTTTCCATAGTGGGCTTTCATTTCTTCCAATGACCCACTTTTTTAATAGGCACATTGGTACTTTTGTAAAGAATGTTTTTTACCATAGGGTGCATGGGCAAAATTGAAAATTTCTAGGGCTTGTACCACAGCCACAGTAGTATACCCCATCTTTATCAAATGACCTTCTTTGCTGTCTCTGTTGGCAAACATCTTCTGGGCTTTTTCTAATAGTTCTGACCTGTTCTTTGCTGCAAAACTATTCATCTTTTGTATCTTCCTACATATATCAGAGGTGTGGTAGTTTGAATATGTTTGGATCAGGAAGTGGCACTATTAGGTGGTATGGCCTTATTGGAGGATGTGTGTCACTGCGGGAGTGAACTATGCTCAGACTGCCCAGTGTAGAAGAAAGGTTCCTCCTGGCTACCTTCAGATCAAGATGTAGAACTTTTGGCTCCTCCAACACCAAGTCTGCCTGCATGATGCCTGATGACACGCTTCACACTGTGATGAAAATGGACTGAACCTCTGAAACTGTAAGCCAGCCCAAACTTCCCATTTGTCTTTATAAGAGTTACTTTGGTCATGGTATCTCTTCACACCAAATAAAACCCTTAAGAGAAGAAGACAACTAAGTAACAAAAGCTAGCTTATTCACCTTTAGACTTACCAGGTCCTCTGGTTCTTTAGAAGTGCATAAGTGAATGTTGTCCAGGATGTATTTCATGAAAGCAGAAGTCCTGCCTTACATCTAACACCTTAAATGGGGTCGTGGGCTTTTGGGCTGCCATTTCATCCCCTGTAACACAACCCAGTGCTACTCAATGAGTGCCCTCCTACCTTTCTCTGTGCTATAGTCCCATTGGTGTCTCCATCTTGGCAGAACACAGTGGATTGCTTCTTCCCTCTGGTCATGAGCCACAAAAGCTGTTCTAGGGTGTGCGTCAGTGGGTTTCATGAGAATTGATCTTTTTCTTCAGTAGTAAGGAAGGTATGGAGAATCTGCTGACAGTTGTTCCACATGGAAAGATAATTGAAAAAGATAGAATCAATTAAAGAAATGAAGGAATCAGAGTTAGTGCTGAAAGGGGATTCTAATTATTCCAGTTTTAGACATCCCTAGTTGAAAAAAATAGTAGAAGGGAGCAGTTATCAGAAAAAGACTGTAGGGGATCAAGGACCAAAGGAGGTGCCACCACAGAACCTGAATCAGAAGAAGAGTTGGGGCATTAGATGGGACCCCCTGGCAGGTATGGAGAGACAAAAGATGGGGGCAGATAAGGGAGAGCTGGATGGTGGGAGAGGGTTATATGTGGACTGGGTGGAGACTGGAATGGTGAAGGTAGAAGTTCAGGTGAGGAGGTAAACCAAATAAATATGGTTATATAGACAGAGGGGCATGCTTACATCTATGAGTCCTGTAGAAAAGGTTTCAGAGGAGGCTCCTGAGTCTCTGCCACAGGCCCTCAAATGGCTCCCTGTCTACCAACAATCATTGTTTGGCCACTTACCCTGTTGTGAGTCATATAAGACCTTCATCTAGGAGATGGTTTAGAAGTTGTTTTATCCCAAGGCAAGATGCATCCAATTTTATCGGAGTGACTGGGTTTACCAAGGGTACTATTTACCATTGTCCAGGATATTTGACAATCAAAAGTGTCCTGAGAAGACCAGTTATCCCCAAAAGTAGGCCATTCAGTTTCACAGAATGTTCAGAATTTACTCTTGGTGATAGGACAATTATAATCCTCCTTGACTATAGGTGCATACAATTTGTCAAAATTGTTCAGAACAAAGGCTAGAGGCCTATTAGGATTGTTTATTATACATGCTATTCATTATTTCAGTCACACCCCAATGTAAACCAGTTAGCATAGAAAGTAGAAAAGATAGAACCAAGAAAGTAGAAATGAAGCCAAAAATAGATGTTCAAAGTCCAGACTTACAAGAACAAGACAAATAGGTCAAAAAATCAGACCGAGAATCTCAGGCAGACAATGAACCATTTTGCTTTTTACCTTCAATGGGAGAATATTGGGTCTCATGTAACTCCTTTCATGTCCCAGATAGGAATCCCACAAAACACAACCAGACAATGACTTACCAGGAGACCTCTATAGATGCTTGTTGCTTTCCTCAGCCCCACAGTTCACCCCAATAGTCTGCAATTTGAATGTGTCTTCTGAGTCTTGGAAAATCTCATGGAACATGCCTCCTCAGGTGGCTCCTCATCCCTGGAGCTCCAGAGTGAAGATTTGGCTTTAGAATATGGGTCAGTGATCTGAATCTCACTGAAATTTCCAGAAAATGTCAGTTCTAACCAGGCCAAACAAAACAACAACAACAAAAGACCACTATCACAATTATGAGCTTGATTTTAATCGAGGTATTCCCATGAGCTGTCTGCCACCTATTTCCTAAGTCAACTTAGGAAGACCAGCTCTGAGTCCATTTCTTGAGCTCCTTTTAAGGACTAAATTCAAAAGTATTTGCAAAGCAGGTTTACAGAAGAAAGGCAATGAGGCAGTAAGGAAATTTTGAAACATCTTAAAAAAATAATTCACCATCTGGTCACCTTGTGATTATGGAGAATGATTAAGGAAGGTCAGGGAGGGTTAGGATATTCTTGAATACATGTCAAAGTCATGGGTTGGGGCAAAAAAGCCTCCTAGAAACAGAATTAAAATCAGAAACTTAGCTCTTTCAGTAAATGGAAGCTTATTTTTAATAATACAGTATGACTCCTGCCTTCAAAATGGAGTCAGGCATGTTCCTTAGTGGTTGGAGTTGAGCATGGATATGTGTTTTATAAAATGAAATAGCACTTTAAAGGTAAGATTCCTGTTAAACTGGGACCATTTCTAATTTGAAAGTGTAGGTTTGCATGCCAAAGATAGGACTTACAGAAAGAAAATTATTATGAGCTGTAAAAAATGAATACCCCCTTTCCTTGTATAGGCCTTTAAGGTTACCTTTGATACTATATTTCCTTCAGACTCCCAAACACAGCTGGATGGTTATGTGTATGTTAAATGCAACCACAGCAAAGTAATCCCTTAGGCCATATGCATTCAAGTAAATAAGCTGACTAAATTGTATTTAAACATTTAAGATTATATATGAGTTTGCATGTATGTATGCGTGTGAGTGTGTGCATATTTGTGTGTGTGTGTGTGTGTGTGTGTGTGTGTGTGTGTATCAAGGAGGCCACAATTTTGAGAGAAAGCCAGGAGTATTATAAGAAAATGATTGGAAGGGGAAAAGGAAAGGGTGAAATGAAGCATTTATAGTTTCAAAATTAGTAGAACAACAACTTCAAAGAAAACTAATTACAGATCAATTTCTGTAGCATTTGTTTTTATTGTCTAGTTCTATGTTTCTGGTATTCTGGTATCAATAAACATGTTTATTAAACTTCCAATGACCATTGTGGAAATAGAGAGTTCTGAGACTGAGTTTACACAATGGTGAAAATCATAAATACCATAAACCTTACCCAGTGTGCTGCTGCCAGGCCTGTTTCATTAACCAAACCACAGACACAGAATGCCTGCTCCCTCCTGAGTTCTGAGTTATGGAACTCAGGAGAGTTTGCACATCAAGTAATGTCCCCTCCTCCTTGAGAAACATACAATCTGGTGTTTGATGTTAAATGGTTGTATTCATGTTGGGCTTATTAAAATTGTACAAGATTTTATTGGGCATTTAAAGGAAGGGAAGAATGGAAGAGAAGAAATTTAAAGTCCTATAAATCCATCTATACCTTGTCAGGATGATCTTGTGTACACAATTAGGGCCAAGCTGAATTTTACTGAATCCATTGGGCCATCCCACATAAAATCTTGAAAGGCTTTTAACTTTATACTCAGAAATTCAATCATGGCTGTTAAGATGTGTTTAACTATCAGGGAATTTAATTTGCTTTTGCTGTAATTATAGTCCAAAGAGACAGCAGAAATGCATTCATTTACCAACATTGGATATATTTATGTGAAAAAATGAGAAACATACTCATAATCACAACTAGCATTTTTAAATAATTTACCCTCAAGCTGTTTATCTTTGCATATATTCTATATTGCCTAGAAGAACACTATGTATATATTTATGGCAAACATTGTATTTAAAACATAGCCACTCAACATTCCTTATCCTCTTCCTAAAATTAAACTCTCTTCCAAGGAATGTTTAGTGTCCTTTAGTTTCCCTGGAAAATCTTGGAATACTGTGGTAGCTTTGACAAAGATAATGCTATTGAAATTTTTTTGTACCTATTGAACGGAGCCATAAAAGTCCATATCTCCTACATCTGGCTCAAATTGCTCTTTGGAACTTGAATCTTAAGTGTCTTATTAAAGTTTAGGTCCCAAAGAAACAGAAAATGGCTACCTGAGGTCCCCATTAATTTATCAAAGCAGGCTCCAGATGCCAGCCTCACCCAGTCTAGCAAGTAACTTACAAAGTCTTGGTTCCTCTCAGCCCTTTTCATCCTTGTTCACTTCTGCCTTAGTCAGGGTTTTACTGCTGTGAACAGGACACCATGAACATGACTAGTCTTATAAAGGAGAACATTTAATTGGTGATGGCTTACAGGCTCCGTTGTTAAAGCTCACACCCACAGTGACACACCTACTCCAACAAGGCCACACATCCTAATAGTGCCAATGGGCCAAGAATATACAAACCATCACACCTGCCCTAAACTTCTCCAGGTGCTTAATCTTACTTCCTGTACCCCAGCGTCCCTTTCCTATCTATACCATTTCAGCTACAAGCTCTCTTGGTTTATATGTTCTTTATTCTTGACTTTCTCTTTGCTCCCTTTCTTTTCTGTTCCTCTCTTGTTCCCTGTCCCCTCATGACTAGGTTCAGTTTACTGGCAATATCTAGTCTACTACTTTCTTTGCTCTTGACTCTTCCATATGCTTTTGCCTGTATTCTACAATAAAAACCTCCTTAACCACACCTAATAGAGGTCATGTATTTATTTTCATTGAGTGAAGAGGTCCAAGATGACAGGGAGTCTACAACCAGATCATTTGTTTTTTGGGGGTGTAGATTGAAATTAACTGAAGTGAGTACTTGCTTAATACTGAGATTCACCCTCACTCCTGCTCCTTGTTGTTCACAGTCTAGATAGCAAATATGTGAAAAAAGAAATATTTAAATGGTATTTCCTAATCCTTTTGCCATGACAGCAGAGATGGAATAAATCAGAGATGAGCTATCCTTACAATGTAGCAAATGTATAAATAAATGTGATTATTTAAGTCATTAAGTATTGAAGTCATTTGTTACCCAGTGAAATTAGGCAAAGAAAACACTTACCCAACCTCATGCTCTTCTCATAAGAGTCATTGGAGGTGGGTACTTAAGAGTACATTATTAGTATTCTATTGTGTGCATGAAAAAAATCTTAGAAATAGTAAAAAGTTGTTGAGTATTATACAACTAGTAAATTTCAAAGAAATGCCTGACATGTAGGACCTATTTACATAGATATATATTTAACTCTTTTGGTACAGAGTGAAGAAATGACTCTGGAAGACAATACTGTCCCTTTACCTTGGAACATACTGCACTCTTAACACAGTCAGTCCTTATCTTGCATGCTGCACTAAATCTTTGATCACAGATATCCCTGTCTTCCAGCTACTACTCTAGCTCAGGAGCTTCCCTGCAACTCCTATATTCCCTGATAACTCTGAAGATGCTCCCTGCATCTTTTTTGCTAATGCTTGCTTGTGTTCTGGGAGGCAATGCTCCTCACTGATAAATAGTCCTCAACATTTGCATGCCCTCTACTTAAATTTTACAATGAAGTGAAAATTAACCTGGCACTTTCCAATATTCTCCAAGGATCTGAATGCTGAAATGCTTATCTTATATATCTAGCTTAATCTACATACATTCCAACCTCTTTTGTACCTTTATTATTTTGTTTGTTAAATCCACTTAGTATGCACAAACTCAAACACATTTTAAGAGAAGCTAACCATACAAGGGTGATATTTTTGGTATAAATATTAGGACACATGACCTTTCAAAATTTACATAGATTTGAGGAATTGAATAGTATTTGTAAAATAAAAAGGCATTTTAAATGCATTGAAACTATAATGTAATACCAGAACAAAGGATAATACTAAAACTTTCTTAATGATGAATGTTAGGAAGAGTGTATATATATTTATAATGTAAAAGTCACTCAACTCATGCAAAATTTATAAATATCACAACATGCTATCTAATATAAAAGATTCCTGTATTTTCCTTCCTTTGTAGGAGGAACCAAAGAACCCCCACTTCAGTCCTCCTTCTTGAGCTTCCTGTGGTCTGTGAATTGTAACATGTTTGTTTTGAGCTTTTGGGCTGACATCCACTTCAGTGAGTGCATACCATGTGTGATCTTTTGTGACTGGGTTACCTCACTCAGGATGATACTTTCTAGTTCCATCCATTCATCTAAGAATTTCATGAATCCATTGTTTTTAATAGCTGAATAGTACTTCATTGTGTATATATGCCACAATTTCTGTATCCATTCCTCTGTTGAAGGATATCTGGGTTCTTTCCAGCTTCTGGCTATTATAAATAAGACTGCTATGAACATAATGGAGCATGTGTCTTTATTACATGTTGGAGCATCTTCTTTCAACAATAACTTTTGCTTTTCAAATTTGACATTGTATACTTCTTCAGAGCATTTTAATTCCACATAGAAAATGGAGGTTTTGATTACCTCTCAAGCTAATAATTGACAATAAGGCTCATGTCATTCAAATTGTATTTGAATTCTTTCTGATACAGTAAATCAAACCAAAGTCAGTTGTGCTTCAATCACTCCTAGTCTTGTCCCTCCATGCATTTTCAATTTGTGAGACTAAATGTTCTTTGACCTTGTGTCTGGCTTAAAATATGACTTGGTTGGCAAGAAAAAACTGAACTAATAACACCAGAAAATAAAGTTTTATTTTATTTTCCATTTTTGATTTGATGTAAATTGAGTTTTGATTTACTACAATTTGGTTTCTTTATATCTATTTTATATGAATGTATAATTTTTATTTTATTAATTATGTGTATATATGTATAACTGTATAAATGTGTGTGGAGGGGTATCAACAGATGTAAGGCCTTTATTCTTCCACAGATCTGTGCTGACTCCTATTTGAATCACTAATAACTATATGTTAATATCTGTTTGCTCAGGGAGAGCTTAAGGTACAAGTTCCTAGCTGAGATTTTGTTTAACTACTATCAGTCAAAGTGGGCAATCTAGCCCATGATTGCAGGTAGACAAGACCTAGAAGCAAACATTTCCTGGTGCTTTACTGAGTACTTTCAGATTTAAGCACCATCCTACAAATGCTACTCTTTTCTCATCTGAAAGGTGAAACAAAGCATACATGCTCTCCCTGAGTTAAAGGCACACATACTTTTTTTCTTCTTTGAGGCCATTAGTATATTATGTCACATATATCTGTCATTCAGGTGTATATGTTTAAATGAATTCTTTCTCCTAACAAGCTGTCCTATGTGGATTTCATTTATATCATATGTATATGTAGATGCAGATCTATGTGATTATATATGTATATGATGCATATATATGTATATTATAAGTATATAATCTTTGCTTAACTTAACTGCTTACATCCTTCCTTTTCTATATCCTTGGGTTTTTAAAAATTATTAGCAGGTGCTTAAATTACACAAAGATGTTTTGTAAACTTCTTGTTCGTCAATTTTAGATTCAGTGTTAAGTGTCCATGTGATTTTAGCTTCTCAACAAAGATAATACATTTTAAGAAATTTGAAGAGTGGTTTTCAGTGTGCAGAGTATGTCTGTCCCAAGGATACCATAAGGATTATTATCCTATTAATGGTTCTTTGTTAGCTGTAGCCCTGGAACTCTCCTAGCAAAATGATCTTTATCTCAATCAAGCAGGATATTTATTCATAGAAATACTAAAATATGAGTTTGACCCTGGAAATATATATAACAATAAAAATGTGTAGTCTATCAAATATATCAGTTTAGCGACAAAGGAGACCATAAATTAGTGTTTATCTTTCTGTTTACACGTACCAGCATTTCAGACATCTCTTCAAAATGTCTTGAGTTTCTCCGAAAGTCAGTCAAGATAGCCACACTTGAGGTGATGTCATTGATTTATTTCTCTTCTGAGCTGGAGGAAGATATAATTTGTTAGTTATATTCTTGAGCAAAAATAAAAAAAATAAAAATGTCTTGCCCTATTTTGTCACCTGTTTTTAATATAACAGAGGTTTAAAAAATAGTCACCCAGTGCTTTGGCTAAGTTCATCAACAGCAAACACTTCTTAGTAATTGCTGGCTGTCATCATTTCTAAGGTTTCATTTCCCCCTCCCTACTGTCTTCACAAATTCATTCAATCAATATCAATAATTTGATATTCTAGACCTCCAGTTTCTCTTATCTTTAGTATCACTTTATTCTCCTTCATTCACTCATATTTTATTGACCAGAAAAATATCTATGATAGGTAAGCTATATTTCATTTCCTAATCAAGATTTTTCATAGACTTTTTGTAGAAATATTTTTTCTAAGATATAGACTAATATTGTGTGTGTGAGTGCAGGATGGTGTGGTCCAGGTCCATATTTTATCAATTTTGTCCTTATTACTTGGAAATAGCATTTCTTTATGAATCTGTTCCTAGGCTGATTGGAAGCTAAACATAGCAAATCACCCAAATCTGTCTGTGGCTGCACTTAGTTTTATACATGACTACTGAGGACCTAGACTCAGGCCTTCACTTGGTAAACCTGTGTTCTTTCCCACTGTTACATCTCCCTAGCCTCCAGCCTGAAATATTTAAACCACTTTCTCAAAAATCTTTTAATCACTACTAAATACATCAGTAAATTGAAAACTGTATCACAACTATACCTTGCATCCCTAACCTACTAAAATCACCAAGCGACTTGAAGCACCAAATCTGACAAGCAAGTTGCAGTTCCTCTGGATTCTCCTATTCAACATCTCCCCAAGATCTGCTGCTTAATTTTTTTCCCTGATGCTCAGTGAAGCTAACATCTGTACCATGTTCTCTCAGTCAGTCAAGCAACTCCTCCCTCAACTCTTTACTTTTTAAATTATTTTGATTGTAACAGGGTCCCAGACAATAGAAGGCCCAAGACCTAAGACCTCAGTGCAAACTGATTCTGTGATGGAAGTACTATTCAGGCCAGAAAACTCAGTATGTGGACAATGCTATGAGCCAAAACAAAAGAACTAATGCATAAAAATTCATAGTTTTAAGGAAGTCTCTAGCCGGTGGTGGTGCACGCCTTTAATCCCAGCACTTGGGAGGCAGAGGCACGTGGATTGCTGAGTTCAAGGCCAGCCTGGTCTACAGAGTGAGTTCCAGGACAGCCAGGGCCATACAGAGAAACCCTGTCTCGGAAAAACAAAAACAAAAACAAAAACAAAAACAAAAACAAAAGAAAGAAAGTCTCTAAATGTGGCAACCATGCTGTACAGCTTCTGCTTCTGGCAAACTGTTCTTGTTAACTGAAGTATGTCAATGGGTCTTGTTAACTGAAGTATGTCAACCTACAATGTGATTTTTGTCTTTAAAAACTCATCTGGAAAAGATCTTGATGATACATTGGGAACCCAAACACCCAGTGTAGTCACTGGACAACTAAAAGAGAAGGACATTTTATTGGCTTAAGCCCATGTCTGAGCAGTCTTCTTTAGTAGATACCCCACAGCATTACAAAATAAAGAAATAAAATTCAAATAAACATTATTTTTCAGATATACTTAAACATTCATAAAATAAATCCTATTCTCTTTCTCTCTCTCTCTCTCTCTCTCTCTCTCTCTCTCTCTCTCTCTCACACACACACACACACACACACACACACACACACACCTGTATGGTGATTCACCTAAATAAAGCTATACTGTGTGAACCATATCCAGCCAGTTGTTTGACACAGGTATCTTATATACTTGTGAACACTTACACAGATTGACTGGCTTAGCACTATGACTTTACCAGAGCTGACGAGTAAAAACTTGTAGCAGTTACATGAGAGCAACACAGATGAGTCAGATGCCAATGAAACCAGATGATGTGAACTCCAGCTTAGAGAATCACAAATGGTACACAGAGGAAATAGGCACTGCTCATTTGCTTTCAAAATAAATCTTAGATTACACTTTGCGGGTAGATGATGACTAAGCTATCAGCTATCTACTAGATTTGAATATTGCTATAATTAAAAATAGTCACTATGACTCTTATTCTTTCATGATTTTACTGAGCTCCTGTATGACCATTTAGCCATTCATCTATAAATTTATGTATTCAAGGCTAAAACAGAGTGTCACTTTGCATTTGACAGGTGGGAAGTACAGGAGGATGATAACAGATCTGGACTTCTCAAAGGAGATTCTTAACTCTAAACCACATGGCTAGATATCCTTGCATTCCTCAGGTCTTTCTTAATAATCTTTAGTTACTTTTATGTATAAAACACTGTACAAACAACCACAAACTGTTACCAGCTAATGTGTACATATTGGCTCTCAGGACTCATACATGGAATGATAACTTAGGTCCATTTAGAGAAAAATATCACAGAATATATTGCTCTTGTTCTAGGAGGACGTGTCAGTGAAAATGAGATATAGCCTCTATCTAGTGCATCTCGTACGTACATTCCTTGTGCTCTTACCAGAGTGGATGACTATGCAAAGGACAGAAAATACAAATACTAAAATGATGTAAGTATGAACAATACATCATCTTCCAGGCATAGCTGAATTAAAATCCAACTCTTCAAATAATATTATTTCTAAAACCATGAGAATAGATAAATTTCAAGGACTTTTAAATGACATACTACATACCAAAGACTATCAAGAAAAGGGCACTGCAATTTCCAGTTAAAAGAAAAGAAAGACTTTGCTTCAAAAAATGCCTAGGGATCATCTGAGTTCAGAATTTATTCTGGGTCCCTTCCCCTTTATACATAAAAATGACATTTGGGATAACTTTTAAACATAAGTAATATTTATGCCTTTACAAAGTAGAGTCTATATAACTCTTGACCACAGTTGTGTAATTAACTGCAGTTTATACAGGAAAAATCATCTGTGCCCTTCTACTTTGATAATAAAAATTAAATTGCTATATGGACCAGAAATTTTTAGAAGTATTTAAAGATTGGAGCAGAAAGGGAGGCTGGGATACACATTGAAGGTCAATATGTGCATTGCCACATTTAGTGTGTTTGCCAAAATCTATGCAAAATGATCTGAAATGGGAAGTGATCAAGCAAGACTATATGAAAAGATTTGGAGAGAAGAAAGGGAAAGGAAAATAATAATTTTTATTATAATCCATGCCAGCAAATTACAGTCCACCACACATGTAAAACCAAACTAGCCTCCTTTATTAGCTAGGTACTAAGAAAAGTTTGTTGTCTCCAAGTACTGTTGGGATTAAAGCTCAGGGGTACCATGTTTACAAAGAAAAAAACTACAATAATACAACAATCTTACTGTGAGATATAGTCAGAAAAAGCTAGTGACCTTTGTTCCAGTTACACATTCGGCAGATATGTGTCTAGGCCATGGACGTAGTCATGTAAGATGTAGCCTGAGTAGATGCCACTATTCTGGAGTTAATGACTGAAACACTCCTGATGCAACACAAATTGAGTCAGGATAGTTGAGGGAAAGTGATATTAACAGTCACTATAATTAGAAGAAGTACATTTAAAAATCTTTATAAATCAACATAAATGATCATTCTGTGTCTTTTGTTATGATGTAATTTGAAGGCTGGAACACACTAAGGAGCAGACGTGGCCAAACTTGAAAGTGAGACGAGCCTGTATCTAGGAATGTCCAAGAAGAAGGAAGGAAGGGCCCTTGACTCTGGAAAGTCTTAATGCAGCAGTGTAGGGAAATACCAGAACAGGGAAGAGGGAAGGGGTGAATGGGGGAGCAGGAGGAGGGAAGAGGTCTTATGGGACTTACGGGGAGGGGGAGCCTGGAAAGGGGGAAATCATATAAAATGTAAATTAATATATCAAATAAAAAAACAATAATAAGTAAACAAAAAATCAGACAAAAATCTGCATTATCATCAAATGAATTATCTAGTAATATATCCCTTCTTAATAAACTATTGCCTACAGCAAAATAAAGAACAAGAATAATGTTAGTAAAAAAAAAAAAAAAGAAAAGGGGGGGTAGGAGGACAACTTAAGTGAAACCAAGAAAGACAACAGCTATGATGAGAGAGATGTTCTTCAGAACCATTGATGCTGTTGCGTTAGGACAATGGCAGAGAATGAGAGATTATTCAGTAAAAAAAGACATTATTTATAGGGAGAGATGGATATATGTACTTAAGCAGCATAAACCAAATATTAGATTTGGTCTTTTACATATATATTCTTACAAATATAAATTGTAAGACAAACCATCAAAGTTAATCAAAGAATAACAGAGACACTCCATCTTGGAATAGGGTATAATATACTATCCTAGTACGCAAGGATTATTATCACCTGTATTAATGATGATCTCAGTGTGTGATATGATAACGGTTATTTCTGGTTGTCAACTTACCTGTATCTGGAATGAACTACAATCTAGAATGGGATCCAGATCTTAAGGCTGGAAGACACACATTTCTGACGTGGATCTTGGCATGGAGATCTTGAGTCATAGTGGCTATAAAACGTGTAGATCCAGGCAAGACAGTAGACATCTTTAATCCCAGGAGATCAAAGCAAGGTGATCTCTGAATTCAAGGCCAGCCTAGAACACAACAGGTTCTAAGTGAAGAAATGTTTTAGTGCAGGCTTGGTGAACAACACCTTTAATGCCAGTACTTAGGAAACAGGCATGCAGATCTCTGAGTTCAAAGTCAGTCTACAGAGCAAGTTCTATAACAGCCAAGCTTAGGAGTGGAAGAGTGCAGAACAGAAAGATGGTGATAATGAAATAAATCAAAGGGGCCAGTTTCCAGCCCCAGCAAGCAGTAAAACTCAGTAGCTTTGGCCACATGGACCTAGCTTTAGAATCCAAAATAGAAGGGACTACTGGGACAATTAATGCTGGTTATCTGGAGCTAAGAAATTAGTGGTGATTAAGCAAAGACCAGCATCATTAAGGTGAAATCTTCTGGGAAGTGTTTTCTGAGAGCATAAAGAAGTCATGTTCCAGAGACAGCTAAAGTTAGACCTGGTACTGCAGCTGTACTTGATAAGGTGTAAGAGTCACCCAAGTGGTAGTAGATTTGAAGGCATAAGGGGTCATGAAGAGCAGCTGAGTCTTGACACTGAGAGGGCATGGAAGGCTATTGGTGAAGATGCAATCTCAGTTACAGTTGAGGACCCAGGACTGAAGGGGTTATGTAAAAAGTATGTAGTTTGGCACCAAAAAGAGAGCCTATGAGAGGATTTGTGAAGCCTAGTTGCTGTAGAAGACCCTAATATATTGGAGATGCCAGTACCATAGTATGATCATCAAGAACAGCAGCAACAGTGAAGTGGATCAAACTGAGTTTAGAGTGCTACATAGAAATGGAGATGTGATGCCAGCCTTTGTAGAAGCCCAGAAGATCATGAGTGGAAGATCATCCCAGACATCGAAACAAGAAGCTGTAACATTTAAGTTGCCTTGGAGACCCCAAGATGTTCAAGATGTCAGAGCTGTGGATTATCTGTTGAGGAAAACTATTAACAGGGAGTGGAAAAAACCCAGGAGAAAGAAGGTTTTTTGCAGTCAACAACAATGAAAAAGAAGTTGGAAATGTGAAGGCCACTTTGACATCAGACAAGGAAATGAAGAATTTGGAGTTGGCCCTGATGGTTTCCTGTCTTGCTTTGGGAAGAGAGACCTTGAACTTTGAACTTTGAACATTGTTGAGTTTGCTATATACTATGGGAACTTTTGAAGTTGGAATAAATGTATTTTTGCAATTTGCTATGTCTAAGTATGCCCCCATAGACTTATATGATTGAAAAAGCTTCTGGGGGTCCAGGAGTGGACTGTGATGGTTTGTATATGCTCATCCCAGGCAGGGGCACTTTTACAAGTGGCCTGTTCAAGTAGGTGTGGTAATTTTGGAGAAGGTGTGGCACTTTAAGACCTTCATGCTAGCTTGGTGGAAGCCAGCATTTTGCTAGCAATCTTCAGATAAAGAAGTAGGACTCTCAATCCCTCCTCTACCATGCCTTCATGCATGCTGCCATGTTCCTGCCTTGATGATAATGGACTGACCTTCTGAACATATAAGCAAGCCCCAATTAAATGTTACTCTTATAAGACTTGTCTATTCACTGCAGTAAAACCCTAACTAAAACATATATGTAAGAAAATGTATGTTGTAAAGAGATTATTGCCAGATTACTCTAATTTTTGTCACCATACTAAATACCAGTCAGATGGCTACTTATTTGGTAATAAAACAAACCTTGCTACTGATTTTGGAAGAAGGGAGTTGTGAGGCTGGACAATCTGCAGATTCAGGCTACCCCTTTTAAAAGACCATTCGAGAAGAGCTTGCTGTCTCTTGGTGTTCTCTCACAGAAGGCAGAGCCAGATGGTCATGGGACCCTTAGCAGTGTACCCAGCTACTCTTCCCAACCAGTTGTATGTATTGTATGTGACCATGGAAAGGATCTAGAGAAGATAAACATAAAAAGACTAGGGGAAGAGGCTCCATATCTTCCACCATTGGGAAGCCATCATTTTTGCTATTTCAGTTTAATCATGGACCACATCTATTATTTTCTAAGAAAGATGAAATATAAGCAAATGGCATATCGCAAAGAAGAAGGAGGAAGGATCAGGAGGGGAAGAAGGATGAGGAAGAGAAGAAGAAGAGGAGGAAGAAGAAGAAGAGGAAGAAGAGGAAGAAGAAGAAGAAGAAGAAGAAGAAGAAGAAGAAGAAGAAGAAGAAGAAGAAGAAGAAGAAGAAGAAGAGAAGGAGGAGGAGGAGGAGGAGGAGGAGGAGGAGTGCATGTGTGGTAAAAAGTATACTAAAGATGTAAGTAAGAATGTTCCTCTTAAAAATGGCTGCCATTTCTCTTAGACGTGGCAAGGCCTAAGAATTCTGTAGATGATATGCATTAGACAGAAAATGGAGTGATTAGTTATTTCTCATTGGGAAACAGTTATAAACTACCTGTGCTCAGAAAGAATTTGGCTGCACAATACCTGAATTGCAAACACTGAGTTGGGAGCTGAGGAGTATCCCTGGTGAGAGGCAGAAAAGAAAACTAGGTCTGAGCAGATCTCATGAGCCCTGGAAAAGAACAAGTTTGTAATGAGTTAATGTGCAATAACAAGCTACAGAATACTCTGAAGGGAATGTCTTGCTTGCTTTTATTCTTTATCATCACAATGACAGCTTCATATAAAAATTTTGGAAAACATAATCTATCAATCAGTTTTTCCAGCCAAGTACATAATTGCAACATAGCTTCAGTCATGTGTTTAGTGCTAGCTTAAAGTTGTGTCGAGATTACAAAAGTCTTACATAAAAGAAGATAGGAAAAAAACATTCACTGAAAATTGAACACTCTAAATGCAAATGACTCTTTAAATTTTTAAGCACATCTCCATTCAGCATGCAAATAGTACTGACTGGAAGGAAATAGTTTGAAATTGGAAGGTGTCTATACTTGTCTCATTCCTTGATAAAGATATTCAACTGGACACAAGGTCTTTTACCACTACAAATGGATTATTTTAGATAACAATTTGCAGTTACATTAAGTCCTATAAAAGTAAAATCAAAGTTAAAATAAACAACAAAGAAGCTTAAAAATCCCCCAATCAATCCCCGACCACTTCAAGCAAATGGGTTACTACTTTTGTTACTGTCCCCGCTAAGTTAGATTAAAAACATCCACAGTATTTTTCCTGGTCAGAGTTCTGTATTTGCATAACTTCCTTCTATTTTTAAAGTACTTGAGACACATTTAGAATATAACTGAAAGCCAAATTTGCCAAGTGAAATAGCTGTTTGAGACAAGTGAGTCTTATTTCTGACATATGCTGTACAAGCAATTGTGTTAGGATGGCATCCATCAGATATAATGGGAAGCTAAAAATGGTACTATAATATTTCATCCCAATAAAGGCATACACAAAAAGCTTTAATATGTAGACTCTAAATATAAAATATTCCAGTTGATTTTCAAAGTATAGGTTTGCATGAGATAAAATAGCCAAAGCTATTCATTTCTCAAAACTAATGTAGTCCTATTGTGTACAATTCCATTTTGGTGGATTGAAATTAACTTGTAGTCAATATCTGTTTCATAGCATCTAAATCAAATGACTTTCATTATCATTTATAAAATGTGTTTGCTAATAGTGTGTCTTTTTGCATGTCATATTCTCTTGTTAATTTTATCCTTTTCTACTATACATAGAAATCTTTCCAACCCAATAAAAGTGACTTTATCAATCAGATCTAATGGAAAACTTTATCTTACAATTTAACTCAAAATTTAAACCATATTTCTTTTTTCCTGGAAATCAGTAGCAACACAATCTGGAAAGTGTCCTTGATATAAACAAGGGGGAACTGTCCCAATTTACAGAATTAAAAAAAGAAAGTAAATGATGTCACAAAACTTTGTCAATGTTCTCTCATGTATGTTCAAATATCAGTTATTATTTTCTCATTGGACAATTAAATCATAATAAGATGATATGGTGTGCTGTTACTTTTAAAAAGTCGATAATGCTATTTAACACTGACTGTTCAGAATTTCAAAAAATGGCACCTTGAATACTAACTAGAGGAAGGTGTTGGAGTGAGACCTGTGGATATCAGAAAGAGAATTCTTCATCCAAGGCAGAGGCAATACATATTTAGATGATGAAGTCACAGGTTAAATGTCACAAGGATTGGAGGTAAGAGGTAAAGATCTGCAGAAAAAGGTTAAGAGCAAGAAAATCATAGAGAAGAAATAAAAGTGAGGTCAAGGAGTAGCATTGATCAGATAGGACTTGCAGACAGATGTTTGTATCATACCTCCTCCCTGGGCAAGTGGTCCAATAAGTAGTGAGATTTCAATAGTGGCATCTGTGTTGAAAATAAGCTTCAAGAGAAACAGTTCAAACAGAGATATTAGTAAAGAAATCCAAGAATGACTCAGCTGCAAAGGAGAAAGTCTAAAGCTATGAAACTGAGAAGTATTCAGAAGGTAGGAAGCTTCAGCAACACCCCTTCAGCTATCTTAGTATAAAAGTACAAACCACTGTAGTTGGAATGATTGGTAGATTTATGCAATCTCTATGAGCTATATAAATCAACATCCTATGATTTAATGGTACTTATACAAGATAAGTAACTTTGGCCTTAGACTATTCAGCTATATGCTTGATGACATGAAATAACAGAGAGATTATTCCTGTAAATTTTATAAGAAATAAGAGGTACAATTTTGTTCTTCATATATTTGTTAAGTAGATGTGCATTATACAAACATAAAATTACAGAACCTTTCCCATGTTTTATAAAAGTAAGGAGGATTCTGAAAGTAATAAAGCAAATGATACCGGAAAAAAAATTTTTAAACTATAAACATATAATCTGTTTAAATATATCTTAAGATATCAAAAATAATACTAGATTGTTTTAATATAAAACATTTATAAATGTTTCAAATGAAAACATTAAGCATATGCACTCCAAAATTAAGTATTGATTTGCATAGGATCAGACTATATTCAGTTAATTATGATTTCATAACATGTATCTTTAAAAGGCTTTATCTTGATTTGAAGATATCACCAAAGTGCATATCTATGTTTTAGGTGAGCCAATTTCATAAACTCAAGATGATAGCACATGTACAGGAGTTCTTTAGACTTATTTATTATTATATCTAAGTACACTCTAGCTTTCTTCATACTCACCAGAAGAGGGCATCAGATCTCTTCACAGATGGTTGTGAGCCACCATGTGGGTGCTGGGATTTGAACTCAGAGCCTTCAGAAGAATAGTTGGTGCTCTTAAGCACTAAGCTATTAATTTCTTCATCCCAGTATTTCTTGATTTTTTTAAAAAGTAACATTTTTCAGGAGGGACTACGGGTATCTCAGGATTATTTACACAATACTCCCCAGGCTTACAAAATAAGAACTAGTAGAATACAAAGGACACATGTTGTGAGTCACGTGGGATTTACTGATGTTTTGACTACTCAGTATTACCACTGAAAATAAAGTGAATTCTTTACTACTAGAAATGGCTTGGTAAATATTTAAATGGATGCTTTGGAGATGATAGTTCAGTTGGTAAAGTGCTTCACTTGAATTTGAGCTTTATTAGCCATGTAAATACATGGAAATGGTAAACTTGATTATCACAGAATTAGGATGGCAAAGACAGGTGAGTCTGGGTTTTGTGTGTCTGCTAATTTACCAAATCCAATGAAAATATCTGTCTCAAAAATCAATGTGGGCATCACACAAAGGCATGGTGACTGTGACGGTTTGTATATGTTTGACTCAGGGAATGGCACAATTAGGAGGTATAGCCTTGTTGAATAGGTGTGTCACTGTAGGCATGGGCTTTAGGATCTTCTTCCTAGTTTCCTGGAAGTCAGTATTCTGATAGCAGCCTTCAGAAGAAGATATAGAACTCCCAGCGCCTCCTGAACCATACATGGCTGACGATAATGGACTGAACCTCTGAACCTGTAAGCCATCTCCTATTAAATGTTGTCCTTAAAAGAGCAGGGTTGGTCATGGTATCTGGTCACAGCAATGAAACCCTAAGACAGTGGCACAAAAGTTTAACCCTAGGACTCAGAGGGCAGAACAGTCAGAGTTCTATGAATTCAAGTCTACAATCTACATAGTAAGTTCAAAGCCAAGACTACAATGGCCTCCCACCCCCCAAAAAAGTCAATGGAAAGAGAACTGATGACTGATACTCTACCTATAGTTGACCTCTAGCTTTCATATGAGTTTGTGTAGAGAGAGAAAAAGAGCATGGGAAGGAAGGGGAGGATGATGGTGTTGATGAGAGGATGTGAGAAGAGAGAAATAAAAAGGAGGAATAGGAGTAGAAGGGAAGAAAGAAAAGGGAAGAGGAGACTAAAATGACCATCAAATGTGTATGAGGTGGGGTTGGAATGCAGACAGGTCTAGATGGTCTAGTGTGACTAAATAAAGAACAGGGATGAGTGTTTTCGGTGACAGGGCTGTGTTCACTGGAATACAAAATTGAGGACTCAGAAACTTCAGTTCTATTTAAAAGTAAAGAGGATAAGCCTCTGGAGCTGAGAAGAGGTTAGATAATGGAGAGGCTTAAGACCATCTATTGTTGTCTACCTTATGGAATGCCATCCAGGTTTATGAAATTTACAGTAATGGACAAATAAATCAACTATACTTGATTTAATGGCTCTTTTCTCTGCAAATTTCAATGTAAACTTCAAGAATTCAGTTATGTTATTCATGGCACCTAATAATAGAGGAAAAAGTCTGTTGGAGACACTGAAATCACTCATTGAACAAGGTATCTGCTATATCCAAGCAATTAGTCAAGGGGAGAACCATCATTTGGGGCGCTTCCATCAGAACATAGCAGCATGATTTTGCTGGGTTCATGATCTCAAACTCTACATGTACTGTGAGGCTCCGGAAAATTAAATATTTTTAGAAGATAGGAACTAGGCTGGTATGGCCTAATGAATAAAGATGAAACAACCCAGAAATAATATCACAATGAGGTATGAAGTAACAGACTGCGGTTATCTGAAATGGCCAGTTAAAGGTACAAGGATCTCTCAAAGGAGGAATGGATACAGAAAATGTGGTATATTTATACAATGGAATACTACTCAGCAATTAAAAATAATGAATTCATGCAATTTGTAGGTAAATGGTTAGACCTGGAAAATATCATCCTGAGTGAGCTAACCCAATCACAAAAGAATGCACATGAAATGCAATCACTGATAAGTGGATATTAATGAGCCCAGAAGCACTAAATACTCAAGACACAAATAGCAAGTCAAATGATTCCCAAGAAGAAGAAAGGAGAAGACCCTGGGCATGTAAAGATTGCATCCAGTTTAGTAAAGAAACTGAGGGGGGAGGGGGAATGATTGGGGAATAGTTGGGGGGGAGAGGAACTATGGGAACTATGGTGGGTGGGAACTGGGAAAGGGGAAAGCCTTTGGAATGTAAACATAGAATATAGAAAATAAAAAAAAGAGCCAATGCAAAAAAAAAAAAGGTACAAGGATCTGGAGGCTGCATCAGAGAAATACTGAAAGAAGGAGAATAAGGGGACAAATACATCTCGGAGCCTTCAGTACTAGGCATTCAACTGAATGATTTTATTGTTGAAGACATAGCCATTCTTTGAATGAAAAGAGGCATAAAAATCTCAGGCAGAACTTAGAGGATGAACCTAGTAATACCAGTCCCTACAACTAGGGCATGTTTCCCAGATCAGCTGTAAAAATATCTTTTTGATAGTGTCTTACTATGATATCAAAAATTAAAGGCATTCTTCTCAAACAAATGATGATGGAAATGCATATTTACTACAAGACATCAAATTTACATTTTAAGTAAATATCAGCTATTTAGATGTCTTTATCCTTTTGCAACTTACATTTCATATACAAATTTAAATAAATAGTAAAATAACACAAAATTGAGTTTTACTGCAGATCATCAGTATATTTTCAAATACAGAAATGGAAAGCTATAGGAAATTCATTTCCATTTTCTCATCTGTTAGGGAAAAGATTCTAAGCTCATTTTCTAATTAGCATACAATACTTTAAACAGAAATACAAAAGAAAATTGAAAATATTTGGGCAGAAATGTCTCTATTGCCATCCACCATACTTCTTGGGTCTAGTGTGAATACACCACATGCGTATTGATTACTATTTTACTATAAGTAGGTGTGTGTGTGTGTGTGTGTGTGTGTGAGAGAGAGAGAGAGAGAGAGAGAGAGAGAGAGAGAGAGAGATTGAAACTTTTAATCCTTTTGACCAGCATATAGTTAAATAAGTGGAAAAAATAGTTAGCTGTACTGTTTTCAGCTATTTTATAACATACTTAAAGTAGGGAAACTACTATTGATTTCTGAATTTTAATTTATATTCTGAGTAGCCAGTTAATGAAGTAACAAAGAATTGGCTAAGTAAATGTGTGAGTAAGAACTTAAATCCTTATTTCTTCAAAAGTATTTCATGCTCAAATTAAAATATTCAGTATGATGTTTAGAAAAATTCAGACATGAGCCATTCATTAGAGTTAATTAAAATTAAGCAATTTGAATGAGTGTTTGATAGTGTTTCTATTATATTATCAAAACAGTTCTAATTCAGTCAGCACAGTCAATGTGTGAGGCCTCTCACCAAGCACAGTCCTTTTTGAGAGAAGGTGGATGCCAGAGTTGAAGCTGTTCTAGTAGAGACTCACATAATATATAGGAAATGGAATAAAAAGTGGGCTTACTTCAAATAAAACATCGTCTATGAATGTATCAGTATTTTGTACTTACCCATGAACAAATTGCATTTGCTCTTGCCAGAGATGATCCAGTTCAATCCACACATGACATTTATAGAGTTGTCATTCCAAGTCAAGACATGAGTTAAATTCATAGGAAGAGGACCTTCTACATTCCTCGATTCAGAGATCAAAGCCATGTCAAAGCAAGTGTCTAAACACAAGGCAAGAGACAGCAAGGCTTACAAAATTAAGCTCAAGCAGGGATGAAGCAGTAAAGGGCGACCTACATCCATAATCATTTCCAACTCATGTCAAAGCAGGTATGAATTTCAACAACTTGTATGATATTGATATCTATTTCATTTCATTTATAAGTACATATAGATTTTTTTGTTTGAGTGAGTAAGATGTGTGTGAGTAGTGTTTCTGTGTGCATGTGTGTCTGTGTATGAGTGTTTATATGTGCGAGTGTGTGTGTGTGTGTGTGTGTGTGTGTGTGAGAGAGAGAGAGAGAGAGAGAGAGAGAGAGAGAGAGAGAGAGAGAGAGAGAATTGGCTTATGTGTCCCCATTCTAGAAAATGAGGGGATAACTTTGGGTATTGGTCTTCCCCTTCCCCTTTGTTCAAACTGGTGTCTTTTACTGTGCAACATAAGTTTCTTAGGTTCTTCTATCTCATCTCTAGGCTACTGAACACACAGTGAGATTACAGGTTCATGTGCTTTTTGGAGGTTTTGGTGATTGCAACTCATACTTCAATGCCAAGCATATATCCATGGAGTCATGTTCTTATACTCTAGGGGGCCATCTTCCATGTTCAGTGTCTGCTATACACACATGAACACATAATTAGATCTTTTCAGAGAAACAGACACAGGGTTCCCTCTCTGCCATCTCCTTTCTCCCCCACCAAGGTGTGTGTGTGTGTGTGTGTGTGTGTGGTATAAACTTCTTGAGTCAGTGATTCTTAGTTGAAAGTGTTGATTTTTATCCAACAAAACAAAACAAAACAAAACAAAAACACAATTAAAAAAATCAATCATATTCACAAAAACATCTGGAATATTTGACCATTTTTTTCATTCCTTTATCATTCTTTATTATTTCCAGTCTCCTTATTTCTAAAACTTGCTTTAAAGTCTAGGTTGCAAGTTGAGAACAAGCAAGGTGGCCTTTACTTCCACAGTAAGTCTTCCTTTATTGTAAAGATTGTACTTAAAGTAAAAGGATAGATATGGAGCATTGGCAATAGCATTATTATTTTTTAATTATATTCTCCCATGAGTCAGGCTACAGGCATAGACTCTCATTGGCCAAACTTCAGGAAAATTGTACTAGTTACAGAGTGATTTGCTTTTCATATATTTTTCTTTATATCCTTTGTGGTTTATAACAAGGAAGGCCCAAGAAAGAATGTTTGACTCTCAACTCAGGAAGCAATGTTTAACCACTTCTGGAAGCCAAAGAGAGTCTCTCTCTCCTTCCCTCCCTCCCTCCCTCCCTCTCTCTCTCTCTCTCTCTCTCTCTCTCTCTCTCTCTCTCTCTCTCTCTCATGCTTTTAACTCAACCACTTACATTTAAACCATAACAGTTTTAATGTATATAAATTTTATGAAGGCAAAAAAAGGAGGTGCTCATTAATGGTTTGTTTGAGATTCTAGAGTTTATAAATTAGTTTGTTATAAGGGTTAGAGTCTGATCTGTTGACACCATCATTTCTTAAAAGTATCTGGAGCATTTCTTCCCTTGTCTTTAATTCCCAGTAGAGAATAAATTATTTTAAGAGGCTGCTGTATCGGAAAGTTTGGAAATAAGTTTTCAGTAACTACTTAAATTCCCAAATTAACTAAAACATGAATTTAGATGAGAAAAATGGATAAAATTCAGATATTGAACTCTTGCAATTCTATGCCTCTAATTTTATATATAGTGCAATAATATGATTTACTTTAACTACATTTTTACTAGATATAGTCTTAATTTAAGTTTCAAATGTTGTCCACTTTTCTAGTCCCCCCCCAAAATATCCCCTAACCCATCTCCCCTCCCCTGCTCCCCAATCCAACCACTCCAGATTTTTGTCCTGGAATTCCCCTATACTGGAGCATTTATCTTTCTCAAGACCAAGGGCCTGTCTTCCCTTTCATGTCTAAAAAGGTCATCCTCTGCTGCATATGCAGCTGGAACCATGGGTCCCTCCATGTGTACACTTTGGTTGTTGGTTTACTCCCTGGGACCTCTGGAGGAACTTGAAGGTTCAAATTGTTGTTCCTCTATGGTGTGCAAACACCTTCAGCTACATGGGTCCTTTCTCTAGCTCATCCATTGAGGACCTTGTGTTCAGCTGAATGGTTGGCTGAGAATGACCCCCTCTGTATTTGTCATGCACTGACAGAGACTCCCAGGTGACAGGTATATGAGGCTCCTGTCAGCGAGCACTTGTTGCCATCTATAATAGTGTCTTGGTTTTATAACTGTGTATAGGATGGATCCCTAGGAGGGGGCAGTGTCTGGATGGCCTTTCCCTCATCCTCAACTCCAAAATTTGTCTCTGAATCTCCTCCAATAGGTATTTTGTTCCCCCTTATAAGAAGGATCAGAGAATCTATACTGTGTTCATCCTTCTTCTTGCGCTTTATTTGGTCTGTGAATTATATCTTTGGTATTCCAAGCTTCTGGGATAATATCCATTCATCAGTGAGAGCATACCATGTGTGTTCTTTTGTAATTGGGTTACCTCACTCAGGATGAAATTTTCTAGCTTCATCCATTTGCCTAAGAATTTCATAAATTCATTGCTTTTAATAGCTGAGTAGTATTCCATTGTGAAAATGTACCATATTTTCTGTATCCATTCCTTTGTTGGGAGACATCTGGACTCTTAACCTTCTGGCTATTATAAATAAGGCTGCAATGAACATAGTGGAACGTGTGGCCTTATTACATGCTAGAGAACCCTCTGGGTAAATTCCCAGAAGTGGTATAGCAGGCTCCTCCAGGAGTATTATGTCCAGTTTTCTGAGGAACTGCCAAACTGATTTCCAGAGTGGTTGTGCCAGCTTGCAATCCCACCAGCAGTGGAGGAGTGTTCCTCTTTCTCCACATCTGCACCAGTACCTGTTGTCTCCTGAGTTTTTGCTCTTAGCCATTCTGACTTGGTGTGAGGTAAAATCTCAGGGTTATTTTGATGTGAATTTCCCTGATGACTAAGGATGTTGAACATTTCTCTAAGTGCTTCTCAGCCATTCAATATTCCTCAGGTGAAAATTCTTTGTTGAGCTCTATACCCCGTTTTTAATAGGGTTATTTGGCTATCTGGAATCTAACTTCTTGAGTTCTTAGTATATATTGGATATTAGCCCTCTGTCAGATGTAGGGTTGGTGAAGAGGTTTTCCCAATTTGTTGGTTGCCATTTTGTCTTATTGTCCAGTGTCCTTTGCCTTCCAAAATCTTTGCAATTTTATGAGTTCCCATTTGTCAATTTTTGGTCCTAGAGTGAAATCAATTGATGTTCTGTTCAGGAAATTTTCCCCTGGGCACATGTGTTCAAGGCTCTTCCTCACTTTCTTTTCTATTAGTTTAAGTGTATCTGGATTTATATGTACATGGCTCACAGCCAACCAATAGACTGAGCATAGGGTCCCCAATTGAACATCTAGAGAAAAGAACCAAAGTAGGTGAAGAGGTTTGCAACCCTGCAGGAGGAACAATAATATGTACAAACCAGTACCCCCAAAGATCCCCAGAACTAAACTAAATGGAGGGATGATGGCTCCAGCTACATATGTAGCAGAAGAAGACCATTTCAGACATCAATAAGAGGAGAGGCCATTGGTCCTGTGAAGACTAAATTCCATAGAATAGGGTAATGTAAATCAGGAAATAGGAGAAGGGGGAGAAGGAACAGGATAGGGGTTTTTTGGAAGGGTAACTTGGAAAGGGGAAATCATTTGAAATGTAAGTAAAGCAAATATTTAATACAAATAAGCAATAAAATGAATGTATAGATTTGCATTCCTTTGCATGCTAACTACCAGTTTAACCAGCACCATTTGTTGAAAAGGCTATCTTTTTCCACTGGATAATTTTAGCTCCTTTGTCAAGGATCAAGTGACCATTGGTGTATGGGTTCATTTCTGGGTCTTCAATTCGATTCCATTGATCTACCTGCCTGTCACTGTACAAATACCATGTAGTTTTTAATACTATTGTTCTGTAGTACTGCTTGAGGTCCAGGATACTGATTCCCCCAGAAGTTCTTTTACTGTTGAGAATAGTTTCAGCTATCCTGGCTTTTTTGTTATTCCAGACGAATTTGAGATTTGTTCTTCTAACTCTGTGAAGAATTGAGTTAGAATTTTGATGGGTATTGCATTAAATCTGTAGATTGCTTTTGGCAAGATGGGCATTTTTACTATATTAATCCTGCCAATCCACGAGCATGGAAGATCTTTCCATCTTCTGAGGTCTTCTTCAATTTCTTTCTTCAAAGACTTGAAGTTCTTGTCATACAGATCTTTCACTTGTTTGGTTCAAGTAACACCAACATACTTTATATTTTTTGTGATTACCATGAAGGGAGTCATTTCCATAATTTATTTTTCAGCCTGTTTATACTCTGAGTACAGGAAGGCTACTGGTTTGTTTGAGTTTTGTATCAGACAATTTTATATCAGGCAACTTTGATGAAGTTGTTTATCAGCTGTATGAGTTCTCTGGTGGAGTTTTTGGGGTCACTTAAGTATACTATCATATCATCTGCAAATAGTTATAGTTTGACTTCTTCCTTTCCAATTTGTATCCCTTTTGTTATCTAATTGGACTAGCTAGTATTTCAAGTACTACACTGACTAGATATAGAAAGAAAGGGCAGCCTTGTCTACTCCCTGATTTTAGATGATTGCTTCAAGTTTCTCTCCATTTAGTTTGATGTTGGCTACTGGTTTGCTGTATATTACTTTTACTATGTTTAGGTATGGACCTTGAATTCTGTATCTTTCCAAGACTTTTAGCATGAAAGAATGCTGAATTTTGTCAAATGCCTTTTCAGCATCTAATGAAATGACCATGTGGTGTGTGGTTTGGGTTTTTTTTTTCTTTTTGAGTTTGTTCATGTAATGGATTACATTGATGGATTTCCATATATTGAACTATCCCTGCATAGCTGGGATGGAGGCTACTTGATCATGATGAATGATCGTTTTGATGTATTCTTAGAGTTAGTTGGCAAGAATTTTATTGAGTATTTTTGCATCGATATTCATAAGGGTAAATTGGTCTGAAGTTCTCTTTCTTTGTTGGATCTATATGTGATTTTGGTACCAGTGTAATTGTGGCGTCATAGGAGTTGGGTAGTGTTCCTTCTGTTTCTATTTTGTGGAATAGTTTGAAGAGCATTGGTGTTAGTTCTTCTTTGAAGGTCTGATAGAATTCTGCACTAAAACCATCTGGTCCTGTGCTTTTTTTTTATGGGAGATTTTCAATGACTGCTTCCATTTCTTTAAGGCCTATGGTACTATTTAGATGGTCTATCCAATCCTGATTGAACTTTGATATTTAGTATCTGTCTAGAAAATTGTCCATTGCATCCAGATTTTCAAGTTGTATTGCTTTTGTAGTATGATCTGTTGATTCTTTGAGTTTCCTCAGTTTCTGTTATTATATCTCTCTTTTCCTTTCTAATTTTGTTAATTTGGATACTATCTCTGTGTCCTCTGGTTAGTCTGGCTAAGGGTTTATCTATCTTGTTGATTTTCTCAAAGTACCAGCTCCTGGTTTTATTGATACTTTGTATAATTCTTTTTGTTTCTACTTGGTTGATTTCAACCCTGGGTTTGATGATTTCCTGCCTTCTACTCCTCTTGGGTGTATTAGATTCTTTCTTTTCTAGAGCTTTTTGGTGTGCTGTGATGCTCCTAGTATATGCTCTCCAGTTTCTTTTGGAGGCACCCAGAGCTATGAGTTTTTCTCTTAGCAGAGCTTTCATAAGTTTGGGTATGTTGTGCCTACATTTTCATTAAATACTAAAAAGTCTTTGATTTCCTTCCTTATTTCTTTCTTAACCAAGTTATCATTGACTACAGTATTGTTCAGCTTCCATGTATATATGGAATTTCTGTTGCTTTTGTTGCTATTGAAAACCAGTCTTAATCTGTAGTGATCTGATAGGGGGCTTGGGATTATTTCAATTTTGTCATATCTGTGAGTCTGTTTTGTGGCCAATTATATGGTCAGTTTTGGAGAAGGTACCATTAGGTGCTGAGGAGAAGGTATATTCTTTTGATTTAGGATGAAATGTTCTGTAGATATCTGTTAAATCCATTTGGTCCATAACTTCTCTTTGATTCACTGTGTCTCTGTTTAGTTTCTGTTTCCCTGATCTGTTCATTGATGATAATGGGGTGTTGAACTCACCCACAATTATTGAATAAGATGCAATGTGTGATTTGAGCTTTAGTAACATTTCTTTTATGAATGTGATGGTCTAGCATTTGGAGCATAGATGTTCAGAATTGAGAGCTGTTCTTGGGAGATTTTTTCCTTTGATGAGGATGAAGTGTCCTTCCTTGTCTTTTTTGATGACTTTTGGTTGAATGTCAATTTTATCTGGTTTTAGAATGGATACTCCAGAATGATTCCTAGGACCATTTGCTTGGAAAATTGTTTTGCAGCCTTTTTATTCTGAGGCAGTATTTGTCTTTGACACTGAGATGTGTTTCCTGTATGCAGCAAAATGTTTGGTCCTGTTTACACATCTAGTCTGTTAGTCTATGTCTTGTTATTGGAGAATTGAGAGATATTAAGGAGTAGTGATTGTTGCTTCCTGTTATTTTTGTTGTTATTTTATATTTGTGTGGTTATCATTTCAGTTTGTTAAAAGATAATTAATTTCTTGCTTTTTCTAGTGTGTATTTTCCCTCCTTGTGTTTTTCATCTATTACACTTTGTAGGGCTGGATTTGTGGAAAGATATTGTGTAAATTTGGTTTAATCATGGAATATCTTGGTTTCTCCATCTATGGTGAATGAGAGTTTTGCTGGTTATAGTAATCTGACCTGGCATTTGTGGTATCTTAGGGTCTATATGAGATCTGTCCAGGATCTTCTAGTTTCATGGTCTCTGGTGAGAAATCTGGTGTAATTCTAATAGGTCTGCCTTTATACGTTATTTGACCTTTTTCCTTACTGCTTTTAATATTCTTTTTGTTTGTTTGTTTGTTTAGTGCATTTGGTGTCTTGATCACTATTTGATGGGAGGAATTCCTGTTCTGGTCCAGTCTTTTGGAGTTCTATAGACTTCTTGTATGTTCATGGGCATCTCTTTCTTTAGGTTAGGGAAGTTTTCTTCGACAATTTTGTTGAAGATATTTACTGGCAATGTAATTTATAAATCTTCACTCTCATCTATACCTATAATCCTTAGGTTTAGTCTTCTCATTGTGTCCTGGATTTACTGAATGTTTTGGTTTACAAGCTTTTTGCATTTTGCATTTTCTTTGACTGTTGAGTCAATGTTCTCTATGGTTTCCTCAGTGCTTGAGATTCTTCTATCTCTTCTATTCTGTTGTTGATGCTTTCATATGTGACTCCTGATTTCTTCCCAAGGTTTTATGTCTCCAGAGTTGTCTCCCTTTGTGATTTCTTTATTGGTTCTATTTCCACTTTGAGATTCTAGATGGTCTTGTTCAGTTCCTTCCCTTGTTTGTTTGTATTTTCATATAATTCTTTAAGGTATTCTTTTGTTTCCTCTTTAAGGGCTTCTACCTGTTGACCCATATTCTCCTGTATTTCTTTAAGGGATTTTTGTGTTTCCTCTTTAAGGGCTTCTGCGTGTTGACCCATATTCTCTTTTATTTCCTTAAGGGAGTTATTTATGTCCTTCTTTAAGTCCTCTATTAGTATCATGAGTTGTAATTTTAAATCCAACTCTTGCTTTACAGTTGTGTTGGGGGAATCTAGGATTTGCTGTGGTGGGAGAACTTGGTTCTGATGTTGACAAGTAGCCTTGGTTTTTATTGGCAGGATTCTTGTGCTTGTCTTTCACCATCTTTAATTATCTCTGATGTTGGTCTTGCTGTATCTGGTTGGAGTTTGTCCCTCCTGTGGGCCTGTAAGCCTGTGTCTGTACTACTAAGAGACCAACTCTCTTCTGGCTGGGTCTGTGAACAGAAAGCTGTGGAACTGCCTGAATCACTGGTACAAATGGTGACTGGAAGGCTACTGTCCTAGCTGCTCTATTGATCATATTCCCTGAGCAGTCTAGCTTTTCCCCTTCATAGAGATATTGGAGAGAAAGTGGAGATTTCACCTCCACACTCAGAAGTGGAGGCACTGCTGGGAGATCACTCTCTACTGGAGGGCTGTGCACAGAAGGCTGTGGAGTCACCTGGCACCCTGGTGAAAATGGCCTTTGACCAAATTTTGAGCACATAGACATAGCACATGAAATTTGCCCTTATAATAACAATATCTTAAGTATGGCTAAATCTGCTCATTTTATCCCTTTTTTGAAAAGCAGAAATTTCCAGAAACAGATATAAGATGATGCAAAAACTTATCTCCCAATAAAGGCCCAGTGGTTGACCTTATTAATGCACACTTCTATTTTTGTGACCACCCAGATTGAGATGGGATAGTATGGCCCTTTGAAGAGCTTAGGTATGGAATGGTAGGTGATGTTAGACTGTTTCATGGCTTTATGTCTGCATCAGAGGAAAAGAAGAAATCACAAAACTCCTCATTTCTAATAATCTTGAATGATCTTGAATGGATTCAAATCTCTCAGAACAAGGACACTTGATTGTCATTTCTACCTATGACTGCTCTCATCCCTTTTCTCCTGACCACTGACCAAAAGTCTGTCAATGATATTTAGATATTCCTTGTCTTCATATTCACTATGTCCTTCATAGTGGATATTCAAAAATATCCAAATTATATATAAATGCATATATTGGGTATTGGGTATTATGCTATTTGATACATATAATACCTAAAGCATCTCAATTCTACCTATTTTTCAAATATCTATGGTTTACATGGAAAACATTTCCTACCCTTCTAATTTTTGTTTGTTTCTAGAAAAAAGATTTAATTTATGTGTATGAAAGGTTTGCGTGCATGTTCACAAGTCTAGGAATGCCGATGGGAGTCAGAATTGGATGTCAGGTCCCCTGAAACTGATTTTGAGCTGTGCTAGTTGAAACTGAATCCATGCCTTTGCAATAGCTGTAAGGGCTGGTAACTGCTGTTAACATCTCGCAAGCCATCCTTGTCTCTTTTAACTATTAAAAGTGTACAAGTCTGGGTTTGGTGTCTGGTTGTGGGATGGATCCTCAGATGGGGCAGTCTCTGGATGCCCTTTCCTTCAGTCTTTGCTCCACACTTTGTCCCTGTGTTTCCTTTTGACAAGAGCAATTCTGGTTTAAAAATTTGAAAATGAGTCGGTGGTCGCATCCCCCAGCCAGGGGCCTTGCCTAACCTCTGGATTTGGCCTCTACAGGTTCTCCCTCTCCTTTTTTGGGCATTTCTGCTAATCTCAGAGGACATGTGGAGGGACCCATGGCTCAGCTGCATATGTAGCAGAGGATGACCTTGTCTGGCATCAATAAGAGGAGAGGCGCTTGTGTGAAAACTCTATGCCTCAGTGTAGGGGACTGCCGGGGCAGTGAGGTGGAGGTGAAGCACTCTCATAGAGGCAGGGAGAGGGGAGATGGGATAAGGGGTTCCCAGAGAGGAAGCTTGGATAAGGGATAACATTTGAAATGTAAATAAATAAATAAATAAATAAATAAATAAAGTATCCAATAGAAAAGGGAAAAAAGTGTACAAGTGTTATATAATTGCTACTATATGATGGTACACCAAATCTTTGAACTTCTAATTATTTTCTACCACTCATGAATCCTTACTGGGCAATTCTTCACTCTCCCCTGGCTATTTCAACTTTGAGAAGATCAGCACTTTTACATGCAAAATAAAGAATATCATCTAATACTTGTCTTTGTGTGCCTCTTACATTATTATTTCCCTTTGACATAGAGGTCACTAGTTCTGTGCATGTCATGCAAATAGTAGGAAAACATTGGTGGTTATGATAAAATATTATTCTACCATGTATTTACATCATGATTTTTCCATTCATTTATCAGTTTTGTACTTTCAGATTGTCTTATTTCTTGGTGATTGTGACTAATGTCATAAAAAACCTGACAGTGAAGGTGTCTGCTCAGCAGGCTTATTTCATTTCCTATGAAATCCAGACAGTGAGTACTTGTGTGGAGGAACCCCAGGCCACACAAGTGCCAGAATTATTTCTTTGAGAAATCTCCATACCCTGTTACATAATGGAATCACAAAGA
Source organism: Apodemus agrarius (assembly GCA_964023405.1). Lineage (NCBI taxonomy): Eukaryota > Metazoa > Chordata > Mammalia > Rodentia > Muridae > Apodemus > Apodemus agrarius. Next base: position 28,952,777 of record OZ030014.1, read on the forward strand.
TAAAGACCTTCAACACTGGGTCACATAAATCTCAGAACTTGCTATAGTTTTGATAAAAGCCATTGTTTTTTATGGGTTGAAATGGCAGTTCACAAAAGGTTAGTTTGCATCAGATTTACTGCTGTTTATAAAGCATAAATTCTTCATGATTCCTACAACTTATGAATACAACTGACTTGTGTTCTCAAGTGACCTTTGTCTGTTCTCTAAGGTGATTATTTTCAGACATCAATTGTAAGTTTCAATTCTGTTATTAGTGTTGTAGCTCTTGCTTGTGGAAGAGATGTGGGAAAATTTATAATAGTCTTTATGAAATATTGATTATTGTCCTCTTGCCACCATGAAATTAGTGAATTGGTGTTTGGAAACTCATAACCATTTGGCTTATCTATATGCTTGAAGTAGCATTTGTTACTTGTGTGAGTGTGTTTGTGTGCACACATACACACACACACACACACACACACACACACACTGCATGCCTATATTAGTGTCAGTCCTCCCCTTCCACTTCATTTGATACAGGATCACTCATGTTTCCTCCTGTGTATTCTAGGTTAGCCGTCTCTACTTTCCAGTGATTCACCTGTCTCAAAAACAAGTCTACTTGAAGGGGTGTTCTGGGATTATAGATGACAGCTTCAATTTGTTGACTTTCACATGTGATCTCAGGGTTTGAACTTAGGTTGTCTGGCTTGCTTAGCAAGTACTTTACTCATGGAGATAACTCTCTAATTTCCATAAGTCAATTATTAAAGAAAAAATATTTGGAGAATTTTCTGTATTACTTCTCTGAAACTCACCATCCTTCAATATCATTGCCAACCCTCCAAACATGCAAAAGTCCAAGCACATTAGCAATAACATAGTTCTGTTCTTTGAATTTTAGAGAAACTACCCACCTTTGTTTATTTTATTTTAAACCAATGACTAGTAAAGCTGTTCTTGTCATCTAAGGTTGGTGAACATTTGAATTTAGACACTTGATCATTATTTTGCAATTATTTCAGGCACTTGAGAACAGGATTGCTACTGCCAGAGCATGTACCCAGGAAGCAAGTACTAAATAAGCAGTTCAGACTCACATGATCATATTTAAGGACAGAGCTATCTTTTGTGAGGGTTTTCAGAGAACTGAACTGAACATGTTAGTCACTTGGTCAGTGTTCATTAAATCCTATATACTTCCAGCTTCACTCAAGGTAACCCTGTTTGTAAAGCAAGAGTATATTCCCTATGTTGACAGGTAAATATATTACAGAAAAATCCTAACTAATCACATTATAGCCTAAGATGATTAAACAATGTCGGCTTACCCTGATGATATTTGCCAAGATAAAGACTCATAAATTATTTTGGAATCATGATTAGGTGTAATCGTCCTAAGACTCAAATCCAGTAATTGTACTAAAGATAAAATAAGGCCAAATCAAGGTTAGCAAAAAATATAGAGGATTAAATCAAATAACACTGTACATACTAAATGATATATTATAAAGAAAGTTTCATTGTGTCTTTCAAATGCTCATTAACTGAGAAAGAATTTGGAAGAAACACTTTTTAGATACAACATGTATTATCACCTCCTACATCGTTTGAACATGTGGCTCGAGTCTTGTCTTAAGAAGTGAATCCTCTAGTATCCTTTAATGAGTATTTACACAAATATCCCTTTAATTAAACTATCAAGGCAACATAAAAATAATTTATCTATAGAATATCTTATATAGATATTTTACTAAAATATCTATGTGGAGGCTAGAAGAAACAAAAATTGATTTTACAGAATTTCACTTTTCCCAAAATCATTGAATTTAAATTATTTCCTTCACTACAATTGTTTTACTTTGAAATTCTTCAGTGGATCAACTGAAAGACGGGATGGACATTGAAGTAGCAAAATTAGTATTATAGGATGGAGAGCAGTGATATCTGCTTTCCAGTTCAGCAGGGTATGGATACTCAGCCTTTCTATTAGGATGGTCATGTTGTCAGACATATTGATGGGAGGAAGGATGCAGGGAAAACCCCAGAGTGTGTTCCACAGCAAGTGCCACTTGATGTACTGGCTAGTCTTAAGTCACCTTGGCACACAAACTAGAATTATCTGAAAGGAGGGAATCTTAATTGAGAACATGCCTTTATATGATCAGGCAGTAAGGCATTTTCTTCATTAGATCTTGATGGGAAGGGCCTAGCTCATTGTGGGTGGGGCCACCCCAGGGCTGATGGTCCTGGGACTTCGGATAAATCTTATAAAAAAGCAAGCTAAGCAATCCATAAGGAATAAGCCAGTAAGAAGCACCCATGGACGGCCTCTACACCAGTTCCTGCTTTCAGGTTCCTGACCTATTGGAGTTCCTTTTCTGGCTTCCTTCAGAGATGGACTACAATGTGGATGTATAAGCCCAATAACCCCTTTTCTTCCCAACTTGCAATTTAGTCATGCTGTTACATTGCAGAAATAGGAACCCTCTGATAGTTGGGGACTTGTTAGAAATGTGTAGTCGCAAGCTCATATTTAAACAACATCCTTAATTCATAAGGACATTTATATCTGAGAAGTGCCAATGCAAGTACCAGGTTGTCTCAGTGGCAGGGTATTTCTTTTTTTTTCTTTGAACTCAGAAATCTGCCTGCCTCCCAAGTCCTGGGATTAAAGGCGTGTGCCACCACCGCCTGCCTGGCAGGGTATTTCTACAAGAATTGGATATGAGTTCTGGTTTATAGTGTGCAACAGTCCAGCATAGTGGTATATTTATGGAGGGATTATGGAACACAGCCATAGTGTGTACAGGAGCAGCACAGGGGTGGTTCTGTGGTTCATTGCAATTTATGCTGAATAACATCAATTATATCAATTTACCAATAATTTTGCTTAAAATGAGAGGTGCACTGAAATGGAATTGACAGTTATAAGGTCAATCATTTAGAATCTGAATAGCTTTGAATATTTTGTACTTTACTCATGTCTCAGAAGTCCTATACAATAGTTGTTTGAGGGAGATTGAGTTACATAAACTGTAAGTTTCTGGGAGTAAGCATGAATACATATTTCATTAGAGATATGTCTTATGAAACTGAGATTTATATAAATATATACATATATGTAAATCTTATATGCATACCCCATATTGTTAAAATAAAAGTATGTATTTATAGATATATTCTACAAGTTATATACATATATATGCTTTATTTTGTTGGGCTATAAATGTATGATGTATTTAAATGTGTTTATGTATGATTATATAGATGCATATATTCACAACCTATACGGATGAAACAGAATGTGTGTGTTTTTCTATGTGTAAGGATTGTGTAATTTCCTATGAATTGAAATATTTCCTCTTAGAAGAAGGCAGGTTCATAAGACTTTGAAATAATTACATTATCTATACTCAGGAAGTTAACAAAATGTCCAAGATTCTGCAGGTCCCTCTCCAAGGTTATAAATTGGGAGATGCTTACTGTGGAGAGGGGACTCTCAAATCGGAAAGATGCCTACAGGTTGTCCAGGAAGCTCCAGATATGCAGCTCTCCCAAGTTGTCATCCAAGCTGCTGATTCATCTGCCTTTACAGCACCCATACTTTGATAAGTCACCAAGTGAAGTCCATTGACTCATTAAGCTACACTCGGGTAGCGTTCTTCCTTTGTTTTGTCATTGGTATCATATCTGGCATGAATAACTGTTAGCTTATGTCTTCCTCCAAACATTCAAACAAAAGTAAATGCATATGTATATATGATATAGATAGACATAGATAGATGAGATATAGATGTAAATATAGTTATAGATATAGATATGATTATATCTTTAGGGACTGTAATTTGTTGACCTGTTCAGTTAATTTAAAGGCCATCACTCAATTTTTTTAACTCTTCTCTTTTCAGGCCAATATAAGCTGACCTTAGAGGTCTAATGCAATCACAAATTCCTCTAAACATCCTCTCTTAGCTCTCCAATGTTAATTACAGGCAGAAATTTCTAGTATTTTGCTTCTTTAACCTTATGTTAAAAATCATATTGGAATCGGTTGATTTACATATGAATCTTTGCCATTTTCACATGATACTATAGATCAGAAAATACAATTTTGTCATAGTATAAATAAACCATCTTAAAATTTGGTAGGATAGAACAATGTCTTAATCCTTTCAGTACATAACTGTGCACAGGAACAGATTAGGTATCCCATACCCCCGACTAAACCTACACACAAAAACAGCTTGATTTCCAGGAGGTCTGTCATAACCAGGCTTGAAAGTGAGACACTACTCCCTGTCCCAATTCCTAGCTGAACTGGGACCAAGGGGCCCAACTGAGGCAGGACCTATCCATCCTGCCAGAGACACAAATTCCTTCCAGTCCACAACTGTGAATGTGCAGATCAGGTGCTCTAGCATCCCTTACACACACACACACACACACACACACACACACACAGAGAGAGAGAGAGAGAGAGAGAGAGAGAGAGAGAGATCAAACCTAAGAATAATAGGAATAGAAGAGAGTGAAGATTCTCAATTCAAAGGGCCAGAAAACATCTTCAACAAAATTATAGAAGAAAATTTCCGTAGCCTAAAGTAAGAGATGATGATAAATGTACAAGAAGCCTATACAACATGAAATATATTGGACCAGGAAAGAAATTCCTGTCTCACATAACAATCACAACACAAAATAAACAGAACTAAGAAAGAATATTAAAAGTGGTAAGGGGAAAAGGCCAAATAACATGTAAAGACAGACCTATCAGAATTATACCAGACATCTAACAGAGATGCTAAAAGCCAGAAGATCTTTGATAGAGGTCATGCAAACCCCAAGAGAACACATTTGCCAGCCCAGGATACTACACCCAGAAAAACTGTCCATCACCATAGATGGAGAAAACAAGATATTCCATGGCAAAAACAAACTTAAAAAATTAAAAAACTAAAAAATAACTTTCTACGAAGAAGATAATAGAAGTAAAACTCCAACACAAGAAGGTAAACTACACCCCAGGAAAACCAATGAATTAGTCATCTCACAACAAACCCAAAAGAAGAGAACCACACAAACATAATACCACCTCTAACAACAAAAATAGAAGGAACCAACAATCATTGGTCTTTAATATCTCTCAATATTAGTGGACTCAATTCCCAAATAAAAAGACATAGACTAACAAGCAGGATATACAAATAGGACCCAGCATTTTGCTGCATACAGGAAACACACCTCAGTGACAAGGACAGATACTTCCTCAGAGTAAAAAGATGGATACAAATATTTTCAAGTAAATGGTCCCAAGAAACAAGCTGGAGTAGCCATTCTACTATTGAATAAAATAGAATCTCAACCAAGAGTTATAAAAAAGATGTGGAAGTACACTTCATAGTCATCAAAGGAAAGATGAACCAAGATGAACTCTCAATTCTTAACATCTATCCCCAAAATGCAAGGGCACCCACATTTGTAAAGGAAATGTTACTAAAGCTCAAAGCACACATTGATCCTCACCCAATATTAGTGAAAGACTTCAACACCCCACTCTCACCAATGGACAGAGACACAGTGAAACTAACAGAAGTTATAAACCAAATGGATTTAACAGATATCTACAGAATATCTTATCCTTTCTTAGGATGAAATATCTTTCTTAGCACCTCATGGTACCTTCTCCTAAACTAACCATATAATCAGTCACAAAAAAGCCTCAACAAATACAAGAACATTGAAATAATTCTATGCATTCTATCATATCACCTTGGAATAAGGCTGGTTTTCAATAACACCAAAAGCAACAGAAAGCCCACATACTCATGGAAACCAAACAACTTTCTACTCAATGATAACTTGATTGAGGAAGAAATAAATAAATTAAAGACATTTTAGTTTAGTTTAATTTACCCAAACTCATGGAACACAATGAAAGCAGTGCAAAGAGGAAAATTTATATCACTGAATGCCTTCATAAAGAAATTGGAGAGATCCTACACAATCAACTTAACAGCACACCTGAAAGCTCTGGATGGGTCACCATCCATCCCAAAACTTTTAACCTGGAATTGTTCTTATCTAAAGGGAAGATGGGGATAAAAATTGGAGCAGATACTGAAGGAAAGTCCATCCAGAGACCACTCCACTTTGGGATCCATGCTGTCTTCAGACACCAATTCCAGACACTATTGCTGATACCAAGATATGTTTACAGACATGAACCTGTTTTGGCTGTCCTCTGAGAGGTTCTGTCAGCACCTGGCTAAGAAAATGCAGATACAGCCAACCATTAGTCTGAGCCCAGAGATCACAATGGAAGAGTTAGGGGAAGAACTAATGGAGATGAATAGGATTGTACCCTCATAGGAACAGCAATATCAACCAACCAGATCCCACAGATCTCTCAATGACTAAACAACCATCCAAAGATTAAACATGGGTTGGCCCATGACTTTCAATACATATATAGTAGAGGAATGCCTTATCAGAGTTCAGTGGGAAGGGAAATGCCTGGTACTGTGGAGGGTTGTTGCCCTACTGAAAGGGGATGCTGGAGGGGTGAGCAGGGAATGGATTGGAGTATGGGGGACCATCCTCTTAGAGGCAATGGGATGGTGACGGGGAGGGGGTTTGCAGAGGGGAGACCAGACAGGGAACAATATTTGGAATGAAAATAAATAAATTAGTAATAACAAGGAACAATGCCTCTTTTATCTGTACTATTTTACCTTATACAAACCTTTGAGCTTATTCTAATTTCACTTTGATTGTAGAATTGTTTAGGTTACCTGATGTACAGCTGCACTCATGTCATATATGTTCTATGACTGGAGAATTCAAGAGGCCTGTAATGTGTTCTGAGGGCCTTGATAATGCTAGCAGAGATGCATCCTTTGCTTCTCATATGATCACTTTCTAAATATTATCTCTAAGAAGAACTGTGCTCCTCAGCACCCTGTCTACACAACTATGATCTTTATGTCTGCATAGTGAGGTTTCTGGTTTCTGAAAGAAGGCTCAGTAAAAGAAAATACAGAAAACTCCACAGATTTCTAGTGGAACATGAACATCAACTCCGCCCCCCCCAACTGCTATTGGTAACGTCATGTCACAAGGAAGGCCAGGGAAAATTGAAAATGAGAGAAGCATGGGAATTGTCCATAGGGAAGTGTGAGTAAGTCTGGATAACAAATGTAACATAGGACCCACATATACATTAGAGCATAAGCGCTGGGAAGATGGCTTTACACATCAAAATTACGTAGTGGTTTGAATGAGATGTCCCCATATTCTTGGGTGTCTGAATAATGGTTTTCAGGTGAAGACACTGTTCTAGTAGGTTTAGGAATTGTGCTAATGGAGAAAGCATGCCACTGAGTGCAGGATTTAACGTTTTAAAAGCCACATGCATTTACAGTTCAGTCCAATCTCTGTGCTTTCTGTGTGTGGTTTAAGATGTGCAGTCTCAGCTGCTGAGCCAACTGCCTGCCACCTTTATACTTTGCCATCATGAGCTCTGACCTTTGGGAAACATAAGCCAGATGAACCTTCTTATATCTTCTTCTATAGATAGCCTTGGCCATGGATTTTATCAATGTGATAGAAGAATAATAATTACAAGTCATTTTCATAATATATGGTTACAACATACCAAAGTAAGTCATATTAAACATGTTCCAGGCTACACCTAAAGGCCAAGGGGTACTGTCCCCCCCCCACACACACACACACCAATCTTCTTTAAACAAGGTATCTTTATGCAACCTTGACTGGCCTGAAACTCACTATCCAAACCAGGTTAGCCCAGAAGTCACAGAGATCCACCTGTATTTGCCTCTCTAGTGCTGAGATTAATGAAATCCATCATCATACCAAGCCCCAGGAATATTTTTCTATGACATTTAAGTAATAAAAGGAATATGTTACCATTTTTTTAGCTCAAAATTCCCAGACACCCATTGTACACACGAAAATGGGAACATTTCCTAAAATATATATTGAGAAATGTTATCTAACATTCATTCTGAAATCATCTTGGAAAGTAATTCATCACTCCAATTCTGATATTCTGGGAAATACGTTTTTCATGCTACTCGTTAGAGAATCTTTTCCATTGATACATTCTTCTCATGTTTTCTCCTCTTACTCTGAAAATGTTCAGTTTTGCCTTTCTCTTTATGAAAAGTCTCCATTACAGAGAAAAAAACAATTTTGGAAGTTGTCCTTAGTTTGTGATCCAACAAATCTTTCTTTGGTGGTGAGTTCAGTGGCAATCCTGGTCCTTCTTGTTTCTTCTGTAGAAAGGTTTATATACTCTGAAGGGGACTATTACTAGTGGGTGGGATACACTATTAGCATGTGCCTAGAAGTATTAACTGAAGGTCTGCCAGAGTCTCCTCTCCTTCAGCCAATGTTAGCTTCCTGATGAAAGTAGAAGTAGCAAGACATAGAGCGAGGAGGGAATCTTGCCTAACATTTTTGCCCCTTTTGGGCTCCCTAAAGTTCCTTTCATAAATTGTATAAACTGCTCAGTTCCATTTCTCCTGTGCTTTCTAGTGCTTTTCCTGAGCATTTATTTAAAATGTAAACAAATTGTTTTATCTCCTAAAGGGTAGAAGAGTAAAAAACAGAAATAGAGGAGTAAACATGATGGTTTTATCAGCACTGAAGAACAGAAAACAATGCATGTTTGACATCACAACTTTAAGAGGTAAGTAAAAGAATATTTTAGAAAATTGGATTTTTAGGTACTAATATTAGCATCTAATGAGCACCATTTCCAGGTATATATTATGTTTACATTTAAAAGCACAGTTCCTTAAAACTTTCTATTGCATATTGGAATAAATATTTCATCTCAATTTTTAAATTTTTTAACCTACTATTTTAAGTTTTCATATATGTGTACAAAGTATTCTGGTCATTTCAACCCCGTCACTATTCCACACAAAATCCTCCATAACCCTCACTAAGACATGCCCTCTTCTCAATTTCTTAATTTCATGATTTTTTTAAAGCAGCATAGGTTAAAAGTAACTGCCCAAAAGGACCACCCACCAGAGCATGGACAACCAACCAGAAGCCACAATCCTGAAGAAAAACTACCCTCCCTTCATTTTAAAACAGGGCTTACAAAACACACTAAAAGCATTAGTAGTTTGAGCAGCTCTGTGTCTGCAACTAAGAATAAGACTCAACTGAAAGTTTTCCTGCCTTTCTTAAGCATCTTAAAGTCCAGATTTACTTCAGACATTTGCTGTGGTTGCACTGCTCTGTTTGATGTTTAGCTGTGGGTCTCTGCATTTGTTTTAGTCAGCTGCTGGGTGGAACCTCTTATATGGCAGTTATGCCTGTCTGCAAGCACAACAGAGTGTCCCTAATAGTGTCAGGGATTGGTTCTTGCACATCTGCTAAGTCTCAAGTTGGGCCAGTTATTCAGTGTCTGTTCCATCTGTGTCTACGCACTTCTTGTAGGCAGGATAAGTTAAGGTTCAAAGCTTTTGTGGGTAGTTTGTTGTGCTTGTCCCTACCCTGGGTATCCTGGCTGGCTACAGGATGGGTCTTGTTTAAGAGTTGGGGGGAAGTATTGAGGGATCAGTACAGAATAAGGGCTCCACAAGAAGACCAACAAAGTCAACTAACCTGTACTCTAGGGAGGCTCCCAGGCACTGAACCACCAACCAAAGAGATTAAATGGGTTGGACCTAGAACCTTCTACATAGGTTGCAAATGTACAACTAGTTCTTTATGTGAAACCCCCCCAACAATTGGAGTGGGGTCTGTTCCTGACTGTTGTTGAACTCTGGATCCTGTTCCTCTAACTGGGTTGCCTTGTCTAATTTCAGTGGAAAAGGTTATACCTAGTCCTACAGTGACTTGCTATGCCAGGGTGGCTTGGTAGGTAGGGGGCAATTCCCAATTCTCAGCAAAGACTGGGAGGGTGTTAGGAGGGCCTGTATTTGGGAGTACTAGGATGATGCGAGGGGCTGTGATTGAGCTATAAAATGAATAAATAATAGGGAAAACTGCTCTGTTTGGTGCAAACTAACTAGACGTGGAGAATCTGCACAATATGAATGATTTACTGACAACTAAAAATGAAGCATGGAAGATGTGGCTCATTATGAAATAAATGCTTTCTTGATTTAAACAAAATATTCACCAATGTTACTGTGGTAGGGGACTAGGGATCATATACTGAGTGAGACCAGGATGAAGGGAAGATCTACTATGTCACCCAGGCTGGTCCTGAACCCATGGTCTAAGCAATTCTCTTTCTTTAAACTCCAAAGCAGCTCCAGATACAGGGGTTATGCAATCACACCTGCAAATAGCTTCCATGTTTTTGTACAAATGCTCAGAGGCAGCTGCAAGTTTTGTTCACTAACATTTATTAAATAATAATGCAAATTAAAATAACTAAATACCTGTACATAGAGATGCATGCTAACAGTCCCTCTGCTCAGGATGCTAATGTAGTAAAATTTTAATTTTAATATCGGTGTGGACTATCCTCTCACAACTAATAACTAATAATAATGAGAATGATTATGATAGTCAAAATTATCTCATAAAATAATTATAATTGAATCAAATATCTAAATTGTGAGATTACCATTTTTGTAAAATTAATTGAACTTTAAATATATTGTAAAATTGTTATGAATACATACCTAGGCAAATATTATAAATATTTGCCTGCTTATAAAAGGTGAAAACTGTGAACATGATATTGTTGAGCTTTTTTGTTCACATAGTTTAATATGTACAAGCTCAAATTATGAACCTTCATATAAAAATTCAGGTAAGTCAATAAACATGGCTAAAGACATATATTTATACACACATTTCTACACCTGAAAAATAATGATCTATGTGATTGAACACAAAATATATGTCCCACAAATTGCAAACTAAAGGATACCCACAATGTCCACTTTGTAACTCACATCCAAAATATTTATGTGATCCCCTCCCCCTAAAATGACAGGCAGTTGACAAAGGTGTGTTAGAAAGACTCAGATTTTTTCCATTTTTTCAACTACTCCAGTAGTAGGAATGATATCCCTCACTGCATGATGTCATTAGTTTTCTTTTGTGCATTTGTGAGAAATAGTCAGAGTTTTTATTCAATACCCTGGGAGTCATTATATTAGAAAGCTGAAAGCATCCCATTTTAAGAAATGCAAATTCTTGATAATTTCTGAAAAATAGTATCATTTGTGTGAAGTAAAAACCTTCAGTTTGGTAATTACTGTTTGAACCCTCTCAAACATGTTGAGTTAGCATCTTGCTACATCCATACTAATAGTCAAAACTACTGCATAAGCTTGACATCTCTTATACTCAAAGTATGACAAGGTTTACCTTAAGGGTCATTTTCACATTCAAAGCATTACTGGAGCTGACACAGGGGTCTAACCTTGTCTAAAAGGCACTACTCAATGCTCAATGTTTGGCTCTGTTAGCTCATAATGAATGAACCTTTGATCTTGAGGCAGAAGTAGTATCAGATGTGTAGATCTGTTCTTGACAGGATTCTCAAAAGTAGAATCATTTTTAAGCAGTAAGAAATTCAGTAAAATCATTGATGCACTTTCTGGAATTGAGAAAATTTCAAAGAATCATTAGAAAGTATTTTTGAACAGTGTGATTTTTTTTCTGAAAATGAGTAATCAATGAAAAATACCAGTAAAGCAAAACGCAAATTTATACCAAACTGCCAAGTAGTCATGTGAGGTCCTGTGACATTAGTTACACTAGCAAAATGGAAAGCCTAATAACTTGACAAGCAAATATGTAAGGCACAGTTTCAATAGGATAAACATCACATCATACATTATTATGTCACAGATAACTTACAATGGAAGAATGGATAATGAAAATGTGGTTGACTTACAGAATGAAATACTATTCAGCTATTAAGAACAAGGACAGCATTAATTTTGTGGACAAATGGATGGAATTAGAAAATATCATCCTGAGTGAAGTAACTCAGATTCAAGAGGATATGCATAGTATGTGCTTACTAATAAGTGGCTAGTAGCCAAAAAACTACAGAAAATCTAGGATTCAATCCACAGTTCTGAAGAATGTTATCAAGCCATAGAGCCAAATAGGGACGCTTCAATCCCACCTGGGAAGGAGAAGCAAACAATCATGGGAGGAAGAGATAGAGAGGAACCTGTCTGAGAGAGGAGAGGGGAAGGGGAACATGATCAGATATTGGAAGAGAGGCAGGAGAAGCCTTGAGGCCCAGCAGAAAGAATGGAAATATGCAGCCTTGGGGAGTTGAAGGTGAGGGAACCCTCTAGAATATACCAGAGACATGGGAGGGGGGAAGAGTCTCTCAGGACTCAAAGGGAGGGACTTTAGATGAAATGCCAAACAGTGTGAAGAAGGAATTCTTAGAGTCTACCTCCAGAAGAAAGACAGGGCATCAAGTGGAGGCATGGGATTGCCATTCTCTAGTCAAAAAATTCTGACCCAGGATTGATCCTGTCTAACAGATCTGCAAGGACAAGAATGGAGAAAAGACTAAGGGAAAGGAGGTCCAGCAACCAATTTGGACCAATTGGAATCCAAATCAAGAGTAGGCTCCAGGGCCTGACACCACTCCTGATGCTATGGTATGCTTACGAACAGGACCCTGGCTAGCATGGCTGCCCTCCAGGAGGTCCAACAGTCAGTTGAAAGAATCAGATGCAGATACTAGCACCCAACCAATGGACAGAATCCTCAGACCTCTGTGTTTGAATTAGGGAAAGGCAGGAAGAAGCTGAGGAGGGTGACTCCATAGGAAGACCAGCAGTCTCAACTAACCAGGACCTCTAACATCTCTGACACTGAGCCACCAACCAGGCAATATATATGAGATGGTCACAGGCCTGACACATATATAGCAAAGGACTGCCTGCTCTGGCCTCAGCCGGAGAAGATGTGCCTAACCCTCGAGAGACTTGAGGTCCCAGGGAATGGAGAGGCCTGGCAGGTTCTCTTGGTAACAGGGGTGGAGGAATGAGATGAGGAACTGTAGAAGGGTAGACCTGGGGGGGGGGCAACAAGTAGACTGTAAAAATAATTAAAAGTAATAAAAACAAAACAAAACAAAAAAAGAAAAAATTATGACCTGCTCATTTCAACTTGTTTTGTAATATTGCTAGCATGGTGGCAAACAGTTCTTGAGTGCTTCTTCTTATGAAACTCTAAATAATACTCTGTATATTATATATACAGACACACAATTTATAGTATATAATACTATAGCATGAATGCACATATTGAATAAACAACTGGAGTGTTGTTCCCTGGGAAAGACTATCACTCTCCTGATCAGCATTCCTCAGCTGTGTGCAGTTCTTTGTGTCACACTGAGGACTCGTGAACTTTTTCATTTCAACATTTGATGTTGTCCTTTTTCACCTCAGGTTTAGTTAAGGACCTATGTTGGTGAGTCTAAATGTTTAACTTTCAAGATTTCTAAGAGATACAATCTACAACAAACTCTCTGTTCCTCTCTCTCTCTTTCTCACTATCACAGACACAAAATATATGAATATCACACACAGAGACTCAAAAAATGTATAAATATCACACACACTCACTCAGTATATAAATACATGCACAAATATACATACACCCTAATACACACACACAGACACACAGACACAGACACACACACACACACACACACACACACACACACAGTATTAAGGAAAAAGATGCCACAAATTCAAAAGAGATTAAGGAGGAATATATCAGAAATTTTAGAAGGAAAACAGAAAAAATAAATAAATAATATAATTCTAGTATAATCTCAAAATTTAATATATATCTTAATAAATATAAGAATATTTAAAAAACTGTATGAAATATAAAACAACTAGGATAGGCATATTTACCTAACATGATTTCATATGCCAGTCCTTATTTTACCCTAAAAGTCCTTGATTTTCTGTGCTTGATACTCTCAAGCTCATTCTCCCCTTGATTGCTTTGAACTTTAGAGACACCTGCATGTTCAACCTTACATGGAGTTTAAATTTATCCATTGTTGAGCCAAAATACAGAGCTGCTGTTTGAGTAAATATAATAAAATATCTGAAAACACAGAATTAAAAGGAAGACTAGTAAATAAATTCTGATGCATGAAAGAGCCTCTAAGGCTGTAAATGCTAATGATGATCTGTGGGAGAGTTTAATCGACATTAGAGGCAGGAATGGATGGAGATGTGTGTAGAGAAGGAGATAAGTGATTCATACCATAGTAGTGGTTTAAGTAGTAGTGGGTTTAAAAAAAAAGACAGAGAACAGCTGGTAAACAAACAAAAAAAAACAGGGAAATCAACAAAGAAAACAATGCAAAATGTGTATCACTCTAAGGCAACAGCATTTAACTATGATGTTACAGAAATAGCTAGGTACTGGAGGTTTTTGGCTGAGTGTTATTTTTTTCCTCACTGAGAGGCAATGTTGACTTGGGGTAATATAAGCCTGTGATATAAGGTGATTAATGATGATCAAGGTTTTGATATTTACCTGGTGCCTGGATATACAAAGTCTGGGAAAGAAGAGGCAAGAACAATACAAGGAACAAGCAGAGTGGGTAAGTGTGTGAACAGCAAGACAACACTCATAGAAAAGATTACCAGAGACTTAAAAGATGGCATCTGAAGGATACAACAAGCTCAGAATATGGCAAGATTAAAAACAAGCTTACCGATCCTATTCTATCGCTTAGCTGAGGAAGAAGCAGAGGTGAGTCTATGCATTTGGCACATGTAAGATCTCAAAGATGCAGCTGCTGGAAGCAAGGGGAATACAGGTAGGATAAAGAAATCATGGTTGACATTTTCATTGTGACTTGATGTCACTTTGATATAGGAGACAGAAGAGCTGAAAAGATTCATGTGTATGCCTATAATTCAGAAACTCCATGAGAAGGATATGAATAATGGTAGGTGCAGTTTGCTGAGAGCTTGCTTTTGCCAGGAACTGAGCTAAGCATCATAATTACTTCTCACAGAAAATACCTTTTTACTAGGAGATACACTGAGGCATGGAGGAATAAGGGCACGAAAGGTTGCAAGGTCCACAAAGATAGAGCTTGTTCAGTCATACCATGTCTGATTCTAAAGCCATTTCTTATACAGAGTTTCACACAAGTTCCTATATTGAATATATAGTATTCACAGAATTAAGATAACTTTGCACATTCTATTTCAATATAGCAGGATAGTTCATTCTGCTAAACAAATGACTTATAGGGTAGACAGGAACCTTGAAATTCTAAAAATAAAGCTGTTTATGGAGCTCTAAGGATTATAATTCCTAAGGGGAGACAGAGTAGAGAACAGGTATCCTTAGAGGAAATGGGACTTAATTAACCTAATGAAGAGTGATGAAAACCAAATATTGATAGGGGGCTCAGAAAACCTCTGTTGAATGATTACATAAGTGATACCTGCAAAAAAAGATCATTTATTCTGTTAGTTGATGATTTCTCTACACACACACACACACACACACACCACCACCACCACCACCACCACCACCACCACAACCACCACCACCAACAACAACAACAGCAACAACAACAACAACACACTGGCCCCAGGCTTAATGGACTGGTAGATTTATTGTTATTATTGTCTGTCTTTATTTGCTACACGCTGAACTATCTTAAGAAGCACTACTCAACCTGATGCTCAATTACAGCCATTTGAGCAAGCATCCTCCACACTAAGGTAAAAGGGAGGTGATGCAGCATGATTCTATAATCCCAGAACTCTCTGGAGAGAGACAAAGGGATCCCTGGAAATCACAGGGGCCAATAAATGTAGTATAACTAGTATAGCTAAATAGTGAGGGACTGTGTCTCAGAATAAGACAGAGAACAGCTAATAGAGATGCTTGGCATTACCTCTAACCTCCACATGTTACACACACCGCACGTGCGTGTGCACACACACACACACACACACACACTGCACAGGGGTGCACGCATGCTCAATCTCTCTCACACACACACACACTGCACAGGGGTGCACGCATGCTCAATCTCTCTCTCTCTCACACACACACACACACACACACACACACACACACTGGGGGAGGGAGACAGACAGATAGACACACAAACAGACAGACAGACAGACAGACAGACAGACAGACAGACAGGTAAACAGACAGTCAATGAGAGACAGAAACACACACAGGCACACACAAAATCATGATGCAAAACTTTTTCATTATTTGATGATGACAATGGTGAGTAATATTCAGCATACTATTTTCTAGAGTCTTATTTCTGTATAATTTTAACTCTCAAATAACTCTGTAAGACAGAACTTGTTGCCTTTGTTTTTAAGAAGAGGAAATTGAGATTTTAGCTGTCTGAATAACTTTCTCTTGGATGGTGCTAGTCAGAGGATTCTAAACCAGACAACAAGACAACAATATTCTTCCTTATGGACTAATGCAGAATTGAATTCTCAGTAATCATCAATACAAAAAGAATATGAAAGTACTAATTCTAAATATGTTGAGATATGTATCATCGTTTGGTGAGAAATAAGGTCTGAATAGCATGGTAACTTCAGTATATTGAATTGTAAGCTAAAATGATGACACACATGAATATATCAAAATAAATTATTTTAGGGCCTAAACCCTGGTCAACCAGGGTTTTAGATGCAGCTTAGGTTTTAGACATATCATAGATGCAGTGACATGATTTCTAACTCATTTGACTTTTTTTTAATTATAATGATTACATTTGTCCCTTTACATTCCTCACTTCAAGCTCTCCCATATAGCTTTCATAATCTATAGCCTGTTTTTATCATTAATTGTTATTGTGTGTAAATAGGTATAAATATATATACATATATTCTTAAACACAATCTGCTTGATCTGTATGTTATTTATTTGTATGTTTTCAAGACTATTTGTGCTGAAAAACCAATTTACATAATCCTCCCTGAAAAATACCACTTCTTTTACTTCTAGTTTTTCTGAGTTGTCTATAGTTCTATGTGTAGGGTTAAGGCCTCATCACTTTCTTCTGTTCACTTTGGCATGTACATTGGCATCATATATGTTCAGCTCTCATTTGGGCAGTTCTGTCACTGAGAATTTATGAGCATACCTTCTGACGTTAGCAGAAGATATAACCTTTTGGAAAGTTTCCTGATCCTCTGGCTCTTACAGTCTTTCTGGCACCTTTACTCCAGCAAAAGTGTTCCCTAGGTCTTATGTATGAAAGAATTTCTTAAATCTACTCATTGGAACTGGCTATCACAATTGTGCATTTTGATGGTTTGTGGTTTTCTCTAATGGTGTCTGACTGCTTCAAAGAGAAGTTTTCTTACCTCACAGATATTCGATAAACCCTACTACTATAATTCTTTGACGTGGACACAGAAACAAGAATTTACTCAGTGAATTCTTATCTTTATACCCACAGATTAGAGTGTCTCTTAATGTTTATAACAGGAGTTCCATTTTGGAAGTAGATGCTGATTAATATAGAAAACCACAACCAGTCAATATGCACAAAATAAGAGACAGTATATGGAGTTCTCTTCTCAACATTGGGGGCCTCTGTATCATGTTCTGTCCTCCTGAGGCTCAGGGATCATTATGGAAGAGGAGGCAGAAAGGTTGTACAAACTGGAGTTAGTGAACATCTGGAGCAAAGCAATATTTGTTCTTCATGACAAGGCCATTGCACACATCAACTTGCACAAGACTTACACAAAATCAAGCCAGCAAAGCTTGCAATATGAACGGAAGAGAAGCTCAGGAAGTGTCACCTCTATATGAGGAAGTATTTGCTACTGGGGGATGGAGAGTCAGTTTTCTCTAGGGATACCACCAATGAAATACTATTCATGTTCCAGTAGATGACCAGAAACCCATGCACATACAGGTAGCAATAAATGGACTCCAGGGGTTAAAAACAGACCACATGGAATCAAGAGTAAAAGGTGTTGGAAGCAATAGGAAAGAATTGGAGGTTAAAAAAAAAGAGGGTTATGAATTTGATCAAAACACATCATATGCAAGTTTGAAATTCTCAGCCAAATAATAATAATAATAATAATAATAATAATAATAATAATAATAAAAACCCGTAAGTAGGAGAAGCCATATCTTCCAACAAGATTACAGAATAGAAGTTTAGTTTGTATACATTACACAGCATGCAGCTCTCTATAAATGCCCTATTTGGGGAGAGATTACCTCCCATTTTCTTCCCACCACTTCCTCTCAGCTTTGCTTTCCAACATCTGGTGGGAATACTTGGGTCATTGATCTACTCTGTCCCAAAGGAGCCTTTCCAAACACAAACTGAATTCAAATCCTTCATTCTTTAGGCTCACTCCCTCACCGATGCTATATAATTGATCTGATATGACAGTACAACTTCAAACACTGGTCACAGAACCTCACTTACCATTCCCTTTCATCTTCCACCTCCATGGAAAATACCTCAAACTTGCTATTACATAAGCTCACCTAACACTTTCAAGCCAAAGATGTGCTTGCTCAGCTCTTAGGAGAAGTGGCAATTGTGAATCCTGTAGTTGGATAAATATAAGAAGACACATAATCACTTTATAAAATAATTCTGCTGCAGGCTTTGTGAAAATCTCTGGTGACATCAAAGGTAAATGTGTCTATCTATGTAATGTTTGGGAGAAAATAATCTATAATTATAGGTTAAGAAGTCCCCTAAATCTTTTCTAGTAAGGGTTTCGTTTAAAAAGCAATTGCTTTGATGTGACCCAGTGGTTTAAAATTAACTAATCCTTTTGCAAATTAGTGTTTTCAGATTCATTAAGTATGCATTTTAAAGGTTTTTTTTTGACAACATAAACTTTACAGTTAGTATGAATAGGAAAGAACTAGCCTTTAGAAGCCCAGATGTTGAAAGGATAAAGGCCGCAGGCTGGAAAGGTCCCTAGCATCCTTTCCTGCCTCTCCTCCTGCAGATAATCTGAGGCAAGGGCGGACACCGCTGCGCTGGCCCTGTACCTACGTATGTACATATGTATGTGATGCTGTGTACCTGCGAATACACATGTGACACTGTGTGTAACCCTGGCATGACCTTGTGCATGGCAGCCATGTAGGTGGAAATGACTTGGCTAGTTTGTCTGGCCTCTATAGGAGACTGACTGGTTCTCTGAGAGCACAGGCTCAGATAGTTTGAACTGATTGGCTTGGAGTGGCTTGTGTAGGCGGGCTTAGCTGTAAATCTATAAAAGCAGTTCTGGTTCTGCATGCGGGGTTCACTGTCATCAACCCCACGTGGGAGATGGCCATGGCCCCGAGCTATGGAATTAAAATCCTCTTGCTATTTACATCAAGACTGTTTCTCGTGAGTGATTGGGGTGATGGCTTCCAAGCGTGGGGTGCTGAGGTGCCCCTGTTTTTCTTTCGGGTCTTACAATGTTTAAACATCTTTAATTGAAAATGTAACAACTTATGAACTGAATGTACAGGATAGAGAATCTGTCCAACTAGTTTGACTTCACAGACATAAAGCCTTTACATTTTGGGAAGAAATGCATCTTTTAAAATGAGTTTTGAATAATTGCATTGAAAGGAATGATCTAAAGCAGAATTTATGAGGGTTTTAGAATATCTTGTTAATGTTATAAGAGATTATTTAAATTGTTAATTACGTTTGAGACCTATGGCCTCCAACTCCAATGATAAAAGCCTATTTTATCATTATGGCTTTTCAAAGTACTTCTATATAATTCTAGGAACAAAATAGTATATAAGAAGTTATAGCAGGTCACCTTCTTAAACTAATGAGATTATTTTCTTATTTATATTTTTCTCTGTTTAATTTTATTGTATTAATGAAACTATATTTTAGTAAATACATATCTTACAAAAGATGAAATGCCATCCTGCTGTGTCCTAGGATGGTGAGGTCAAGTTTTTGCCACTGACTTACAGATACAAGTTCTTTAAGGAAAAATCTCCTGGTATTCAAGAAAAATAAATATTGGAATTATAAATTTATCCCTAATTTACTAGAAATTATTTGAGGAGGGAGAAATTGCCCATGCTGCAATCCAAGATGTCTTAAGGTCCTGAATATTTACAATTTACCAAGATGGGAAGATTGCTTCTTCTAAATACAGGGCTATCTTGAAAAGAGTAACATTGATAAAAATTACAAAAAACTTTTAGCTAAATGATTTTATTTTCTCACCCTCTCACCAACACAGCACTAGAGAAATGATCTAAAAATTGTTTCCCAGTCATAATACTTTTGAATGCTATGTCATTTTTATTGATAAGCCATTATTGTAATTTTACCTACAATAGAGACCTCCAAATTATCAATGTATTTCATTTTGATAACAAGAAGGTATTATCAGGTAAAGATTTGTATTATTTCTGTCTTTTCAAAGGGAGAATTCACAGAACAGCACTGGCAGTTTAAGAAAAAGCCCATTTAGCAAAGCCAAGCCATAGTACACCCAAAAAAAGGGGAGGAGAAGAACCAGAAAAAAAATGGAAAGAGGAGGAAGATGAGGAAAAGTAGAAAGAGAAAAAGAGATAGGGAAGGAAAGAAGATAAGAAAAATAGAGAAAAGGATGAGAAAGAAATTCAGAGAGCAGGAGTGAGAGAATGGAGTGGTCTACCCATAGGAAAAGAAAAGGCAGCATATTGTATGTTGAGTATTTAATGAACGGGAATGGTGTGGATGACATTTTCTTGTGATTAAATAACACATTTTTCCCTCCTCAAATCATGATGGATGACATCTCCCTTTTAGGTTATTCCTTCCCATCATCTTCTAAGGGGAGGGTGACTAGGAGGAAGAACAGTAGTATGTGGGACCGATAGGGGACAGCAATAGCTGGAATGTAAATAAATAAAATCATTATTTAAAAATAATAATTTATGATTATAGGTCACAAAAGACTGAGATCATCTGTGAATAGAGTACTTTTCAACAACTCTATGATCGAGACAGAGACACACATGTGCCCATGGAAGCTAGTTAAGATGAAAAGCACCATTTAAAACATATAAATATAGATGTTTCAGTCTCTTCTGTTAAAAACTTCAAGATCTGTGGTTAGCAATACTCTGGCAAGAATGTGGGTTTCAACAACTACAATGAAAATTCCCAAGCTATTTGTTACTGCTCTCCAAGTACCAGCCTTTCACTACTTCATTCATTGAACAGGTATTAGACAGTCAATAGGCAATGAAGTTGCACAGCCTGATTTTATCTACTGTAAACTTAAAGATGAAGAGAGCAGGGACCTTAAACTTATCCAAAGATAGCAAAACCGACTACAGTAACTCTTCCAACTATACCTTCCTGCACCAGTGATAGCAATGTTAAGAAGCAAATGCAAAATAATTTATGTACTTAACTATTGCTGTTTTCTGCATTGAACTCTTCCTATCTTCTAGGATGCCCAGAGCTACTCTTAGCAGACAATAATAGGAGGCCATCAAAGAATAAATTATACTCCCTCCTTGCTTAGCCAGAAAGTGTGGAAGCCTGTTATCACACTGAAGCCCTTAATGTCATAAAAGGAGAAAAAGTTTTGTACCTTCAATAAAATCTACTAGGAACAAAAAGTACCAGGTGACTAGTTCTTTTTTCCCAATGATTCTACCTTTTCCTTTAAGGTAAGTTGAAAGTAATTTTATTCTCCTACCTTCTATTAAATCTCCCTCACAACTTTACCACTTCCTGTCTCCTTTAAGTGCAATAAATTGTCTTTGAGTTTCTATTCTAATACTGTTTCATTTCTTTCATACAGGACTTCAAGAAATGGCAAAGAGGTTAGCAACCTCTACACACACACACACACACACACACACACACACACACTTGATAATACTAAAGTGAGACCCTAACCTTGAAACACAACAACATTTCACATAGTAAAAACAGGTATTAGACAGTCAATAGGCAATGAAGTTGCACAGCCTGATTTTATCTACTGTAAACTTAAAGATGAAGAGAGCAGGGACCTTAAACTTATCCAAAGATAGCAAAACTGACTACAGTAACTCTTCCAACTATACCTTCCTGCACCAGTGATAGTTTATTTTTTCAATTTTTACCAATGTTTCTACAATTACAACAACTGACATGAGGTGTTCCTTTAATACTGGTGTTTGGAATAAAAATTGATAGAGACCTATGTTAGGGAAATTTTAAAATATGTGATGTTTCCTCAGCACATGTAGTATCTTTATCTGGATGAAGTGTTGAACAAGGAAAGATGATACAAAAATGTTAATTATCTGCATTACTCAATAGTTATACAATTCTGAAACCAGTTCTCAGACTTGTTACTAGAGGCCCCAATGGTTTTATAAATAGCTTTTGTGGTCAATCACTTCATATTTAGGGTAAATAGAATAAATTTTATTTGTCATTTTTTAATGCACATTTAGAAGATTGTAAGAGAAATGCAGGAAGAGAAAGGATAAGTATAGTACTTTGTGTATTATGCGTCATTAAACCATAGAGTATAAAGGAACACATATGGAAAATATATTTATCTAAATTGTGATTACTAATCCAGATTAATTTGAGTAAACTGCATCACTCCCCATGATACTAGATAAATTTGTGTACAGCCTATGGAATGAGATACAGGTCCTCATTATATTATCCAGAGTAGCTTAATTCCTCTTGTGTGCTCCTTACTATCCAGCATGTTACCATGCATTTTTATTGTAAATTGAAGACTATTTGCCCTTTTTATTTTCAGTTTAAAATATAAGCATATTTCTTTCAATATTATGGAATGTGAAAGTCTAGTTTATTTTTACATCTACTTTTTTCTCAAAACCACAAAGTCACTTTTGCTGTCAGGACTGTAAGTTATTGATTTCTCTTAATTTAGAGTGATCTGCCTTATTGTAATAACCCTTAGTGATGGACACTCCAGAAAACAACAAATAAATAGTCCTGGATTGTCCTTCTAAAGAAACAAGACTAAATTCAGTACTCAGAACAGAACGTCTATTTAAGTGTGCATCTTATGAGTGAAGGATCACACAATTTGACCTTCAAGAGATCTCACATCTTTTTGAGAAGCATGAAAAGATTAAAATATTGTCAAGGATACTATGGATGAGATTTTATATATTATATTGGGTTAAATGTTTTATCTGTAGCTTGGAATTATTGGGGGATGGTAGTAAGATTAGGATCTACTGAAAAAGCTAGTTGGGCTTTGTGGGTATCTTCAAGGGGAATAATACGATGCTGGTCCTTTGGATTTGTGTTTTTCTTTTTCTCCTTTTGCTTTCTAGCTACAATGAAGTGAGCAGCTTCCTGTGCCCTGCACTCTGGATAGCAAATAGTGACTTCCAGCCCAAGAGCAATGGGAAAAGCAACTGAAAAAAATTCCAATATTTCAGACAGAATAACATTTTCTTCTTTTATTTGGATTCTACCTATCCATTCAGTATTTCTTTCATATAATATATTTTAATCCTACTCACCTATCCACAATTCTCCTAACTACACCCTGGTCAAGTTTTGATTTCTTCACCTGCCTCTAAATTACTGCCCTAATCTTATTTTTAAACCAATGCCACCAATTTATGATGTTTATATGTACACATGAGTGTGGGGCCATTCATACCCAAAACTACATCCTTGGAACAAAAAACAACTCTCTCTTTCCTAGAAGCTATCAGCTGACAATAGCTCCTCAGTCATGGGTGGGACTCATTAGTTCTTGCTTGGCCATGATCAGTGATGCAGTGTTGATAGTCTTGATCTGTGCAGGTTTTGTGAAGGCAAACTCAGCTACCATGAGCTTATGAGTTCAGTCCCATCATGATCAGAAGACACTAATTCTGTCTAGTCTTTTTGACTTCTAGATCTTTTTCCCATCCTCTCTTGACAACAGTCCTTGGGCCTTGTGGAAAGGGACATGGTATCAATGCTGCATTGCGACTGAGCATGCTGTAGATACATACTCTATATTCTGACCAGTTGTCAGATTCAGTCATAGCTGCTGTCCACAGTCCAAAGATTTCTCTGGTAAATTTCATAGCTTCACTAACCTATGTATGGATATATAAATTTAGAGGACAGTTTGATACAGAGTAATTTTTAAAAATATGATTATGAAAAGTGCTTTGTTACAGTAATATAAAACTACTATAAGTGATTTTTCAAAAGGATGACAGTTACTATTGAATGACAAATTTGATCTAATTGCCATTATGAACTCAAATCTAAAGTGAAAAATTCAAAAATTATGTAAGCAATTTTAATACTCAACTAAGTGTAAAGCTTGTTTCACATTAGTACAAGACTATTACAGTTATTTTAAATTTAGTTTAAAGCTATTTTGGTAAAAATCATTAGAGATTAAAAACTTCTTTCTTTCTCTTAAATTATTATACTGGTTAATAAAGAAAAGGACCTTTTCATTACTATTAATTATACCAATCAAAAGCAATCTTTGATTTAGGAGAGAAAAAATGCCTTTGAAAACATCCAAGATGTGTGCTATAAAAGGAATTATGATGAGACCCAGGGAAAGAAAAGATGGCTATCTATCCTATTTATCTCAGAGTGTGTACTGCACTTGAAGCAGAGTCTCAAGCAAGAGTGGTAGGCAGAATTGCTAGTTTGATTAGGCAGGTCTGGAATTGTTCTCTGGAGCCTCAGAAGCCTATATGTTCAACATGCTAAATAAGAATGCTTCTGTTAGGCCTCTTTATACCTAGCATGCTTTGGTCTCACTTAGCTCCCTTTTACAGTGGAGTCCACAGCAATGTCTGCTTCTGCAGGCCTTCGGCACCTTGTAGTTTTCCGCAGGACAGTCAAAAATCACCCTTTGTGTTCTACAATTCATGGACTGTAAAATGAAATTAAACAAGTCACATCATTAAATGAGAAAGAACAGAAAACAATGCAATATAAATATTAAAATGCAACAAATTCTGGCTCAGAATTATTTGAAATGTCAACCTATAAAAGCATATGTCTGTGGACTGATAACTACAATGTTTTGTTCCTTGTAAACTCTGGGCCAGTTGTATTTATCTAGAGGTGACAAAGACAGAGAGCTAGCATGTAAATGAAAGAAAATAATGAGTTTGTATTTGAAGATGCTGACTGGGCAAACAAACAGATAGTAAAAATATGAGAAATTCTGAAGTTGGTTAACTTCTCAGTGTTCTTCATTGAGTGCTTGATCATATCACCTGTACTTAATGGAAATCTGCTTTCACTAGGACCCTCATCTAATCATATGAATATTAATACTTCTGTTTGCTCATAGGGAACTCACAATGCAGTGCTCAGACTGAGATGGGTACAATGTATGATAAGCAACAGCCTGTGAAAGATTTCCAAGTGGCTTTGCTTCCTGACATGACACAGTTAACTCAGATTGTGTAAGTTTAGCATTTCTAAGAGCTAACTGGGCAATAGGATTAAGTAGCATAAATATTTTATGAGGTAATAAGTCCCCTTTGTACCTTCAAATAATGACAAAATTTTCACATGTATATTTTGAGAGTTCAGTTTTTAGGATTTTTCCAGTGTGTGTGGTGTGTATCTGTGTTTCTGTGTGTTCGTGTGTCCATGTGTGTATACAAAAAGGCCAGAAGAAAGCATTAACTTTTCTGGTGCTGGACATATAGGCAGTTGTGAGTTGCCTGATATGGACTTAATAGAAGGGACTTAATTTTGATCCTCTTGGAAGTACAAGGAGCTCCTAAACACTGAAGAATCTCTCCAGTATTCTTGAAGCCTTTAACAGAGGTTTGGATTTTAGTGAACTACTAATGTATATATAAAGTATAAATTTTGAAGGAACAGTTTATACAAACACTTTTATTATTTATTAATATAAATTTATTATATTATAGATTTATTCATTAATGTATTTTAAATAACAGTGGGTTTAAAAGTGTGATAATATAAAACTTTTAGAATAAAAAACTGAAAGTATCATGATTTACATTTATATAAAGTTTTGAAGATGACACAAAAATATATCCCATTAATTGAAGGCATTGTTAGATTGGAATTAATTGGTATTAAAATATTTATCATACTGAAAGAATTTCTAAAAATTAAAATTAAAAGCTACAGTCTAGGAGAGTATATTAAGAAAGGAAATATGAGGACCCTGCTATATCACTCCTAGGCATATACACAGAGGATTCCCTGACATGCAATAAGAACACATGCTCTATTATGTTCATAGCAGCCTTATTTGTAATAGCCAGAAGCTGGAAAAAACCCAGATGTTCCTCAGTGGAGGAATGGATACAGAAAATGTAGTATATTTACACAATGGAATACTACTCAGCAATTAACAACAATTAATTCATGAAGTTCTTAGGCAAATGGTTGGAACTAGAAAATATCATCCTAAGTGAGGTAACCCAATCACAAAAGAACACACATGGAATGCAATCACTGATAAGTGAATATTAGCCCAGACGCTCTGAATACCCAAGATACAATTGGCATATCAAATAATTCCCAAGAAGAAAGAAGGAGAGGTCCCTGGTCCTAGAAAGGCTTGATCCAGCAGTGTAGGGGATTACCAGGACAGAGAAGAAGGAGGGGGTTGATTGGAGAATGGTCGGAGTGATGAGGGCTTATGGGACTTATGGGGAGGGGGGAACTGGAAAAGGGAAAATCATTTGGAATGTAAACAAAGAATATAGAAAATAAAAAAAGAAAGGAAATATCAGATAAAAATGTACTCAGAATATTCTCAGAGAACACTGCAATTACTTTCAATCAGAAAACTATCAAATAATCTAAAATTTAAAAAGAAATGGCCATGGGACTATACATGCACCTCACCAAAGAAGAAAGAAAGTTGGGAATAAGCAAATGACAGGATGCCTGAGGTCACAGTATCAGTTTAGCATCTCAGGGGAGTACAAATTAAAACTGAAATGATACCACCACAGCTTTATAAGAATGGAAAAATTCTGATATCACAGAATTCTGATGAGAAAGCAACACAGTTGAAACTCACATAATTTGTTTCAGGGAAGGTGAAATGATGAGCTCACATCAAATGACAGTCTTCAATACTCTTAAAGATAGATATGTCTATTGCTGCATCCAAAATTTGCATATTTGCTATCAGGAAATGATTACTATCAATAAATGTTTTCAACATCTTGACTAGCAGTTTCTGAATTTAAAGACATTTCATATACCTCGCCATGAGTAAAAGCATAAAAGGGGAGTGAGTATGCTGGGAGATTGCTTAGTAGTACAGGGCTTGCCAGGCCCATTCGGTGACCTGATTTCACTTTCTGAACTCTTCATTAACCCAGATGTGGTAAAGTGAGTTTATAAGCCTAGTGGTCAATGGAAAATGGGATATGGTGACAGAAGAATTCATGATAGCTTCTGGGCCAGCAAACCTGACATCTGTACTGGATAAAAAGTGATCCTATCTGAAAAGGGGGGTTGGGGGGAAGGCATGGACCAATACCCAAAGTTGACCTCTGACCTTTATCCATAGGACAGAGAATATAGATATACAGAGATATACATAGTCTATAGTGATATGCATAGTAATTTACATACACACAAAAATTTTAAAAAGTGATATCTTTATATGCCATAATGCCACAAAGTAAACAATGAACTATGGGTAAAGCTGTAAGACATTATGCTTAGTTGATAGACCTAGAAAGACCCAATTGCACTACAGCATGGTAGTTTTTAGAATATGAGAGCATGGAAGAATGTGATTCCAGAAGTGTGAAGCAGAAAGTTTTGAGAATTTTATGTATTACATGTCCTAATACTGGTAGTAGTTTCACAATGGTATATGCTATAAAATAATCTATGATTTTACAACAAAGACATATATGTTTACTTAATTATTTTATTATTCCAAATAGGTCTCTACCTTCTCATGAAGATAACTTTGAACTTTTGATACTCTCCTCCTCCATTTTCTATGTGCAGCGCTCGAGCTCAAACAGGGGTCTCTATGTATCCTAGTCACTGAACTAAGTTTCAGCTCCCAGTTGCAAAACATGTGGGCATTTCATAAGACATATAAAATCACATACTTACTCTTGTGTTGAGTACAGCACTATCCACAGTATCCAAGAGGAAGAAACAATGATCATTAATGCTTGAATGTATAGATAAAGTGTGGTATATACACAATATGGAATACTGGTCA
Source organism: Apodemus agrarius (assembly GCA_964023405.1). Classification (NCBI taxonomy): domain Eukaryota; kingdom Metazoa; phylum Chordata; class Mammalia; order Rodentia; family Muridae; genus Apodemus; species Apodemus agrarius. The sequence goes on from OZ030014.1 coordinate 28,980,976, forward strand.
TTCTTCAGACAACAAAGTCCTGCTGTAGGGGTCAAATCATATGGCACTGTTGATATCATGCTAGATAAAGTAGCTGGGTCTTAGAGATTCTGCATGACTCTATTTATATGTGTATCCTAGAAAAGTTGAGTGCAGCAAAGACACTTGTGAGGGAAGTGCTGGGAGGCAGAAGATGGGAGTTACTATAAGTGCTCATGGGCTTTAATTATACAAGATGGAGTAGTGCTAGAGATATTCTGTGAAACATGGTACCTAGAGGTACTCAGATTGCAAGGTACTGTTGAATATCTCTGAGATGTATCTGTTTTGAGAAAATCAGTGATTTGAGAACCTAATATTGTTTTGATCACTCTGATTTCTGAATTAATTAAGAGTTTACTGCTTTTTTGGTAAAACTTTGGAAGATCAGATTATTAAATATATATTTCTGTTATACAATGATATATGTGTGTATGAATCCTGTTTCTTATTTCTTAATAATAACTACTATCTTGCATACAACTGAAATAGAGATGCCCCCCAAAATAAAACCAATGTATCTTTTTCTGGAAAGAAGTTTTTTGTTCTTTTTTTTTTTGGAGGGTGTGAAAACATTCTATCTTATCTCATTAGCTAAATCATCTGTTGTTCTTTTGATGAACCCTGTTCCAGACTGCAGGGATTTCCCTTGTTCCTCTTTATAAGCACAAATGAAAATGCAAGGTTTGTGAACAAAATTTTTACACATATTACAATTTTTGTTTTGTGAGGCTTGTGATATGATAGAATCTACTCCATGTCACTTAATCTCTATTGCTGTTTCTGTAGTGTTTTTCATGTCATGTGGGCATTATTTTTTAAAATGATTTAAAATTTCATTTGTTGTTGCTTTGTCAAGAAATTTTACAACTTTTTGGTCAAGAGATTTTCCTTCTTTACATTCTCCTCAGTCTCTATAACATGATTTTACACTATTTTCGGCTGATCTTTTAAAAATTATTCAGGTAATATTACACATGATGGTTCTCAGTTTAAAGTGAAGAAAATGTTCTGATGTTGCTAAGGTCTATAATTAAAATTAATATTCTAAATGTGAATTTTAGAATATGAGCAAGGCTGTTCTACTTTTACATTTGTATCCTAGCATGCCAGCATTATACTTGCAATATGTAATAATGTTATAGTAAAAACTAAAGTTATTAAATGAGTATACATAAGACATAAACTGAAGGTATCTATCGTTAGCTATAGTCCCTAGAAAGTGCAGAGGCCATAGGACAACAAAGGATTGACACAGGCATTTACTCAAAAACATGGATGATTACAAAGATTTGGAAATTGATTTGGAATAAAAAGTATTAACATTATTGGGCAGGTTGTATCTGTCAATTGAGAAGGAGCTGCACATTTCTCTCTTAGGTGGAAAAATGATAAAGTATGTTAGCATTCACATTCAGTCTTCAATTGCAGTGAGTGTAAACACTTCTGGAAGAATAGTGCGAAGACATCACGGGATACAACAGACAGAGTTTGTTCAGTTCTATGTGTCAGTATGACAAAATTAGATCTAGTACATAAAAGTGAAAATTTTATGACATGAATAACATGAAATATCATTTCCTGGCCACATAAAACTTCTAGATCACAGCCATAGTCTCTTCTCAATGACAGCAATACTTCTTTCCTAGACAGAAAAAATCCTGGAAGAGAAAGAGTATGTAGTTAAAAATCCTATTACAGGTAACACATCTACCATTATGCCATCTGTTCAAAAGGATGATGTATCTTTGCTTCCATGTACCATCTCACTGAGTCCCATTTGCAGAGCACCTTATCATGCTTCATGAAGATGTGAAAAGAATTGCATGTATCCTTATTGCATGCTGAGGAATCTTCTGGGTATATGCCCAGGAGTAGTATGGCTGGGTCCTCCAGAAGTATCATGTCCAGGTTTCTGAGGAACTGCCAGAATGATTTCCGGAGTGGTTGTACCAGCTTGCTGTCCCACCAGCAGTGGAGGAGTGTTCCTCTTTCTCCACATCCTCGCCAACACCTGTTGTTTTCTGAGTTTTTAATCACAGTCATTCTGACTGGTGTGAGGTAAAATCTCAGGGTTGATTTGATTTGCATTTCTCTAATGACTAATGATGTTGAACATTTTTTAAGGTGTTTCTCAGCCATCCAAATTTCTTCAGGTGAAAAGTCTTTGTTTAGCTCTGTACCCCATTTTTTGATAGGGTTATTTGGTTTTCCAGGATCTAACTTCTTGAGTTCTTTGTATACATTGGATATTAGCCCTCTATCAGATGTAGGGTTGGTGAAGATCTTTTCCTAATTTGTTGGTTGCCAATTTGACCTTTTGACAGTGTCATTTGCCTTGCAGAAACTTTGTAATATTATAAAGTCCCATTTGTCTATTCTTGATCTTAGAGCATAAGCTAATACCAAAATTCAATCAGGATCAAATAGATCTTCTAAACAGTCCCATAACCCCCAAAGAAACAGAAGAGGTCATAAAAAGTCTACCAAAAAAAGCACAGGACCAGATAGTTTTAGTGCAGAATTCTATCAGACCTTTAAAGAAGACCTAATACCAATACTCTACAAATTATTCCACAAAATAGAAACAGAAGGAACACTGCCCAACTCATTCTACGAAGCCACAATTACCATGATACCAAAACCACACAAAGATCCAACTAAGTAAGAGAACTTCAGACCAATTTCCCGTATGAACATTGACACAAAAATACTCAATAAAATTCTTGGCAACCGAATCCAAGAACACATCAAAATCATCATTAACCATGATCAAGTTGGCTTCATCCCAGGGATGCAGGGATGGTTCAATATATGGAAATCCATCAACATAATCCACTACATAAACAAACTCAAAGAAAAAAAAACACATGGTCATCTCATTGGATGCTGAAAAGCATTTGACAAAATTCAGCATCCTTTCATCCTAAAAGTCTTGGAAAGAACAGGAATTCAAGGCCCATACCCAAACATAGTAAAAGCAATTTACAGCAGATCTGTAGCCAACATCAAAGTGAATGGAGAGAAACTTGAATCAATCCCACTAAAATCAGTGACTAGACAAGGCTGCTCCCTCTCACCATATCTTTTCAATATAGTACTTGAGGTACTACCAAGAGCAATTCAACAACATAAGTAAATCAAAGAGATACAAATTGGAAAGGGAGATGTCAAACTATCACTATTCGCAGATGGTATGATAGTATATTTAAGTGACCCAAAAAACTCCACCAGAGAACTGCTACAACTGACAAACAACTTCAGCAAAGTGGCTGGTTAGAAAATCAACTCAAGCAAATCAGTAGCCTTCCTATACACAAAGGATAAACAGGCTGAGAAAGAAATTAGGGAAATAACACTCTTCACAATAGCCACAAACAATATAAAATATCTTGGTGTGACTCTAACCAAACAAGTGAAAGATTTGTATGATAAAAATTTCAGGTCTCTGAAGAAGGAAATGGAAGAAGACCTCAGAAAATGCAAAAATTTTCCATGTTTGTGGGTTGGCAGGATTAATATAGTTAAAATGGCAATCTTGCTAAAGGCAATATACAGATTCAATGCAATCCCCATCAAAATCCCAACTCAGTTCTTCATAGAGTTAGATAGAGCAATTCTCAAATTCATCTGGAATAACAAAAACCCCAGAATAGCTAAAACTATCATCAACAGTAAAAATCTTCTGGGGGAATCAATATACCAGACCTCAAGCAATACTACAGTGCAGTAGTGTTAAAAGCTGGATGGTATTGGTACAGTGACAGAGAGGTGGATCAATGGAATAGGATTGAAGACCCAGAATTGAACCCACACATCTATGGCAAATTGATCTTTGACAAAGTAGCTGAAAACATCCAGTGGAAAAAAGATAGCCTTTTCAACAAATGGTGCTCTCTAAACTGTAGGTCAACATGCAGAATGTAGTTATAGAAACTACATTAGAAAGAGTGATAGTAAGAAACTACTGATTTATAAAGTTTGGAAAATATTCTAGTATTGACAATGCAGTTAATCCAATGAATATACAGTCATTTCCCTTATTTCCCCTGTATTTCTCATATAACTTTTCAAGGACTCATACATTCATCTATAAATTCTTAAATTGTATTAATTTCCATTTTTCAATTACTATAAACATGCATTGTAAAATCAGAATTCTGCTGGTCATTTCCTAAGTGAGCATAAAATGCTATTGAAAAGCTATGCAATGATGACTTTCTGGATTTTGATTTTCTTTTAATTATATTTGTGCAAGAGAATGAGACCACTATGAGTTTAAAGAAGTTGCACTGGCTTTTTAAGGTGATTACAAAAGGCTACTACTAAACTTGGAGCTTTAAAACTCAGAGAGTGATTCTATCATAGCCCTGGAGGCAGATCAGTACCACTGGGCAAAGCCAAAGTGTCAGCCAAGACATGTTCACTGACTCTAGAAAAGGATCAGTCTTTTACTATTTCTAGATTCTGGAAACTGCTGCTCTTCATTAATTTGTGGCTACATTGCTCTAATGTCTGTATCCATAATTCTTTGTTCTTCCCATTTCTGTGTCACTTCTTATGCCTACCTTTCTAAGACCATTTGTGATTGTACTTGGATTTCATTCTATAATTGAGATCTATTCTTTATCTGCAAATCCTTAACTTCGTTACAAATTTAAGGTCTTTCTCTAGGTAAGGCCATATTTACGAGTACCCAGGGGTTGAAGCCATTGTGTACTGGCCAAATGCTTAACATAACTACAGCTAATTCAATGTTCCTGGTAAAATGCTGTTTAACAGAGATTCATGCTTATTAGAAGTTAGGTTTTTAACATCTGTGGATGAAGGCAGGCAGGGTGCAGACAACAGATTTACCTCATACTCAAAATTCCTGAAAAGCTTCACACACAATATGGAGGCCAAAATTAACTCTAATTTGTAGAGCAACGTTTGAAAAACATGCTTCAATTTGTATGCTTATATTTATCTTTTATAGAACAAGTCTACATATATTTATTGGATATAAATTGATGTAGATGAAATCAATCAACATTTAAGTAAATTTTATGTACTAGAATATTGTAGATTCACATCCCACCTTAAGCTCACCAAATGGAGAGGCTATGATTGAATGGTTAAAACAAAGAATCATTATTGCATTGTATTATTCCCAAAGAAAATGAATGCATAGGAAGATTTAAAATGGAATGGGCATTTTCATTAACCATTTAATTTTTGTCATTTATTTACCTAAGAAATAATATCATGGAATTCTTAGTTAATACATCTTACCAAGAAACTCAGATGGAGTCTTAGTAAGAACTTGAAGTGAGAATGAACTGAGAAACACAGCTCTGTATTTAATTTTACATAGAGCTTTAGGAACTCTGAAATCCATGAGACTGGAGCACAGCTGACAGAAAATGATGAATGCAATCCCAAACTGTCAGAGAGGTTAGACATCACTTGGATCTTGGTTAAGTATAAGAACTTTCTTCAAACTATTAAAGTAAAAAATTACAAAACCAGTGTGTTAATGTCTATTTTTAAGTATGAATCAGATAACTGAATATGCAAAAATGTGTAAACAAGCCAAAAGTTGTTATCTATAGAGAAGTGTATATTTGATTTTAAAAATATTTTTAAAGTGTTTATTTTGTTATCTATAGAGAAGAATTTGATTTTAAAAATAAAATTGTGCCTTCCACCTTTGTAATGGCAAGGGATATGACTTCACCACTCTATCCTTGAGCTCTGAAATTTTCAAATATGATCTTGCCATTAACTTCATTAACTTATACTAAGTGGGAGAGGAAGTGTATATAAATGTATCTGTAAATTATGAATATTTTTACAAATAAGAACTGATATATTCATAGAAATATTATCAATGTTGATAATTATCGGATGACCAACAATCTGTTTTAGTGGTTGATATAGAAATATGAAATATTTTCTTAATATAAGTCCATATGTTATAATACAAAATCATATAAACAAATCCCAGTAAAAACATTCTTATTCATATTTATCTTTTGCTTCCATTGAATGGATAAAATATAGGGAAGCATTTATTATTAAAATTATCCACTGCTCAAACTGTATTCTGTGGTATGACATACTTCAGTAATGTGTATCTGCATGAATGTTTACTAGGTTATCAATTGTTCTGTACATGCACTTTGGGGTAAGCATTTTTAAGGTCACTTTATTATTTTTGTTTTATTTTTAACTTTTCTATGTATGGATTAAATTTTGTTTGAAAAATTCTCAGGTTACTTGACTTGAATACTCTACTGTTAAACAGGAATGTAGACATGTCAACTCCCACATTGTTATCGAGTTTGACATTTTTAAAATTTCATACATATTTTTGCTTTGCCTGCATAGATATCTGTATACCAGTATATACACTGGAGTGCTCGGTGGCCCCAGTGGCAAGAAGATGGCATCAGATACCCTGGAACTAGAGTAAGGCAGTAGAGAATTGCCATATAGGTTTGGGGAATTGAACCAATGTCCTCTGCAAGAGCAGCCAGTGCTCTTAACCACTGCACCATCTCTCCAGCCCCTTTACTCTGGGAAAGAGTAAGGTGAACCACTCCTGTATTTGTATAAAATCAATTAAGAATTGTGAAAAAAACACTAAACTTGAAAAGTGATTACATTTTTAATTTATTTTAAAAATAAAGCATATGTGAATGAGAGACTTGAAATATGGAGATGCAAGCAGACTTGTTTATCCTGGGGAAGGTAATCTGGGAATATATTTTGTCACATGTAACAAATCTTAATTCCTTGCTGAAAAGAATGATGTGTATTGTTCACTTGATATCGCATCCAACTTAACGCACCTTCCTAGAACCCCCTCCACAGTATTTGCTCATCTTTATTTGTAAACTTCATCTGAGCAACAACAGACCCATATGGTGTTCTAAAAAACCTTGAAGTGACAGTGAGTCTATAAACAGAACAGATTACACTTGTGTTGTACTTATTTGCAGTTTCAGCTTTTGCCAAGATACAGAATTGCTTTACTGAAACATTTTTATCATACTTAGCAAGTGAAGGATGAATTTGAATTGAAAGTGAGAGAGACAGAAAGCATCTTTTATAAATATAAGCTTAATTTACATAAGACATGGAGTTAAAATTACAATTTGTAGGATCACAAATATTAATTATATTTCATGTGAATTCATATATTATATATATTACACATGTTTTTAATTTTTATGTACATATATGTATCCATGCAGACAAACACAAAAATATACAAACATATAAATATATACATACCTAACCACACTTATATCCACAAACTCATATATATACACATACATGTACACATAAACACACATATATATGTATATATAAATATATATATTTATATATACAAGCAGAAACAGTCATACATATACTCAAACATACACAAAAGCAAAAAATGGGCACCAGCATACACATACACATACATATATTTATAGACATACACATACACATGGCAAATACAACATACTGTCATGTTAAAATTATTAGAGAGATCAGGAATTCAAGGCCCATACCTAGACATAATAAAAGCAATATACAGCAAACCAACAGCCAATATCAAATTAACTGAAGAGATACTTGAAGCAATCCCACTAAAATCAGGGATAAGACAAGGATGCCCACTCTCCCGTATATATTAAATATAGTACTCAAAGTTCTAGCTAGAGCAATAAGACAACAACAACAACAACAACAAAGATCAAGGGATATGAATTGACAAAGTTAAAGTCAAGGTATCACTATGTGAATATATGATATGATAATATATATAAGCAACCCTAAAAATTCTACCAGAGAAATTCTACAGCTGATACACAACTTCAGCAAAGTGGCTGGCTATAAAATTAACTCATATAAATCAGTATCATTCCTTTATACAACTGATAAATGGTCTAAGAGAGAAATTATGGAAACAACACCCTTCACAATAATTACAGATAATATAAAATTATCTTAGTGTAACTCTTAATAAAACAAGCAAAAGATCTGTATAACAAGAACTTCAAGTCTGTCAAGAAAGAAATCAGAGAACACAGTAAATAAAGAGATCGATCTCCCATGCTCATGGATTGGTAGAATTACATAGTAAATATGGCCATCCTACCAAAAGCAATCTGCAGATACACTGCCATACCCATCAAAATTCCAACACAATTCTTCAAAGACATTGGAAATGTAAAGAAAAATTCTCAATTTCATGTGGAAAAACAAAAAATCCAGGATAACAAAAATAATTATTTCTTAAAATTTTTTATTGGTTATATTATTTATTTACATTTCAAATGTTATCCCCCTTCCCAGTTTCCCCTCTGCAAACTCCCATCTTATTCCCCCTCCCCCTGCTTTTGAGAGGGTGCTCCCCTCATTCCCCCACTCCCGCCTCATTGCCCTAGCATTCCCCTACACTGGGGCATCAAGCCTTCACAGGAACAAGGGCCTCCCCTCCCACTGATGACAGATAATTCTTAACTATAAAAGAATTTTGAGGGAATCACCATCCCTGACCTCAATTTCTACTACAGAGAAATAGTGATCAAAACTGCAATCCTTCTGGAAATAAATCTATGGGGTCCTCAGAAAATTGGAAATTAGAATCCCGAGTTTTGCAGGCAAATGAATCGAATTAAAAAAATATCATCCTAGCCGGGCGTGGTGGCGCACGCCTGTAATCCCAGCATTTGGGAGGCAGAGGCAGGCGGATTTCTGAGTTCGAGGCTAGCCTGGTCTACAGAGTGAGTTCCAGGACAGCCAGGACTACACAGAGAAACCCTGTCTCGAAAAACATATATATATATATATATATCATCCTGTGTGTGGTAATTTAGACCCAAAAGGACAAACATGGTATGTACTCACTAATAAATGGATATTAGCCAAAAAATTAGAGAATACCCAGGATACAATTCACAGTACTCAAGAAAATTAACAAGCAGAAGAGCCCAAGTGAGGATTCCTCAATCCCACTTGGGAGGTCAAAGAAAGCAATCACTAGGGTTTGAGGGTGGGGTTGCAGGGGGGATATAGGGACCTGGGTGAGAGAGAGATCAAGGAGGTTAACGGGGGAACATAATCAGGTATTGGGATGGAGGGGAAGAAACAGTAGTGAAGCCCTGAGGGCCAGCAGAATAAATGAAAACAGGCAACCTCAGAAGGTAAGAGGTGGGAGGACCCTCTAGAATATAACAGAGACATGGAAAGTGAGAGACTCTCAGGGCTCTGAAGAAGGGTCCTTAAATGAAATGCCCAACTGTGGAGAGAGGGAACTTGTAGAGTCCCACCTCCAGTGGAGAGACAATACATCAAGTGGAAGGGTGGGGTTGCCATCTCACAGTCCTAAACTCTGACCCAGAAGAGTTCCAGTCTAAAAGAATGGACTGCAGGAGGGCCAGTAACCAGACTCAGGGCTGATCGGCTGGAACACCTCCACAGCACAGCTGGGAGCTGTGCGCCTCCGTTCTCCCAGGCCTCTACACCAAGGTCTCCATTTTGTGCCCAAGTCACCTGCAGAGAGGTGCAGATAACCAGACCTAATAGGGGCCTGCCATCACCTGGGCGGGAAACCGCCAGGCTTGGGCCAGGAGCCAGAGTCAGGGCGGATCGGTGGAACACCTCCACCACCACGCGGCTGGGAGCTGCGGCCTGTGGTTCTCAGGCCCTGCGGTTCTCCCAGGCCCCTACACCAAAGGTCTCCATCTTGCACCCGGTCACCAGCAGAGAGGTGCAGGTATCCAGACCTAATCTGGGCCTGCCAACCCCGGGTGGGAAACCGCCAGGCTTCGGCCAGTAGCCAGAGTCGGGGCAGATAGGTGGATCATCTTCACGGCTTGGCTGGGAGCTGCTTGCCCCATGGTTCTCCCAGGCCCTTTCAACAACAGTCTCCATCTTGTCGCTAGGTCACTAGTAGAGAGGGCCAGAGATGCAGACTTAATTTGTTACTACCATCACTTGGGTGGAATTCTGCCATTGGCCAGAACCTGGGCAGCCCATAGGGTCATCTCCACGGCCATCGGGCCTTGTACCAACTCGGTTGGGAACCAACTACTATGAAGTCCTCTTAGCACTCTCAGCAGCAGTCTCCATCTTGCCACCCGGTCATCAGTAGAGAACCAACAGGCAGGCCCAACCTCACTGGAGGTTCAAACACCAGCCAGTGACAAGGTCAACCAACACCAGAGATAACCAGATGGCAAAAGGCAAACACAGGAATGTTGCTAACAGAAATCAAGGCAGCATGCCAGCATCCAAACCCAGTTCGCCTACAACAAGAAGTCCTGGATACCCGGAACACACCAGAAAAAGATTTAGATCTAAAATCTCTGGTCAGGATGCTGATAGCTGAACACATGGATAAATCCCTTAAAGAAATACAGGAGAAAATGGATCAAAAGGTAGAGGCCCTTACAAGGCAAATGCAAAAAAACACATAAAAAAATTCAGGAGAATATGGATCAAAAAATGGAAGCCAATAAGGAGGAAACACAAAAAAATCACTTAAAGAAACACAAGAGAACGTGGGCCAACAAGTAGAAGTTAGAAAAGAGGAAACATGAAAACACAAACAAGCAAACTAAAGATCTGAGCAAAACCATCCAGGATCTAAAAACAGAAGTAGAAACAACTAAGAAATCACAAAGGGAGACAACTTTGGAGATAGAAAACCTTGAGAAGAAATCAGGGGCCATAGATGCAAATATCAACAATAGAATACAAGAGATAGAAGAAAGAATCTCAGATGCCAAATATACCATAGGAACCATGGATTTAACAGTCAAAGAAAATGCTAAATGCCAAAAGCTTGTAACCCAAAACATCCAGGAAATCCAAGACACAATGAGAAGACCAAACCTAAGGATTATAGGTATAGATGAGAGTGAAGATTTACAATTTAAAGGACCAGCAAATATCTTCTACAAAATATGGAAAAAAACTTCCCCAACCTAAAGAGAGAGATGCCTATGAATATACAAGAAGCCTAAAGAACTCCAAACAGACTGGACCAGAACAGAAATACCTTCTGTCACATAATAATCAAAATCCCAAATGTACTAAACAAAGAAAGAATATTAAGGGCAGTAAGAGAAAAAGGCAAAGTAACATATAAAGGAAGACCTATTAGAATTATACCAGACTTCTCACCTGAGACAATGAAAGCTAGAAGATCCTGGGCAGATATCATGCAGACTCTAAGAGAACACAAATTTCAGCCAAAACTGAAAATCAGTTTGGTGGTTCTTCAGAAACTTGGGCATGACACCTCCAGAGGACCCTGTCATACCACTCCTGGACATATACCCAGAGGATTTCCCTGCATACAATAAAGACACATGCTCCATTATGTTCATAGCAGCCTTATTTATAATAGCCAGAAGTTGGAAGGAGCCCAGATGTCACTCAAAGAAGAATGGATACAGAAAATGTGGTATATTTATACAATGGAATACTACTCAGCAATCAAAAATAATGAATTCTTGCAATTTGTAGGCAAATGGTTCGATCTGTAAAATATCATCCTAAGTGAGTTAACTCAATCACAAAAGAACACACATGAAATGCAATCACTGAGAAGTGGATATTAATGAGGCCACAAGCTCTGAATACTCAAGACACAATTAGCAAATCAAAAGATTCCCAAGATGAAGGAAAAGAGAGGACCCTGGTCCTGAAAGGACTGGATCCAATTTTTTTAGGAGAGTACCAGAACAGAACAGAGAAATGGTGGGGTGGTGATTGGGGAATAGGTGTGGGGGGGTGCTGGGGGAAAGAGGACTTATGGGACATATGGTGAGGGGGGAACTGGGAAAGGGGAAAGCCTTCAGAATGTAAACTAAGAATATAGAAAATAAAAAAAAACAAGTTAAAAAAAGAATGGACTGCAGGGACAAAAATGAAGAAAAGACTGAGGGAACGGAGGTCCAGATATAGGCCCAAGTTGGCATCCAGCTCTGTGGGAAGCTCCAAGGCCTCACACTATTACTGATGATACGTTGTGTTTACAGACAGAGCCTAGCATGGCTGCCCTCTGAGAAGAACAACAAGGACCTAAAATAGTCAGATGCAAATACTTATACCAAACCAATGGACAGCAGTCAGAGACCCCTGTGGTTGTATTAGGGAAAGCTGGAAGAAGCTGAGGAGGGAGAACCCATAGGAAGACCAGCAGTCTCAAGTGACCTGAACCCCAGAGATCTCTGAAACACTGAGCGACCAACCAGGCAGGATACACCAGTTGACATGAAGTCCCTGATATATATACAGCAGAGGACTGCCTGGTTTGGCCTCAGTGGAAGAAGAAACATCAAGAGACTTGAGGCCCCAGGAAGGGGAAGGTCTGGTGGTGTTGGGGGGACATCCTTTTGGAGATATGGGATGAGGAACTATTGGAGGTTAGACTGGGAGGAGGATAATGACTGGACTATAAAAACATATTAAAGAATAATAAAAAATCAAATAAAAGAAAATTTAGGAAGACAAAAAGAATAAATAAATTTTAATATATTTTATAAGAAGTCTATAAATTGCATGTGTTCTAAAACATCAGTTATCCTACTTTATTAAATATTTTTTTATTTATATATTTAAGTATGTTCTGAGTGTCTATGATATGCATGTAGGCACTTGCAGAATCCAGAAGGAGTTACAGTCTATTGTGAGCCACAAAACGTGGGCTGGTTCTGTTAACTGTATTCAGGTCCTCTGGAGGAGTAGCAAGCATTGTCACCTATGGGACATCTCTACAGGACCTACATTATTTTTCTTATTTTCGTTTCTGCTGTTGTTTCTTCTTTTATACAATGTGGAATTAAATATTATGAAGATTTAAAACTGGTTGTGCTTAATTCAAATTGTGTAACACACTGATAGCAGAAACATTATTTCTTGTGATTAATTGACTTGATGACCTAAATTGTGGATCACTATTTGGTAACTTTTGTTTGTGCAGCATTTGGTGTCCACTCAATTTTTGCTAAAACACTGTGCATTCATGTATTGTGTGTACTAATCTGGTAAAAATTCTGTTTTCTTATACTTTATACTATTTTACTTTATACTATTTTACTTTATACCTATAGTTTGGTGGGGGATAAATAACATGTGTGTGTGTGTCATTTAGCCACAAAGAATTTCTGAATATCAAAGTAAAAACACTAAATTTTTGTTCTTTGATCAATTTGATTACTTAAGGAAACAACAGGTTATGTTCAAAAACAAAAACAAACCACTGCCTATCCTAAAGTACAAGTTAGAGGTTGGAGTGTTGCCTCGTTGGCTCAGAGTTCTCATTGCTATTGCAGAGGACCCAAATACAGTTCCAAATATACACATGAAGCAGTTCACAAATGCCTGGAACTCAAGATCCATGGGATTTGCCACTCTCGTCGGAATCTGACCTTCATGAGCACCCTAACACGTATGCACAAACACATACTGAGAAACAAATGCATGTTCATAAGTAAAAGTAAAATGAAACACTTTTTTAAAAAAATTAATAATGAAATATTCATGGACTTGTATTCCTTAGGGTTAGGTGGTACTTGTGACATAGCCTAGAAACACAGTCGTATTGCTGAAGCATTCTTTTTCTTTCCATCTCTTCACTTTTACTCCTTATTTTGCTTTGTACTACTTGGCAGGAAAAGAAAAATAATAGTCAAGTACCTCCAGGACCACATGGAATCTGTTCTTAACTACAGAGGAAAAGAGTGAGGGTCTGATGCTTCCAGAATCATGTGAAAGGTTTCCTTTGATGGGAGTTGCAAGTCTAGGGGTTGTAATGTCTCATATTTTAGGTAATCTGCTGTTTAGAATAAGAAAGCCCAAGAATTTCTAAAGCAATTGATAGAAATTGGTAAAGAAGAACAACACAAATCCTGACACTGTTTCTCATGTTAAAATAAAGGTATTTTTAAATACACATAGAAAACAGAAAAGTCGAGATTGTGGAGTTGCATATGATGAGCTTTAGGAAGAATTTATGAAATTAGGGAAATGGGTCAGTAGAGAAAGAATAAAGAAGCATTCTTGAAAATGTGTTCTTCAGTATTTTTGCAACCCACTCATTCTTGTATTACAAATTTTAGGATAATATTTCTATTTTAGGGAGTTGTCACAAATCAGACTTGTAGAATAAATACTGCATAGTATTTTTTCTCTTAGTGCTTTCTGGAAATTTTTAAACTATAGAATTAGTCTTTATAGTTAAATGTCTTACCTATTAAATTTGGGTGTGAGCTTTTGTTTGCTTAAAATGTTTTGTGATGTCAAGACATTAGTCAAGGAACTAGTTTTGAAATTTTGATCACATTATATTGATCGAAGAACATTTCCTAAAACTCACTTTTAAATTGCAGTGAATTCTAATAGGTTTTAATGTAGTTTTATAATTCTGTTGTGTAAAAAAACAGGGCCATACAGTCTTTTAGAAAGGGGCACACCATCACCAATTACTTTCTTTTTTTAACAATTTCTGACCATTAAATTTTCAGTTCTTTTCAAAAATAAAATTCATAATGAGGCTTTATTTTTACCTAAGATGTGAACTTTTCTCTTTATACTAATAGAGGTAGATATTTTTCCCTTCTGTTTTGTGGTGAGAGACACAAAACAGAATGTAATGGCTTTTACAAACTTGGTTCAATGTGTAGGATATGTATATTTGTGAACATTCTATCTTATTTACAAATACAATTCCATATAGTTATTTTTCATGATGTATAATGTAGGGAAAACCTCCATGTGACTTCATCATTTTTAAAGGGCATACATTTAAAGGGAAACTCAGATTCCTTTTGTTTGCACTGGATACACTAGATAAAGTGAAAGGTTTTTGTAAAGAAAAAGATGCAAAATATGATAAGTTTTATATTTATCACTTGATAAGATAAACTAAACACTAATAATAGAAGTCATATATTACAGTATTCGACATACAGTGAGATTCCAGATTTATTTGCTTTGAGAGAAATTCCTCCATCTTGATTTCCTATTTCCAGAAAAGGAAATCAAGCAATCTTGGTTATGCTGTTATTGTTAACTAATGTTTAATGGATAATTCGTAAATCTTTTGACTTTATAATTGTTAAATCATATGATTTATTTGTTGTCATTCTTCAAATGAAGGACTTCCAACTGTGTCATTGATATACAATTATGGAAGACATTGTAAGAAGAACAGATGTCATTTTCTTTAATTTGTTCAATAAATAACTTAATGTGAAAAACAAAGAATCATTGTCTTCAGAGTAAGGAGTGAATCTGAGTGAAGAACAGCACAACTGCTACCGCTGAGAACTGTTTAAGTTGGAACCTAGAAGGATTTAGTTGTGGTTTAGAGAAAAAATAAGGACTCCTAAGAAAACAGAATGATTAAAGCTACCCATTCCCAAATGATCTGAGGACTGCAGCATTTTTTTTCCTCTCAGTAACCTCTTCCTCTCCCTCTCCCTCATCCTCTCTCCCTCTCCCTCTCCTTCTCACGCCCCCCTCTCTCTGTCTATCTCTCCCTCCTTCTCCCTCTTGCTCTTTCTCTCCCTTCCCCCTCTCCCCCTCTCCCCTCCCTCTTCTCCTCCCCTCCTCCTCCCTCCTCCTCTCCCTCTGTCCCTTCCTCTCTCCCTCCCTCCTTCCCTCACTCCCTTACACCTCTTCTCTTTCTTGAGGCCATTTTTCCCATCAACTCAATGATTTGGCTAGAATGGAAATGCAAATCCACAAAGATCCTCCAATTTCAGTCTCTCTGATATTAAGATGTACACCACAGGACCTGTTTTGTGTAATATTTGTTTGTTGACATAAATGCTGAGATTTCAATTTTTATCCATATAGCCACATAGCAAATATTTTACTAGCTGTGCTCTCTCCAGCCATTAGAATTAATTTTAATGCATAATTTATTTTGTTAAAATAAGCCACTGTAGGTTAAAGCACCTATATCTTGAAGTCTTATGATAGTAGTTTTGATCGTTGACTATCTTTGTTACTCACTACATTATCTTTGGATCAGGAAATAACTAATATGAATCTTATTTGTACCTCTTCCAAGAGAGAAATCACAAAATTAGAAACCATATAGATGTTATAGTGATATTATAATTAAATATGTATAACCTGTTTTTGACGATGTCAGTTCATGTTGACAGAAAGGTAAACCTTGACTTCTCTACCCAATGTGAATACTGACCCTCTTGTCTTCCTTTTTTTTCTTTATTCTATGTTTACATTCCAAAGGCTTTCCCCTTTCCCAGTTCCCCCCTCCCTATGTCCCATAGTTCCTCTCCCCCCCAACTATTCCCCCAATCATTCCCCCTCCCCCAACAGTTTCTCTACAAAACTGGATCCAATCTTTCCAGGCCCAGGGTCCTCTCCTTTCTTCTTGGGAATCATTTGACTTGCTAATTGTGCCTTGAGTATTTAGGGCATCTGGGCTCATTAATATCCACTTATCAGTGATTGCATTTCATGTGTATTCTTTTGTGATTGGGTTAGCTCACTCAGGATGATATTTTCCAGGTCTAACCATTTACCTACAAATTGCATGAATTCATTATTTTTAATTGCTGAGTAGTATTCCATTGTATAAATATACCACATTTTCTATATCCATTCCTCCTTTGAGGGATATTTGGGCTCCTTCCAATTTCTGGCTATTATAAACAAGGCTGCTATAAACATAGTGGAGCATGTGTCTTTATTGTATGCAGGGGAATCCTCTGGGTATATGCCAAGGAGTGGTATGCCAGGGTCTTGTGGAAGGAACATGCCAAATTTTCTGAGGAACCTCCACACTGATTTCTAGAGCGCTTTTAGCATTTTGCAATCCCACCAACAGTGGAGGAATGTTCCTCTTTCTCCACATCCTCGCCAGCATTTGTCGTCTCTTGAGTTTTTAATCTTAGCCATTCTGACAGGTGTGAGGTGGAATCTCAGGGTTGTTTTGATTTGCATTTCTCTGATGACTAACGATGTTGAACATCTCTTAAGGTGTTTCTCAGCCATTCGAATTTCTTCTGGTGAAAATTCTTTGTTTAGCTCTGTGCCCCATTTTTTGATAGGGTTATTTGGTTCTTTGGGGTCTAATTTCTAGAGTTCTTTGTATATATTGGATATTAGCCCTCTGTCAGATGTGGGGTTGGTGAAGATCTTTTCACACTTTGTTGGTTGTCGTTTTGTCCTTCTGACAGTGTCCTTTGCCTTGCAGAAACTTTGTAATTTTATGAGGTCCCATTTGTCAATTCTTGATCTTAGTGCATAAGCTATTGGTGTTCTGTTCAGGAACTTTCCCCCTGTGCCTATGTCCTCCAGGGTCTTCCCAAGCTTCTTTCCTAATAGTTTCAGTGTGTCTGGTTTTATGTGGAGGTCCTTGATCCACTTGGAGTTGATCTTAGTGCAAGGAGATTAGAGTGGGTCAATTCGCATTCTTCTGCATGTTGACCTCCAGTTGAACCAGCACCATTTGTTGAAAAGACTATCTTTTTTCCACTGGATGGTTGTGGCTCCTTTATCAAAGATCAAGTGACCATAAGTCTGTGGGTTAATTTCTGGGTCTTCAATCCTATTCCATTGATCCACTTGCCTATTGCTGTACCAATACCATGCACTTTTTAACACAATTGCTCTGTAGTACTGTTTAAGGTCAGGGATATTGATTCCCCCAGAAGTCCTTTTATTGTTGAGAATAGTTTTAGCTATCCTGGGTTTTTTGTTGCTCCAAATGAATTTGAGAATTGCTCTTTCTAGATCTATAAAGAATTGAGTTGGGATTTTGATGGGGATCGCATTGAATCTGTATATTGCTTTTGGTAAGATGGCCATTTTTACTATATTGATCCTGCCAATCCAGGAGTAAGAAATATTTTTCCATCTTCTGAGGTCTTCTTCGATTTCTTTCTTCAAGGACTTGAAGTTCCTGTCATACAGATCTTTCGCTTTTTTGGTTAGAGTTTCGCCAAGGTACTTTATGTTGTTTGTGGCTATTGTGAAGGGTGTTATTTCCCTAACTTCTTTCTCAGCCTGCTTGTCCTTTGAGTACAAGAAGGTTACTGATTTGCTTGAGTTAATTTTATAACCAGCCACTTTGCTGAAGTTGTTTATCAGCTGTAGAAGTTCTCTGGTGGAGTTTTTTGGGTCATTTAAGTAAACTATCATATCATCTGCAAATAATGATAGTTTGACTTCTTCCTTTCCAATTTGTATCCCTTTGACTTCCTTATGTTGTCTAATTGCTCTCGCTAGAACTTCAAGTACTATATTGAAAAGATATGGAGAGAGAGGGCAGACTTGTCTAGTCCCTGATTTTAGTGGGATTGCTTCAAGTTTCTCTCCATTTATTTTGATGTTGGCTACTGGTTTGCTGTAGATTGCTTTTACTATGCTTAGGTATGGGCCTTGAATTCCTGCTCTTTCCATGACTTTTAGCATGAAAGGATGCTGAATTTTTTGAATGCTTTTTCAGCATCCAATGAGATGACCATGTGGTTTTTTCTTTTAGTTTGTTTATGTAGTGGATTACATTGATGGATTTCCGTATGTTGAATCATCCCTGCATCCCTGGGATGAAGCCTACTTGATCATGGTGGATGATAGTTTTGATGTGCTCTTGGATTCGGTTGGCAAGAATTTTATTTAGTATTTTTGCATCGATATTCATAAGAGAAATTGGCCTGTAGTTCTCTTTATTTGTTGGATCTTTTTGTGGTTTAGGTATTAGCGTAATTGTGGCTTCAAAGAATGAGTTGGGCAGTGTCCCTTCTGTCTCTATTTTGTGGAATAGTTTGAAAAGTATTGGTGTTAAGTCTTCTTTGAAGATCTGGTAGAATTCTGCACTAAAACCATCTGGTCCCGTACTTTTCTTGGTTGGGAGGCTTTCTATAACCCCTTCTATTTCTTTAGGGGTTATGGGACTATTTAGCTGCTCTATTTGATGCTGATTAAATTTTGATATTTGGTATCTATCTAGGAAATTGTTCATTTCCTCTAGATTCTCCAGTTGTTTTGAGTATAGATCTTTGTAGTAGGACCTGATGATCTTTTGAATTTCCTCAGTTTCTGTTGTTATGTCTCCCTTTTCATTTCTAATTTTGTTAATTTGGATGCTGTCTCTGTGTCCTTTGGTTAGTCTGGCTAGGGGTTTATCTATCTTGTTGATTTTCTCAAAGAACCAACTCCTGGTCTTGTTGATTCTTTGTATGGTTTCTTTGTTTCTATTTGATTGATTTCAGCCCTGAGTTTGATGATTTCTTGTCTTCTACTCCTCCTGGGTGAATTAACTTCTTTTTCTTCCAGGGCTTTTAGGTGTGCCGTTAAGTTGCTAGTGTATGCTCTCTCCAGTTTCTTTTTGCATGCACTTAGAGCTATGAGTTTTCCTCTTAGCACTGCTTTCATTGTGTCCCATAGATTTGGGTAGGTTGTACCTTCATTTTCATTGAATTCTAAAAAGTCTTTGATTTCTTTTTTTATTTCTTCCTTGACCAAGGTGTCATTGAGTAGAGTATTGTTCAGTTTCCATGTGTATGTGGGCTTTCTGTTGTTTTTGTTGCTATTGAAGACCACTCTTACTCTATGGTGATCTGATAGGAGGCATGGGATTAGCTCGATCTTCTTGTATTTGTTGACATCTGTCTTGTGACCAATTATATGGTCTATTTTGGAGAAGATACCATGTGGGGCTGAGAAAAAGGTATATTCTTTAGCTTTAGGATGAAATGTTCTATATATATATATATATATATATATATATATATATATATATATATATATATATCTGTTAAATCCAATTGGTCCAGAGTTTCAATTAGTTTCACTGTGTCCCTGTTTAGTTTCTGCTTTCCTGACCGGTCCATTGAGGAGAGTGGAGTGTTGAAGTCACCCACAATTATTGTGTTAGGTGTAATGTGTGCTTTAAGCTTTCGTAAGGTTTCTTTTACGAATGAGGGTGCCCTTGCATTTGGAGCATAGATGTTCAGTATTGAGAGCTCTTCTTGGTGGATTTTCCCTTTGGCCAGCAAGAAGTGACCTTCTGAGTCTCTTTTGATGATTTTAGGTTGGAAGTCAATTTTATCTGATATTAGAATGGCTACTCCAGCTTGTTTCCTGAGACCATTTGCTTGTAAAATTGTCTTCCAGCCTTTTACTCTAAGGCAGTGTTTGTCTTTGACACTGAGATGTGTTTCCTGTATGCAGCAAAATGTAGGGTCCTGTTTCCGTATCCAGTCTGTTAATCTATGTCTTTTTATTGGGGAATTGAGTCCATTGATGTTAAGAGATATTAAGGAATAGTAATTATTACCTCCAGACATTTTTGAAATTATATTTATTTATTTTATTTATTTTTTATATTCGAGAGGTTACCTTCTTTTGGGTTTGATGAGAGGAGGTTTCTATTTTGCTTCTTCCCGGGTATAGTTTCCGTCCTTGTCTTGGTGTTTTCCCCCTATTATCCTTTGTAGGGCTGGATTTGTGGAAAGATATCGTGCAAATTTGGTTTTGTCATGGAATACCTTGATGTCTCCATCTATGGCGATTGAGAGCTTTGCTGGGTAAAGTAGTTTTGGCTGAAATTTGTGTTCTCTTAGAGTTTGCATTATATCTGCCTAGGATCTTCTATCTTTCA
Source organism: Apodemus agrarius (assembly GCA_964023405.1). NCBI lineage: Eukaryota > Metazoa > Chordata > Mammalia > Rodentia > Muridae > Apodemus > Apodemus agrarius. The sequence goes on from OZ030014.1 coordinate 29,001,626, forward strand.
TGGTCTCAGGTGAGAAGTCTGGTGTTATTCTGATAGGTCTTCCTTTATAAGTTACTTGGCCTTTTTCTCTTGCTGCCTTTAATATTCTTTCTTTGTTTAGTACATTTGGAGTTTTGATTATTATGTGATGGGATGTATTTCTGTTCTGATCCAGTCTGTTTGGGGTTCTATATGCTTCTTGTAAATTCATGGGCATTTCTCTCTTTAGGTTGGGGTAGTTTTCTTCCATAATTTTGTAGAAGATATTTGCTGGCCCTTTAACTTGTAAATGTTCATTCTCGTCTATACCTATAATCCTTAGGTTTGGTCTTCTCATTGTGTCCTAGATTTCCTGGATGTTTTGGGTTACAGCCTTTTTGCATTTAGTATTTTCTTTGACTGTTGAATCAATGGTTCCTATGGTATCTTCGGCTTCTGATATTCTGTCTTCTATCTCTTGTATTTTATTGTTGATATTTGCATCTATGGCCCCTGATTTCTTCCCAAGGTTTTCTATCTCCAATGTTGTCTCCCTCTGCGATTTCTTAGTTGTTTCTACTTCTGTTTTTAGTACCTGGATGGATATGCTCAGATCTTTTGCTTGCTTGCTTGTGTTTTCATGTATTTCTTTAATAGATTTTTGTGTTTCCTCTTTCATAGCTTCTACTTGTTGGCCCACGTTCTTCTGTATTTCTTTAAGTGATTTTTGTCTTTCTTCCTTATTGTCTTCATTTTGATCCATCTTCTCCTGCATTTCTTGAAGTGATTTTTGTATTTGCCTTGTAAAGGCTTCTAACTTTTGATCCATTTTCTCCTCTATTTCTTTATGAGATTTTTCTATGTGTTCAGCTACCAGCATCCTGACCAGTGATTTTATATCCAAGTCTTGTTTTTCTGGTGTTTTGGGGTATCCAGGGCTTCCTGTTGTTGGCAAACTGGGTTCAGATGCTGTCATCTTGCCTTGATTTCTGTTAGTGACATTCCTTCGTTTTCCTTTTGCCATCTGGTTATTTCTGGTGTTAGTTGACCTTGTTGTCACTGGCTGGTGTTTGAATCTCCTGTGAGGCTGGGCTTACCTGTTGTTTCTCTACTGGTGGTTATGCATGATTGCTGCTCAACGGGATCACGAGCTGGCTGCCACCTGCTGACTTTGTGCACAGCCTGAGGTCTCCGGGAATTGTGGGGGTTGTTTTCCTTTTTTAAATATTTTTATTTATTTTCTATATGTAAATACATTATCACTGTCTTCAGACACATCAGAAGAGAGCCTTAGATCTCATTACAGATGGTTGTGAGCCACCATGTGGTTGCTGGGAATTAAACTCAGGACCCCTGGAATAACATTCAGAGTTCTTAGCCACTAAGCCACCTCTCCAGCCCTACCCTCTTGTCTTCTAAAACAGCAAGGGTAGTACCTGGGTAGCAACCAAATAACTCCATGTTTATAGTAAGAAGTATTTGATTATGTTCATGCTGATCAAGGACATTAGACAAAAGTTCAGAGATGTGGAAACATTTTATGCAACTAAGCTAAATTATTTTCGCTTCAGGCCTTTGCCTTTTTATAACTCTTCAGGAAAGAGAATTTAGATCATTAAACAGAGAGAGGATCTTAAGATTATGCATTTGGAAAAATTACTTGCTAATTTCCATATTTCACTTGAATTTTGCTTGAAGTATAATTAAAGGTCTTTTGTAAGATAAAGAAAGTATTTTTACTTTTTATTCACCCTCTATACAACCCTTTCAACATTATCAAGCAGAAAACTGTGAACTCCTCCAGCTTGACTCTATTTATATTATTTTCTCACTTATCTCATTATTTTTCTACCATTAATGCACCTCAAAGAAGAGTTTGTAGCTGTGCTCTCATATTGCAGATAAGAGTGATTTCATCATTGATATGTTTGTAAATTATTAGTGGTTTGGTCATTGCCACAATGTTTAAATTAAATATATTGTATTAATTCAGTGTTTAATGAATGCATGAATTCATTAGTGGCATAAATGCCTAATAATAATAATCAGATATTTTTATTTCAGTGTTCTACTTCTATTTCTATTTCTGTGACAAATGTAATAATAAGCAACACAGAAAGTATCTGCTTATCTTACCAGTCTAGGCAACAGTCTATTATTGAACAGAAATTAACAGGAACTTAAGATATCACTTCCACAGTCAAGAATGGAAATAGAATAAACTAATGGATTCTGTTTGCTGATTTATTTTTACTCGGAGATAGTTTTCTTCATTTTTATACTCTTTGGATCCATCCCCCTGAAATCTCACCACTTTCACTCTGAGTAAGTATTCAAGATCTCAATTAGTTGGGCAGTAGTGGGCAAGCCTTTAATCCCAGCACCTGGGAGACAGAGGCAGGCATATTTCTGAGTTTGAGCCCAGCCTGGTCTACAAGATGAGCTCCAGGACAGCCAGGGCTAAACAGAGAAACCCTGTCTCAAAAAAAAATTACCACTAAGATCAAGATCTCAATTACCAATTGCGATAAGCCCCACAAATATATCAATGTCAATCTAAGCTTGGTAAATCATCATTTAGACTTTCTTGTCATGTGATTCTGCATGTCAAGTTATCAGTTAAAACTTAATTTGAAAGAAGACCTTTGCTTCCTTGTATTAAATAAGGTAGCTTTTAAATTATCTCGTTGGTTACCACATGAAGTCTCATCATCCACAGGAGGCATGGAATGAGAAGCTCTCCCTACTTGAAAATGGGGCTCAAAATTATACTGATTTTCACAACCATATAAACAGGCAAGATAAAAGTACTATTTTCCCCAAATGAAATATCGGAGAAACATGAGTACATCAAAATAAAATCAAATTGAATAACTAATTGCTTTATAACTCATAAGTCTTTGTGATGGTTTGTATATGATTGGCCCAGGAAGTGAATCTATTAGGAGGTGTGGCCTTGTTGGAGTAGGTGTGTCGCTGTGGGTGTGGGCTTAAGACCCTCCCCCTGGCTGCCTGGAAGTCAGTTCTTCTACTAGCAGCCTTCAGATGAAGATGTAGAACTCTCAGCTCCTCCTGTACCATGCCTACCTGGATGCTGCCATGTTTCTGCCTTGATGACAATGGACTGAACCTCTGAGCCTCTAAGCCAACCCCAATTAAATGTTGTCTTTTATAAAACTTGCATTGGTCATGGTGTCTGTTCACAGCAGTAAAACCCTAACTAAGACAGAAGTTGGTACCAGGGACTGGGGTATTGCTGTGATAGGCCTGACCATGCTTTTGTTCGGGAGAATGTGGATTTTGGGACTTTGGATTTGGAAAGCCACAGAATTCTTTAAGTGGGGCATAATGGGCCAGACTAGTAGGAATATGGAAGACAGTGGTGCTGAGGGTCATTTGCACTGTGTCGGCCTGACGGCCCAGGAGGTTTCAGTGGAGAAGAACTTTAATATGTGGCTGAGAGACTGTTCTTGTGATGTTTGGGTGAAGAACACAGCTGCTTTTTGCCATTGTCTGAAGAGACTGCCCAGGACTAAGGTAAAGAGATTTATATTAATTGCATCTGCAAAGGAAGTCTCAAAGAATCCCAGTAAAGACTTTGTTCTCTGGTTAAGTCTGATAAAGAGAATTTTGAACAAACATAGCAAGCTGAGAAAGGAAAAGTACAAAATATATAGTTTGAGTATTAAAGGGACACAAGGAAGTGAAATGGAGCTGAATTCAATGATATTAAACTGAATTAAAGGAGTGGTGACCTTGGGGGCAAGATTCACATAGTTAACTTTAGGTCCAGGCATGGTAGTACAAGTCTTTAATCCCAGGAGGCAAAGATAAGCAGATCTCTGAGTTCAAGGCCAGCCTAGAACAGAGCAAATTCTAGGTGAAGAAAAACTTTAATCCAGGCTTGGTGGACCACACCTTTAATCCCAGTGCTTAGGGGACAGGCATGCAGATCTCTTGAGTTCAAAGGCAGTCTAAGGAGCAAGATTCAGGACAGCCAATTAGGCAGTGAAGGAGCTAGGAAAAAGGAAGCTAGTGATAATGTAATAAAACAAGGGGGGGCAATGTTCCAGCTCCTGCAAGCAGCAGAACTCAGCAGCTTCAGCCATGTGTCTCTGGCTTTATATACAAGAGGAGAAGGAGACTACTGGGACAATTGATGCTGGTTAGCTGGAGCTAAGAAATTAGTGGTGATTAAGAAAAGACCAGCATCACTGAGGTGAAATATGGGAAGTATTTTCTGAGAGCACAAAGAACCTGTATTCTAGAAATAGCCAAGTGTTCCTCATGCTGCAGCTGTACTTGGTAACGTGTAAGAATCATCCAGGTGGTACTGGTTTTGAAGGCATGAAGGCATCATCAAGAACAGCTGAGGCTTGGTACTGTGAAAGTGTACCCTCAGTTGTAATGGACAGCCCAGGACTGAAGGGGTCATGCAAAGGAGTTGAGGCTTGATACCATGAAGAGAGCCTATGAGAGGCTTTGGTGAAACATAGTTGCAGTGGAAGACCCTAGCAGATTGGAGATGCCAGTACCATGGGATGACCACCAAGAACAGCAGTGGCAGTGGATTGGATCAATCTGAACTTAGAGTGCTACAGAGGGCAGAGCTGGAGAAGTGATACCAGCTCTTTGGAGATACACAGAAGATCATGTGTGGATCTCAGACTTTGGAACAAGAAGCTGTGAAGCTGAAATTGACTTGGGGTAACCAAGATGTTAAAGATGCCAGAGCCACAGGATGCCTGCCAAGGAAAGCTGCTAACAGGGAGTGGAACAAGCCCAGGAGAAAGAACCTTGTTGTAGTCAACAAGGATGAAAAAGGAGTTGGATATCTGAAGACTGCTTTGCCATCAGAAATGGAGATGCAGAGTTTGGGCTTTGCCCAGCTGGTTTCCTGTCTTGCTTGGAGGATTACAGTTAAGTGATTGAATGAATATCAGAAGAGACCTTGAACTTTGGACTTTTAACACTGTTGAGACTGCTATAGACTACAGGGACTTTTGAAGTTGGACCAAATGCATTCTGCATTATGCTATGTTTAAGTATGGCCCCCATTGACTCATGCTTGAACAAGCCTATGGGGGCCAGGGAGTGGAATGTGATGGTTTGTATATGACTGGCCCAGGAAGTGAACCTATTAGGAGGTGTGGCCTTGTTGGAGTAGGTATGTCGCTGTGGGTGTGGGCTTAAGACCCTCCCCCTGGCTGCCTGGAAGTCAGTTCTTCTACTAGCAGCCTTCAGATGAAGATGTAGAACTCTCAGCTCCTCCTGTACCATGCCTACCTGGATGCTGCCATGTTTCTGCCTTGATGACAATGGACTGAACCTCTGAGCCTGTAAGCCAACCCCAATTAAATGTTGTCTTTTATAAAACTTGCATTGGTCATGGTGTCTGTTCACAGCAGTAAAACCCTAACTAAGACAGTCTTCTTCACATATGATTTGGTTACATTTCAAGCAAAAAACGATGTTATCAAGCATATCAAAACCCATGCCAGTTATATTTTAAATAAAATGGTCATTCGAACAAAAGTACTAGGTGAACTGTATCTACTATGTTTCTTCAGTGCATATATGACTTAGTAAACTTAAGCATCACATGATGTCTTGACCAGAAAAGCATTAAGGAGATCACAATAGCCAATCTCAAAGCACACAACAAAGCCAAACAAGCCAGATAAATGGAACTGAAGCTTAACCAAAATATAAAAAAAAAATCTACTTACAGTGAACCACACAGTAAAATAAAAATTAGAAATGGAAAACAACTAGAAAAGTCTGGAAACAAATGGAGTAAGGAATCTTACTGTGAAAAATCAAAGGAAATAAATTATATATATATATATATATATATATATATATATATATATATATGTATATATACATATATACACATCCTGTCATATGATATCTCATAAAAGATGTGATATGCATATATATCATCTAAAAAGCTTTTGTACAGCAAATATCTAGCAGAATGAAAAGGAGCCTATTTTGTGGGAGAAAGCATGAATAGTTATTATATATAAGAATAAAAGAATTGCAGCAGCAAAACTTCAAAACAATCTAACACCTAGACGCAGAGACCAAAAAATATTTCCCCCAAGCCACCCATAAGCTAAACATACAACCAATAAGTATAGAAAAATGTGCCTAACATTTCTATTCAGCAGGAAAGTAAAATACAAACACGAATAGATGCCACTATACATTAAGAATTAATAATATCGAAATGGCAAATGATCACAAGTGTGGATGAGCATTTGGGGAAAGTGCCTGATTTGTCTGAAGCCATTTATTTGTAATAACTATTTGCCTTCTTGTGATCCTAGCATGTATTCTAAACATACACTACACATGAAGTTATTAGGATAATCAACTAAGTGATAATCAACTAAGTTCTTAACCTGTGGGTCATGAACCTTTTGGCAAACCTCTATCTCCAAATTATTTTCTTTGCATTTTTAAAAGTAGCAAAATTACAATTAGTAAGTGGCAACAAAAATAATTGTATGGTTGGTAGTCACCACAACATTGTGAACTGTATTAAAGGGTCACCGCATTAGAAATATTGAGAATCACTGAAATAAGTGCTTTGGGCTTACCACCAGTTCTCAGACTGTATTGTAACTGGTGTTTGACACACAGACTTTGAGAAAGACAAGGTCCATTCCATTTGGCTGTGTTCCATCATTTTCCAGTTTAGTGCCAATACCCTTCCTCCTCTTTGGGTTACATGGAGTTCAATGTGTTTTCATCCACATAGAGAACATTTGTCTCTTAATTCCAATTAAGTTATACTGATAAAATTTTTTATTTGTTTTTATTTAATTGGTCTCAGCATTCCCACTGCTGAGGGTAAAGCCAAAGGTACACAGTTAACAGAAGAGACATATGTACCCCAACTTTTAACGTAGCATTTATTAAACAGTAGCTTTAGTATACCAACTGATAAATAGATAATGAGTGTTGCACAGCCATGCGCATAGTTTTCATTTGGAATGGAATATGGAATACTACTCATCAATAATGAGATAAAGTCTGTCACTTAGTACAAAATGGATGAAGGCAAATAAAAGCTGGGTAACAAAAGGAAAGAACCACACAAACTTGTTAATATAAAATCTCTAAAAGCTGTTTGCATGCAAGAAGATAACACAAAAGACACCATCAGAGATTATAGAGCAAAGTGAGAGAAGATAAGGGCAAGTAAAACCAATGAGAACAGCTACAATTAGAAGGAATGCCCTGTTGTATTTCTCAGTAGAAACCACAGTTAACACTAATGCATATATCAACATAGCTAGAAGAGTAAATTTTTTTTGATTTTTTTTATTGTATATATTCTATATTTACAATTCATTTCCCTTTTTCTGGTTCCCCACCCCCAAAGGTCCCACATGTCCTTTTCCCTCCCCCTGCTCCCTCATCCACCCCCTCCCACCTTACTGTTCTTGTACTCTCCCACAATGATGTTTTGGTCCTAGATCAAAAGGGTCTTCATACCTAAGGGGATGAAGAATGGTGTTCATCACCATGAACTTATCTTTGCATAAAATTCATGTATTGGGTTCTTTATTATAGTCTATAGATACATGGAATTGTTATATGTGTTTAAGATTATATGTTATATAGTAGTCCCCTTCCTAATAAAATAATGAAATCCCAGGGGTAATAAAACTAAACAGAGAAAAGCCTATTTCTCTAATACTTTGGAAGGTTTCTTTCTCTAGTTTGTTGTCCCCCTCCCGTATTCACCTACAGGAAGCTATCACATGGTGACCATGAGTGCCTTGTAGAGCCAAGGCATTTCTCCCTATGGCTGAGGACCAGAGAGAATGAGGAAGAGACACTTAGATGCCATCCTCCCAATTACAATCTCTCCTCTAGGTCCTCCCTGTTACAGGTCCAATCTTCGCTCAATGGCACCAACCTGGAAACTAAACCTTAAACACATGGAAACTGAAGCCAGAAGCCACAACAAATGAGTTTATCACTTTGTAATTCATTGCTATATGATATAAGTCTTTGTCACCAGTATATCTCCATCTATTAAAAGCAATGATGCACCTTCACCAAAAAGTGAGCTTATGTTAACTGCTCCCAGTAGCACATAAGAGGATCTTCAGATCCAACAAGGTTACAAAGGGTCTAAACACTAACCAAAGGGGATGAGCAACTTAGTGTACTTCTGTGTATTTTCCACATTTCATTCTACAATCTAAGGCATGTTCCATTTCTTCTACTGTTGTCCCACATTAACATAAGTAATTCATTAAAATTTATATTTCATCAGTATTCAATTTCAAAACTATAAGTCATCTGTATTAAAAATCTAGAAACTATTAGCAGCTGCAATTAGCTGTAATCTCTCTCCATCCCTTTTATTCTCATCAGGATAGCATTGCTATTAAGAGGAAAATGCAATCATATTTTAAATGTGTTCTAAAAATAGTATCATCTCATTTTATTTATTTGCAAGGACCCTAAGGAGGGGGTTTAATAAGGAAGCCATTAGCAATAACTATTAGACCATGACTCATTTTGAGGTGTGTATATGAGATTTATATGGATACATGTCAATGCAAGTACACATGTGTGTGAGGCCAGAGTAAAATCTCAACATTAACTCCTCAGATGCCATCTATCTTGATTTGTGAGGCAGGGATTTTCTATGGTCTGAAGCTTACCCATTATGATAGAACAGCTGGCTGGTAAGAGAATTATGTTTCTCTCAGAAAGTTATTCACAGAATAAACTTCTGTATCTGTAGTTATACACATCACTGCTATAATCAAGTATATGTATTTTTATATCTATATTCACATGTCTTCCAATGAAAAATGTTTTCTACAACTAAAAACCACAATTGAAAATATCTTCCACTATGACAAGTGACGAAAATTATACATGAATTATATTTTCTAGCTAGTGTTGGAATCCAGTCTTATTTTTTAAATCAAAAATTCTCATTTGTAGAACATTCTTGACTTTTCCAGTATGTTTTCCTTTTCTTTTTTTCTTTTTTAATAAATGAAAATAATAATGCAATCTGATTATTTTTCTTAGTTTATTGATGGAGTCACATGAAAGGAAGCAGCTTCTAGCTTCCTTTTTAATTAGATATTTTCTTTATTTACATTTTAAATCTTATCCCCTTTCTGGTTTCCCCTCCAAAAACACTCTATCGCATTCTCCCTTTCCCCATGCTGACCAACTAACCCACTCGTTTCCTTGTCCTGGTAATCCCCTATACTGGGACATCCAGCCTTCTCGGGGGCCAAGGGCCTCTTGTCCTTATGATGTCCAAGTTCATCCTCTGCTACATATGCAAATGGAGCCATGGTCCCTCCATGTGTACCCTTTGGTTGGTAGTTTAGTCCCTGGGAGCTCTGGGGGTACTGGTTGGTTCATAATGTTGTTCCTCCTATGGGCTGACAGCTCGTTCAGTTCCTTGGATTCTTTCTCTTGCTCTTTCCATGGGCACCTTTTCTTCCCAGGATCTTCTAGCTATCATGGCCTCTGGTGAGAAGACTGGTGCAATTCTGATAGATCTGCTTTTATATGTTACTTGACCATTTTCCATTACTGCCTTTAATATTCTATCTTTGTTTAGTGCATTTGATTTCTTGATTATTATGTGACAGGAGGAATCTCTGTTCTGGTCCAGTCTGTTTGGAGTTCTGTAGGCTTCTTGTATGTTCATGGGCATCTCTTTCATTAGGTTAGGGAAGTTTTCTTCTATAATTTTGTTGAAGATATTAACCAGCCCTTTAAGTTGTAAATCTTTGTTCTCTCTATACCTATAATCCTTGGATTTGGTCTGCTCATTGTGTCCTGGATTTCCTGGGTGTGTTGGGTTACAAGATTTTTGCATTGCATTCTGCATTTTCTTTGACTGTTGAGTCAATGTTTTCTATGGTATCTTCAGCACATGAGATACTCTCTTCTATCTCTTCTATTCTGTTGTTGATGCTTGCATCTATGGCATCTGATTTCTTTCCAATATTTTCTGTCTCCAGAGTTGTCTCCCTTTGTGATTTATTTATTTCTACTTCCATTTTTAGATCCTAGATGGTTTTGTTCAGTTCCTTCATCTGTTTGTTTCTGTTTTCCTATAATTCTTTTAGGAATTTTTGTGTATCCTATTTAAGGGCTTCTATCTGGTGACCCATGTTCTCCTGTATTTCTTTAAGGTCGTTATTTATGTCCTTCTTAAAGTCCTCTGTGATTTTTTTAGTTCAAATATTGCTTTTACAGTATGTTGGGGTAGCCAGAGCTCACTGTTGTGGGAGAACTGGGTTCAGATGATGTCATATCACCTTGATTTCTGTTGGTAATGTTCTTGCATTTGCCTTTCACTATCTGTTTTTCTCTGGTGTTAGCTGGTCTTGCTGTCTCTGACTGTGGTTTATCTGTCCTGCAAGCCTGCATATAAGTACTCCTGGGAGACTAGTTCTTTCTGGGAGGAATTTAGGTATGGATAGCTGTGGTACAGGGTCATCCCAGGTGTGCAGACAGAAACCAGAAGGATCCTGTCCTCAGCTGATCCTTTGTTCCTGTGTTCTGATGGCTCTGGGCAGGTCCCTCCTGGTGCCAGGAATTTGAAGAGAAGTGGTGGTCTTACCTATGAGTGCAGGTGTGAAGGCACTCCAGGAAACCAGCTTTCTTGTGGTGGTATTTGTGTATGTAGCTCTCTGTTCCAGGATCAGCTCTAGGCACAGACAGAAATCTGAAGACTCTTGTGCCAAAGTGCCCCTGGGTTCTTGTGTCCTCAGTGTTTAGGACAGGTTCCTGTGAGTGGCAGGGATGGTCTTACCTGGACTCCCAGGCCTCTCTGCACTCCTGGGAGGCTTACTTTCTCCCTGACCCACCTGGATATGTAGCTCTGTGATAGAGGATGGTCCCCAGCTGGAGACAGAAATAAGAAGGCTCCTGCCTGAAGGTTCTGGACGGATTACTCTGAGCAGCAGGGGTAGCTTCTAACTTCTTAAAGACATTCTTAGAGGCCCTGCTTTCTCAACACTTGAGAGCTTTGAGGATTCTGTAAGAGACCCAAAAGGACTGTGTCTGACAGAGTGGCTCAAAGCCATAGCTATTTAGAGTGTAGTAAAATCTTGAGTGCCATATTATAAACTGTATCTTCACTAAGCTATGTTCTGTTTACATTTACCCAATCACTGGGAAAGGCCAGAGACACCTAAATTCTATCTTAAAAATGTCCTTCAGTGGATTCATCAACGTTTTGATTGTCATGATGCTGCAAAACCAATATAGAACAAACAACAATAAAAACAATAAATTAAAATAATAAAGAAACAAGTACTCTATCTGTGAAGAACAATGGGACTGATCCACCACTGTATTCTTATTTCTTGTGCTACAGTGTCATGATTCATTATAAAGTTCCATGATTTCCACTCTTACATCGCTTTAGTCTCCTAACTGCATCAGTTAGGAGCTGGTTACATTTCTTTCCCCTAGTTTGTCTATCAGAAAGACAAAAGTCAAGAACAACCCAATGCCTATTGAGGGCTTGTTTTCTGGTCCCTTCTAGTTGTGTCCTTATGCTGCTAAAAGGACAAAGGTTCTCCTTTAAGCCTACATGAATAATGCCAACCATCCACTAGTGAAGATTCTGCTTTCATGACCTAATTACACCCCCAAAGACCAATCTCCTCAACCACCATCTTTGGAGCTAAGAATTCAACAGTGGGACACTGAGATTACACTGAAACCTTTGTCCGTGGCAGAGGCATTCTGGGCCCCCAATAACAAGCTCTTCATTCTAGTTCTTCCATCGTGTTTTCCCAGAACCACTTCAGGTTTTCTGATTTCTCTAATTTACTTCCAGGACCCAACATCTGTTTATTTTACTTTGTCTGAATAAATTATTCCAAAATGTATTAGAATGACAGGATCTTTAATTATCCTATCATTTCTGATGATCATGAGTTTGGATTGAGTTCAGTAGGGGTAGTTTTTTCTCTTATCCTTTAGCTGTGAGCCAAGCTGGAAGACAGCTTGGGGTGAAAATCTTTTGAAAGTGACTTCTCTCCTTTCTACAGATGATGCCCTTTGAAATGAACCTCAGTTACTCTCCGTGTGGCACATTTTACTCTGCTTCATACCATGATGGCCAAACAAAATTGTATAAAAACAAAGAAAACAAGAGGCAGCAGCTGGAAGAAGTCTGAAATTCTGAAATTCTGTTAGATCACAGGTTCAGGCTCTAAGTTTCAAAGGTAGGCATGGTTATGCCAACCGAATATTAATGAGGGAGGCCTTTGCATACAAGACAACAAACCCAGGGCATTGGCACAGATAAGCATTCAGACAGGAAATATTACTGTGGCCACCTCTGAAAATAAAGTCGGGTCCATTTGGTTTGATTCTGCTTCCAGTATGTGAAAAATGGCAAGAAAATTCACATCAAAAATATATATTCAGTTGCTGAGTTCTGTAGACTGCAGCCATATTTGCAGAGTTTTCCCTTTATTTCTATATCATGGAGTGCTGTTATACTTAGGCCCTTTAATAGGAATCAGTGTACTTCTGAAATCTATAGGTTTTATGTGTGTGCACATAAAACACAGCACATAATCGGTGGTGTGTACATGTGTGTCCCAGCACTCGTTCAGCTGCTTATCCGTTTCTTCTCTCTTCCTTTGCCCTGAGCTATGAATATCTTGCCAAAGATGCTAGAAATGAACATTAGGGGGATGAATTAGCTTCATTTTGCATTTCATATTCAGCACATAGTCTAATTTAAATAGAAGCTAACAGTAAATCAACAAGAAAAGTAGGCCCAGGCGATCTTCCTCTGTGTAACTGTGCTGACTCACCTCCTCATTACATTAGAGAGGATATTCCAATGGATGTTCTTATAATGACAGATGAGATGAGACTGAGCTGATAGGTCTGTTTGGACACTGTTTTTTTTTCTACTTTAGCAACATGTCATGGCAGAAGGAGCAGGTGCCATTTTATTCTAGTACGTATAATAAATTTCAAGTTATGAGACAGCTGAATATGGCATATTTTATGATTTTTGTAGCTAGATCTTAAATAATTGAAGCTGCTATCCAACTTATGTAATTGGATACAAAATTACTTTACAAAAAACAGACTATGGTTGTACCATCTCGAATTTTAAGAGAAAAATAACATTTAGCAAGCTAAGTGGAGGTGTTTTATTGTACTAATATTATATCAGAGCCTTGTTTTCATATAGCTTTTATACAAATGATGAATAAAAATGAAAATTAATAGTAGAACTATGTGAAGACTGAGGCAGTTTTCTAAATGCCATAGGACCAATTGTTTCTAGTACCATAGGACTAGAAATTGCATATTATTTCCTGCTAAAACATATAAGTATTAAGTAACTTTCATACAGAGGGAATATTGAGGAAGTAAAAGCATATCTACCTTTATTTTCTCCTCAAATGTACAAGCCACGTGTCTTAGTTAGGGTTTTACTACTGTGAATAGTCACCATGACTAAGGCAAGTTTTGTAAGAACAATATTTAATTAGGGCTGGTTTACAGGGTCAGAGGTTCAGTGTTGCAACCCTATCTGACCAGCGGAGGGACGACAAACGCAAGTCCTTCTCAGAGCAGTTTATTTAAGATTCTTGACAAGCTTCTTCTTCTCCACCTTGACCCCAGCACTCTCTTATATCCTAAAGGCTGGCCAATCCCTGAGGGACACGTGGGAAAAGCAGATAGGCTACTTCAAGGCAGAAGGACATCATCTGATTGCACAAAGCCAAATAAGGAGTTGTTTGTTTCAAAGGGCACTCTCCCCCTGGGGGGAGGAAGGTGGAAACCAGCGCCATCTTTAAGGCGTGGCACTTTGCAGCCCTCTACAGTTCAGTCCATTATCATCAAGACAGGAGTATGGCAGTATCTAGGCAGGCATGGTGCAGGAAATGCTGAGAGTTCTACATCATCATCTTCAGGCCACTAGGAGATGATTAGCTCCCATGTGGTTAAGAGGAAGATTTTAAAACCTACTCCCATAATGAGACAGTTCCTCAAACAAGGTCATACTTGCCAATAATACCTCTTCCTGAGCCAACCATATTTAAATTTCTATCGCAAATAACTTAAAATTAAGTATCAGCTTACTTACACTGATATCCACAGGGTTCAAGTAGGTGATTTGGTAGTCAGATACAAAAACATAGCCTCTTGGATAATTCATGTTTTATTCTCAAAGATGAGTAAGAATGATAAAACCAAAATTTAATTTATAAAAGAATTCTGTAAAAACTGATCCTCAAACACTAAATATCATCATCTATAAGGACAATAGAGTGTTATATGTGATAAATGAAATGTGTGTATATGAGTATTCAGTGGGGTTGAGGAGGTGATACAGCCTGTAAAGTTCCTGAGGACCTGAGTTTGTGTCCTCAAGTTAAGAGCTGGTTGACATAGCGATGATATGTAACCACACAGTAGAGAGGAAGAAGATCTTGGGAACTCATTGACCACATCTTCAAGATAAACAGTGATTTCTGTATTCAGTGAGAGACCGTACTTCAAAAACTAAGGTGCAGAGCAATTATGGAAGTTACCTATCATTGATCTCTGGCCTGCATATACAAACAATACATGTTTATATTATGTGTACATTCACACACACACACACACACACACACACACACACACACATGGAGTGTTTCCACCTGCAGTAATACACAGGAGGAAAGGGGAACACTAACCAAAGACTAAGGAAAATATGAGTACTTCATGGGTGGAGGTGATAATAAAAAGAGATTTTTAGGAAAATGAGAGGAAGATAAGAACTCCACTAGTTACTTGTAAGGAAAAATCTTCCATGTTGTTAAAGGCCTGAAGGAATAGTATGGGTGTGAAGTAGGGAGCAGGGGTCCTTATGGCTGAGAGCTCTCCTTGCACTATTCATGCATCTCTCCAACTGAACTTTATTACTTTGCAAACATCTCTCTAGTTCAGGGCATTCCACAAGCTTTTAGAAAAATGCTCTTGCTCAGATAGATTTCTTCCTTAACTTTCCCAAGAAAGAACCCAAAGCCTTCTCTCTCTAAACCTGAATTCCATGTTGCAGACAATTTGACTCACTTGCAGTTATACCAAATAATCTTCCTTTTGAATAGTGAAGCTCGGCAATTTTTCTAAGAAGAAACTATCTGCAAAAAGTCTCTAAGGAAAGAAATGTTTCTATGGCAGAACAAGTTTTCTTTGTTCCCATCTTAAAATTACCACAGAGAAATAATGGTTTAGTTTGTCTGCACATATATCAGGCAATCACAACATAGCACCCATTTTATTTATCTTCCCCTTCCTAGTAGCTATTCTTTGCACAAAAGTAAATACAACAATTTTTTGTATACATTTTGAACATCTCAATGTATCATAGCTGTGTAGAACACTCTATATTCCTTGGTAGGCCAGGACACAGTAGAACATATATGTCTTAGAAAGATAAGTATTTTTCAGTTTTGCTCCCATATCCAGAGGTACAAATGCCTATAACAGCAATCAGACATTCACGGTAGAATAAAAACTTAAAAACCTAAAAACTAAAAGCTAGAGAACAAGCTAACGGAGCAGCATAAACCCTAATAGGCAGGACTTTAGACTCTAGGAGACTAAGTTTTAAAGTCCCATGGAGACCTATTAATGGGTGTGTTTATGTTTATGAAAATGTAGCAGATGGCTGAGAACGTGCAGTATCTGTTAAATTCTCAAAACATTTTGGAAATAGTAGGAGACCGCATGTCCTCTTTTGCTTCTTCTTTTCTTCCCCATCATGCCCTAAAGAATCTGTTGACTCATTACCATTATAGCTTCTGTGTGTGCCTAATTTCTTTTACATATTCACCTCTTGTGGTTTTTGGAATTCTATTTAGTCTATTTAATGTGGTTCCAGGGCCTTCTGGACCACTGGAACAGTCAAGCTGTACCTGAATGTCTTAGAAAAAAGAACTCACTGTCTGGCTGTCTGTCTGGGGAGAATCCAGTGGATGTTAGACCTGGGAATGTACTTCTAGCATCACAGAGAAGGTTTCTACAGAGAGAAAAGCAGAGGAGTCAGACCTAACTCTTGTTTCTCTTCTGGGAGTATGCTATGAAAAGTGTATTGCTGGAAACTGAGCTCCAATCCTTTTCACCATATCTAAAAAGTGTTGCCCAAAACCCTGAGGCAGATTTGTCTATGGACACAGCATTTTGAACAAATAAATGAGAGGACAAAAAGTAGAGCATTAGTCAGAGATGACCTAAGAGAAGACTCCTGATGTATTGTTGTACACACACACACACACACACACACACACACTCATACACACACACTCACACAGAGAGAGAGAGAGAGAGATCAACTGGAAATATTCCAATTAGACATGATAATTCATCTAGACTATCAACAAGGTTGGATTAAGAATCATATAGGAAATTAGGAAAGCACATTTTGGCTTATTTGTGAGGACATGTTCAAAGGCAGTCAATAAAAGAAACATACACCCTAAACACCTTAGAATCACAATATAAAAAAAGGAAGGAGAACCGGGAGCTGGTGGTGCATGCCTTTAATCCCAGAACTTGGGAGGCAGAAGCAGGCAGATTTCTGAGTTCGAGGCCAGCCTCGTCTACAAAGTGAGTTCCAGGACAGCCAGGGCTACACAGAGAAACCCTGTCTCAAAAAAACTAAAAAAAAAAAAAAGAAAAAAGAAAAAAAAGGAAGGAGGAGGAGGAAGAGAAGGAGGAAGAGTAGAATAATAGAGACATTCTGTCTTGCCTCTCCAATAGTCATCATGTAACCTACTCTTCACTGCTGTGCCTATATCACCATGATTGGCTTAAAAATTTGCAATCAGGTGTCTTTTAATTCCTCCTTTCAGGTAGCTTTCCTGCCTTTTGATGGAGAGCTAACTAGAACCCTTAAAGATATTCACACTACATAGATATTTCCATTCTCTTCACTAAACTGCACTCTGCCTTTAGACTGTGCAGCATCTTCCTTCCACAAAATAAGTAATAACAAATAGCTAATGAGATTTGAGCATGTATCCATGAGCTTTATCCTGTGAAGCAACTGGAATTATTCTCTGAATAAAGACCAAAGGAAAATTTTGAGATATTCAGCATGGCAAAACTCATATACTGCTGTTGAACCACAAATGCCTTTTTAAACCTAAGTTTGTATCATATTTCACTGTTCTGTGTATTCAGGAAATACTTATAAAGTACCTACTATGTGCCACACTCTGTTTTTGAAAACATGGAGCCCCATTTGAGGAGTTTGCATGCACATGAAGAAACTTAAACACAAATAATCAGAAACAAGAAAAACAATATATTCCCCAGAGGTCTTTTGGCTAATAAGTAACTTGAGCTAAAATCTGATTCAGAGTCAAAACTTATTGACTCCACAAAACCAAGGTACAAAGGAAGTTAGACTAAAACCAGTCTGGGCACATAAAAAATGGAATGCCATTAAACACATTTGTAATTTCTATATGGTTAAGAGTCCTTGGTTCGTTAGCTATGACACTGTGTAATCTTCTTTTAAACATTTGTTTACCACAACTATTTATTTGCAGAAAATATTGATATGCCATTACAAAAATAAAACACTTCAGGACTGCAGAAAATATAATTCATAAGATCTTAGGGGAAATTATCCTTATTGGGATGTCACTTCACTGTCATATTAAAGATATTCCCACCTTGTCTTTTCCTTTCCATGGAAGGCCACAGAAGAATATTTATAAGAAGCTAAACAAGATTCATTATATAAAGATATTCAATGCTAAGATTAAAAGGCCTGAATGTTTTTCTGAATGATATGATAATTAATGAATGATCTAATAAATTGTATGGTGTGTATATTTGTTGTGTGTGTGTGTGTGTGTGTGTGTGTGTGTGTGTATGAGAGAGAAAGAGAGAGAGAGAGAGAGAGAGAGAGGGAGAGAGAGAGAGATGTTTCAATAACTACTATAATAGTACTGGAGGGAAAGCAGCCTACAGGAAGGCTTTATTATCTAAGGTCATCCAAAGAATAATGGAAGCAGAGATATAAATCATAGCAGAAATATTGTAATGAAATATGTTCTTAATATGTCTGAGTTGTCATGTTTTGGGGAGACATGAAAATTAAAAATGTCTATTCAACTGAGATTGAGGGGCCACTGACAGACCATGGAAGAGATTCCATCCAAATCTAGCCCAGTTAGCCAATGAGTATTGGAATGATTTACAGCACATGACTGGCCCAAAGGCATTTTTACTATCAGGAAGCCCAATGGATAACTTGAGAGTAGGAAGGCCAGTGAAGAGTCCTGGTGCAGCATGAGCAAACCTGTACCACTAGAGTTCCTGGTTAATTTACAGTGACTTATACTAAGGATTGATCCTATAGGGATCTTTTTTAACTTTTTTATTAGATATTTTCTTCCTTTACATTTCAAATGTTATCCCCTTTCCTCTGAAAATAGCCTATCCCATCCCCCTCCCCCTGCTCACCAACCTACCCATTTTCACTTCCGTGTCGTGGTCTTGCCCTATACTGGGGCACCTAGCCTTCTCAGGGCCAAGGGCCTCTCCTCCCTTTAACATCCAACAAGGTTATCCATTGCTACATATGCAGCTGTGGCAATGGGTCCCTCCATGTGTACTCTTTGGTTGGTAGTTTATTCCCTGGGAGATCTTGGATTACTGGTTGGTTCATATTCTTGTTCCTCCTATGGAGCTGCAAGCTTCTTCAGCTCCTTGGGCCCTTTCTCTAGCTCCTCCATTGGAAACCTTGTGCTCAATCCAATGTTTGGCTGAGAGAACAGTTCAATGGTTGGCTGAGAGCACCCACATCTGTATTTGTCAGGTACTGGCAAAGCCTCTCATGAGAGAGCTATATCAGGCTCCTGTCAGCAAGTGCTTGTTGGCATCCACAATAGTGTCTGGGTTTGGTGACTGTATATGGGATGGATCCCCAGGTGGCTATTAACACAGAAGCTTGGAATACCCAAGATACATTTTACAGACCAAACAAAGATCAAGAAGAAGAAAGACCAAAGTATAGATACTTTGGTCCTTCTTAGAAGGGGAAACAAAATACCCATGAGAGAAGATACAGAGAAAAAGTGTGGAGCAGAGACTGAAGGAAAGGCCATCCTAAAGGGATTTTGTTTATATATTTGGCTATGATTTTTATGGAATGCCAGACAAAACGTTGCGAGGAAGTATAGAATCAATTTAAGAGTAATAACAGGACGTGGCAAGGTAAAAATGACTAAACAAACAAATAAACAAATAAATATCAATCCACATTACACACCTATTGTAACTTCCAAATTTCAGGACAGTGAAAACACCAAATAATAGGTATATATACAGCAACAGGAACTGAGCTGACATTCACTGTTGGTGGACCTCCAAAATGGTGCAGTCACTCTGGAAGACAGTTCACCATGTTCTCACAGATCTAAATATAACCTTACTGTACAAACCAGCAATCATGTTCCTTGGAACTTACCCAAAGGAAGTAAAAGCATATGTCTACATAAAAACCTTCACATAGATGTTTATAGCAGTTTTTATTCATTGCTGCAAAAACTGGGAATCAAACAAGATGTTCTTCAGAAAGTGAATGAATAAATAAAGCTTGGTGTGTCTAGAGGGAATCTTATTCCATTCTTCAAAACAAATGAGTTGTAATATAAAGAGAAAGGGGGAACTTAAAGGCATATTGCTTACTGAAATCACCAATATTGCTTACTGAAAAGGCAACATAGAATATTATTCTAACAATAAGGTACTATGAAAATAGCAAAAACAATATAGACAATTAAAACATAAGTGGTCTTTGGAGATGGTAAAAAGAAAGTGATGAATAGCTGAGCACAGAATATGTTTAGGGCAATAAAATTGAATAAAATTGTATAAACAATCTAAAATTATAGAAGACATACCATCAAGAGTAAACCTTGTTATAAATTATATACTTCAGTGGGGAAATAATATGAAAGTCTAGGCTCAATATTTAAATACATACACACACACACACACACACACACACACACACACACACACACATATATATATATATATATATATATATATATGCCAGGAGGATATATCACATCCTTATATTCTTTACAGTTTGGCTGCCAAACAACATCTATTCTTGTAAACAGTGTCTGTTTTTAAGTATGCATAGCATGAGTGCAAATTTATTACATTTTGTCATAACAACGTATTTCAATTGCCATATGAGACAACATTCTCTTTGGTGCACCGATTATAATAAATTTGAATTTGAGTCACTTAGATATCTTCAATAATTTGTGCTATAATTTAGTATCTACTAGTGTACTAAATTATAAATAATATTATACACTATTAGGTTATGATCTAAATCATGTCTAAAGGAAGATATCATTTCTTGTGTTTCTTACATTTTGCCTTAGTTACTTAGCATCTAAATATGAAAATATTAATTTCTTAAATACTCACCAATAAATGAATTAGCAAGACATAGAATTGTCTTATCATTGATTATTTGTATCTATTATCTTGATACAATAAAACTGTATTAATCTTGACTCCTATCCCTATTATAATGAAATTTATCAAAATAATAAAATAAATGGAAAGACATCAAAAATTTCTAGGTACCAACCATATATTGGCAATGTTGCACTACTGAAATAAATTGGGTAGTTTTTTTACACACCACTCATTATGGCCAATGTATGTTCTCTTTACTGAATAAAAAAAAGAGATGTGGTTTACCATATCCTCAGACCAGGAGAGGACAGAAAACTGGGATTGTTCTCTGACCCATAGTCTATGGCATGAATGTGCCCATCCTCACATATTAAGTACACATACATGAAGAGGAAGCCTGTATCATTTCTATGTCAATGAATAGGAAATGAGTGTATGTAGGCTGTAGGACTTCTCTGGGATTTTAGGACTATAAACAACAAAATTGTGCTTGGTGGTGCAAATTATGCAAAGTCTTTATTCCTTAAAATACATTTAAGTCCTTTATCTTAGCTTTTGGTCATGAGTTATAACTCCAGAATATTGGGATTGAATCAAATTCCCTTACTACCAACTTACAAGTTTGACCATTACCTAACCAGAGCTAACATTTATTATTTGTGAGAGTAAAATAAAACAATATTTTATTTCTCTAAAATTTACTCTGAGGACTATGTATTGTAAAGGTTAATCTTCATTGTCTATTTGGTCAGATTTAGAATAATTTAGAGGACTCAACCCTGTGTTGCTTTGGGGAGGGGGTTGTGTGAAGGGGGATCTAACTAAGGAAGGAAAACTCATCTAATTTGTGCAACAGCTTTCCCCTTGGCTTGAATCATAGACCAAAAACAAAAGGGGGGAGAAATTGAAATGAGCACTAGCACTCATTTCTCTTTCTGGAACACTCAGATCTAAGCAAATTCCTACAGCCATTGTGTCAGCCATTTCTGACCCTAGGTACTCCCTGCCCTGATAGACAATATCCCCTGGACCACAAATTGAAATGAGACTTTCATTCCTCAAATTGTCCCTTGTAAGTTATGGAGATTCAGCAATAAGAAAATTAGTGAGTCCAGAGAGTTGCTACTGAGAACTGATACCACTGCTATGAGAAAGCTGACATGTGGCTATTAGTCCCTCAGAACTGCCTGTTGGGAGGAATGCTGAAAAGTTAGGAAAGATAAAACCTATTGAAATTATAGAACTCTGACAAGAAACCTATGGGTTATTCTGGTCTGAATTCACCACATCAGAATATAAATATAAACAGAATGTTCCCTTGACATTTCCAAGGAGAACAAATCTGTTACCATCTGGAATGAGGGTATCCCTGTCCACACTCTCACAAGAATTTGTCTTTACTCTTTCTGTAACCTGAAATTTTGAGTGAAGCTACATTCAAAAGCAACTCAGAAGGTTGTTTAACAGGTAAATTAAAAATTGTAATACTGAAACTAGTGTATTTATCACTAATTATTTTTAGTCAGACCTACAGTTAGGGAAAGCAAAGGTCAGGAAAAGATATGCAATAAGATAGACAAAGGGAATGAGTTCAAAGTTGAGGACTTTCATTTACTAGGGTTACTAGGGTTTCACTTACTGCAATAGGGTTTGCAGGTGTTCCTAAAGAAGGAATCGTGAGAACTGTGTCAAGATTCCAAGAAGCTGGTGAATCCAGTCAATAGGAGTCCTTTGTGAAGCTGCGATGGTGAAAATTAAGTTATGATGGAGACAGCAGTCAACTGAGATGCTGGTGTTCTGTACCTATTGATAAATTTGAAAAAAAAAAAAAGAGAGGAACCAATCCAAAAAAAGGGTCCATGTATGCTGTTGCAGACAGAACTGGTAGAGCAGAGCTGTTTAAGGCTATTAGAGCCCAGATGGTCCCATCATGGTTTTCAAATGCTGGAATTGGAAATATAGGATTTTATATTTGCCTTCCTGAATGTGGGACTTCTTTAAGATTAAAATTTTCATAGCCCATTGACCAGGCCTCTTGTTTGGAATAAAAATTACTCTGTGGTACTGTGTGTAGCAATTTACTTTTTAGAAGTTCACAAATATACGATCACTTTGAACTATAGATTAGTTTGAGAATATGGATATTGAACAGTAATGAAACTGCCAAGATTATTACAACTTTTAAACTAGTCTGGAATACATTATGTCTTATGAGATGATCATAAGACTATGGAGACCATGGTTGGGTTGTGATAATATAAAATGATATGTTGAGGTAAAAAGAAGTGGCACTGTGGCATTTACCTTATATTATAAAATTTGTCTTGATTAGAATTTCCTAGGAGACACATCTCTACTTGTGTCTGTAAGATCATTTTCCTGAGATGTTTAAATGAGGAGTAAAGATCCATCCTGAATATGGGTGAGCCAGTAGCATTGGCTAAAGTTCCAAAAAATATTTGATGAGAAATCACATGGAGCATTCTTAATCCAGCCAGATGTCAATGAAGCCCTCATTGCCCCAGCATGAGCTTCTCTTGCTTTCGTGGTTTTTCTTGACATGATGGATTCTGTCTCTGGACAGTGAACAATCTTTCCTCCTTTAAGTTGCTTATTGCATATTTGGTGACAAGAATCAGAAAAGTAATTAATACCAATATGTTAATATCTGTAAAGTATTTGGAGTAGTATATGGCATGTAGAGAGAAAGCTCTCTCTGTGTGGGAAAAAAATCACTGCTTTCCAAAATGAGCATCTTCTTCCAGTAGCCCAGCACTTTCTCTTTCCTCTTAAACTCACACAAATACATTTTCACCTTTTCTGTATCCTCTAATACATTGCATGTTGTTCTCCCCTTTTATTTGGTTCTGTGTGCTTTTGTTGTGTTTTATTTTTCTTTGCTGAAGCAGAGTTTCGTGTGACCCAGCATGTCTTTGAACTGTCCATGTAGTCAAAAATGGCCTTGAACTTTCAGTTCTCTTGTTTCTACCTCCCGAGTGCAGAGATTGAAGGCTTTCAGCAATATAGCTCGCTATGCTTTTCAGTGTCAGATTAAAGTCTCACACACAATTGAAAGTGTTCTCCGAATGTCAAAGTTCTTCTGTTTGGAAGAGCTCTTCCATTTTGGCACCATGGTCATATACTATGTGGACAGTACAACATAATTGGTACTCATCACTGTGATTGGTAATATTAGTCATTAACAGGAATTCTAATTCCTTATCAGACAAACCTATGAGAAAGTCTGTGAGGTAGTACAGGAATAGGTTAGTTTTAGTGGCACTATGTTGAAGATAATGTCATTTCATATGATGGGGACTTAGAATGAAAAGGAAAAAGGGAGCTGAGCACCAGCAGTCAGCTCTCTGCTACCTAATTGAAAATGCAGCGTAATGAGCTGGTGTATTGTTCTGCCACTAAGACTTCTCTGTGTTATTGCCTATAAATTTGAACCATAAGCCAAATTAAATTTTTCCTTCCTTAAAATGCTTTCATTACTATTTTATTGCAGCAAGAGAAAAGTAACTAATGCAAACCTTGCCATCTGTTATTGCCATCTTATTAACAGATTCTTTCTATAGTTATCTCTACTTTCACTGTCACAAAGTGACTATTCAGTAGAATAGTCCTATGGGGAAAGTTCTTTAGATCAGCTTTAAGATAGAAACTTTCTTATTCAGGGTTTCCACTGCTATGGAGAGACACCATGATCAAGGTAACTCTTATAGAGGAAAACATTTCATTGGGCCTGTCTTACTGGTTCAAATTTTCAGTCCATTATCAACATGGTAAGAATCATGCCAGTGTCCAAGCAGGCATAGCACAGGAGGAGCTGAGATGTTATTCTCTGTAGAATGACATCTGGAGTTCCGTGGGTCTCTGGTCCATCTGGAAATGGATCCAAGAAGGGAAGCCCATGCAGGACAGATATCCAGGATGCCAGATCTTGCCTGCTACCATGGCAATACCAATGCCAGCAGCAAGGGCAGCAACAGTGGAAGGCAGTGGTGACCATCTGTGAGCGACAGTGGCTGTAGGGACAGCAGGAACATGATATCAGCCTACATGGTGAGGATAAGTTCCAACAATGAATGCTTCAGAAAGAAAACTCTTCCTCAAAGTGTTAACTCAGTAAAACAGCAACTCTCGGATGTTATTTAGTGAAATAGCTTGTGCACTTCATTCCACATGTATAGGGACCTTATAAACATTGAGGAGTAGAGTGGTACATGCTCCCCCTTGACTCACTTTGAGATGGCAGTGATGCTCTACTAGCAGGGGGAAGGGCTTCAGGTGTTTTTTCTACATGACTGTCATGGTCCTCTCAGTAGGGTGCTGTGGTTACATGTACCAAAGCAAGCAGGTTGGCAAGGGGTTGGCCTTATTCCTACCATACTCACTTCTTAGTTTCACTGGATTTGGGCTTACTCAACCTTACCAGTTCTTTTGTCTGGTGGCACTGTCTACTTGCCCCACACTGGGAGTTCTACATCTTCTTTTTTCTTTTCTTTTTCTTATTTTATTTTATTCTTTTTTACAGTCTAGTTGTTATCTGCTTCCCAGTCTGCACTCCCACCATTCATGATCCCATTCCTGCTTCTACCTGTCTTCAAGAGGAGGTTCCCCAACCCCCATCAGGCCTCCTTACTTAAGGCAAACAGGAGAAGACTGACATCTTCAGGCAGTTAGGAAGAAGCTTTCTTTTGCACTGGATAGAGCTTCAAAGCCTACCCCCACAATGATGCACTTCCTTCAGCAAGGCCACACCTTCTCTAACAAGGACATATCTCCTAATAGTGCTACTTCCTATGGGTCAAATATATTCAAACCACCACAAAAATCAAGTACGAACTGAACTGCATCATTAATTTAGTCTGTGAGGAACCAAACTCTACCAAATACTGTGTGAATTGATGAAACATCAGGCCCACAAAAGCTCAGTTGCAACTCTATCAGAGCACAGGACCAAGTTAAACAATGCCACAAGGATAACTCACAGAAACCATGGCATAGCACATTTTAAGATGCTAAGCATCTAGTCAGCTGTGGTGATGGTAAAACATGTTTGACAACATGGTGAGATTTAGATTTACAATAGATGTTTACCTTTGAGTAAGTTTATGAAGGCATTTCCAGAAAGGCTTAACTGAACAAAGAAAATCTATTCTAAATGATTGGGATGACCATTCCATAAGCTGATGTCAATCTTACAGAAGAGAAGGTAAGTAAAACATCAGATTTGGTCCTTCTGCTTCCAGAAAATTAAGCCAGTGTAGTCAGGCCATTCATGATCTTGTTTGCCATGACTTTCCTAACATGGTGGCTCCTTAAATCATTAGTCAAATATGCCCATGGCTCTTAGGTTGCTTGATTGTTGTGAGTTGAACCACACCAATAAGAAAGACAATTAGTAAAACTATTATTATTTACAGATAATTAATATGATTAAAATAGGGAACAACTGCAAAGCAGGAATTAGAATACTATTTTTATTGGGTTTGCTGGGTTTTTTGGAGGTTAACTTCTTTAGTTATTTATATATTTTGGATATTAGCCCTCTGTCAGATATAGGGTTAGTGAAGATTTTTTTTCCCAATCTGTAGGTTGCCAATTTGTCCTACTGATGGTGCCTTTTGCCTTTCAGAAGTTTTTGAGTTCCCTGAGATCTCATTTATCATTTATCAATTGTTGATCTTAGTTCCTGGCCATTGGTGTTCTATTCAGTAGATTTCCCCTTGTGCCAATGAGTTCAAGGCTCTTTCTCACTTTCTATTCTATTAGAATCAGTGAATCTAGTTTTATCTTGAGGTCCTTGATGTACCTGGACTTGAGCTTTGTGATAAATATGGATCAATATTCATTCTCCTACAGACTCCCAATTAGATGAGCACAATAGGTTAGAGTTACACCAATACAAAAACCACAATCTGGAGCATGCAGGGCCAGTTTGATGCCCCTGGCATAAATATAGCAGAGGTCTGCCTGGTCAGGCCTTAGTGGGAGAAGATGAGCTTAATCCTTGATAAACTTCAGGCCCAGGGAAGAGGGAGGACTGATGGAGAGGGAGCACCGTTTTGGAGGCAAGGGGGTGAGGAATGGGATGAGGAACTGTGAGAGGGGGTACTGAGAGGGAGACAATGACTGGAATGTAATAATAAAAATGTAAAACAACAATCTTATTTTCTAAGTCAAACTAAAATAACAATAGAGGGGCAAATAGACCAGTGTAGGTAAAGGTCATATGTAAGTGAGCTGCATGCATATTTAAGTGACATATAAATAAATATAAAGCATTGAAGGAGAAATCCAAAGAAAGACTCTGATTCCCCTCAGAGTTATAATAGAACGATCTCCCTTGGTGGATTAATCCCCCTTACAAGCAAATACTCTCTATGATCTGTATTTAACAACCAAGAGATTACTTACTGAATACAAGGTTAGTTCCCCATAGACCTCACAGGAAGGAATTTAGAATTCATTCAAGAGGAAGACCAGACAGACCAGATCCCTTCCTGCCTTAGTCCCTCCAATCTTCTCACTTATTTCATGCTTACTCTGTTTTCTCTTTCTTAGGCTCCTTAGTAGACAGACATGAATGGAACACTACAAGAACAGAGCATTTTCATGAAAGTAATACTTAACATCCTCTCTATAATAATTCTTTTTCAAAACACAACACAATTTCTATCAACTATAGTTACCATGTGGTGCAATGACTTCCTCCTACAAAGAGTCTTGTTTGTTTGATCTATATCTCTATACCCTCTCTCCCCAAGCCATAGGAATCTCTTGTCACTACCGGCTTCTATTGTGGTCAATATGTTTATATTTGATAGATATAGTAGATCACATGGTGATCTTTCCATGAAAGGTTTATTTCACTTAATATAATATCCTGAGAACTGACTCATGTCTCAAAATTCTGACTTTTCCATTTTTTATTCAATATAGTCTTTATTTATATTTCAAATGATTTCCCCTTTATAAGCCCTCTTCCCTCCCCCTGTTCCGCAATCAGCCCCATCCTGCTTCCCTGTCCTGGTATTGCCCTACACTGCTGCACTGAGCATTTCCAGGACTAAGGGCCTCCCCTTCCTTCTTCTTGGGCATCATTTGATATGTGAATTGTTTCCTGGGTATTGAAGCTTCTGGGCTAATATCAGCTTATCAGTGAGTGCATACCATGTGTCTTCTTTTGGGATTGAGTCACCTCACTCGGGATGACATTCTCCAATTCCACCCACTTGTCTAAGAATTTCATGAATTCATTGTTTTTAATAGATGAGTAGTATTCCATAGTGTAAATATACCACATTTTCTGTATCCATTCCTTCATTGAGGGATATCTGGGTTCTTTCCAGGTTCTGGCTATTATAAATAGGGCTGCTATGAACATAGTGGAACATGTATCCTTATTACATGCTGGGAAATCCTTTGGATATATGCCCACCAGTGGTATAAATGGGTCCTCTGGTAGTATCATGCCCAGTTTTCTGAGGAACCACCAGACAGATTTCCAGAGTGGTTGTACCAGCCTGCAATCCCACCAGTAGTAGAGGAGTGTTCCTCTTTCCCCACATCCTCACTAGTACCTGTTTTCTCCTGAGTTTTTGATCTTAGCCATTCTGACTGGTGTGAGGTGAAATCTCAGGATTGTTTTGATTTGCATTTCCCTGAAGACATAGGATGTTGAACATTTCTTTAGGTGTTTCTCAGCCATTCGATATTTCTCAGGTAAAAATTCATTGTTTAGCTCTGTACACCACTTTTAATAGGGTTATTTGGCTCTCTGGAGTCTACCTTCTTGAGTTCTATATATATCTTGGATATTAGCCCTCTCTCCTATGTAGGGTTGGTAAAGATCTTTTCCCAACTTGCTGGTTGCTGTCTTGTCCTTTTCATGGTGTTCTTTGCCTTACAGAAATTGTAATTTTATGAGGTCCCATTTGTCAATTCTTGATCTTAGAGCATAAGCTATTGGTGTTCTGTTCAGGAACTTTTCCCCTGTGCCCATGTGCTGAAGTCTCTTCCCTAGTTTCTTTTCTATTACTTGTTTCAGTGTGTCTGGTTTTATGTAGAGGTCCTTGGACCACTTGGACTTGAGCTTAGTACAAGGAGATAAGAATGGATCAATTTGCATTCTTCTACATGCTGACCTCCAGTTGATCCAGCACCATTTGTTGAAAAGGCTATCCTTTTTCCACTGTATGGTTGTAGCTCCTTTGTCAAAGATCAAGTGACCATAGGTGTTTGGGTTCATTTCTTTATAACCAAGCGGCATTGCATTGTATCTATAGATTGCATAGTATTAAATTCTTCTGTTCAGGTCTACAGAAGTTGGTTCTTTATCTAGAGGACCATGAGTAATGACTGCAGAGACCACTGAATACCTTAATAGGTATTACCAAAAGGGCAAAAAAAAGCAGATATTACTAAAAGCAACAGAAAAGATTTTATGTAAATTGTTGGTGGTAAGGATGACATTCATAGGCAATATAAGTAGTATGGATATTTTTCAGAAAATTACAAATATAACTAACAAGTGATTCAGAAACTCCAATAATCCAAAGGGCAATGAAATTTTTATTTGAGCTACTGTTTCAACAGCTCATTATTAAGAATCTCATGGGAAGTCATCCACCAAGGTAATTGAGGCTGAGAGTCTATGACTAAATCTTCAAAGAGACACACTATCACCTTTGATCCTAAATCAGAACAAAGGGGTTGGTGTGTGTGTGTGTGTGTGTGTGTATGTGTGTGTGTGCGTGTGTGTGTGTGTGTGTGTGTATGTGTGTGTGTGTGTGTGTGTGTGTGTGTGTATGTGTGGGTTTGTGTGCTTGTAGGATTACCTAGTATATATTTATTTACATTCTGGAATTTTCCCTTATACTTTAGCATGAACATGCAAACCAAAAGGCATTTTTTGCCTAGTGAGTTATAGATGATCCATTTACTTTGTAGTAAGTAGATATTTATCCTATGAATCACAAAGAGTAATAATGTTCCACTTTAACTATTTTAATAAAGCTTATTAAATTCTACAAATTTTACTATTTAGCTAGCCATTATTTTGCCGCATTGTAACTATTGTTTTCATTTGTCATTAATTTAGGACAGTGACTCTAAATGAGCAGGTGGACTCTGAGTAGCACATACTTCATTCTTTAACTAAAAAGAAAACTGTTTAAGATTGTATATATTAGGGCCCAGTAATGATATTTTATTGTCAGATGGAATTACATAACATTTCATTACTGGCTCATTATTTTTAATTAAATAATGCACATATCTTCTCCTCTTAAAAAATAGGATAGAATTATTTAAATTAATGAAATATGAAAATCATTCATTTTACCTTAAAAGAAACTGTTAACACTGTATTAATACAATAACTAGGTCTTAGAACTTACCATATAGATAATCTTCTAAATGAGGTCATTAGATTAATTTGCAATATCATATTCTGTCACTAGAAGCTTAAGTTCCCACTGACATTTGAAAAGTGATGCATTTTATCTATATCAAATTTAGATATAGCCCTAGTAAAAACGATTATATCCTGAACCCTAACAGAACAAAATTTATATTAAGCTTCTTAAGACAGTATTTACAATAAGATATGTATGAAGCCAATATATTTATTCCTCTAAAATCTTAATGTTTATACTTCTGTTTTTAACACAATCTATGATGTTCAAAATGCACATATCTTCTCCTCTTAAAAATAGGATAGAATTATTTAAATTAATGAAATATGAAAATCATTCATTTTACCTTAAAAGAAACTGTGAACACTGTATTAATACAATAACTAGGTTTTAGAACTTACCATATAGATAATCTTCTAAATGAGGTCATTAGATGATAGTCTCTTCCTTTTTGTTTTCCTGAAAACAAAGGTGATAGATAAGAATTCAGCTCAAAAAAGTTATTGTGAATGCAATTCATAAAACAAAGTGAGAAATTCAAAATTTAGGGAGTAGGAAAGGGGCTGGAGAAGTAGCTCATTGGTTAAGAGCACTTGGTACTCTTGAAGACGATAAAAGGTCACTGCCTGCTCCCACATGGTAGCTTATGACCATCTGTACCTCCAGTGACAGGGATTCAGAAGCCTTCTGGCCTCTTTGGGTACTGCACACATGTGGTGCACATACAGAGAATGAGGGAAAGATCATCCAGAGATTGCCCCACAAAGGGATCATCCCATATATAGTTATAAAACCCAGACACTATTATTGATGCCCACAAGTGCTTGTTGACAGGAGCCTGATATTGCTGTCATCTGTGAGGCTCTGCCAGTCCCTGACAAAGACAGAGGGGGATGCTCTCAGCCAACCATTGAACTAAATACAGGGTCCTCAATGGAGGAGCTAGAGAAAGAACCTAAGGAGCTGAAGGGTTTTGCAGCACCATAAGAGGAAGAACAATATGAACCACCCAGTACCCACAGAGCTCCCAGGGACAAAACTACCAATCAAAGAGTACACATAGAGGGACCCATGGCTCCAGATGCATATGGAGCAGAGGATGGCCTTGCTGGACATCAAAGGGAAGAAAGTCCCTTGGTCCTGAGAAAGCTAGGTACCCCAGTCTAGGGGAATGACAGGACAGGGAAGCGTGAGTGGGTAGATTGGTGAGCAGGGGGAGGATGGAAGGGTTAGGAGATTTTCAGGGGGGAGAACAAGGAAAGGGAACAACATTTGAAATGTAAATAAGGAATATAATTAAAAAAAGAAAAGAAAAAGAAAAAAGAGAGAGAATACATAAAAAGTACATATATGTAATAAACAGTGAACAAATAAGAAAAGAAACAAGAAAAGACTACAATGGCAGTGAGAGACAGAGACATATTAAAAACATAAATAGATAAAAAACAACAAAAATAAAGACCAAACAAACAACAACAATGAAAGTCTACAGCACTTCTCTGCATGTACAGACTAGCACCCAGAATCATTCACAAGGGATGAAGTAACACTTAACTTACCATGTATTCTCAATTGCTTAAGCATTATCCTTGAGAATTTTAACTATTCTGTACTTCTTGGATTGTGTAGATTCCAGAGACAGTTTTAACTCATGTTTGGAGAAAAATTTTGAAACAAAACAAAAAAAGACAAGAGTCTCTGTGAAAATCAAATGCTAATTTGACAGACACCTGATAGGTATGAGTTTACTATTCTGCTATAATCAATGAACTGATCAAGGAGGTTCAAACATACAATGGGGAAGATCAAAGAGAAACACTTGGATCTTACAGGGAGCTCTAAGGGTAAATTCTGAGGAGGACTTAATGTTCCTTTTCAAATAACAAAGCTCGTGTTAGTGAGGTTTATTTTGTTTTTGTTTTTCTTTTCCTGCTTATGCCACTTGTGGCTTGCTTGTGTTATTGTGAAACAATATTCTCCAGTGAAAAGTAATTAAATAAAACAAGTCTGAAAATAGGGCCAATAAAAATAAAAGAAAAATGTGATGGAATTATAAGAAAAACAAAAGGAGGTTACAATTTGAGGTGGGACATTGGCATACAGAATTGAATAAATCTCTCAAGAAATGCATCTGATTAGAAAAATGTCCTAATGTAAGTCACAGGCATCAATTTTCTTATAAGCACTGACTAGACAATTGCATGAAAATTCCTTTTCTTGGTAATAATATGTTCTTTTGGGAAACAGTAAGTCTTATTTGCAGATAAAATTTTATCTCAAAAGGTGAGTGCCTCTTGAAGAAATAGCTCTGAAATAATAATTTTATGGAATAGTAGCTGTCAGAGATGCTGTGAGCAAGTGAGTCATATCCTGTATCCTAAAAGACATGGACATTATAAAATGAGAACAAAACAGTCATTATTTTTTATATATCTCGACAACAAACACACTCTCTATTCCCCCTTTAGCACATACAAACACATAGGCATATAGACACATGTGCACAAACAGAAGCAAACACAGGCAGAAACACATGCACACACAAAGCCACAAAAGAGTTGGATTTACCTTACTTTTTTCTTCAGTTACCTTCTCAGTCATACAATTTTTATTCACTACCTGGCAATTATCACAGTTTAGGTGGTAATTTTACACACATAGATTTAAAGCCATTTTCCAAAATATTTATTTCTAACCTGAACATCTTCAACATTTAAAAGCAAGCCATGTGTTGCATCCCAAAACCTTGTGAGCTGGAAAGTTAGGGAGGATATGAGTGCATTGGTTGAAAACACACAAATGTATTTAGCTAATTGACATATTAAGTTGAAGCCACACTCTGGCTTTGCATAGATGTCAGGTTCCTGGTAAAGATGTCGACAAAGCTACTTTGAATGGCAATGGTCAATTAAAAACTTCTATGAGGCTCTCTAGCCTCATTCTATTAAGGCTCTTAGGTCTCTTATATGACTTCCAGTCAGCTTAGTAGGTTATATGGTGCTTACACAACTTCTTAAAATCTAACCCTGGTAGGTCCACTATGTCACTTCTGTCACAGACTTAGTCACTGTTACTTTAACAGTAATGAGAACAAATTAGACTCTTGTTCCTACTCCAGAGAGTAGTAAGGAATTTAGGGAATCTTTAACCAATTGCGGCTGCAAAGATTAATCTTGGATTTAAGTAAATGTTTCTAAGAAGCTTTTATGGAAGCTGTGAAACTTATGCTTAATGTGGTGCTTCATTACTGTATTAAGACCTCTCCTGGTAAAACACAAGAAGCTATACCTTAGTTTATCAGCCCTTCTCAGGAGTAAGAGTCAATTTGCATCTTCTGCATGTTAACCTCCAGTTGAACCAGCACCATTTGTTAAAAAGGCTATCTTTTTTCCATTGGATGGTTTTAGCTCCTTTGTCAAAGATCAAGTGATCATAGTTGTTTGGGTTAATTTCTGGGTCTTCAATCCTATTCCATTGATCTACCTGCCTGTCACTGTACCAATACCATGCAGTTTTTAACACTATTGCTCTGTAGTACTGCTTGAGGTCTGGGATACTGATTCCCCCTGAGGTTCTTTTGCTGTTGAGAATTGTTTTAGCTATCCTGGGTTTTTTGATATTCCATTTAAATTTGAGAATTGCTCTTTCTAGCTCTATGAAGAATTCAGTTGGGATTTTGATGGGGATTGCATTGAATCTGAATATTGCTTTGGGCAAGATGGCCATTTTTACTATATTAACCCTGCCAATCCACGAGCATGGAAAATTTTTCCAATTTTTGAGGTCTTCTTTGATTCCCTTTTTTAGAGACCTGAAATTCTTGTCATACAGATCTTTCACTTGTTTGGTAAGAGTCACACCAAGATACTTTATATTGTCTGTGGCTATTGTGAAGGGTGTCATTTCCCCAATTTCTTTCTCAGCCTGTTTATCCTTTGAGTATAGGAAGGCTATTGATTTGCTTGAGTTGATTTTATATCCTGGAGGTCAGTATGCAGAAGAATGCGAATTGATCCATTCTTATCTCCTTGTACGAAGCTCAAATCCAACTGGATCAAGGACCTCTACATAAAACCATACACACTGAAACTAATAGAAAAGAAACTGGAGAAGACCTTTGAGGACATGGGCACAGGGGTAAAGTTCCTCAACAGAACACCAATACCTCATGCTCTAAGATCAAGAATTGACAAATGGGACCTGATAAAATTACAAAGTTTCTGTAAGGCAAAGGATACTGTCAAAAGGACAAAACAGCAACCAAAAAATTGGGAAAAGATCTTCACCAACCCTTCATCTGACAGAGAGATAATATGCAATATATACAAAGAACTTAAGAAGTTAGACTCCAGAGAGCCAAATAATTCTATTAAAAAATGGGGTACAGAACTAAACAAAGAAGTTTTACCGGAAGAACTTCGAATGGCTGAGAAGCATCTTAAGAGATGTTCAGCATCATTAGTGATTAGGGAAATGCAAATCAAAACAACCCTGAGATTTCACCTCACACCAGTCAGAATGGCTATGGTTAAAAACTCAGGACACAGCAGGTGTTGGCTAGTATGTTGAGAAAAAGGAACACTCCTCCACTGCTGATAGGAATGCAAGTTGGTACAACCACTCTGGAAATCTGTCTGGTGGTTCCTCAGAAAACTTGGCATGACACTTCCAGAGGACCCTGCTATATTACTCCTGGGCATATACCCAGAGGATTCCCTGGCATGCAATAAGGACACATGTTCCACTATATTCATAGCAGCCTTATTTTTAATAGCCAGAAGCTGGAAAGAACCCAGATGTCCCTCAATGGAGGAATGGATACAGAAAATGTGGTATATTTACACAATGGAATACTACTCAGCATTTAAAAACAATGAATTCATGAAGTTCTTAGGCAAAAGGTTGGAACTGGAAAATATCATCCTAAGTGAGGTAACCCAATCACAAAAGAACACACGTGGAATGCAGTCACTGATAAGTGAATATTAGCCC
This sequence comes from Apodemus agrarius, assembly GCA_964023405.1. NCBI lineage: Eukaryota > Metazoa > Chordata > Mammalia > Rodentia > Muridae > Apodemus > Apodemus agrarius. The sequence goes on from OZ030014.1 coordinate 29,036,503, forward strand.
AGAAGCTCTGAATACCCAAGACACAATTTGCATATCAAATGATTCCCAAGAAGGAAGGAGAGGTCCCTGGTCCTGGAAAGGCTTGATCCAGTAATATAGGGGAGGACCAGGACAGAGAAGAAGGAGGGGGTTGATTGGAGAGAGGTCAGAGTGACGAGGGCTTATGGGACTTACGGGGATGGGGGGAACCGGGAAAGGGAAAATCATTTGGAATGTAAGCAAAGAATATAGAAAATACAAAATAAAAAATAAAAAAACAAAAACAAACAAAAAAAGGAGTAAGAGTCATCAAATACGAAACAACAAAACTTTGCAAAGAGATACAGATATTGCAAGTCTTGTCTTTCTGCACTGAAACTTTGGGATATGGCTTAATAGTCATATTTATACTATTGAATTATTAGTATCAGAAAATTGAGTACCTTTATTTTGAAACTATCTTTTATATAACATTAACTTAGATATCCCAAATATCTATGAAGAATTTTGTCACATCTACAACCCACCAGTGCCTCATGTTTTGTGTATGATTGTTTTTGAGTTTGTGTTCTAATCCACTGAACATTATTTTTAAGAATCTAGTGAATCCACAGTGGTCAAATTTGCTTGTTCCTACAAGTATGCAGTTAATTGGTAATGCAGCAAGTCCCAATAGCAGGCGCCTCATGAGTTTTCCATTGGACTTGATTTTATTTGTAGCACTTAGAGGAAGATGTAGGCACTGTCTTCCATTTCCCAAGTCTCAAGCTGGAATGTACTCAGCATCTGTGTGCTTACTTGCACCTAATGAAGCCCAGAAGCCCTTGTGTTTACCTTAGTGCTCCCTAAAGCACAACTTGAGCAAAGATAACAGTCACAGAATCAGCAATCCCTCTGGTGCTCAGGAGGAAATGACTGCATTGGGATCTGTGGGACATTCGTACTGATTGCTGATTTTCTCTGACTATGCAATTAACTGGAAAGTAGATTTTCACTTCTAGGTTCCATCAAGGAGGGTCAGATTTTTCCTGAAACTGCGATGCACTGATCTCAGAGACATATCTATGGCACCCCTAACCAAATGGTTAAAACAATCAAAACAAAACAAAACAAACAAACAAAAAAACAAGGAGACATTTAAGAAAACACAGTCCAGTGTGGCGGTTCCTCAGAAAATTGGGCATGTCACTTCCAGAGGACCCTGGCATACCACTCCTGGGCATATACCCAGAGGATTCCCCTGCATACAATAAAGACACATGCTCCACTATGTTTATAGCAGCCTTGTTTAAAATAGCCAGAAATTGGAAGGAGCCCAAATATCCCTCAAAAGGGAAATGGATACAGAAAATGTGGTATATTTATACAATGGAGTACTACTCAGCAATTAAAAATAATGAATTCATGCAATTTGTAGCTAAATGGTTAGATCTGGAAAATATCATCCTAAGTGAGTTAACCCAATCACAAAAGAATACACATGAAATGCAATCACTGATAAGTGGATATTAATGAGCCCAGAAGCCCTAAATACTCAAGGCACAATTAGCAAGTCAAATGATTCCCAAGAAGAAGAAAGGAGAGGACCCTGGGCCTGAAAAGATTGGATCCAGTTTTGTAGACCCAGGACAGAGAAATCGTGGTGAGGGATGATTGGGGAATAGTTGGGGGGGGAGAGAGGAATTATGGGACATATGGTGGGGGGGGGAACTGGGAAAGGGGAAAGCCTTTGGAATGTAAACATAGAATATAGAAAATAAAAATTTAAATTAAAAAAAGAAAACACAGTCTCACTTAAACTCCCCAATCCTCTGGCTCTTATTCTATTTCTTCTGAAATGTTTTCTAAGCCTTGGAAATGGGAGCATTTTGTAGATGTATACATGACTGCTGGGCTCCATAACTCTATATTTCGTTTGGTTGTGCCTTTCTCTGTTTCATTCAATGAGACATTTCCATGATGAAGGAAGACAAATGTTGTAATTATATTATAATATCTAAACAAGGAAACAAAACCAACTGAACTCTGAACACTAGGCACTGTCCAGGTGAGAATATAATTCACAAACAATTTCATTATTGGTGGCCCATGTCTCCCTACTCAGTGTTCCTCTCAGATGCCTTACAATTACATCATACCCAGGACCGACATGGCACCCAAGGTCTCATCTGTGTTTAACAACAGCCCTTGGGTGTTAGTAATCTTTAGAGAAACATAATAGAATCCCAGTTTCTCCATGTGTCTAATATTTTTCAACAATCTAATATAAAATATAAAATACATAAAAGTTGTTTAAAATAAAAACAAAAGTTTTTGAAAGTGAGTAGTCTGCACAAGCCATGGGCTGTGAATTGACTTTTATCTCTATGCCCATGTCCCTTGTTTCTCAAAGTTTGTCTTAAAAGCCTTCTTTAGGAAGCCATTTTGATGTTCTCTACTGGTAATGCCAAATTAATTATAGATATCTTTGTTTTAATTTTTATTTTCTATATTCTATGTTTATATTCCAAAGGCTTTCCCTTTCCCAGTTATCCCCACCATATGTCCCATAATTCCTCTTCCCCCCTGTTATTCCCCACTCATCCCCCCCCCACGATTTCTCTGTTCTGGGTCTACAATACTGAATCCAATACAGGCCCAGGGTCCTCTCCTTTCTTCTTCTTGGGAGTCATTTGACTTGCTAATTGTGCCTTGAGTATTTAGGGCTTCTGGGCTCATTAATATCCACTTATCAGTGATTGCATTTCATGTGCATTCTTTTGTGATTGGGTTAGCTCACTTAGGATGATAGTTTCCAGATCTAACCATTTACCTACAAATTACATGAGTTCATTATTTTTAATTGCTGAGTAGTACTCCATTGTATAAATATACCACATTTTCTGTATCCATTCCTCCTTTGGGGGATATCTGGGCTCCTTCCAATTTCTAGCTATTATAAACAGGGCTGCTATAAACATAGTGGAGCATGTGTCTTTATTGTATGCAGGGGAATCCTCTGGGTATATGCCCAGGAGTGGTATGCCAGGGTCCTCTGGAAGTGACATGCCCAATTTTCTGAAGAACCGCCACACTGATTTCCAGAGCGGTTTTACCATTTTGCAATCCCACCAACAGTGGAGGAGTGTTCCTCTTTCTCCACATCCTCGCCAGCACCTGTTGTCTCTTGAGTTTTTAATCTTAGCCATTCTGACTGGTGTGAGGTGGAATCTCAGGGTTGTTTTGATTTGCATTTCCCTGATGAGTAAGGATATCTTATATGAAACAATTTTTGCTTGTGCAGTACTAGGTCAATCACTATGTGCTCTATTGAAACACACATTAAACTTTTTAAAGTAAAGATTTTTATTTTTGTTTCTGAAGAAGTTCCATAATATATTATTTTAAAAGTTGGTTATTTTACCAAGTTAACTTGTGACTATTTATTTCATATTTTGAGATTATGGTGTAACTATTTTATTTTCCTCTTCCCTTTCTTCCCTTCTAATCAGTATACCTCTCTTCACTTTCTTTCAAATTCAAGTGGTCTCCTTTTTCATTAATTATTGTTTTAACACACACTCAAACTCACATACACATATACACACTAACACATACTCATACACACACCCCTAAATACATAAGTACAACCTGCTCAGCCCATACAATGTTACCTGTATATGTATTTGATATATACTGGCAACTTTCATTTCAAATAAAGAGTAACATATGTAATTGCTCAAGATTAGGTAAACAACTACAATGATACCTGATAATACATAAATGTCCCTCATATTTCTGATTCTGAGTCACCCCCACAGGAAAAAAATGCCTTGACTGTTTCTTCTTTAGAGTTTTAAAATACATATCCATTGATACATGTTCATTATAACTGTTATATTTATGTATACTTTAAAAGATTATTGTAAGAGAAGTATTGATTTTCACCTCTCACTATTCTAATTAAAAATTTATAATCAGTAAAGATGTTTCTTTGCTACCCCATACTGATCCACTCAGTTGTTTTAAGTCATATATGACATTCTGTTATATTATTGTATAATGAATTATTTGAACAGTACTTCCCTAGCTTTCTTTAGACTATTTCCACTCTGTGACATGTTCAATGATGTAATAAAGTATTCTATGACATCTATTAACATATATAATTATAACTTTCAGATAGTCTCTTAAAAGTCAAACATTTCTGATTACCATTTACATGTTGTCTAATCCCCTTTGAAAAGGATGACTGTATCATACCAAAGGTCCTTAACCTTTTCCTGTAATTCAATTTCAAAATATGCATTTATATGTTTGTCTGTGTGAGTCTACTTTTTGCCACAACTTCTCTTTTTACTTCCCAGTATTCTCTTAGAAAACCAGAAAAATACCATTAAGAGCCCAGAGCTCCCAGGGACTAAGTCATCAACCAAGGGGTACACATGGCTCCAGCTGCATATGTAGCAGAGGATTTCCTAAGGCCTCAATGGGAGGAGACATCCTTGGTCCTGTGATGGCTCTGCTCTATACATGCCCCAGTGTAGGGAAATCGAGGGCAGGGAGGTGGAGTGGGTGGAGGAACACCCTCACAGAGGCAGGGGGAGAGAGGATAGAATAGGGGTTTTCTGGGAGGCAGGGAACCTGGAAAAGGGACAATGTTTAAAATATAAATAAAGAATATATCCAATTTTTTTTAAAAAAAGAACACTGGCTGTTTTTCCAGAGGACCAGGTTATGATTTCTAGCTCCTACACGGGAGCTTACTATCACATTTAATTTCAGTTCCAGGGGATTTGATGTTGTCTTTTGGCCTCTGTGAGCACCAAGTATGAATGCAATGCAGACATATAGGTAAAAGACCTACATATTTAAAATAAAGCAATAACCAATTGAAGAAAATGTTATATATTGAGGTACATGTATTTGTAATTTGGCTAATTTTGCATTACTGTTTAACCTTTGATTCAACCTACCTGTTTCTGTCTGTCATGTTTCTCAGGCTTTCAGTAATTAAATTATTACCTTTCCTCGTTTCAATCCAGACTGAATTCTCAGTAAAATCTAAACCACTTCTTAGAGTTGGGCTAGTGAAGTATTTTCCTTATAATGTACAAAATCCTGAGTAGGAGCCCCAGGAGTTTGTTTTGTTTTGATTTTGTATTTTTTATTAGATGTTTTCTTTATATAGCCAAATTCTTGAGTAAAATTTACCTTGTCAATTTTGTAGGAATTTAATACATTTATAGATCAATTAAGAGTGTATCTGAAATCTCTGCCTGACAAGTTTGAGAGAAGCAGGTGGATTCCAAATGCTCTAGCTAATTAACATATTAATCCCTTGATTCATTCCTAATAGATTGGCATTATCAGAACTGCTGGAAATTAGGAAGTGTAGCCTACTTCTACAAAATAGGTGATCAAGGCATGGAATGGGAAGACAAGCTGTTCATGGCCATTCCTAGCTTTATTTATTCTTTATTTCTTTTGAAATTTTTTGCTTCCTGTCTGAGAATTTCAGCCTCATTTTATCCTCTCTGATATGAGGCTGTATCTGAGCAGAAACTCAGAAGTAAAGGACCCAAGCAACCCAAGCCTATGAAATCATGACTCAAGATGAACTTTTCCTATCTTAAGTTTCTTTCCTTATGACAAGGATTTGGTCATAACAAGAAGGACACTAGCATACTAATATCTTTTTTTTCCAGAGGAATGTTTTTATTGGATATATTCTATATTTACATTTCATTTCCCTTTTTCTAGTTCCCTGCCCCCCAAAGGTCCCACATGCCCTTTTCCCTCCCCCTGCTCCCTCATCCACCCCTTCCCACTTCCCTGTTCTGGTATTCCCCTACACTGATGCTTTGATCCTTTCCAGCACCAGTGTCCACTCCTTTCTTCTTGTCAGATATCATTTGGTATGTGAATAGTGTCTTTGGTGTCCCAAGATTCTAGGCTAATATCCACTTATCAGTGAGTGCATACCATGGGTATTCTTTTGAGACTAGATTACCTCACTTAGTATGATGTTCTCCAGCTCTATCCATTTCTCTAAGAATTTCATGAATTCATTGTTTCTAATAGCTGAATAGTATTCCATTGTGTATATGTACCACATTTTTCGTATCTATTCCTCCATTGAGGGACATCTGGGTTCTTTCCAGCTTCTGGCTATTATATATAAGGCTGCTATGAACATAGTGAAGCATGCATCCTTATTGCATGCTGGGGAATCTTCTGGGTATATTCCCAGGAGTGTATGGCTGGGTCCTCCGGAAGTATCATGTCCAGTTTTCTGAGGAACCGCCAGACTGATTTCCAGAGTGGTTGTACCATCTTGCAGTTCCACCAGCTATAGAGGAGTGTTCCTCTTTTTCTAAAGGGCTATTTTTACATAGTCATCATTTAAATTGATGATTTTTAATTTTTTTCAAGCTTACCATCCACAGATAAAGGTTTTCTTTGTGTGGAATGGGCCATTTTATCTCAAGATATTTTATCCCCAAATGTCATTATTCTCAGAGTTTTGCATTTATGTTTTCCACTAATTATCTTTTATTATTTTTCAGATTTTTATATTTATTGTATATGCATGGTTTTTTCTGCATGCATGTCTGCACTATACATGTGTACAGTGCCCATAGAGGCCAGAAGAGGACATGGCTCCCCTAGAACTGGAACTACAGATGGTTGTGAGCTGTGAACTAACCCTATGTCCTCTGAAAAAGCAGCTAGTTCTTTTAGCCACTAAACTACCTCTCCAGCCCAAAAGTCTTTATATTTATAAAAACTAATACTATGTTTTTTTATTAAAATAGGTTCTTCTGTAAGCTGAAGATTCTGCAGTTTGACTTGAACAACCACTTCAGGATTGATAACATGTGCTGCTCCTAATGTGAGCCATTTGAAGAAATTACTGACTATTGGTATTGAAAGGCATCTGTGCAGGAGCTGAGAACTAGAAGCCTTCAATCATGTGCTTGCTACCTGCAGTGGTGGCAACAGTGTTTGAAGTGATACCCTACAAAGGTAGTTGTGTCTGACACTAAATAACTGCACAATATATGAAACATAATCTCTCAATTTAGTAAAAGCTTCTGTCTTTTCACTGTAAAAAAAAAATAGGTTCTTCTCTCATAAAAAACTGAAAGAAAGGCCATCCAGAGATTGCCCCACTTAAGAATTCATCTCATCTGCAAACACCAAACCGCCACACCATTGCTGAGGCCAAGAAGTGCTTGCTGACAGGAGCCTGGTATGGCTGTTCCCTAAGAATTTCTGGCTGTACCTGACCAATGCAGTTGCAGATACTTACAGTCATCAATGAAAGAGCTAGGAGAAGGACTGAAGGAGATGAAGGGGATTGCAACCCGATAGGAATAACAATGTCTACTAAATGGAATACCCAGAACTCCGAGGGACTAAATCACCAGCCAAAGACTATACATGGAGGGATCCATGGCTCTAGCTTCATATGTAGCAGATGACCTTATCTGACGCCAATGGGAGGGGAGGCCCTTGCGCCTATAGAGGCTTTGTAGGGAGATGCTAGAGCAGTGAGGCAGGAGTAGTTGACCAGGGAGAGGAGCAACATCATTGATGCAAAGGGAAGACGGTGGAAAGGGGATGGAATGGGGGGTTGATGAGGGGTAACCAGGAAGGGGATATCATTTGAAATATAAATAAATGAATGATTAATAAAAAAATTATATTCTACCAGTTTCTCTTCCCTCTACTACTCTCCCTGCCTGACAACTACCCCCTGACTAGACACACTCCTCTATCTAAATGTGTGTGTATGCGAATGTAAGACAAAGAAAGCTCTGGAAACAAGATAGCCAATTTCATTTATCAACACGCATAGGCTCTTTTCCTGATATGTATCACCAGTTGTGCTTGAAGACAGATGACCTATATAGAAAGAAGAATTTTAAGATGACCATCAGTGGTAAATGGCCTTTCCTCCTTCCCATCAGTAGTAGCTCTCTGGTAGAGAACTCTAAAATATAACAATTTTATTTCCATTATACTTTAGGAGTTTTAAGAATGAAAAGCTTTTGCAGACATAATTATAAGCCATAATAGATCAGCTTTGAGTTAATCAAAGGAGTTTATCTTTCATAATTACCCTGACATAATGAGTTATGTTTTTCCAAAACAATGAGGAGTCAGAAGACATGCTTCTGCTAACCAGGAAGGTTAGTTTGCTTGCTTGTTTTGATTGTTGATTATTTTTTAATGTTTTATTTAATGTTTGAAATTGTGAGTTTCAAATCATGCACCCCAGTCCCTCTCATTTCCCCAATCCCTCTATATTTGTCCTCTGCTCTTGCCATCTCTCAGTCCAAGAAAAAAATAAAAACAACAAAACAAGAGAAAAAACATTAAACTATCTTGCTCTGAAAGCCTTAACATGTCACATTGTGTCACACAGTACATCATTTTGTCCAAACAGTTTCAATTGCAAATCTTCATTGCAATGAGTCACTGGTATGGTTTGAGACCTCTGGCTTCTGGTACACCATCAATACTGGATTTTCACAGGTACTCCGCTTGTATATCTTATCACCCTGTGTTATGGAGATCCTTCAGCTTCGATTCTACAGGACCAGCTCCTTTGTGCACTCAAGCAGTTCGTAGATGGGGTAGATGTTGGAGTGGGCCAATAAATAACCCTGCATAGGAGCCTGGGTAGTGCTTGACTTGTTAAGACTAACAGTTGGGCGGGAGGGTCACAGAGGATGCAACTCTCCTGATTTATCCAGGCAAGGGGAGACACCTCTCTCATATTCAATAGTGCTCACAACCAGTAAAGGCACTGTCTCAAGTGCTGCAGCCAAAGGGTCAGCTCACCTGCTCTCACACCCTTGATCCAGCTATCCTTTACTGCCAAGGTGAGGGGTGGGAATCCGGAAGGTTTTAAGCTGTCCTATTTCAAGAGAGTCACAGAATAAGAACTTGGAAATAGGCAGAGAACTTTTGCTTCTGAAAGCTAAGGGCCACTAAGGGAATGGTAATCACAGATTAAAATGACCAAATCTGCCACAGCCCATCAAGCTTTGAATGTACATCTTTAACTATAGGTGATATACCACTTTCCTGGTCAATTGTTGACCTATGAGCAGAGAGCTCTGCTAAATTGGGCCCAGCCATCAAACCCAGGAAATTAGTTATGACAGTTTTAGAGATGTTCAACATCATTAGTCATCAGGGAAATGCAAATCAAAACAACCCTGAGATTCCACCTCACACCAGTCAGAATGGCTAAGATTAAAAACTCAAGAGACAACAAGTGCTGGCGAGGATGTGGAGAAAGAGGAACAATCCTCCACTGTTGGTGGGATTGCAAAATGGTAAAACCGCTCTGGAAATCAGTTTGGCAGTTCCTCAGAAAATTGGGCATGCCACTTCCAGAGGACCCTGGCATACCTCTCCTGGGCATATACCCAGAGGATTCCCCTGCATACAATAAAGACACATGCTCCACTATGTTTATAGCAGCCTTGTTTATAATAGCCAGAAATTGGAAGGAGCCCAAATATCCCTCAAAGGAGGAATGGATACAGAAAATGTGGTATATTTATACAATGGAGTACTACTCAGCAATTAAAAATAATGAATTCATGCAATTTGTAGGTAAATGGTTAGATCTGGAAAATATCATCCTAAGTGAGTTAACCCAATCACAAAAGAATACACATGAAATGCAATCACTGATAAGTGGATATTAATGAGCCCAGAAGCCCTAAATACTCAAGGCACAATTAGCAAGTCAAATGATTCCCAAGAAGAAGAAAGGAGAGGACCCTGGGCCTGAAAAGATTGGATCCAGTTTTGTAGACCCAGAACAGAGAAACCGTAGGGGGAGGGGGAATGATTGGGGAATAGTTGTGGGAAGAGGAATTATGGGACATGTGGTGGGGGTGAACTGGGAAAGGAGAAAGTCTTTGGAATGCAAATATAGAATATAGAAAATAAAAATTAAAAAAATATATATTAAAAAAAAAAGAAATTAAAGGGCCGGGCAGTGGTGGCGCATGACTTTAATCCCAGCACTTGGGAGGCAAAGTCAGGTGGATTTCTGAGTTCAAGACCAGCCTGGTCTATAGAGTGAGTTACAGGACAGCCAAGGCTACACAGTGAAACCCTGTCTCACTCCCCCCCCCCCCGCGCAAGAAAAAGAAATTAAAAATCAATATGACTTGAGCTAGAACTGGCAGGTTATAAGGAGCGATCTAGGTTCCATCTGAGTTAGCACTTCCTTTAGATATTATGTCTGTATTATACACCTTTTAATGACTATGACCAAATGCCCAATTTTAACTTACTAAGAGAAAAGGCATTATTTGGCCCATAGTCCTGGTGGACAAAGCAAACTAATTGCTGTGAGAAGTTAGTAAGGGAGTCCAATAGTAACAAGATAACTGCTTACAGTAAGGGAAGAAAACAGAGGAAAAGGATGATCAGGAACAAGTCTCCTATAGTGATTCAAAGACCTATGTCTTAGCTTCCCATTGAGAGGCCAAAACAGGTAAAATAATCAGCATAATAACAGAAAAAAAAAAGAGTTACTAGGCCTGAAGGTTTAAAGGAGTTAGCCATGGTCACCTAACCCTATGGCTTTGGTCCTGCAGAACACAGTATATTTTGGTAAGACCATCAGTGCAAAGGAGCTGATCTTCACTTGTACCCATGAAATGAAAAAAAGACAGGAACTAAGGGGGTCCTGAATGGCCTTTTGAGTGGATATACTCCAAGGTACCTAAATTTCTGAGACTCTATCTCATCAAAGCCCCCAATATCTCCAAATATTACCACCTGGTAAGAGTGGACAGGAGACAACATGGAACCAGTCAGTTTTTTCACCAGAAAAATCAGAAATACAATGCTCAGATTTGATGCCTGTGATGAACACCTGTGAAGTAAAGCAAAATGTGTATTTAACATAATGCTTAATATGCTGTGAAGAATCAGATAATTGTAGCAATGGGTATTATGGTATTATTTACACAGGAAAAACATTATTTTTGGATTCTTAATATTCTTCATTCATTTTAAACTAACTCCACATGATACCAGGATAGATTTAGAAGCAATTAGGCATCTGCAGAAATAACTTTCTGAAACATCAGATCTTATATATGGCCTAGATAGAAAGTTTATGAAACTTAAGATTGAAGAATACAGCTAAATGACATAGTAAACTCTGAAAGTATTGATAAAGATGCTGTTTTTAGGGTTATAGTACTAACTGTAATCTCAAATAAATGTTAGGGTCCCTAATATCATAATTCTTTCTTCAGTTATGATTTATAAGAAATTGATCTAGAGTCTGGTCCCTGTGTGATAGATTAATGGTCAGAACCAGTGGCATAGACATCCTCAGATGCTAAGCAAAAGTACTTTGTCTTTGTTCTGAAGATGATAGAGGTCATAAAGAACTGAAAGAGAAAGAATTTTAGAGATTACAAAAATGGGCACAAAATATCTGCATTATTCAGCAAGTGTGTGTGTATGTTTATGTGTGTGTATAGATAGATAGATAGATAGATAGATAGATAGATAGATAGATAGATGATAGATGACAGATAGATAGATAGATGATAGATGACAGATAGATAGATAGATAGATAGATAGATAGATAGATAGATAGATAGATAGATAGATAGATATGGACAGACAGAGAGATAAAGATGGATGAATAGATAGATAGATAGATAGATAGATAGATAGATAGAAATATTTTCTTTCTTTTTATTTCAAAATTTATTTAATTTCAATCAAATGTACTTCAGTAAATTTAACACGTCAATATTGAAATGTGTTCACACACTGAAAATCTTATACAACAACCTATACACTTCCATATTTATCTAGAATATTTGTCTCAACACAAATTATTTGAAGCCATAAAGCAAACTTTAGAGAAAGTTATCATAGATTGATACTGTGATAACTTTGATTGATCACTAGAGGATCAGTTATCACAGATTGATACTCATGATTAAGGCTTGAAAATTATTCTTATGGTGGAAATTTCTTGAAATATCTAATATACATTTTAGTTAAGCAGATACCCTTAAGTTCTTTGACTGGAATTCCAAACAATCAGTGAGTCTGTCATGTACTTGAGAAATGTTTGATATGTTGGTTGGAGATGGTTTTGTTTTGTAATTTCTTTTGTAGCAGGAATTATTGTACCTGCACAAATGAATACCAGAAGAAGACCTGTCCTCCTGTTTTGAACATTAAAATATACACAGAATGTATGTGAAAGAACATTTTTCTGACACTGAGTACAAGGCAGTTAGGATATTATTCTTAGAAGAAGAAATAAATAGAGTTGTCTGTCCATATCTACTACATGCTTTCCTGAGAAGGTTTCAAAGTTGCAGCAAAGAGTGAGCCCTGCAGTCTCAACAAATGGAACACAAAAAGATCAGAGTTGAAAGAAATTGGGATTTCAAAAAGGAGAACCAGAAATTAGAATGGAACTGAAATACAGAGTTCCAGATGTCTGTAGCAGAACTGCTGTAGACTAGAAGCTGAGAACTGATCAGAGCATACACACAAAGCAAGTAATTACAGTTAGAAAAGCCAGCCAAGTGCTCTTAAAAAGGAGCAAGCAAAGACAATCCATAGGTGTTTTAAATAAATGTGCAAGTGATTTAACAACATTCCAACACAACGTCTATCAATGAAAAACTGAATTGGCTAATTTTACCATCCAATCTTCAATGCAAAAATGTCCAGTAATGGAGGAAAATATGACCTATGGGAAACAGAAATCAAAAAGGCAACAGAACCTACTGTAGTACTAGAAGAGAGTTGGAGAAGGGACATTAAGAACACTGAGCATCCCTCCATGCACACAGAAGAGAACATTGCAATCACAAGGAGGAAATAAACAGAAGATTAATGAGACACAGATTGAATTTCCTACTGGACAGCCATAATTTTAATATGGAAAGTAAACATATATAGGCTGGACAGACAGTTGATTTGGGAAATAGCAGTCTCTGAATGTGTATTTGACAAAAAGCAAGGTCATAACTGGGGAACTGCAAGTTCTGTATGTATAGTAGATAAAAAGCAAGAACCTGCACCTTTACAAAAGATAAATATACCACAATGTTAGAAAATATTGAGTAGGATGAAATAATGACAAGAGCATAAAAATACAAAGAAAATAATTTTGATGGTTTGGTGAATTGGATACTAGATGTTCCCCCTGAGGCCTACAATGACATGGCACTTGTGGAAGGAGGTTGAAGCTTTAAAAGGTACAGAGTACTTAGTTCTCTGTGGATGTTCAAGCAGTGTAAGATCTGTATTACAAGAACTTCAAACCCCTTAAGAAAGAAGTTAGAGAAGATATCAGAAGATGGAAAGATCTTCCCCTGACTCAGATACAGACACCTACAGCTGGGAGGCTCTTATCAAGGAATAGAAGGAAGGACTGCGAAGGATTACAGGTCTTTAAGGGCAAAGGGACTCCACAGGAAGACCAACAGTTTAGCCCCTTGGGGTTCTCAGAGTCTGAACCACCAACCAGAGAACATACATGGGCTGGACCTAGACCTCTCTACACATACCCAGCAGATACTCATTTGGTATTCATGTGGGTCTCAAATGACTGGAGCCGACTATCCCAAAGCTGTTCCCTGTCTGTTCTACTTGGGATGCCTTGTCTGGCCTCAGTGGGAGGGTATGTACCTAGCCTTACAAAAATTTTATATTCCTGGGTAACGGGATACCAATGGGTCTCCCACCAGCTCAAAGGAGATGGGAAGGGAGAAGGGGAAAGAGCTGCGGAAGGACATAACCTGGAGGGGGACAGAGAATGAGCAGGATGTTAAAAAAATGCACAATTCTTAGCTCCTTGGGATCACTGGGAACATACTCTCAAAAAAGGTTTTGAGACTCAGTCCCTTCTTCATGCCTTTCACTTTAAAGCTACAAGGTGAATAATTTTGTTTTGCCACGCTCCCACCATGTTGTGCTGACTCACGGAAGCTGAAAGTATCAAGGCCCATTAATCATTGGTTTGAACTCTGAACTAAAGGGTTTTTTTTGTTTGTTTGTTTGTTTTTGTTTTTTGTTTCTTGTTCTTTTGTCTTTATATATTGACCATGTTAAGTATTTTGTTATATTCATTAAGCTTACTCATATACAAGAATAAAACTCAAAACTAATCCTTCTAGATAACGAAAACTTGAGAATTCTCTACTCAGGCTGGAGAAAGGGAAACAATTTGGGGTACAAGCAAGGAAGGCATAATTTCTGATCCCCTAAATGTTGGGAGTCAATAATACTACAACTGTTTGCCAAATGAGTTTAGAAACATAGGGAAAAGACAAGCTTCTTGTAAAACAGTAATTCAATATATATTTGCTGCTCTGATTTGAAAATAAAATGGCCAAAACCAACTTGGAGAGAAAGGGGTTTGTTTATGTGGAATTTCTATGTCATATTACATCCTAGAGGAAACTAAACAGGAAAGTGGAGGCTTAAATTAGAGACTTAAATTAAAAACCATCGAGGTACATTGTTTAAGGGCTGAGTTAGCCCACTTTCTTTTTTGTTTTTTTGGTTTTTTTTTCATTTTTTATTGGTTATTTTATTTATTTACATTTCAAATGCTATCCCCCTTCCCAGTTTCCCACCACAAGCCCCCTATCCCTCTGCCTCTATGAGGGTGCTCCCCTACCTGCCCACCCACTCCTGCCTTAGCACCCTAGCATTACCCTACCTTGAGTCATCAAGCCTCCATAGGACCTACGGACTACCTTCCCAGTGATGCCCACTAAGGCAATCCTCTGCTACATATCCAGCTGGAGCCATGGATACTCTTTGGTTGGTGGTTTAGTTCCTGGGAGCTTTTGGGGTCTGGTCCACTTTCTTACACAACCAACCACTACTTAACTAGGGAATGCACTGCATACAGTGGACTGGGACCTCTCAATATCAACCATCAACCAAGAAAATGCCCATAGAGCTACCCACAGGCAAATCTAGCAAAATAAATTCTTTAGTTAATTTCCTTTTTCCTCAGATAAGTCTAGGGCTGAGTCAAATTGATAATAATAATAATAATAATAATAATAATAATAATAACCAGTCCAGTATTTAATACTGCTATAGAAATAATAGATACCTTGGAGAGTTATATAACTATAAAAAGTTAATCCTTAGTTGCAAACATTCCCAGACAGTTGAACTGAAGAATCATACAAACATTTAAGGATGAAATAATATCAGAATATTGTCCATTTCTTCATATGCAACTACAACTACTCTAGCATGAAAAATATTCAAAGATGTTATAAAATAGGGAGCACCAACTAATCTTTTTAACAGTACTTCTGCACTCACCTCTTCCCAAGGCTCAACAATCACAGCAGGAGAGAGAAGGGTGGGCAGACTGTAGGTTGCAGAGGACTATAAAACTGTGGGTTTGAGGCATCACTTGAACTCAGCAGCTGTGGCTACATCCACAAGATGTATTTGAGATCAAACCAGTAAATATTCCAACACGGAGAGGGGAGGTCTCATGAATTACTACCACTACCTGAGCAATTCTTGGTGGTTGATGGCTACTGTGAGAGGGAGCATCAGTTTTCTTTAAAGATCATGCTCCAGGAGTATTGTCCATGCTTTACTGTATCCCCTGCTACTCTCATGCCCAAACACAACTGGACTCACCCATTCAAAAACAAAGAATATGAAGATAAGTGGAACATATAATGGAGTATATAGGAGGAATTGGAGAAAAGGGACTGAAGAATAATTTTGATTAAAGCATATTATATATATGTATGAAGTTCTCAAAGAACAAATTTAAATTTATATTTAATTATATATAAATATATGAATATATAAGTATATTTAGATATAAATAATTATATATAAAACATGATCATCCCATACCTTTTATAAGCAGCATATCCTAAATGCACACTAGTGTTCAGCAAATTAAATCAACTGTATGTAAAATGGACATGATAGAAACAAGTAGAGTTATTATAGAAATTAAAGATGTTTGCCTTTCAAAATACCAAGAAACGCAATTTTCAATCTTAACAAAATGGTCAAAGGCTAAATCTAGACATAATGGTGCAGAACATCAATACCAGCACTCAGAAAGTACAAACAGGAAGACTAGGAATTCCAAGATAGCTGTGACTACAGGAAACCCTATCTCTTAAACAAACAAATAAATGCAATTGTAACATGAATGTCTTGTAACTATCTAAGTTAACGTGGAATTAATTAAATTTATTAATATAAATTTTAAACTTGTATAAGAATGAAAACAATATGTGTTAATTTATCTAGATACATTTGATAAATATCACCAAATATTCAGGTGAAACCCATCACAGAACTTCCAATTGAAAGAAAAATTTCCACTGTAATTAGGGACCTAGATTTAATGCTTATTATTAGCATTTTTGTGTCCTGAGTAATAAAACGAAATAATATTTAAAGTACATACCATTTATAATAAATGTTTTCATTCACAGATGATGTGATTGTTGTTGTTGTTTTAAATCTTAAGAAATTTACCAAAATATATTAGCATGCTGCATTGGCAGGTTTTCAAGTGAAAATAATCATACATATTTCTAGAGATTAGCCATAATTATTAGAAACTGACTTTTAAAGAACTATCCTTCATTTTGGATGAAAATAAAGTTGTTATTGTTAAGTTGGGGGTTATATATGTGTCCTACTTTTCTTTCCATTGCCATGATAAATACCATGCCTGAATGCAACTGGGGGAGGAGATGATTTCTTTAATATAGAGGTTACAGTCCATGAATAGGAGATGGGAACAGTGGTTCCAGCAGGCCAGGAACTGAAGCAGAGAGTAAGGGAGAATACTGCTCACAGGCTTGCTCTCTCTGACTTGCTCATCTACCTTGCTCATACAGTGCAGGCCTACCAGCCTAAGTATGGCACAGCTCAGAGGAGCCTGGGCCTCATACATCAACTAACAGAGAACAAGATGACTTGTAGAGATGGCCACAAGCGAATCTGATCAAAGAACTCTCCCAATTGAGATGCTCTCAGATAACTCTGGGTTGTTTCAATTTGACAGCAGAAGCTAACTAGGAGAGTGTGCATAATCAGTCTACTGAAAACTATGAAGTGTTGTGGAGAGAATGGAGAAAGTCAAAATGTTTGTAAGAGAATGGATACAGATGTTGTATATCATTAGTACAATATTCAGACTTACAAAAAATGCCAATACTTCTCAAATGTAGGTATGTATTTTATACAATCTGGACAACATTATAACACATAGTGTATGTATAAATGGTACCCCAAGCTTAAAATGTATATAGTAATGCAAAGTTCTTGAACTAGTTCAATGAAAGGAAAGAAAGAACATCGAGGTCACAGAGTAGTTTAGTTAACAGTTTCAAAATTTAAGATAATTGGGTATGTAATAGACATAAGCACACAAATATGCCTGCAATAGATCAAAATAAACACATTTAATTGGTTTTGTGAAAATACTGACGCAATTTCAAGCAAAAAGGTATCTTCCCAGCGAGTGGCCTGTTCATCATTATATATATTCGTATGAGTGAATATGAACCTCTGTATATTTCTTGTGATATGCAAATAGCTTGAATAGAGTTGTAAACGTACTAAGATGAATCAGAAAAGCCTCTCCTAAGAATAAAATACTTCAGTACAAGCCAGCACATGGGAATGTCTTGGGTAGTACACAGTCAGCTCACAAGAAAGAAAAGTTCAGGGCTATGTGCTCTTAGAAAGACCAGGTTTACCCAAAGTGTTTCACTAGTAAGGAAGTTTGTGCAAGAAGTGTGAAGCTCTGAAGTACGAAGATTTCAATCCTGTGGAAGAAAACATCAGACATGACAGCAAGTGTCCTAATTGTCACAAATTCAGTGAGACAAGTAAATCTTTCCTGTTCTACAGTTTTCTCCTCCTTTTGTACAAACTGCTTCCACAGTTGTCAGCCCTTCATCTGAGGAAGGGAATGACATTTCCCTTTGTACAAATGTCCACATTTATATAGTTACATATCACGAGTTCACTTATAAATTCTTTGGGAATGTACAGTAGGGAAGTTTCATTGTCAGAACTATGCCTGCATTATCATTTTCTTCAGCATAGTGACATTTTAGCCACTTGTCTCAAAGGCATTGATCAAAAAAATAAAAGTAAAGAAGAAAGTGATCAGTGTGAAGAACAGACAACATGATCTTTCTTTTATTCATGGCCACTTGACAACGCAGCAGTAAGATGATTTGATTTGGTTTGGTTTGCTTTGGTTTTGTTTAGTTTGGCTTAGCTTGGCTTGGTGTGGTTTGGCATAGCTTGGCTTGGCTTGGCTTGGCTTGGCTTGGCTTGGCTTGGCTTGGCTTGGCTTGGCTTGGCTTGGCTTGGCTTGGCTTGGCTTGGCTTGGCTTGGCTTGGCTTGGCTTGGCTTGGCTTGGCTTGGCTTGGTTTGATTTGATTTTGTTTGGTTTGGTTTGGTTTGGTTTGGTTTGGTTTGGTTTGGTTTGGTTTGGTTTGGTTTGGTTTGGTTTGGTTTGGTTTGGTGTGGCTTGGCTTGGCTTGGCTTGGTTTGGCTTGGCTTGGCTTGGCTTGGCTTGGCTTGGCTTGGCTTGGCTTGGCTTGGCTTGGCTTGGCTTGGATTGGTTTGGCTTGGCTTGGCTCGGCTCGGCTTGGCTTGGCTTGGCTTGGTTTGGTTTGGTTTGGTTTGGTTTGGTTTGGTTTGGTTTGGTTTGGCTTGGTTTGGTTAGGTTTAGTTTAGTTTGGCTTGGTTTAGTTTGGCTTGGCTTGGCTTGGCTTGGTTTAACTTCATTTCCTTTCTCTCTTTATTCTCTTCCTTGGGACAACTGCTGAGATTTAGAGTTTTGCTTCACAGGGATTTTTATTTTAAACTCTAATAAAACTGCCTCCCTCTGATTCCATTTGATTCAGTTCTTAAATCATTAATTAATGAGGCTAAGAACTACAAGAAGGCCCCACGTACATTTCCACAATATCATCTAATGACAGGAAGAGATTCCCAAAATTTCCACCGGTAATGAATGCTGACAAAGCTGAAGCAGGATTGATTTCTTTAAGGAATAAAATTCTAAGACTTCTAAGTAGCATTAGTTTTATAGTGTTTTATTTTTTCAGATAGAGGATCCTGTCAAAGATCTTAACTCTCTTAAAATGCTGGCTTCATTATTTCTTTCTTATCAGCTTGGTTCTCAGGTATTTTTGCTTCAAAAGATAAGAAGAAATAAGTAAACAGAAGAAATAATCAGTGTTATCTACTTAGACTTTTATTACATATTTTAGTATATAAATGTGAATAACAATTTCCCAGGAACCTAATGTCCCTACCCTTCTTTCTAATATCCTCCCAGGGTTTGTGGCTTGTCAGCTCCTCCTCGTGTATATATATATCCCATACCAATTATTTCTCTTGTTTCCTTCTCACCTCTTTTCTTTAGCTCTCCTCATACTGAAGTGCACCTTGATGTTTTCCCTTCTCTGTCTCTCTGTCTCTCTGTCTCTCAGTCTCTCTCTCTCTCTCTCTCTCTCTCTCTCTCTCTGTCTCTCTCTCTTTCTCTCTCTCTTTCTCTCTCTCTTTCTCCTTACTACATAATATACTACCTATTTCGCTAGAATGAAATTTTGTTGACTATTAAATCACAGTAAATATTTTTTGCAAAAAAAGCAAAAAACAATCAAGCAAAAGAAATCCAAAACAATCTCTAACATCATTCTTCATATTTATTTGGAAGTACTTTTATTTTTGGAAGTATTTTTAAATGCAAGGATAAGAAAAATAATTCCCAGTAAATATATTAAGCAGTATCCTGAAGACACTTACCTAGTCTCTGCTTGAGTGAAAAAAAAAATCTAAGTGACATAATGAAAAGAGACTCTTCAAAATAAGTCTGCATTAATGTTAAACTAAAAATAGAAACACTTTAAGGTTGTTAAAACCTTAACGCAGCTTGGAAACTTAACCTGTGTGGAATTCAAGTGCTATATTTCAAGATTTGTCTTGATAACTATAAAAGGGCTCTTAGAATTCAGCCTGTAGCTACTTAATACTATGGTATTTTCTGGTTTGTGTCTGAAAACCCCAAAGTTATTTTTGTTATTTTTTTCCTTTTTCCTTTCTTTCCTTTTTCTTCTTTGTAGTTAAAGTGTAAAATCCAAGTTTAGAGAATTGCTGAGAATAGCACAAGAACCCGGCCAAATGAACCTCTTAGGGCATATAACTAGTGTTCATTAGAGCAAACCTGGCTTTTGGGGATAGCAAAGCTTCTTGCTGGATGGGAGGAGAGGCAGGCAAGCTGATGTTAATATATATATATATATATGATATCAGGGAAATCTTTAAGGACTTGGGGCCTGCTTCTACAAAGATAAATAATTTGAGGGCAAATGTAATTCCTTCCTTGCAAGACAATGGGTGAAAATTAAGCAAAACAAGCCAAATTCAGCAAGTAAAATAAAATTTTTAATTTTTAGATTTAAAGTATGAGATATAAAGAGTACAGGGGGGCAGTCTACGGGAAGGGAGGGAGGGAGCCTTATGAGAGGAAAGTGATGAGTGAGAGGCAAGGAGCAACTGTTACTGAAGTATCTTATCTACACATGTGAAAATGTTTAGCATAATTAATATACACTACTAACAGCATCCCAGCACAGCACAATAAAGAGAGATAAACATTGGAGAGAATATGGCACAAAACCATGGCATTGGAAGAGTCATGGGTTGAATTGCCAGGTAGCATCTTAAGAAGGTGATACCTGAGCAAAAAAAAAAAAAAAGAACGAGAGCAACAGGGACTTGTTTAGTCCTTTCTAACCAACCAAATGGCTCTGGGTTGACCTTCACCATAGCAAAATACAAAATGAGATTAAAATAAGACAATGAAGTAAAGCAAAATAGTGCAGACAATGAAATAAGCTCTGCAGATAGAATTAATGGCAATTTAAGTAAACAGAACATGGTGTCAAGCTCCAGGATTGGCTTCTACTTGGCAAGATGGAAGAGCAGCAATGATGAAGCCTTGCTGGAAGGAAAAAGGTGATTTCTCATTTCATACTGTGATTGCTGGAGAAAAAAAACCCACTCTGATCAAAAGCAACATGGGTCTGAATGGGTTTGTTTGGTTTATACTTCTAGGTCACAATTTACCATAGTTCTAAGTCAGGGCAGAAACTCAAGACAGGAATCCAGAATCAGGAAAGATGGGGAGATGCAGCTTACTGCCTCACTCACTGGCCCATGCTCAGCTAGCTGTCTGATACATCCAGACCCACCTGCCCAAGTCTGGCTCTATCTATGGTAGTCTGAGTACTCCCACATCAGTCAAACAAAAAATTTCCATACAGATACAGCTCTCAGCCAATCACATCTGGACAATTCCCCAAATGAAGTTCCCTCTTTCCAGGTGATTGATTCTAGACCATGTCACATCAACAACAAAAAAAAACTAAATACCACAAGGGATGGAGATATTATGTCTGTAACATATTCTGCTTGCTAGAATTGAACTTTTACTTTGGAAGAAACAAATGTCACCAACTCTGGTGGCACACTCCTGCTATCGAAGTCCACAAGAGGTTTTCCATGAGATTGAGTTCAGTTTGAACTACATAATGGATTTGAAGCTCATTTGCATTGTGTAAGAAAGGCCTGGATCAGGATAAACAAACCAACAAAATAAAAAGAGGAAATGGGTGCCATCGATAGGTCTGTTTTAAGGTTGGTGACATAATCTGGACCATAATGTTAGGATATTTTGAGACAAAGATATGCAGATAAGGGTAAGATCAGGAAGACATCAAAGTGTCTATTTCAGTAATCATACTAGAAATGATAGCATCTCCACCTTTTTTTATTAGATATATTCTTTATTTACATTTCAAATGTCCCCTTTCCTGGTTCCCCCTCTTGAATAATCCCATAACCCATCTCCCCTCCCTCTGTTCCCCAATCAACCCTCTCCTGCAACCCTATCCTGGTAATCCCCTTTACTGTAGCACTGAGCCTTCCCAGGACCAAGGGCCTCTACTCCCTTTGATGTCCAACAAGGCCATCCTCTGCGGCCTATGTGTCTAGAGCCATGGCTAACTCCATGTGTACTCTTTGGTTGATGGTTTTGTTCCTGGGAGCTTTGGCAGTGGTGGTGCATGCCTTTGTTCCCAGCACTTGGGAGGCAGAGGCAGGTGGATTCTGAGTATGAGGCCAGCCTGGTCTACAGAGTGAGATCCAGGGCAGTCCGGGCTACACAGAGATGATAGCATTTTTAATTAGGATATGGGTAGTGGAGAAAAACTTTACCAGTGGTCCTTGATGCCAAGGACCAGTTGAGGCTTGGAGAGGGCTCTGAGAGAAGGGGTCTCTGGGAGCAGTGAAACAAATGACTCGAAGTCAAATCTTGAGTCCAAGCTGGTAGCCCTGCAAGCAGGAGAGTGTCCCAAATGCTCTCTATGATCTGCCTTCTCTGAAGAGCTACAGACATCTCTCTCTCTCTCTCTCTCTCTCTCTCTCTCTCTCTCTCTCTCTCTCTCTCTCTCTCACACACACACACACACACACACACACACACACACATTCATAAAACTCTCTACATAGCACATCTCTTACACATCACAAAACCAGTTTTTCATTTATGTACCAATTCAGTCATTACCTCAAGTTCCCTTTTGATTTTCCCATAAATCAACATTCAGTGACCCCCCCCCCAGCCCCTTAATTCTTAGGAGACACAAGCACACATTTTTTCCCTGAGACAGGATTTCCCTGTATAGCTCTGGCCGTCCTGGAACTCACTATGTAGAACACGCTAGCCTGGAACTCAGAAATCCACCTGCCTCCACCTCCCAAGTGCTTGGATCAAAGGCATGCACCACCACTACCCTGCAACACACACATTTTTAACATTGCAAAAGAAGTCAGAGATCTACCTGCCTTTGTTAAGCACAGACTATTAGTAACTAAGCAGGATCCTGCCCTGAAATTACCATTTCTACCAAGCCTGGGCCTAACCTCACTTTATCCCAGGCTGACCTTGAACTCAGGAATCTGTCTGACTTTGTAAGCATAAACCAAAAAATTAGCTGGGTGGCTTCTGCTGTGATCACTACTCTCTAAGTCTCTAAATACCCTTCTCTAGTATCTTTCTGACAAGTTGGTTCATAGTGCAGCTGCTTTTGTTCTTTGAGATTCGTGAAGTCCTCAGATAATTCATATTAAATACTTATATATTGTATAGTTGAACAATTATATATTTTTAACTCAAGTTTTTAGAGTTCTTTTCCACACTCTTTTTTTAACTAGATATTTTCTTTATTTACATTTCAAATGTTATCCCCTTTCCTTGTATCCACTCCAAAGGAAATCCCTATCCCACCCCCCTTCACTTGCTCACCAATCCACCTACTACTGCTTCCCTGTCCTGTCATTCCCCTACACTGGGACCCATGACTCTTTTCCATACTCTTTTTTAAAAAAAAAAAAATTTAATTGGTGTTCCTTTATTTAAGTTTAAGTGCTGAATATCTTTTTTATTAGATATTTGCTTTATTTACATTTCAAATGGTATCTACTTTCCTCAATACCCCTCCAAAAACCCCCCTATCCAATGCCCCCTCCACCTGCTTACCACCCCCCCAACTTTCCTGACTTGGAATTATCCTACTCTTAGGTATCAAATCTTCACAGGACCAATGGCCTCTCCTCTAATTGAAGTTTGAAAAGGCCATCCTCTGCTACATATGTAGCTGGAACCATGGGTCCCTCCATGTGGACCCTTTTGTTTGGTCAGTTAGTCCCTGGGAGTTCTGGGGATACTTCTTTTCCACACTCTTAAGGGCTGTCCAGAAGCCTCAGAATTTACCATTTTGCTGAGACATCAGCCATACTTTTTCCTCCTTGACTCATGCTGTCTCTGATTATTATGGAGTCATCAACATTTACAAGGAGGACATTCCTTGAAGGAGGAATGTGAAAATATGTGCATAATTATACAAACAATCCTTATTCCCACATTAGCCATGGACACTTGTGAAGGAGCCATATTGGTCTCATTCCAGGAACCATGTCATTTCAATCCTACCAAAGGAAGCCTGGACCAGGCACCTGGGGATGAATTGAAACTAGTCTGTTGGTGAGAATGCTCTGGAAATCAGTCTGGCGGTTCCTTAGAAAACTGGGCACGACACTTCCGGAGGACCCTGCTATACCACTCCGGGGCATATACCCAGAGGATCCCCTGGCATGCAATAAGGACACATGCTCCACTATGTTCATAGCATCCTTATTTGTAATAGCCAGAAGCTGGAAAGAAACCAGATGTCCCTCAATGGAGAAATGATACAGAAAATGTGGTATATTTATACAATGAAATACTACTCAGCAATTAATAACAATGAACTCATGAAATTCTTAGCAAATAGTTTGATCTGGAAAATATCATCCTAATCACAAAAATATCACCCAATCACAAAAGAACACACATGGAATGCAGTCACTGATAAGTGGATATTACTCCAGAAGCTTGGAATACCCAAGACACAATTAACATATCAAATCATTGCCAAGAAGAAGGAAATAGAGGGCCCTGGTACTGCAAAGGCTTGAAGCAGCATTGTATGGGATTACCAGGACAGAGAAGTGGGAGGGGATTGATTGGACAAGGGGCAGAGGGAAGAGGGCTTATGGGACTTATGGAGAGGTGGGAACCAGGAAAGGGAAAATCATTTGGAATGTAAACAAAGAATATAGAAAAATAAATAAATAAATTAATTAATTAAAAAAAGAAACTAGTCTACTGGCTGACATAATACCTACATGTCAGTAAAAGAAACAAATCATTTGAGCTGGACAAAAGAGTTGTCATTGTTGGGTTCAGGAAATTTGTGAAACATAATCATGGGAAAGGAAGAATTTGCATCATAACACAGTCAATTTTAAATCTCTAGATGTCTGTAACCCTATCAAAAAATGGGGTACAGAGCTAAACAAAGAATTTTCACCAGAAGAAATTCGGATGGCCGAGAAATACCTTAAGAGATGTTCAACATCATTAGTCATCAGGGAAATGCAAATCAAAAAACCCTGAGATTCCACCTCACACCAGTCAGAATGGCTAAGATTAAAAACTCAAGAGACAACAAGTGCTGGCGAGGATGTGGAGAAAGAGGAACACTCCTCCACTGTTGGTGGGATTGCAAAATGGTAAAACGGATCTGGAAATCAGTTTGGCAGTTCCTCAGAAAATTGGGCATGTCACTTCCAGAGGACCCTGGCATACCACTCCTGGGCATATACCCAGAGGATTCCCCTGCATACAATAAAGACACATGCTCCACTATGTTTATAGCAGCCTTGTTTATAATAGCCAGAAATTGGAAGGAGCCCAAATATCCCTCAAAGGAGGAATGGATACAGAAAATGTGGTATATTTATACAATGGAATACTACTCAGCAATTAAAAATAATAAATTCGTGCAATTTGTAGCTAAATGGTTAGATCTGGAAAATATCATCCTAAGTGAGTTAACCCAATCACAAAAGAATACACATGAAATGCAATCACTGATAAGTGGATATTAATGAGCCCAGAAGCCCTAAATACTCAAGGCACAATTAGCAAGTCAAATGATTCCCAAGAAGAAGAAAGGAGAGGACCCTGGGCCTGAAAAGATTGGATCCAGTTTTGTAGACCCAGAACAGAGAAATCGTGGGGGGGGGGGGTGATTGGGGAATAGTTGGGGAGAGAGGAATTATGGGACCTATGGTGGGGATGAACTGGGAAAGGGGAAAGCCTTTGGAATGTAAACATAGTATATAGAAAATAAAAATTTAAATAAAAAAACCAAAGGGGATATCCAATATTCCATAGAATAAAGATGTTTGGATTTCTGAAAGAAAAATCAAATTGTATGAAATAAATTAGGAAATTGTCAACATGAAATGATGTTTAAGAGATCAGATAAGTCCCCAAAGGGATTATAACCACAGGCTTCATAGGAGTGCAGGAAGACTAAATCTAAACCTCTCTAATGTTCATAGAAACCAAGCTAGGATACAGCATGGAAAGGAAACATGAGGGAAATCTGATGACTTAGGGCTCAGGAAACAAGGCTATTTTTTCTTCCCAGAGCAATATAAATGCATCAAATGTGCAAAGTATGCAATATAATTGAAGACTGAAACTTGGCTCAGATTTAGCATTGGTAGCCTCATTGTTGACCTGACAAAAATTAAAACAATCACATTATAATTAAAGTAAAAATATGTTAATACTTTTGGACATATGATAGTCTGCTCATTAACTATTGATATAATCTTGCCTTTCATTCAAACTGTATATATCTGAAAGCATAAAATAGCATGGGCTTTACAAGATGAAGATGTGAACTTAGATGTTTATTTGTAAATTTACTAGTTCAGTTAAGTTTACTAGAAGATCAAATTATCTTAGCATATGAAATCCCAGTTTTAGCTATAAGTGAAGATAACAATACCTAGTTTATAAAAATGATATAAAGAGTAAATGTATGCCAATTACTGATTTTGAAGAGTTTAAAATTTTCTATATGGTAGCAAATTTTATTGAATAGTTTATCATCTAAAGCAACAGATTGCGTGTATACATTCATCTTTTCTCATCTGAGACTCCATTATAATGGCATTGAAACAGGGTGAATGTTATATAATAGCAGTTCAAAATAACTAGAGTCAGGCTTCCCAAGAGTCATACATTTGAGCACTCTTGTGGAAGAGTGAAGGTAGACGAAGCATGAGAGACTGACAAGGCATGACAGAGTGAGTCTAGATTCTATGGAAAGTGCAGGGATATAAAACTGCTTCATTCCCTTAACACTAAGAACAGTCATACCAATAGTAATTATTAGTAATCCATAGGTTAATAAGGTAGGAACTAGGAGTACCAAGATTTAATTCCTTTTATACCTAAATTCCACTCTGTGATGATATTACATGGTCCAATTGGAATGTCCCACTCATTTACAGAAATATGTCCATCAGGCTAAGAGATGTATACATATTCAAACAGCTTTAAGTACAGATTTTGCCATCATAAGAAACCTTAGGCTTTGAATAGCCTACTGGTCTGATTTTCTTTTCTCTACCAAGTTAAGTTCAAGCAGGTTAACTTTCCCTCATACATTTATTTATTCATTTAATATGTTTTATTAATTTATTTAGATAGATAGAGAAAGAGACAGAAACAGAGACAGAAACAGAGACAGAGACAGAGTCAGAGTCAGAGACAGAGACAGAGACAGAGACAGAGAGAGTGTGTACACTATGACATTTACATGGAGGTCAGAGAACAACATTCAAGAGCTGCATTGCCTCTTTCTGGAGATAAAACTTGGATAATAAAGCATGGTTGCAAGAGTCCTTTCCTTAAATTTTAGAGATGGATGTAGATATATCATGAAAATTAAATACTTGTTCTAGTAATAACATTTTGGCATATTGTTCTATAAATATAAGATTGTATAATACTAGGAAGAAAGAATGAGCACATTGGATCATTGTCTAGAACACTGGAGAGTTGCCTCAGCATAGGAGAATACTAGGGTGGTAAGTCAGGAGTGGTTGTGTGGGTGAGGGAGCACCCTCATAGAAGCAGGGGGGAAGAGGGAGGGAAAGGGGGATTTGCAGGGGAGAAACTGGGAAGAAGGATAATATTTGAAATTTAAATAAAATAAAAATTAAAATTAAATTGAAAAAGAAATATCAAAGAGCAATGGTGTAGGAAGAATGTGGATTGTGGGAATCAACAGGCAACTGAGGGCATCAAATTGGTGTTGAGTCATAATGTATTCCAGGAAGAGTCTAAAACCTTGGAGGAGAAAAATCTTGGCAACAAATATACTGTTCTCTGAGTGCAACTCTTAGATATCAAATCTATCTTCAAGATTCCAGGGATTTCTTAATTCTGAAATACTGAAACAAAACCATTGTGCCCCGTCCCTCCTCTCAGTTTTTTATAAGGTTTTGATAGGAACAATATTCATTTTACCTAGAAATCAAAACGATCATAAGATAGCTACAGAGATGCTTTGTTTTGTTTATTTAATTAAATCAGTGGCATGTATACCTTTTATGCTATTTATTTATGTAGATGTATGAGACCAGTTAAGAGGGCTTTCTATACATTGTGTGAATAGGTAGAGTACATTTGAAAGGATAGAATTGAAGATTCAGAAATTCATCTTTTAAGAATATGAGAAATGACATAGCATAAAGTAACAAAGGAAAATGCATACTTTTGATGCCAGGGGCTGCTTAATTAAAACAAATGGGTTGCTTGTGTTATCATCTGTGATTATCCCCATCCAAACCTATTTTTATTTTCTAATTTCAAAATATTATTTCATTTTGTGCTATGGATAAATTTTTGAGACCTAAATTTTGGCTACTCAAGGAATATTAAAGCCCTGAGAAAAACCAAATGTTTGGTTAGAGTTTATCAAATTATACTAGTTATTGATTGGCTCATCTCAATGTCAAGACACCTTCTTTGGATCAAGAAGGTACCAAGGAGCTGGGCATGGTGGTGCATGTCTGTAATCCCAGCACTCTGGGAGGCAGAGGCAGGCAGATTTCTGAGTTCAAGGCTAGCCAGCTCTACAGAGTGAGTTCCAGGACAGCCAGGGCTATACAGAGAAACCCTGTCTGGAACCGCCCCCCCCCAAAAAAAAAAGAAGGTACCAAGGGTACTGCAAGGAATACAGGTACCATTACAAAATGTTTACATTCCTTAATGACTCTGTCCTTGCAAGTGATCCAATGACATGTGAACTGTGTCTGTGTGTGGTAGTTTGAATAAGAATGCTGACCCATAGGCTCATATATTTCAGTGCTTAGTCACCAAGGAGTTGCTCTATTTGAAAGGATTAGAAGGTGTTAGAGAGTGTGTTATTGGGGGTGGGCTTTGAGGTTTCAAAAGTTCATGCCAATCCCTGGCTTGCTCTCTCTGCTCATGAATCAGGATGTACCTCTCAATGACTTACTTCCCTAGCACCATGTCTGCCATGCCTGCTGCCATGGTCTCAGGTATGATACCAATAAACTAAGCTTCTGAAACTGTAAACAAGGCCCCTGATTAAATGTTTTCCTTTATAAGAATTACCATGGCCATTATGTTTCTTCACAGTAATAGAACAGTTAGCTTTTGTACCAAGGAACAAAGGCAAATGTATTTAAGAACTTGGCCATGACTACACAGCTGCTTACTGATAAACAGAATCCTCAAATACTCAGACTCTATATTTCAAACTCTTCAAGAGAAAATACATAAAAATTTTGGCATATTTCTGATGCATTAACTCAAAACTCCAAATTAATGGAAGTATGGTTATAAAATGGCACTTTTGTTAGAGTTTGTTCATACCTTTTAAAGGGTCATGATAAATCACCTAATATGTATGAGCATTTCTAGATAGGATGCTCAATTCACAGATGTGGGAAGGTATGATGAACTGTATGAAAGTTTTTATATGTTATATGTCATTACATATAAAAGCAATCATAGTGCGTTCCATATTGTGAAGGTACATACCAAACAATAAATTTAAATCTGTGGAAAACGTGTGTGTGTGTGTGTGTTTTGGTGTATATGGGTGAGTGTCACATTGAAGGGATATATGTGTGTGTGTCTATGTGTGTGTTTGTGTCTGTGTATGCATGTGTATCCATGTGTGTGTGTGTGTCACATTGAAGGTGTGGGGGGAGTGTGGAGGGTGTGTGTATCTTCACTGAAGCACTTTTCAAAGTCTTCCTGCAATTTTGGAATACAACATAATATATTATTCATGGCATAGCTAGGTGCATTAGTACATGAACAAATCTGAAAGCAGTGGCTCAACCATGCCAGATTGTGAAAACTGATTCTCTGAGCACTAGCTGTTGTTGTTCTTGCATAAATTGTTACATTTAAAGACTGTCACCTTAAATGTTTTCAAACATAAAAGACAGGAATAATCTTGCAGAGTGCCAGCAATTCAAATGAGCCCATAAACTTCCTTTACCCAATAAAACATAAGTGATTATTTGGATCATTTTACACCTCATACACCTAATGTTTATGGAATTCATCAATAGTCTGTAATCTTTTTAACATTTGCAATGTAATTTTGCAACAACAATATTTTATGCCATTACTCATCTAGGTATCAGCTTATTGTTCTTCTATGTTAGAAATAGTCAAGGTCATTTACCACACAGATGACCTTCATCTACATGGAAAAAATTAGTTCAATTTAGTTGGTACAAATGTGTCTCACTTTGTCAGCCATCAATCCCCTTAAAGTGGAGAAAATACATTTCTTTTTTGACTACCAGTTTATTTTCGTTCATCAGAAAAAGTGGTACTTTTAAACAATTGCATCCATTTCTTTTTAGAAAACAAATATTTTGTTTATATTGCCAAAGGTATTTTGGTGGGAAAAGAAGCACTATTGGCAAAGCACCTTTAAGGAAAGGTAAACATTAAAATACTAAAAACTGAATTCAAAAGTTAACTTAAAATAAATGAGAATGCAGGCCTAAAAGGGGAGTAATCTAAATTTTGTCAATAAATTCTGTGCTAGAACACAGTATTCAGAAACCAAAATTCTGGGACTAGAGAGGTGGCTTGGTAAATAAGAGTACAATTGCTATAAACAGAGGAACTGGGTTTGGCTCCCAGCATGCACATGTTGCTAACTCTAGTTCCAAATACCATCTTCTGACCTCTATGCTTGCAAGCCAGACTCCTGGTGCAGTCTTACACCTGCAGACAAACCATGACATACACATTAAATAAAAATAAGTAAATCCAAAAACATCAAGAATCAACTGAAGGTGGAATTGATTTACATTTGAAGGTAGAAGGAAATAAGACAAGGAAAAAAAAAACACATTTCAGTTTAATAGCTGCTTGAAGATTGGAAGCCCAGTCTCCAAAAACTAATATCCAAAATAAGCTTGCCATGCAGAAAAGCTTGACCTAAATACATCTCAAAACTTTATGTGTATTATTTTTTTCTACCACATTAGGATTCTGTTTTCAGATAAATTACTCCAAAGCTTTATTTTAGAATAAGTTGGAGGTAAAAGAAATAAATCAGCACTTAATATGGTCAGTTCACAGGATCTCTGTGTAATAATAAAATAACCAGGCCCTAAATATAGGATGAAAACCAATGCTACCCAGTCATAGATTTGTGCTTCAACCTTTTCAGGGTTATAACTTCAATATTGCAAAGGGACAGAGGAAGACAGAGTCTTTCTAACGTGGAATTTGGCCACTTAGATTCTAGAACAGTGGTTCACATTCTGTGGGCTGTAGCCACAGTGGGAATCAAATGACCCCTTTGGACATTTGGGGTTGCATATCAGTTTTCCTGAATACATGATATTTAAATTATAACCCATAGCAGTAGCAAAATCACAGTTGTGAAGTAGCAACAAAGCTATTTTTTCCCTGTGGCTATAGATGACCACAGCATGAGGAGCTATGTTAAAGGGTTACAACAATAGGAAGTTTGAAAATCACTGCCCCTTGACTGTAATAAAGAGAAACAGAAAACCTTACGGGGAAAATTTACTAAATCATTATAATTTCAAAATTTCAAGGACTTTAGTGTTGTCGCTGTGTTGGAGTAAAGGTGAGAATGAAAGTTATGCAACATTTTGTGTGTGTGTGTGTGTGTGTGTGTGTGTGTGTGTGTATGTGGTGTGTGTGTGTGTGTGTGTGTGTGTGTGTGTGTGTTTCTTTTCATTTCCTATGGTGTTCTAAGAAGAAATTATTTACCTCTAACGCCGTGTAAAGGAAGCAGTTATCAGGATGGATTGACATCTTTGCTTACAAACAGTTGTACAATTTCAAAAACAAAGCTGTTCTTGTTCTTATGTGCAGCAATTCATTGTTGTCACTGATTAAAGAAAAGATCCAAATATGTAGAGAAAACTTATGCTTTCTTCAGCAGTTCCAACCAATGTCTCTTACGGTTTACTTTTGTCAACTTACCTGGATCTTGTTAGGAGACTGGAGAGCATAACTTTTGAGTATGTATCTTCAGGAAGTGTTAACTGAGTGGGAGAGACCTGTGTTGAATGTGGTGGCACTAATCTGTGGCCTGAGTGCATGGAAGGAAGTCAAAAGTCACCTTAGTGTTAAAAGGTTTTATCCTCTTCGCCTTTTGAATCCTTTGTTATGGACCTCATATGTCCACCCATCCTTCCCACCACGATGAGCTGAATCTTCTCAAACTTGAGTTCTGATACATGTTTTCTCATCTAAGCTATACTTCTTAAGTATTTTGTCAGTGGCATCCAAGTAACTATTGCAGAAAACTTGTACCACCGAAGTGGAGTTGTTCTGAGTCAATTGAAACATATTATCTTCAGGCTTTGTGAATTTTATTTTTGTGGCTGGGTTTGAAAAAGAAATTGGAGATGCGGCCCAGAGAATTTCTACAATTCAACAAGCAGAAATTAATGGATTATCTAGGGGTGGGGTTTCATAAGGTCAGAATTCTGATTTTAAAATTGATACAGCAGAGACTGGAAGCCTGGGCACAAAGGATTTGATGTGGAATAAGAAGCATTGCGAATTGAACTGGAGGTCATTCATGGTTCATTCTGGTAAAATAATCATCCACAATTCATCTGTGCCTTGAAACTGTAGGAGGCTGAGTTTAAAGGTGATGAACTAATTGATTTGATAGACAAAATGCCAAGCCATGACAGCATACAGTCTGAGATAAAGCTGTTCTGTGATACTCTCATCCAGCAATATGGTGAAAATCTTGCACAAGAAAGAAAAATGGAAGTATCTCAAAAGGCACAGCCCTGCCATACAAAGAGCAAACTGGAAGTTGTGGGTAGAAGCACATGGTTGTTAATGAAATTGGCAATCTTACAAAGATGACTTTTTATGGGGAAAATGAGCGACTCACTCTGAGAACGTCTCAGAAATTATTAAATCTGCACATACTACAGGCTCTAGGGAGCCCAGATACAGGCTGATTTAAAGGTTTTCTTGAGAGAAGAGTGAGATCCCAGGAAACCCTACTCTTATAATGCAACTTACTGTAGTATTTCACCAGCTTAAAGGACCTCAGCCTTCAAGTTCCACTATAACTGAGTTCACTAAAAGTCCAACTGCTGCTTGACTTTGCACAAATTCTTTTTTTTTCACTTTTTTTTATTTTCTATATTCTTTGTTTGCATTCCAAAGGCTTTCCCCTTTCCCAGTTCCCCCCCACATACGTCCCATAAGTCCTCTATCCTCCCCAACTATTCCCCAATCATGCCGCCACACACACCATTTCTCTGTTCTGGATCTACAAAACTGGATCCAATCTTTTCTGTCCCAGGGTCCTCTCCTTTCTTCTTCTTGGGAATCATTTGAATTGCTAATTGTGCCTTGAGTATTTAGGGCTTCTAGGCTCATTAATATCCACTTATCAGTGATTGCATTTCATGTGTATTCTTCTGTGATTGGGTTAAATCGCTTAGGATGATATTTTCCAGATCTAACCATTTACCTACAAATTGCATGAATTCATTATTTTTAATTGCTGAGTATTATTCCATTGTATAAATATACCACATTTTCTGTATCCATTCCTCCTTTGAGGGATATCTGGGCTCCTTCCAATTTCTGGCTATTATAAACAAGGCTGGTTTTAAAGTTATTATACAATTCAAGAGTTATGGGTTTTGGATATGTCCCAAAAAAAGGTACAAGAAGTCAGACAAGGCAGAGCAGAATGAGAATACCTGCAGAAAGCCCTAACAGGGCAACTGATGAAGCTATAAATGCTAAATTTAAGCTGCACTGGAATCCCAAGCTATCAAAGATGCAGAAAGTATAGACTCAGGAAAGCCCCTAGCACTGAATGAATCTAGCCCAGTACAGAAGTCACTTGTACTGAAAATAATAGGACATGTATATAGGGATGCCCAAAGCTTCATGTCAGACATGAAAACACCCATATTACTACTTCCATGATAGAGTTCAGTCTTACATTAGTCCTACTCCTCCTTTTAGATCTTTAGCCCTCTAATTGGGATGACATGGTTTTACAATATCATTGAATATCTAAGTGATGTAACTTGTTTTATGTAAGAAGGTCAATACTAGGCAATTACCTTGAATTTTGCAAGAGTCGTTTACTCAGAAATAGCATGGATACTCTCAACGTAGACAAAATACAATTTTGCACTAGGGGACAGATACAAGCTTTGAAGAAATTATGTCAATGTGATATTCTAGTTTAAAATGATGTGTTGAGTAATGAGTTGACAAGGACTATATTAATTTTGGGTAAGCTTAATGATTAAATGGATTTTGAAACACCAAGGAGATTAACCAGATGTCCCTCTGTTTGTGTCTACAAACCCATTTCAAGAAAGAAACTGGTGTGGGGGTTGGGATCCATCTTGAATACAGTTTATACCACCTCATGTATTATTAACATGGGAATAACCTATGTTCATCTCAAATAGGGTGTCAGCAGGGAACTATGGAAGTAATTCCACTCAAGACTGGCAGTGAGTCACTGGTATTAAAGTAGCATTAATGAAGGATTCCCTCCAGAAGCACCGGTGACTCAGGGCAGCTACATCCCTGAAAATCCCACCCCAGCCTGGGTATGACACACAAGAGCTTCATTCCTGGAGCTTCCTGCACAGTTGCTGCTTCTATAACCTTGGTGGAGGAGATTGTATCTCTTGTGAGTTTTAAAGTTTCTGACATTTCATGAGCTTCCTTCCCTCCTCAATTCAGAGGAAAGAACAGTGCACCTGAGTGGAAAAAAACAGAGAAATGAAACAAAGAGGCAGTTTGTTCTATGTTGCCTATTCCTCCCCACCAGGACAGAGAGAAAAAAACCACTGTCACTGAAAGCTAAGAAAAATCTCCCTTCCATTAAGTTGCATTTTCAGGACATTTGGTTATAGAAACATTCTCTCTCTTCTCTCTCTCTCTCTCTCTCTCTCTCTCTCCCTCTCTCTCTCTCTCACACACACACACACACACACACACACACACACACATACACAGACACACACACATACACACACACACACACACACACACACACACACACACTCACATCTAAGGCAATCATGGCCCTAGTGAATTTAGATGGAACCATTTCAAGTTCAGGATTTTAATGTCCTCTCTATCAAAAACTGTATTTCTGCTCTTTCTATTTCATGGCTGTTCATTCTGTAAGTCAGACAAAGCTAACTCTCAAGCTTCTACACAAATTTCTTCTCTGAAACCTTTTTTTAATGGGCCCATCCCAACCTCAACTTCTTCCCATCATCCCACCGATCCAACAATATCTTATTTGAGGGAGCTAGGTCCTGGCCATGTATACTCTTTGGTTGGTGATTCAGTCTCTGGGAGTCCCCAAGGGCCCAGGTTAGTTGATGTTATTGGTCTTATTATGGAGTTTTTATCTTGTCTGAGGTCCTTCACTCCTTCCTTCAATTCTTCCCCAAGACTGTCCAAGCTTTATCTACTATTTGGCTATGGGTCCCTGCATTTGTTTTGATCAGCTGCTGGGTGGAGCCTTTCAGAGGACAGTTCTGTTAGGCTCCTGTCTTAACAGAGTATCATGAGTAGTGTCAGGAATTGGTTTTGCCCATGAAATGAATCTCAAGTTGGGCCAATCATTGTTTGGCCATTTCCTCAGTTGCTCCCATTTCCAAAACTACAGATATATTTAGCTTAATTTAAAACCAAAAACTATGTAGATGTTATTTCTTTATACAGAGGTTTGCTTTGATTAAAATGGAACATCAGTATCTACTTTCAGAGAATTCACACATATGTCTTATAATAACTAACACAAATCAAATTATTTTAAGACCCTCAGCAAAAGTATAGGTAGTTCTAAAATACCTGAAACATGTTTGTTTTTAAAAGAATGTTGTGCCTTTAATCTTGGAGTAGTTTAATATGATTAGTTAAAAATTGAATGCTCATAGAATTATTTTATACTTTCTCCATTCAAAAAACCTAACAACAACCTAAGACACAAATGATAGATCTTATTAGATTCAATTTTTCTACCTGGGAGCTTGGAATATTTATATATATGTATGTAGCTCTAAGAGTGTGCATTCATGTGATTGCATCTTTCTCAATGCATGTAAGTATATGTGTATGTGTACATGTGTGTGTGTGTGTGTGTGTGTGTGTGTGTGTGCATATCATGACTTAAGCTGCAAAGCAAGGCACTTGTTACATTTTCTAGAACATACAAAGTAAAGAACAGGAGTACTTTTCTGAACTATGATCAAATAGAATGCTCTGGAATAGGAGACAAATCAATAATTTTAGGTCAGAGTGTGAGTATTATTAAGGAGAATGATTTGTTCAATTTCATCTGTGAAGTAGTTTTATGACTTATCTAGATACTTTCTTTTTCACTTATTATGAGTTTTCTATCTCAATTTTCTTGATTTGGAATCTTAACTAGGATCCCATGAAACTTTATAGCCTCAACTGAGTTAAACTTGTAATATCCAAAGTAATTGATTTCTTCACTGAAGGTTTATCCATTGTGTATAATATACAGTTCAATCTAGCCACTCTCTGGGTTTAGCAAGGTGCACTTTTTAAGCAATACACCTTTAACTCTTATTTAATGAGTTCTAAAATTATTCACGTGTTGGCACATAGGGGCTTTCCCCACAAGGATGATGTGTTACTCAATCTTCATTTTCTCTGTACAACCAAATTTCACTATTTTATATTTTTCTAAAACTTTTTTCTCTCTTGTAACCTGAAAAAGTTTTAAAAGAGAACAGCAATTTGTTCTGGTCTAGTAAGCTACATGACTAGTGGGCAGGCTGCAGTGATCGCCTGCCTCTAGTTTCTGCCAGTAAATGATGCAATATATTTGGTGTCATCATTTGTTCCCCATACACCCATGCTATATTTTAAGCATAATGTGTGACCCTGTATAACCACTGCTGCATTGTATTCTAATTAATAATTGCTGAGATCTCAGACCAGACCTAGATAGTCTGACTCAGCTTTATCTAAAACCATTAATCTATAAATGAAAAAATTAAAAACAAGATAAAAATGACTAAATGCATAAGGACTCTTTCTATATTTTGTTATAATTCATACAGCTCCGCTCAAAGGTCTTTGTTAGAGCAGGATTTCATCTGTGAATGACATGCCTGTATCTCAGAAAATACTGAGATATTGTTAAAAACAATTATCAATTTTAGGCTTGTCCATTAGGTTATAAAGAATGATGTGGCTACTACTTTCAAAAAGGTCTTTAATTATGAATGTCATGCTTTCATATATCATTCTTGTTACACTGGGTCTGTTCTACAGTCTTCCAAGCACCGAATCTCTCCATTGTTTCCTTGCCCTATACCTTATCTTTAAATTGAGAAAAATCTTTTTGTCACTTGTGATGGAAAATTTCTACTAATTTATAACAAACACAAAGTTAATAGTTGAAATAAGCTCCCTTTGAAGAAGGGACACAATCAAAAGTATGTTGGCTATATTTTACATTTATTAATATTCTGTTAGAGTGTCAATTAAAGAATTAGTTAAATGTTCCAAAGAATGTATTTTTATTCTTGCTAGCACAGTAAGACTTATTTCAGCAGCAATTCAACGTGTGTTACATTGAAGACAGCTGATATCAAATAACAGGAATATACTTTCTCTAGCTGAGGTTGAAGGAGATTTATTATAGGGACCTAGTTGAAGCTCAAAACATACCGTGTCAGAGTGTGCACCTGGGCTCTGGGAAGAGCTTCAGTTCTTCTGAAGAGCCATCAGGAGTGACACTACTTCAGTCTGAGCATCCCCACTTGGCCATAATGGCTTCTGGAACATGTCCAGAAAGGTTGCTTCCTCCAGCCTAAAGTAGTGCTCCATAGTACACTCCCCCTTTAGAAGTTTATTTGCTAAGCCAGGCGGTGGTGGTGCATGCCTGTGATCCCAGCACTTGGAAGGCAGAGTCAGGCAGATTTCTGAGTTTGAGGCCAGACTGATCTACAAAGTGAGTTCCAGGACATCCAGGACTACACAAAGAAACCCTGTCTCGAAAAAAACCAAAAAAAAAAAAAAGAAAAGAAAAGAAAAGTTTATTTGCTTCTTCTTTTTTTTTGCATGTATTTAACAGAATTTCAGTTAATGGCACATTTTCCATGGGTGTCAATTAGCTATATTATATCAATTTATAGTCCTTCTCACTGTGGAGTGGGGCATTCAAGTTTATCTGCTCCTTACTGTCAAAGAGGGTAATTGAAAAACAAAATAATTTTATTGCCATTATAGTTTTCTAACATATAATAGAACTACTAAATCATTTTAGTAATACTTGGAACTATAAAATAGACAATCTATAATAAGTTGACAGTCTTTACTTTGTGCAAATATTTGATATATATCTAACGTGTAATTTCTTATTCTTTTCATTGGTTGTCTCTTGAGGTCTACATGAATCTCTCAGGCATTAACAAGGACAAACCAACCAACTGGTTCGACTTTTTAATGGACAGCAAGGACAGTAGGATTGAATAGTTCTTTAATAACACCAAGAAATAAAGAATTAGCTGTCTAAATTTGCTCATATCTGAGAGCAATTAATTTTATCAGCCAACTCTTACATGCTGTCCTTGAAAAGAAAGTGCTGGCTATGCCTTTATGGTGTGCTTGTTCTGAACAAGTCAAGAAAATGGTGGGTCCTTTCTAATTATCTTTTAAATTTAACTGTTATGGAAAACTCACTGTGCTGACTGCATTGAAACTGTGGTATGAATTATAAATATAACATTGAAACCTACTTAACTGACCAGGATATAGTTTAAAGGAAATAAAGTATTGATATGATAATAAGGATGAATATAAGTGTGTGGTAGTTGCTCGATTGTTTAGGACACTGGAAGGGACATCAGGCTTCTGTGGTCATAGCCATGGGACAGATAGCACT
Organism: Apodemus agrarius; assembly: GCA_964023405.1. Classification (NCBI taxonomy): domain Eukaryota; kingdom Metazoa; phylum Chordata; class Mammalia; order Rodentia; family Muridae; genus Apodemus; species Apodemus agrarius. Next base: position 29,075,480 of record OZ030014.1, read on the forward strand.
GAGTAGAGGCTAATCTCTGTGACTCATCTGTAGCAGATGAAACCTGGTAAAATAGCATTACTTGCTTATGACAAGGGATTTGGAGTAAGAGACGTAGCAAGACTATTAAGAAGAACACTGCTGAAACACATGACAGCTGTCAACACAGGGAAGAACCACTTACTTTAAATAATGTCAACCGTCTCCAGAATACATGCATTCATTTCCTAATTGTAAGAGGAATTACAGATAAGATAAGAGCCATATTCAAACTGGGTGAATACATTGCTTAGGCTGAGCCCAGAGTGTTTCTTTCTCTCTTTTAACTACCCTGTGGCCTACACCTGGAATGATCTTATGATCTATATGATCTTATCTGGGCCTAGAATATTTCAGCCTCTGAAAGTTACTGCTGAATAAACTCACCCTTCCTAGTTTTTTCTGAACTCTGACTGGCTGGTTCAACGCTGCTGTTCTGGCTCAAACTTCTTTCCAACCTGTTTGATTCAATCTGGCTTCTCTCAGCTTATCACTGATATGCACTGTGTGGCCTCAAACCAACCCCTGCAATTCGTCCTAATCTTCTGACTTTCTTATTCTCTGGCTTCAACTGTCTCTGCTGAACGACTGAATGGAACAGAATTCACTGCTCTGCTTCCTGCAGACTGACAGAAATGAACTGACTCAATTCTCCCTCCTTATACTGCTCTTATGTAACTTCTTTTTCCTGTCTGTCCTCATAAGGGTTTGGTCTATCCTATCTCTGACTCATTCTGTCAGATCACTCTCTCATTCATCACTTTGTCTGTTGCTCAACTAGACACCACTTTCAAACATGGCTGCTTCCTTCCACAAAGTAGTCTTCCCTACATTGTTTGGGACTAAAGGTATGCCCTAAGGACTTATCTGCATTTCAGTCAATGCAATCATGTTGCTGGATTAAAATTCTATATCAGATACGGGTCACGTTTTCTTCCTTGAAAGATCACAAGTTTGAGAACAGACTGACCTACATAGTGAGCCCAAGGAGGGGCTAAAAATAGCCCACAAACAAATGGGTACCCAACCTCTCTCAGATGAAACAACCATTCTTATTTTGTTTCCTTGGCAGTGCTCAAGGAGTAAGAATCACTTCAGGTTCCATCCTCAGAACACTAGACATCCTGAAATACACACAGTATCTGTCTTCTTTCTGGACACATCCTGCAGTTTCCGGTTTTACCGAAGTTCTGGTGGGTTAAAGGCATTCTTCTTCCTCACCTTCACTGACTAATGGAAACTGCCCCTGTTTAAGTGGTCTCTGTGTTAGGTAAAATATATGCATAACTTAACTCCAACCGAGATAGTCTCATAAAAAGCCAAAATGCGGTAACTGAAGCCTCAGAATGAAGATTAATACACAGAACTCTGTGCTCTCCTGTCTCCTCATGTGACAATGAAATTCTCAGTTGTGCTCCCTCCTAGAAATAATCATAATGATGACCAATAATTAATCTAGTATAGAACATAACAATCTAGTTACTCTACTCATTCATCCACAATATAATCAGTAAATGCACCTTGAAAATCTGTACCAGGTACATAAGAAACATCAGTTTCTGCTGATGCAAGCAAATACAGGACACTCCATTTGCCAAGTATACCTTCTGTATCCTGGCTCAGAGCATCCTTTTATTTTAAACAAATGAGTTCTTGTTTGACAAGGGTGAAACAAATGCTCATCATAAATCAAATCAATATAGGCAGGAAAGCACACTAAGGCTGAACTGTAATGAAAGCTAGGGCCAAGACCAACGTGCCAGAACCACCAGAGCCTTCCAACATTCGGGATGAGTCACTTAAAAAATGACTGTTATGAACTTCGGCGGGCAGAAAAAATAACATAAAATTTGAGAAGAGCTTTCTGAAAAGATGCAAAGGAGGCAGGAGCCAAGGATGTTCCTACTAAGGCAGATTTACAAAGATATGCTGAGGAAGGAAGTATTGGGAGAGGATGAGGCCATCACTGTGCTAACAGAGCACATTAGACAAAACAGCTTGCAGAGGCCAAAGAAACAGAGGCTCTAGTGTAGGGAAGACAAAGGAAGTGTATACATCTAGAGAGAGGTCCCAAGTCATTACCAAAGATAGAAATCTCTTCCTAACCTTCAAAATGAAAGTGCTAGAAATCTTACCTGCTCACTTTTTGAATATTAAATTAAACTAATCATGAAGTAGATCATATATGGCATCAAACCAGTAAAGCTGTGCATAAGGGCATGTATGTGACTCAAAATGTTGCTCTTACGGGATAAAGGAATGTGACTGCACAATAAATAATAATAATAGTAACAACAACAACAACAACAACAACAACAACAAGATTTGATCTAGCAGAATAGACATGAAAGCTGACTTAGTGATATACTAGAAGATGTGGTTTTACTGCTGATAGATTAAAGAGTTAGCCATCCTAGAATAAGTAGGATTTAGATATCATCATTTCTATATCACAATTATATAATGCTTTCTTCTCTTTTTATCTGCACTACAAATTTGATTAAATTTATAATTTCACTAAGTGTCTTTCTCACCTTTAAAATGAAAGTTCTAGAAATTTTACCTGCTCAGTTTTTATGAATATTACGTTACAAGATCATGCAGTAGATCATACATGGGATCAAACCAGTAGTTTGAATTAAATATACTAATCATTAAGAGAACCAAAAGAAAGGTGTATAGTATTAAAAATTGTGTAAATACAGTGTCAGGTTAATTAATGAATGAATGATTTTTAACAAGGTAGCCACTTTAAATAAATATTTAATCAGATATGTATATGGATATATAAAAGAGGAAGGAAAGACAATTCTATTATTCTCTCATGCAAACTAACTTAGGGAAGAAATTGTTATAAAAAATTCACTCACATAATTATTTTTAAAAGACCAAGCATTAATTGTTACCTAAGCAAATGAAATCTTATACTGTTACCTTCAAGAAATCAAAACATATATGCATATTAGATGACGTACTCTTTAAGATGAGGTGGCTTGTATGCATAAAGGATAAGGATTTTGAGATTTCCCTTAGAAATACAATTTTTATTTCAAATATTATAACCCCACATGGATTACATGACATCAATCTACTATCACTGAGAACATTTTTTCATCTACAATTTCAAAGAAGGGAATGGCAAATAAATAAATAAATGTACTCACCAACGAGGCACGAATAAAATTCTGGCATATGCTTAGCAAAAAGCACATACTGAGGGTTTATAGTGATACCACCTCTCATACTCTCCATTGAATTATTCACATTTCCAAAATTACAGATTGGTCCCACAAACCATTTGGAGAAAAATAAATTAGAGCAGAAGAATACATTCAGTTTGACTCAAATTATATAAAGTATAGAATTGTCCAAAATGTATTTCAGAAATTCTTGATAGTGAAATGAAGAAAAAAGGAAGTACTCTGGAATATTATTAATAATCTTGAGGTTGATTACATGTGTTCCTTTAAATACTATATCAGATACTTTGTTTTCAGTGTACAGCTCCTTTATGTGTTTTATGCATTAGTTCAAAGCTTTAGCAGAAGCATTTTTTTCAGAATGGCTATGAATCTGACTTGGCTTCTTTGAAAATTTGTAGAGCATTTCAGAATCAAAACTCAAATTCATTCCCTTTTCTCAGAATTTACATAATATATGATAAAATGCTTAATAAAATTGGCCAGTACAAATTCACTGATTATTCTCTATTTGTACTCTCAAAACTTTGAACTAGTCCCTTTTCATCCATTCTTGACAACAGACAAAAATTCAACAAAATATCAATTTAAAACTTCCCTGCATGGCCACTGATTTCTTATTAAAAATTATTTCTACTTGCGAATAAGTGTTGAGTTTGCAAGGCAACTCTTAAGTCCATGACTAAAATTGGCACTGTCCACCAGGGTCTACTGATACATATTTATATTGAGGGACAGACATAATTATATTTTATTCTATGCACTCAGTGTTTATTATTTTGCTTGTAACTATGAGAGTTCATAAATTAAAAAGTTTATAATTAAAACCTATTATGTAACCAAAATTAATCTATGCAAATAAACACCATGTTTACAAGTTAATCAAGTGTTTACTGTCTGATTAGTTGTGAGAAACAAGTGTATAAAAGTCCTTATTATCCCATTTAAAATTATACTCATTGGCAAGGAACTAAACACACAGTAAAAAGCCCTCCTGTTATGGTACATTGAACCACCACTTCTAAAAGTATAGGAGATGTTCTTTTTTATTCTCTGGCTTAAGAAACATCTTCCCGTGCCCCTTTCTTCCACATTTACAAAAGTACAAATGTCTCTACATGGGGAAGGTCACTAAGTCTTCTAAAAAGAGATGCTGAGGATGCAAATAAAACCAGCCTACCTAAACCATAACATTTGCCTTTGGTTCTGAGGTAAGCAAGGTATGCAAAGCAATTCCTGAAATAGGGGAAACTTGGTAGATATTTTGGAGAATATGTTGTGTAAGAGAGAGGAGAGGCAAACAGGAATCATTTTTACTCTAGGGAGGGGGGTGATTACATTAAGGAACTTGCTGTGAGCCTAGTGACCTGAGCTAAATCACTGGAACACACATAAAGATGGAAAGAGAGAATCAACTTCAAAAAGTTGTCCTCTGACCTCCACCTGCATGCCATAGCACCCACCCCATACCATGTACACATGGACACACATGCAAACAAGTATGTTAGGCTTTCTATTGCTGTGGTGAAAGACCATGAGTAAAACCAAGTTGGGGAGGAGAGGAATTATTTGTCTTAGACTTCCACATTGTTGTCCATCATTAAAGGATGCCAGGATGTTATTACTTTCCAGAATATTTTCAATTCTTGACAATGTAGAAGTAAATCTTCACAAAAAACAAGCACACATAATAACTAATATTCACCTTTGCTCCCAAGAGTTCTTTGGACACATGGCCTAATTCATGAAAGACGCTATTGTCTCTTGACCTGCACCAAGAGAGTAAGCAGTCACTCAGCCCATCAGGTGAGATTTCCTGTTACTCTCATCCCAGTTTCTTCCTGACTCAGCTTTTTTATGTCTCTGGTTCTATGTTTTATTTTTCCTTCTGAGCTTTTAACCTTTCTTCACAGATTTATATCACTTGCTTATCTACCTAATTTATTTAGCTCTTCATTTCTTTGCCCCTGTTTTAAAAGTGTTAACCCCATCTTCATTGTTATCTTTGACCTATATTTATTATTATTATTATTATTATTATTATTATTTATTATTTTTTAATGTGAATCTTCAATTTTATAAAAAATGTTTGTTTTTCTTTTTTTTAATTGTATATATTCTATATTTACAATTCATTTCCCTTTTTCTGGTTCCCCACCCCCAAAGGTCCCACATGTCCTTTTCCCTCCCCCTGCTCCCGCATCCACCCCCTCCCACTTTATTTATTATTATTATTATTATTATTATTATTATTATTATTCCTGTGATGGGTAGGGGTAGGGGGAATGGGACCATGAATAGGTACCATTCATTATTTATTGCTCTAATGACTATATAATTGTAATTTTGTAAGATATTTTATTTATTTATGTTTCAAAAGTTTTCTGCTTTCCAAGTCTCCCCTTCAGAAACCCCCTATCCCATCCCACATTTCCCTGCTTCTATGAGGCTAAAGGCTCCCACACCCACCCACGCACTTTCATCTTCCTGCCCTGGCATTCCCCTACATTGGGGCATCGGATTCCTCAGGCCTAAGCGCCTCTCCTCCCACTTATGTCCAACAAGGCCATCCTCTGCCACATATGCAGCTGGAGCCATGGGCTCCCCCATCTGTATTCTTTAGTTGGTGCTGCATTCCCCAAAAGCTCTGGAGGGTCCAGCCTGTTGACACTGTTGTTCCCTCCATGGGGCTGCAAACCCCCTCATCTCCTTCAGTCCCTTCTCCATCAAGGAACCCTGTGCTCAGTACAATGGTTGGCTTCAAGCATCTGCCTCTGTATTTGTCAGGATCTGGCACAGCCTCTCAGGAGACAGCCACTTCCCAGCATCCACAATAGCATCCAGATTTGGTGGCTGTAGATGGGATGGATCCCCAGCTGTGGCAGTCTCTGGATGGCCTTTCCTTCAGTCCCTACTCCACAGTTTGTCTCTATATTTCCTCCTGTGAGTATTTTGTTTACCATTCTAAGAAGCACTGAAGCATGCACATTTTGGTCTTCCTTCTTCTTATGCTTCATATGATTTGTGAATTGAATCTTGGGTATTGTGAACTTTTGGGCTAATATCTACTTATCAGTGAGTACAACCTGTGTGTGTTCTTTTGTGGCTGAGTTACCTCACTCAGGATGATATTTTCAAGTTCTGCCCATTTGCCTGCAAATTTCATGAAATTATTGCTTTTAAAAGCTGAGTGGTATTCCATTGTATAAAATGTACCATATTTTCGGTATCCATTCCTATGTTGAGGCGAATCTGGGTTGTTTTAGTTTTAATAATAAATGCTCCCCACAGGCTCAGCTGTTGAACACTTCGTCCTCAGCTGCGGATACTGTTTTGGAAGGTTGTGCAGACTTTGGCAGGGGATGTGAATGGAGGAAGAAAACCATCATGCTGTCTCTGAAGTTACTCCTAATTCTCCCACTTTTCTTGCCTTGCTTCCTTTTAGGAGCAAGGTATCTCCTGACCCAGCCATATTTGGCCCCACCATATCCAGAGAATAGTCATGAAAATACTGGTTTATAACAGAGGAGCTGAAAATATTTTGAAGTGAGTAAAATAAAACCCTACACCATTCTACAATCCAGAAAACAAAGCAAAATGTTAAAAAGTCATATTTTTCTTAATCCATTAGCATTGTTATAGTAAAATATTATATTCCAAATAATTGATAAACAATACAAATTTATCTCTAATACTTCTGGGAAATTAGAAATCCAATGTCAAATTGCCACCAGACTGAACATTGGGGGCACTTTTTTGGATTATAAAGGCTGTGTTCTTTTGTTCTTGTAGTGTACATAAGAGAATGAACCCCTTTGGACCTACTTAGAAAGATGCAAATTCTCTGATAGTTTTTTATTCTCATGACCTTATGACCTTTTAAAGATGCTGTATTCTCATGTCATATCTCAGAGACTAGAATTTTAACACATGTACCTCAAGGGTACATGCACATCCAAACAGAAACATTGTCTTAAGTATGATTTGACCCTGGATCCATCCAAGATCCATGGCTCTTGGTTCCAGGCCATTCCACATTGACTCCTTCATACATCTGAGACTAATGATGGCTGCAATCCAAATGTAGTATTTTCTAATCTCTCATTATTTCCAAATTTTTAAATTCTATTGGAAAAGTTCAAGATGTAATACCCATAAATTCTAGCGGAAGCTTAATTTTAGTTTATTTTTATAATGGATCTAAATGCTCATTGCTTAAAAGGAAAATGCCCTATACTCATATCTCAAACCTGGATCGCTGCATGCTATATGCCTAAAATAGTAGCGGAATCTATTAAAAAACTTACATGTGAATGTGGGAAAGGGAGGTGTAGACCACCATATCAGTATAAGCAAACATGTCCTGGGCAGCCAAAGCCTACTAAGTGTCTTCTACACATCCTTGTATTTTAAAGTACTATCAATAGTACTAGCAGACATACTCATCATCTGTTAGTACAGTATGGACACACTTATTGATGCCATTTTTCAAAGGTGCATACTGACTCTATCATTAACAATGTAGTTATCTGAATACAAACAATAGTACTCTAGTAAAAACACACATAAAAAGTTACTATTATTAACTAATTTCTGTGGTTTACATGTCATCCGAAGAGCCATATGTTAAAGGTTTTTTTGTCAACCCATGTCTCTCTAGGGAAGTCAAGCCCTTAAAGTATGGGGTCTAGCGAGAGAAAACAAGGCCATGGTGGGCACTCCATTGGAAAAAATACCAGGAGAGTGCTTAGGTATAGAATTCCCAACAAATACAAATATTAAATTATAAAATTTCATGAGCATGGCATTCTAACTTCAACCTATTATTAGTTTACCATTGCTTTCTAAAAGTGTATTAGAATCTACTTCAAAGCCTATGGGATCTGTCCCCTGTGCTCTTCACTGTACTACCTCTCCCCTTTCTACATTCTACTTCTGTTTCACTGATTTTCTGTCAAGTCATTAGTTATACCATGTCCTTTATTGAATCAGAAGTATGGTTTGTACCATGGTTTAACCAACAACTTTCATGCACCAATCATCTCAAATAAATAGTTCTCTGGGAAGCATATTTCCAATTTCCCAACAATGGCCATTGTTACTTCCTAAAACTGTGAATGCACTGGATTTTTATAGGAGTTGAGATTAGAGAGGGATTAAAGATGCTTACTCAATTACTTTAGATAACAAAGGATAACAATATCTTGTCTGCTCAGGTAGACTGTCTGTAATCACAAGACTCTTAATATGTAGGAAGAGATGGAACTCAGATTTATAGTGGGGGCTCCACCAGTCATCAGTAGTCTATAAGGTGAATGTATGTGCATATAAATTACAGTCAGTAAGACTGCATATCAAGGAATACAGGGAGTCTCTAAGAGGATGAAGAGATTTTTCAGTTATTTATTATTTGTTCATTTATTTTTGCCCATATTCTAAGGGAAGCGCTCTTATCATCTTAGTTTTACCTCAGCTATATCTATGTGAGACATCAGACCCAAAGATCTGCACTGTAATAATATTTTATTCTTTAAGCCATTAAATTTATACAGCTTGATACAATATCAGTAAAATATTAATATAAGTTCCATCCAAAATAATTTTCTCGCACATATCACCAGCACATTTTCATATATTTTCATCAACTGACTATTTTCAGGTGATATGCATTTTGTTATTGTATACTGCTTTGTTTCAGTAAGTGGCTGAACACTCAACACATATTTCTGGAACAAATAAGAGACTATGTTATTTTATGGTCTATTTTTCCTTTAAATTATATTATGTAAAATTTTGTCTAATGTGTTCTACTGATCTGTGGGTATAATTAGCAGGTTTTCCCTGTTGTATTAAAATCAAATGAAATAAAACACAGGTAGTAACATTGGAAACATTAAAGCCTAATATTAATTTAGGTTTTAGTTATTGGTGCTAAGTAATAAAGCAACGATTAAACTAATCTGGTTATTGAGCAGACAAATTAGTAGTAAATTTTAATTTAACTATATTTGCTACTTCTTGAGTTTTTAGGCAGTGAAATTAACATAATGCATAGTGCAACCAATTCTCTGTTAAAACCAGACTTTCAACATTGGGTAGGAAGTTGAGACAAGAATAAGACAGTGAAAATAATTGTATTTAGTAAATATATGTTGGTAAGTAGAAAGTACCATGGGCAATCATTGCAGTTACAGCTAGAAATCCTAGATTAATAACAGGAGACATTTGGTTGAAAACCCTGCAATTTCATGCACAGTGCTTACGGCATGTGTGTGTTAGGGCTGAAGATACACATCAGTTATAGAGGGCAAGATATCTAGCAAGTGTAAGCCTTAAGGTCAACCATAGAAACCATCCAAACAGAATGTTTAAGTGATCTGTGTCTTTTGAAATGTAATTCACAAAATATGTGACTAAGCTAACTCTGGACTCTTGTTCCATTTTGTTGTTTTCTGGGGAACTTTATTGAACTTTATTTAATTTAGGAAAGTTTATATGAATTTGATTTGTACAAATAGAAAATAATTCTGATCCGGGTGGTGGTGGTACATGTCTCTAATCCCAGCACTTGGGAGGCAGAGGCAGGAAGATTTCTGAGTTTGAGGCCAGCCTGGTCTAGAGAGTGAGCTCCAGGACATCCAGAGCTACACAGAGCAACCCTGTTTCAAAAAACCAATAATAATGATTATAATAATAATAATAATAATAATAATTCTGAATAAATATATGCACAGATGCAAATATCCAGCCAGATACTGGAACACTGGGAAGTATATTACTGAGGGATTCAACTGTAATAGCATCTACCAGGCATATTCAACCTATGGTTCAATAAAGCTGTGAATGTGACATTTGTGGATGACAACATCATATTGTCAAGTAAAAAAATTCATGCAATCATAATGACATCAAAATCCATGGTACAAGGCCATGGATCTTTTAATTGAGTTTTTTGTTTTGTTTTGTTTTGTTTTTGTTTTCGCTTTACATCCTGATCAAAGCTTCCCCTCATTCATTTCCTCCCAGGCCCTCCCTCTCATACACCCTTCCCTCACATTTACCCCTGCTCAGTACTCCTCAGAAGAGGGGGTGCCTCCTATGGATATCAACTAGCCTTGGCATATTAAGCTAAGGCCATGATTGTTTGATGAGGGAGTGTCTGAGCTTAGAGAAGGATGCCCTGTTTTGTTGGACTCAGGCCTCTAAGCAGGAATGATATTCAGCTGGTGTTGACCAGGCATGGATCATGGTGAATGTTTTTGTATGGCTGTCAGAACTCCAAAATTGAGTCAACTATAGCTATTAGGACAAACTAATGTTGCAGGGCTGGAGAGGGTGACTGAGGAACTCCTGATAGACACTGGACATATAAATTACCCTCGGCATGCAAATTATCCCAGGCTCATTCCAGTTTCCCTTCTCAGCAAAGTCTAAGAAGGAAGGATAGGACCCTGGTCCCAAAAAGACTGGATCCAGTTTTGTAAGAGAGTACCAGAACAGAGAAATGGGGGGGGGGGTTGATTTGGGAATGGGCGGCGGGAAGAGGACTTATGGGATATATGGTAAGGGGGGAACTGGGAAAGGGGAAAGCCTTTGGAATATAAACAAAGAATATAGAAAATTTAAAAAAAAAGTTAAGGTCAGGTGGTAGCATGTAGAGTAATAGCCCTAACATCACAAAGATAGCAAAACTAGGGAGAGTAGAGAAATAGTCAGTCAACTCCAGGTATAAAGGAATCTAAGAAATAAAATGAGTTCTGTTTGTATGTTGCTATTATGATTGTTATGACTGTGTTTTAAGAGGGAAAGTCTTCCCTTGCTAATACACACACACACACACACACACACACACACACAGAGAGAGAGAGAGAGAGAGAGAGAGAGAGATCCTTCTTAGGAATCATGAGGTGCTCTGAGTAATCATGAATGCTCTTTCTAAATGGGTCCTTATGCAGAAAATGTTTTGAAGCTTGTTTTGATTGCCTTGCAGTAAATGGTCTAACATAGGCAAATACTATGTTCTAGAGAAACTCCCAGTATTATTAGTTAAGAATATCTTTTTATTTCTCTTTTTGTTTTTCTCCTTTAAGCTACACAGTACTTTTTGGTGAGAAGAAATAAATGTTGCTACTATGTATCCAACCCAGTTCCTCGGTAAAAGAAAGCTCAACTCAGCGGTTAACAAAACAAGCTACAAGCCTAGACTGGGCAGGCCTCCCACTCCACTACTCTGTTTCAATCTATTTTATCCCATACAACTTGCAGTTTCTCTAGGCCCCGAGCTTCTCTCCCTGCCGCCTCTCCGGTTCTCTTTAACCGTTTCTCTTCATTTCTTCCCCTTTCTTCTCTTAGTTTCTTCTCTCTTGTTCTCTCCTGCCGTTGCTCCTCCTCCTCCTGTTTTATACCCTGTAGCTCCTCCCCTAGACTCTGCTCCTCCCACTTTCCTCCTGCCCAATCATTGGCTCAAGCCTTTATTTGAAAAGTCAAGGTGGTGAGACGGTTCACAAGGCAACTCCTCATCTGCAGCCCCTCTGAGGAGTGGAATTAACATCAAAGTACGAGCCCAGGGCTATCCACAACAAATAAATGTATGCGTTATTGCTTCTTGAAATTGTCTAGAATATTTATTGCCATGAGACCACATGTTCCAATAGAATATATCAATCTTTGTTCCACTCTGGACAAATGTTCCTATTTCATTAGCCTATTATGTTCTCCAGAGTCTAAGTCTTAATATAGATTTTTTAGCTCTTAACAATATTTCAAATACAACATTAATTATATTATTGATTATGTAATTAATGTTCATTCCATGATGAATATCTTCATGGCAGAAGCTGTGCACACTCCTACATTTATTTTCTTGAGATACATCCCAGAATGTTACACTTTTGAGTGTTTAAAAACTTTCATTCTGCTTCTTTTATTTTAATCTTCTTGTGCTATCTCCTTCTTTTGAGATTTGTAGAGCTGGAGAGATATTTCATTAAGTAAAGAGTTTGCTATGCATGTGAGGATGTAACTTCAACCTCCACTACCCACATAAAAAGCCAGATGCAATAAACTACACTTACAATCCCAGCCTTGGGCATTTGGGACAGGAGGATACCTGGAGTTACTATGGAGCCCCAGATGGTACTGAGACATCCTGTCCCAAAATTCAAAGTGATTGGCTCTTGGAAACAGTACCTGTGATAAAGCTTTACCCTCTACACACACACACACACACACACACACACACACACACACACACGAGTAGTTTTAGCTTTATCCTGATCTTTTTAGAATAGGTCCTATAAACATACTTTTAGCATGCAGTCTATAGTAAGAATCAGGTAAGGCTAAGATGGTGGTCCCCTCTCAGCCATTTCTAGTTACAGAGAATGGCCTTACTGATCCAATATTTTTATAGATATATAAACCTTCCTCCTTTCCTGAGTCTTCCCTTTTCTCTGCTATTGTTTCTTACTCTCAATAAGAAGACCATTCAGCCTTATACTATACTACCTTGTTGATATCACCGGAAGCACCTGAAGTTTCAGCTGGGATTCCCTGCTTCCTATTCTCAGGGTTTAGGGTTAAATTGAATAAAATTCTGGCACAGTTAGGGTGACTGCATCAAAGGCCGCCATGAGAGAGTTCAAATATCATGTGCCCATATTCTCTGTTCAAAATCCCCCTGGGAGATTCAGTACTAGAGCCGAAAGTCCAAATCTCTATTGTTTTTGTCTTGATGAGAGATGATAACTCCTTTAGCTGAGAAGCACAGTCAGGATTAGTCAACTGCATACATGTAGGAACTTTAAGCACTCAAAAGCTGTTTACTTAAGAAAAATGCAATTCTTATATATCAAAATGAGAACATAATGAGAACTAAACAATGCATAAACCATATCTAAATTCTAATTTCCAAATAATCATCAGATTAGACCTGGTGTATGTAAACAGACTGGACTCTGTAAGATCACTGATAAAGAAATTTGAGTGTCTGATGTCACAGAATATAGGTGTTTTGTTTTTGACACCAATAAATTTGTTTCCCTCTTTGATAAGATAAAAATATACAGACATTTAAATCCAAGGACAACATAGAAGGATCTACCAATTTAATTGTTCAACACCCCCACATGCTCAATGACTCAACAACACAAGAGTTAAGTGGTAGATCAGAATAGACCTGTCTCCTTTGTTTCTATCCTAGGTTCTGTCTTATAAAAGGTGTTTTCCCCAGGTACAATTTACATTTTTAATCAAGTGCAGAGAAGGAGGAAGCTCGCCTAATGAGAATATCACTTGTGAAACTTCTCACTTGGGCTTTCTCAAGCTACAAATACAGCCCTTACCCAAGAATAACTAAATAGCTCCAAGTGCTTGCATTTAGGTTTTTATGGAAAACACCGAGACACTACAGACCTGAGCTTTGCCCAGCTTCCTTGCGGTTTCCCTTCCTTGCACATTCACCTGGGATGACCCTACAGCTGTTACTGTTTGTTCTTCACCTTCACACAAGTCACAAGATAGATTATGCATTTCTGAAAAAAGAAGACATTCATCAGATGTTTGGGCAGCTGGAATAGTCCTAGTCTGACTTTATATTACAAAAAGGAAACCTTGTCTCAGTGTTTAAAGAAAAATTAGATTTCTGTAGAGTTTGACTCCATTGTTGTTGCCCTTTCCCCCAAAGTAAGCAAAACAGCAAATGGTGATAAAGCTAAGATTTATTGGATTAGCGAATGCCATGGGTTGAGGATTTGTTCCCTAAGAATCGGGACAAACAAGCAAAGAATTGAATGTTAAATATTTTTATGTGGAGGTGATGCTGTAGTCTCTTTTACAACCTACTCCCTTGATATATTCCATGAATATGGCTTATTATACTGACTGGTTCTTAGAACGATCCCATCTATTTTTGTTTGTAACTTCCTTTCACAACAAACAAATGCTACAGGCCAAATCCTGCATGATGCCTGGCTGATTATTAACTTTGAATGTCTCCTTAGATAAAGAATTATATTCCTCAACACTAGCGTTTACCTCAAGCGTCTAGGGAAATGTCAGTTGCAGCAGTGTCAGCATATTTTGGTACGCTATATTACCATTTTTGGTAGTTTATTCTACCCGAAAATATATGAAAAGATAAAAATCTGGACTCAGTAAATGAAACATTATCTTTGTAAATGAAGTAGGTGATGTTAATGAGGAAGAAGGAAGGAAAGGGGGATGCAGCCTTACTTAAAGTAGATTTATCTTCAGAAATTTAATGACAAGTAACAATGGAAACTGGAAGAAAATATTGTTAAATTTCTCTTCAGCTTGGGTTTACTTTTAAAGACTTACTTATATTTACATTAAAAACCTTTAAAATCCCACCATCTCCAGTCTTTCATTGTAGACAAATATAGCCAACACTGAAGGATGAATGTGATTAGTAATATTTTTTGCTCCATAAAATCTTCCTTTTCTTCATATGTTCAAATTTCTTCATATCTTAGAATTTCCTATGGAACCACACAAGATTTTTATTCATTTATTCAATTTCCAAATAAATGGGGGGAGATAATTAGTAAGACACTTCTATATTCACACCATTGCTGCTTCCAATGATTTATAGCTTGCTATAATTATTCATAGTGCATTAAAAATGCATGCACTTCTCAAGTGCTCATTCAGTTTTATAGATGCCACTGGGCTTCAGTAGTGTGCCATAAAGGGCTGTTGCAAATAATCCCAGACACATTGTAGGTGTTACTGCTGATCGTAAATGATCGTGTCTGTATCTTATGACCTTGTACCTTGAGATTTAAAAATGTGAGCAATAAAGAAAACAGAAAGAAAGAAAGAAAGAAAGAAAGAAAGAAAGAAAGGAAGGAAGGAAGGAAGGAAGGAAGGAAGGAAGAAAGAAAAATCTGTAACCCCAGAAACAGTGATGTCTCAGCTCTATCAAAGACAGTGAATGTGTCCTGCCTCTATTTCTTTGTTCTACTTGTGGTCTACACAGATTGGGTGATACCTGCCCACACAGGCAGGGTTTTTTGCTCCTTTTGGTTTGCCAAGTCTTCCAGAAACACCTAGAAAGTACTAACTATCTGGGCATTCTTTAACAAGCAAGTTCAGAAGTAAAATTAACCAGCAAACCAATTTGCCGTTTGGATCACTGAATCGCATTTATGTTTCCTTTTCTACTCATGTGAAATCCAGAATTAAATTCCCTACTACTAGGACGAGTTATTATCCAGACTTGCACTTCTTGGAAATAGCTGAGAAAGTATTTCGCATTTTAGATTTTATCATCCACCACCTATAAAACAATATTGTATTATATGCTTCAAAGGAAACACTCATTATGTTTCTGTCCTCTCAAATGTAAGAAAAAAACTTTAGTAATGTTATTACTAAATCGCATTATCATTATTACATTTATATATATATATATATACATATATACATAATATTTAATTTCTGAGGTCCTGCCTCAGCTTGAGGCGGGTCCTGCGAAAGACAGGAATTGGGAACAACACTGATTGAATAATAAAACAGAGTCGGTAGTGGGTGCCAGCTGATAGTTCAGGTACTCTCTCAGTTCCCTGGCAATTTTTGATATTCTTTATTCTTCAACTTCAGCTTAAGCTCAATAGCTTGATAGTGTCATTCTTCAGCTTAGTTCTTCCTCCGTCTCATTTTTTTTGCTTTCTCCCTTTTCATGCTGTTGCCTTCTTCCTCTCAGGGAGCCTAAACCTAGTCTTTGATTTACTAAAGCTACATCATCAAGGCTTCAATCATTCTTAATAATTATCAAGAATTCTTAGATTTACATAAACTCTACGAGTCCTGGATCAATAGTCCTACCCTCCTGTTTCCTTAGAGCAGAACGAAGCACAAAGCAAAACCACATTTCCTCGTGGGTTTACACAGCCTGTTCTTTACGGGGAGCTGAGCAGAGCTCTTCCAGTTTTCTGGTACAGGAGAGAGAAGTCTTTACTAACTGCTTCCATGTAAGAACAGAAAAATGACAAAGTACTAAAATTAAAATGATTCCCTGCAAAGTTTTGAATTTATGTAAGTAAAACTGTAAAACAGTTAGCTCTCTCTAATATCTTTCCACACATTGTTATCTTCAATTCTTCAATTAGCTAAAAAAAGAAGAGTACTAACTTTTTACATGCTTCTATATCATCTATCAATTATCTAATATTTATTTCCTCATCCTAGCAATTCCATAGATTCTTGTGCTCTCATTCTAACACTATTTATTGCTAAATCATATGTAAATTCCTATTTTTTCTATCCACACCCTTTCTTCCCAAGGCCATTATAACTTTCTATCCTTAATGTCTGCAAGTTCATAGTGGCTAATCAATGCAACAGTCATTGGATTGTAGGATATATGTGCTTCCTCATGATTCCAAATTCAGAGCCAAGTCTAGCAATGAACTATTGCCAAAAAGAACTATGTAGACTTATATTGTCTAGATCCCCCATGACCCTAATGGCCAAGCAGAGGGCCTGTTCTTCATCCTCTACAGTCTCATGACCACCTCCATTCTTCATTCCTGAGAACTGCACCTACTTCGTTTACAAGGCATGATTAGCTCTGAGTAATGGGGGGAGTCTCTTCCTCAGAAGGAAAGATTGAAAGTAGAGTAGTAAAAAATATCATCCTGAGTGAATTAACCCAATCACAAAAGAATGCACATGAAATGCAATCACTGATAAGTGGATATTAATGAGCCCAGAAGCCCTAAATACTCAAGACACAAATAGCAAGTCAAATGATTCCCAAGAAGAAGAAAGGAGAGGACCCTGGGCCTGTAAAGATTGCATCCAGTTTAGTAAAGAAACCGAGGGGGGAGGGGGAATGATTGGGGAACAGTTGGGGGGGGAGAGGAACTATGGGAACTATGGTGGGTGGGAACTGGGAAAGGGGAAAGCCTTTGGAATGTAAACATAGAATATAGAAAATAAAAATTAAAAAAAAAACAATCACAAAGAAAAAAAAACAGTGGATCAACTTTGGGGCAATAGCAAACATCAGCACAGATCAAGGTCATGGGATCAACAGCTTGGCAATGCTCCAGAGGCAGGAACTATGACACATCTTCCCTTAAGCAGCCATGAGTTCCAGGAGCAGGAACTATATCACAGATTCCCTTATGCAGCCATGCTAGACTGGCCATTTAATAATTATTTTACATCAATAGAAGAAAGCACCTCAGTTTCATATAGTGACTCATGAGGGTTTAGTTACATTATAAGTATTATTCCATTGAAATTTGGGGCTAAAGGGAATTTTCATTATATATTTTCTAAAAAGCAAACAAACCTAAAATATAAATGTATTTCTATCTCTAGAGCAGAGAGAGTGATATTTGAAGAAATGGAACTTTCAGGATTTCTTCCCATATATTATATGCTTCTGGTCAATATTTGTCAATCTAGAGCTAATCAAATGATCATAATACTTTAATCTGCAGAGAGGATCATCCTTAAAATGTAATCTGTAGTAACTCTAAGGAATTAGAGTAACTCTAAGTTAAAAAAGAATTTAAGCTAATACTTCTGGCTGAGGAATAGTCAAAAAGGCAGGGCAAATTTGAAAGCCATGACTATTTCCACAAAAAGTACTATCCAACAGTATTGCAGAGTAGTTTACTGGATCATTCAGTCCACAGACACTACAATCTCTACACATGGAGTGGATGTTACAATCTCTATGAACAGGTAATTGAGAACAACAGTTGTCTATATCAAAAATGCTGGTGGGGTTTTCAAAATGGTAAATCAGGTCTATGATGTCACCTGCAGATCAGACATCCTATGTACATTCCTGGAGTTTAACCTATAAGGATATCTTTACATCTAGAGCAATGATTCTTGGTGCAGGCTCTACTTGCGGCAAGAGAGGTCTTTCTCAGTGCTTTATAATAGGAATCTTAGCATGAATGTGATGACGGAGTTAGCATTGTTCACTGCTTTAAAACAAAAAGTGGGAGTTAGTTCTGGAGACAAGACATAAATTAATAACTGATATATTAACTTAATGGAACAGTTTATATTGTCCAGAAAAAAATCTTATTGGGGAATTTAAAACTCAGGCTGTATATTGCAATTGTATATTGTATGTGTCAAATGCTATTATATATTTCTGTACTTTTTAAAAAAATCAACTCATGGATGAAATGAGAAGAAATGATCTGGTGACTAATAGAACTGGATTAAATCTGGGCTACATCTAGTTATATGATACTTAACATGTCATTTTCTCACTTTGTAAAGTAATACTGATGGTAATCTCTACATCCTATGTTTTGTGTTAATCAGTATAAGTAGTAGAGTATCTGTCATGTATTAAAAATGAAGAAATTAGATGCATCTCCTCCTGTTGACAAGGTAGACCCCTTTAAAACATGATGAGTAGTTTCTAATTCTACCCCTGAACTCTTCGTGCTTTGTTTTATCACTTGTCCAAGGAGGAAACCAAGTATTTTGTTATAAAATAGGAACATTTTGTTATTCCATGTTGTCCTAACTTAGGAGCCATTGCCAACTGAATTAAAAATCATTCTGTCTCTTTGCCCCAATAAATATAAGCTGTAGAAAAGAGAGAACATGGAGAGTCAGGGCTTAAACTTGACATCTTTTTAGAAGATTCATAATTGTTGAGGTATGAATACTTAGCAAAATAAGCCATGACTGAATTAGTTTACCAGAAGCTAAGTCCCCAAAGTAAACTGTCAGAAGTACTTTGTAAAAATGGTGACAAGGCAAAATTTACAGTATTGTTGGTTGATGGTTGAGTATGCATGAAAGGAAAATCATTTGGGTTTGGAATGACCAAGAAATTTTAGGGCAAAGCCTTTGGTTATATTATATTAAATATCTATGGCAATTCTTCAGTGCCCAAGAAAAGAGACAGTTAAATAGCAGGCACAAATAAACAAGTTTTAATCCTATTTTTATACAATTGATTTTTCTTCTTTCTGTTATGACTGGAGATTTCTGGTTTCTGTGTTTTTGTAGTCTACCATCTTTAGGCTTTGAACATCAACACACATTTTGAGTTTCTGTGTGTTCACACATGAATGTATTTTTGAGACCTGTGGTTGCAGAAAGAGACAAAGAGACAAGAAAAGGAGTTGGAATTCAGTACAATTGACTCACACCAGATATGTGGCATTATCCATTGTATGTTACCAACATTAGAGGAAATAAGCTGAAAAGAAGTCTGACAAATTGCTTATTATAACCAACTTCCAATAAATAAACCTAAACAAGTTTAAAAGTGTTTTCTTATCTTTATTGGATGAGTTTTTTTTTAACACTAATGGCAAAAAAAGGTGTTCTAGTGTTCTGGTGATTTTTTTCCACAGTCAAAGACCCTAGAGATACTGTTCTATGAAGGAGGAAGAAAATAGGAAAAAATAGATGCACAGGCTCCAGTCAGGACAGCTCCAGTTTGCATGGCAACTGCACACCCCAAATTCTCTTTTATCTCAATGCCCTATTTTCACTGAAAACCAACAAACAGCATTGAAAGCTGTTTTTTTTTATTTCAGTTTTCTTTCTGGAGATTGTGAAGAATCCCAAAAGTATAAATCTTTCTGACTTCTGTCTTATTGTATCATATAATGGTGTCTTTTTGGATAAAGAATCAATGTGTGCAACCTAAAACACTGTGTCTAGGGATCCTGGGTCCTCATTTTAACTAGAGTCCTTGGCTATTGTCCATTTTCCATACTCTCATAACATAAGGGGCTATAACTTCTTGCAGCAGATTTTCTTTAGAGATCAATAAAATAATAAAGTACAACCATTAAAGTATTGGCTTTGCCATGAAAATACCACATTTTACTGGCTGCCCTTCAAGTCCCTTGGCTCTTACAGAAGGTGCTAGGGTTGCTACTAATGGCCAAACAATCAGCAAAGCTTTTGGGTTGCTCTTGCCCTTGCTGCACTCTTCCCCACTGTGAGCTAAAAGTTCTCTTGAGTTACTGCATTGTTTGAAGTCGCTCTATATAGTGCTTGTAGGAATCCACCCCCTCCTTTTCTGTTAAGTAAAAAAAGCTCTGTGAGGGGGAGGGTGACAATTATAGAGAAAGCAAACAATTAGTCATATGTCTGTAAGGTGCTGCTATTAAATGCTGCAGCACAATGGTATTTCCAGTTTAGCTTCAAGTGATTGCAGACGTCTTTTCTATGGGGCTACTTTCTCAAGAGTTTAAACCCTGGAACAATGTGGCTATACAAGCAGTAATTTATGAAGTAGTACATTTTTGTAAAGTATATGTTCTAGTTTGTTTCTTGCTGCTGTTACCAAAAGCATCTTGGGTGTGAAAGGACTTTAATCTGGCTTATGGCTTTAGTTTATCACTTTCCAAAGCCAAGGCAGAAAGTAAAGGCAGAAACCTGGAGGCAGGAATGGAAGCAGATGAGCTCTGCAGAGGTTTTCTCTACAACTCATGTTTATTTCCCTTTTCTAATACCTTCCAGGAGCATCTGCCTATGAATCCTGAAAAGTCAAATATTGTGCAAATAACTATGTATAAGAAAAATTCGTGAGTACAATGTCTGTGCCATGCCCCGAAGATCACCTTCTTCTTCCTCTCCTTCTTCTTCCTCATCCCCATCCTTTTCCCTCTCTTCTACTTCCTCTTCCTCCTCCTCTTCTTCTTCAGATTTGTTTATTTATTTTTTACAGGCTTCTCCACACCTCTTCCCTTCTGCCCCATGTATCATGAAGTGCTCGAAACATTAGAAAGTCATATAGAAGTCACATTTGTTACTGAGCCCTCCACAGTCACATGATCAATGTTTTTACCAGTTATGAGTTTCTGCATTAGCCACTGTCCAATATAATAAGAAGTTTTCTCTAAGACCTGAAAGCAGCACTCATTTATTATCATAAACATGAATATTTAAAAGGCAACTTTATAGCATCGTCATTAAGCAGAACAAGAGTTTTATCATGTCCAGAGGCAGAGCATGCTGATAAGGGCAGTGTCTATTATATGGACCCCATGGAATTGAGGATCGTGAGGGTTTCTCTTAGGCTATTGGCATATATAGTCAAGGTTAACAGCAGGGAAATTAGGAAACATTAAAGATTACTATGATGAATCTAAATTTTCCTACATCATTTTAAGAACAGAAGGCATTTTGTTGTAGAAATTCAGTTAAGTTGGCAAGCAGCCAAGTGTTTTTTCTAATGCATTAATATGTTATATACAGGTTATCATTGATATTTGTGTTACAGGCTGTAATTAGACATGACGTTTCTCAGATAATGTTACAAAAAATCACATGATAAACTTAGTTAATGCAATGAACTACTCAGCATAAGTTTTGTTTTTGTTTTGTTTTGTTTAAATCTGCTTTTCTAGGCTAGCAAGCAGAATTTCATACACTAGAATTTCTCAAAAGACAGAAACCAGTTGAGTGTGGTTAATTATGAAACAGAAGAATTACCTAGTATATTTAAGAGGGAACTGTACTAAGGAACATACATAGTTTATATACTGACTTCCTCGTTTTAAAAATGATAATCCTAAAGATTTGAGAATCTAGGTAGAATTTATTTTTAAAAAAGTCAGAAAATTGCCAGATGTATATTCCATTCTGAGAGGAAAAATAAACAAGTAATTTAAAAAGTAGAAAAATAAAGCTGCCTGTACTTTTGAGGTCCAGATTATGATCTATTTCAAGAACCATGTTAATTATTATTTTTGCTATGCTTTTACAAGAACATTTTCTCTGAAATACGATCATTTAAAGGTCAAGTGTCTGGGACAAATATTCAAGTGACATGAATTTGGAATGTAAATCTCTTGTCAAGGCATGAATTTCCAGACATGCTGCTGCGTATCTCTGAATTTTAGTTTTTTTCTACATGAGAGTAATATTTATATGTTATATGATTGATAGATGAAGTTAATATAGAAAGAAGACTTAAGAATTTAACTGGTAAATGGCACTTGCTATGTTTGTCACCTGTATGATACTGTAACAGAACACTGAAATGAAATAACTTAAAAAAGAGTACAGGTTTATTTGGCTCACTGTGTCAGAAGCATCTATAGCTCATGGGCTCTGCTGCTGTTTGGAATATTGAGACAACACTTCATGCAGAGAATGTTTTCCTTAGGATAGCTAGGAAGAGACCAGGCAATGGAAGACTATGTATATGAATGGATACAGGTACAGATACAGATACAGACCCTGATACAGATACAGATACATACATATTCACATGCTGAGTATGTTCAGTGTTGCAGGGAACATCACGGAAAAGGGGGTGTAGAAAGATGGGAAGAATCAGAGGACTAGAACTTAGTGTCTTAATATTTGACATGAATTTTATACTGTATTCTATATGTGACACAGAAGCTACTCCTATTAAATCTCAACAGTATTTTTGCTTAAGGAAGACCTACACAATGACAACAATAGGCTGACATACTAAGGTAGATGGGAGAAATTGAACTAAGTTCATTCATAGATAAAGAACTACAGAAAATTAATGTCTACTGAAAATCAGTCTTTACATCATCAGAAATTTTAATAACAATGAGGACCCTAGGGAAGATGGGTGAATCTTTCTCAAAGGGGGAAAGAAAATAGATATCAGATGTGGATGGAAGTAAGTTATTGGGTGGGAGGGGTAATGGGGGGGATAAGAGCAAGGGGGCTGGGAGCTGGTATAGAGAGCAGGGTAGAGAGAACAGATATCAGCAGGGAAGGGGGTGCAATATCTAGGACATGCCAACAACTGGAGTGAGGGAAGACCCCTAAGGGTCTATGGGTGATTCTAGCTAAGACTCCTAGCAGTGGGTGATATGGATCCTGAAGTAACCACTTCCTGTAGCCAGACAGGATTCCCAGTGAAGGAATAAGTACAGTAACCCTCCTGAAAAACCTTCCACCCAAAATGTATCCTGCCTACCAGATGTGCAGGAACAAATATGGAGCAGAGTCAGAGGGAAAAGCCAACCAATGTTTAGCCTAAATTGAGACCCATCCCATGAGCAAGAACCAATCCCTGACACTATTAACAATACTCTTATTCTTGGAACAGGAGCCTAGCATAACTGCCCTATGAGAGGCTCCACCCAGCAGCCAATGGAAAGCAATGTTGAGACCCACAAACAAACATTAGTTGGAGCTATGGAGTATTATTTAAGAGGTGGAGGAAGGATTGAAGCACCCAAGGAGGACAGGGACTTCACAGGAAGACAAACAGTCTAACCTGGACCCTTGGAACCTCCCAGATACTGAACCAAAGAGTGGGCACTGGCTGGACCCTGTTCATATGTAGCAGATGTGCAGCCTCCTAACAACCAGAGCCAGGGATGTCCCTTAATCTAGTGCCTGCTGGCCTGTGTATCACCTTACCCTAACTGGACTGCCTTGTTTGTCCTCAGTGAGAAAGGATATGCCTAGTCCTGCAATGACTTGATATGTGGGCAAAGGGTGGGTTTCTAAAGAGGGGATCCCCCTTCTCTGATGAGCAGGGGAGGAAGGAATGTGGGAGGATCTGTGTGAGAGGCTACTGGGAGGAGGAGGGCTGATGTTAGGACTTAAAGTGAATAAATGACTCAAAGTTTATCTTTAAAAATGTTTTGCCCTTCAATGTGTTTGGTGAGTTTAAAAAGTAAAGGATAATCTGAATCAGTGACCAAATAAAATTAAATTATTAACTAAGTAAGCCATTTACTAAATGTCACCTTGGTTAAATTGTGAGCAATAACATCAACAGAACTAGCTGGAGTTTACAAATTTCATAAGTATAATAAATAAAAGTGGTGGTTTGTAACCATAGATCATTTAATCAAAATGTATATACAGAATAGTAGGAAATGTTATCATTGGGAGGTTTACATGATTCATAAGAGTAATGTTACTAAGATGCTACAGTGACAGCTGTATCAGGTATATGGAGACTCAATATAGGAACCAGTGATGGATAACAGCAACTCGATTCAGGTTGAAGTGTTTACAAATAAAAGGAATGCAGCTGTAATATGTGAATAATCTAAAATATTCTGTTCGAGGTGATTTTGTTCCTCAAGGAATATTCAGAGATGTGGAGTATATTTTTAATTATTTTTTAACACAACTTGGAGAAGAGGGTAATGTCAGCATGCAATATACAGGGACCAAGGATAAGAATGTAAAAAGCTCCTGTGATATAAGAAATAAGCAACCCAATTCATTTTCCAAATAAATAATTTGGTCCAATATGTTGAGAGTGGCATGTAGAAAAGTGAAGCCTTACAAGAAAAGTAAGGAGCTTGAGTACTCCATTATATTCTCATTTTTTTTAGCTATAAGTTATAGTGAAGAAGAAAAAGAGATAAAAAACTAAGTGGAATATGGTAAATGATGAAAAGTGTGTGTTTCTTGGTCTCCTTCCGAATGATTATATGAGCTAATGGTAAAGAGCCTTTTATTTGCTATTTGAAGATCATGGAGGAATAACTTCAATAGAGAGTTGGATATAGAAATCATGGTTGAAAAGGATATGCACCCCACAGAAAGACCAGAAGTCTCAACTAACCTGGACTCCCGAGACCTCTCAGACATAAAGCCACCACCAAGACAGGATATACCAACTGATATGAGGCCCCCAACACATACACAACAGAGGACTGCAGGGTCTGGACTCAGTCAGAGAAAATGCACCTAACCGTAGAGAGACTTGGTCCCCAAGGAGTGTGGAGGTCTGATAGGGTGGGGATGGGTTGGGGACATCCTCTTGGAGATGTTGGGTTGGGGGCTGGGAGAGAGGAAGTGTGAGATGTGGAACAGTCCAAGAATGGACCAGGAGGAGGATAAAGTCTGTACTGTGAAATAAGATTAAAGAATGACAAAAGAGAGCCGGGCGGTGGTGGCGCACGCCTTTAATCCCAGCACTTGGGAGGCGGAGGCAGGCGGATTTCTGAGTTCGAGGTCAACCTGGTCTACCGAGTGAGTTCCAGGACAGCCGGAGCTACACAGAGAAACCCTGTCTCGAAAAAAAAAAAAAAAAAAAAAAAAACAATGACAAAAGAAAAAGAAAAGGATGTGAGCCAGTCAATAGTAGGTGTAGATAAGGAAACACTAGTGAGAATATTTTAAGGTGTGTGTGTGTGTGTGTGTGTGTGTGTGTGCGCTTACAAGTGTTGATGTATACCATGTATGCACCCAGTGGTAAGAGAAGCCAGAAAATGTGCCAGGTCACCAGGAACTGGAGTTATGAATGGTTCCAAGTCTCATGGGTGCTGGGAAATGATCTTGGGTCCTCTCCCATATTAGCATGTGCTTCAAACAACTGAAACATCTCCCCATCTCTTCAGTATGAGTGTTTGTTTTGAAGGAAAAGAAAGTTGTAAATCAAAGGATAAATAGGCAAAATACTCCTTCTCTACTAACTTCTACCCCCACCTCTCTTACCCAATGTATAAATACTAAACAATGGCAGCCAAGAAAACAAGACAAGAATGATAAGACAAAAATCAGCTAATGATGTATCCTCCAAAATTATGATAGACAAGATCCATTCAGTTACTCATATGATCACTAGCACAGCTGATATTGATGGAATGGCTACTGAACCATTCTTAGAAAGAATACAAGTAAATGAATATCCTTTCACATTTCGTTAGCATGAAGAGCATAGTAAAAATAATAACTTGCAATAATAGTAATAATAATAATTGGACCCATTGTCATTGAAGGTACTGCAGTACTTTGACTTTTTTCTTGTAATCTTGATGTCCTTCCTCATCTGCATTCAAAGATAAAATCCTTTGTAATGATTCTCTAATGGAGAAACAAGGAAATTACAGGCTTAACTATTGATACAAAGATAGATTATTTTCTTATGCCTTCATATAAAAATAAATACTGTATACACGGAGATTATAAAGTACTAAATAATGCATAAGATTGTGTACTGATTTAGTTGAAGAATACAGGTGATAGTAAGAACTTTAATATTATGTTACAGAAATTCAAGAACATATAAATATATTTTTCTACTTGCTGCTGCAGTAGCATCCTAAACAATCAATCTATATAGATGTTTATTCAGTGTAATGGACAAGTGTTTAGATTCAAGGCAAACTTGCTTTATAATGTGTTTTTATTACATTAACATTCCTGAGAAAAACAATTAAGATGAAAACATTTGTGTTGCATAATTGATGCTTTACATGTATCTATGAAAGTTGTGCAATTAGACCCAAGGGGCTCCATTAGTGATTCATCACCATCTGCCACATACAGCTGCATACTGATAAAGTATCGTGTTTTGTGAATAAAGTAGCAAGTGCAACACTGATTTTTGTATGCTTGCATGTTCTGTAGACAATAAGTATCTCACATTCTCAAAGTACCTGGGGCTACATGCATGCATCAAAGAAGTGAAGTCAGGTTAAATTTGACTCCATTCTTTTAAGAATGTGACAAATGCAATTTGGCTATCTCTTCCAGAAAGAAAAGTCACAGAACTATGATACAAAATTAAAATCTTAAAAAACACCAGGTTACTTTCTTTCAGGAAGTTTTCAATGGTAGTTTGTTATTCCCCCACCAAAAAAAAATACACATTTTCTATTAGTAATCTGAGGGAAAATATGTTCCTTTTCCTATCTTTTACTTTTCTGATTTTTTGACATTATAAACAATGAGGAAGAAGGACTACAGTCTGATCTATGTCAGACCTCCACACATAAATTTTTCTGATGATGAAGTTTGAATTTTAATTATATGACTTACAAAGATATGCATTGCTTTTTAGTTTTCATTAGCCTGTTATATAAAGCATCAAATCTTATTAAAACATTTTTTCTAGAAATCAGCATGCCTTAGGGTTTCTATTGCTGTTTTAATATACCATAACTGAAAGTAAATTTGGGAAGAAATGAATGATTTCATTTTACATTCATAGGTTACAGTCCATCACTGAAGGAAGTTAAACCAGGAATTCAAGTGAGGCAGTAACCTAGAGGCAGAAGCTGATGCAGAGACCATAAAGAGGTGATAGTTACCACCTTGTGCCTCATGATGTGGTCAGGCTGCATTCCTAATCGCACACAGGACCACTGATCCAGGCATGCCACAGCCTACAGTGAGCTGTATCCTTCCAAAACTACTTATCAATCGAGAAAGTTCAACACAGCTTTCCCACAAGACAATCTAGTGGGACCCTTTTCTTTTTTTCTTTTCATTTTTCTTTGAATTTAATGACTTTACCTTAAAAAATTAAGAAGTCATTTTATATCCAAGGAATAAAAAGCATTTTAAAAAATACAAAGAGTGAAAGTTTAAGCAAATTTAAATATTTTTGGCTATGGTTCTAAATAATTTATCTCATTGTGTCTTATCACAGTGTGCAAATGCATTTCACAACACCTGTTACAATCATCAAATTAACTCTTAAGTGTACACAGTGTCAATACTGACTCAGAGAAATCTAATACACCTTCTATGAAAAGCTCCACCATGTACTTCAGCCCCAAGACCACCACCCATCACCCATCCTCACAGGAATCCTCAAAGTCAGTTGGATATAAGTCCACATAAGAATTTAATATCTAAAATGTGAAATGTCCCTTATATTAATGTTAGCAAGATCTTTACTTTTTCATTACTAAGAAACATTTCAGCAGTTTTGGAACAAAAGCTGCTAAGAGTCTAGGACACTAAAACTGCACTCCTGAGCAAAAGCTTTCAGATGAATATTTTGTAAGTAGTTCTCAAAGTGTTCTCCCTCCCATCTCCAATTCTGTACCATTTCTTACAAAACTTTGGTCAAGAGTTGAAATATATCCAGGCAGATGTATATGACATATGATAGCAAGAACTGTAAAGCCTAACTAATGACCTTAGGTTTTAAAAATAGAAGGCAATTAAGATGTACTCAAAGTTACATTAAAAAAGATTTCACTGGGGGCCGGACATGGTGGCGCATGCCTGTAATCCCAGCACTTGGGAGGCAGAGGCAGGTGGATTTCTGAGTTTGAGGCCAGCCTGGTGTACAGAGTCAGTTCCAGGACAGCCAGGACTACACAGAGAAACCCTGTCTCGAAGAACCAAAAAAAAAAAAAAATAAAGATTTCACTGGATAATAGTGAAACAGTCACAGAGTTTAAGAAAATACTGATATCAAAGTACAAATGACCATAATGTTAAAATAGATAAAAGCTAGTGTATAAGAGCCTCTTTTAAATCAAAAAGAAAGAACACAACACAGGAGCCAGGATGATTCTTCCTGCTACACTCATGAAGTTTTTAGTCTTTGTATTTATAAGGTTGGTTATGTTTACATTTGTAATGTGTCTTACCTCTGATGAGGTCTCATTCCAACTTCACAAGTTAGATCTTCCCCAGGAACATCTGGATCCTGGTCACATCTTTTTCGTCGCTGTAAAATTACAAAGTAATGCAATATTGCCATGATGTGCTGGGTCATGAAGATGAATCCAGTGCACAGGCCATCCCCACAACAGAAACCAGCATCGACTTGAACACAGTTCACTTCCAGGGCTCCAGCATGTAGAGCGCAGTGAACAGCTGGTACTGGTAGTAGAACCAGGACATCTGCATCCATGCTCACAACAGCATGCCTGCCATGTACTTCCTGTCATGCATCAGGCTGGCCAGCAGCCTGCTCACCTCCTAAAGCCCCAAGCCTTGGGGCCCCTCAGGCCACACCCTATGCCCATCGGTCCTGCTGAGCCTGTGAGTCACCATGTACACCCCTATGCCCCAGGACCATTTTCTTAGCTGAGGGTCCCTATCTCAAAATGTCTCTACCAGTTGTCAAGTTGTATAAAACTAGCCAGCACACCGAACCTTTATAGCCCTAAATAAATTCATTTGAAAAATAGTACTCTAAATACAAGTTATTCTGTATCTCTGTGCTCAGCACAAGAATCAATAAATTGTTAAACATTATTTAATATAAATGTTTGAAAAAGAATAGGTGTCTAAAGGCAATGAAAAATACAGCAAACTAAAAATATAGGCACATGTGACAAGAAAAAACACAAGAGAAAAATTTCTCTTAAATTTACCTCTAAATATTGAGTGTATATTCTTGATGAGCTCATGACATATTATGGTTACAAAGGGACCACCAAAATAAAATATTTCTTATGCTTTTCTAAGATTAAAATTTTGTTTATATTTTTAGCTAAAGTAATATTAAAAAATTGCTCAAATATATTGTCTCTTAGAGAGATGCCCAGCCATATACAAGAAGCATAAAGAATACCTAATAGTATGAGAAAAGATACTCTTCAGGACATATTGATATAGACCAAAGAATGAGTATTGAAGACTCTAAGAGAGAAAGTCAAGTCAGTGATAAAGGCAGGCCCATCAGGATTAAATCTTATGATTTGATAGAAACATTTAAAGCCAGGACAGCCTGGAAAAATGTATTCTAAACCCTAAAATTCCACAACTGACAACCCAGACCATTGGTCCCAATGAAACTACCTATTATTAGGTATGAAAAAATCAAAACCTTCCATAATAGACCAAAGGAATTTATGTCTACCAACCCTGGTCTGAACAGCATAGGGAAATAAATGCTTTAGGCTGATGAGGATAAACACATCAAAGACACCATAGCAATAAATTAAAAAACACCAAAAGTCTTAATCATATCTACAATGTACCTTGTCTCAATAATATATTCACTAGTGTTGGGAATGAAGAGAGTGGATGTCCATGGACACAATTGTAGAACTGCTGTCATCACTGATTTAGTTTCTTTAAATATTGTTGTTTATATACACTTCATTGCAGTTGTCACCATTCAAACCTGTGTCCACTTCATTCCCACCCTCTTTATGGCTCCAGATTCTCTGTAATGCAAGATAAATAACACTAAGCCTCTGGCTTTCTGGTGTCTGTCCCTTGTGTCAGATAAGAACTCCCGGACGAGTTTGCCTTAAGCAACTGTTCTTATAGCATAACTGACCCATGCCTTCCCTGAACTCTCTCTGATTCGAGAAGCATAACCCCTAATTTGTTCTGTTTGCTTATCTCCTTTATATACCTCTGAGGTATTCAAGTGGATTGACACTGGCTCAGACATTTACTTCAGTACTAAAACTGTCTTCTCTGGATTTTATCTGCAAAATGTGGACAGTGTTATGTACTTTATCATACACTTTGTGGATTAAAGAGACAAGAAATACATATCTGATTTTGAGTGGGAATTCCACTGATATTAATATAATCCCACCTCTTCATTTTTATCCATTTTCAGACAGTCAGGATGATCTACAATAAATCTCAACGCTTCCTTCTCCATTCAGTCAGATACATATTTAATGATTAGATAATGTGACAATGGTAATTTCAGTGAACACGAATATGCAATGTGTGTGCTATGTATTTCAGGACCTATTTAGGCCGTGTACTCAAAGAAGCTTTTTCGCACAGAATAAAATAAAGAATCCAGTTTTATAATCTTTCACATGATAATCAAGAACATCACTGTATATGTGCATTTTTTAACATTTTCACATGAGCAGCAATAATATAAGAGACTTTTAAATATTTCCTTTATGTTCCAGAGACCATTTGACAAAATTTAAATAGTCAAAACATTTTTGCAAATATTGAACAATCTCAATATTTCAAATTTGAAACATTCTCAAATATGAAACAAATATGAAATTTGAATTCTCAAATATAAAACATTATTTCATATCCTAATATAACACAAAAATTACACTGCAAAACTGTTGTTTTCAGTATGCCCTTGCCCAGTCCCTTCAGTCAAGTTCTCTGCTTTCTTCTTTTCTGTTTAGGTAACTATTCCTTGTAACACTTAGGAGAAACAGGGTAGACTTTCTTGCGTTTCTTCCATACCAGTCTCTCCTATGAAAAACTAAAAGTGATAACATCCAGTTAAAAAGTGTTATTCAGTTTAGTAAAGAAACCGAGGGGGGAGGGGGAATGATTGGGGAATAGTTGGAGGGGAGAGGAACTATGGGAAGTATGGTGGGTGGGAACTGGGAAAGGGGAAAGCCTTTGGAATGTAAACATAGAATATAAAAAATAAAATAAAAAAGTGTTATTCAAAAGTAATCCATTCCCCTCCCATTATTTACAACTTACTTTGGTAAAATACCCCACCCTATCCACATTCTTCTACTTTACACTTACAAAAAGTGGAAACAGCATATTCCACAGATGTGCATTCTATAACACTCTTCCCTAAGCTGCTGGAAGGCAGACACATGTGGATATCTCTGAATTAAAGGCTAACCTAATCTATATAAAGAGTTCCTTGACAGATGAAGTGATGTGGAGAGAATTTGTCCAAAAAAAATTCTGTACACAAATGGTATATCATAATCTTTCCATCTGGGTACCACACCTTAAACATAATATTTCAAAAGCTTTCCTGACATAACAACTAGTATCTCTCCAAATAGAACCCAACTATCCAATGTAGTATAACACACACGTTCTAGAGTGAAAAGTTTTGTGGACTAAAAGATAGTTAGACTGTGATCAGAACACTCATCAAGGGAGTCAGGCAGATTGATTTAGTTATTAGACAGTATTCTACTGTCTAGTAGAGGCTCCAGCAGACTGTGGCTTCATTGTGACAAGGCAAAACATACAGCTAGCTATGCTATGAGCATAAAATCACATATGTATGAGCAAGAGAAATGTTTTCTAGACCCATTCATAATTTGTTTGCAAGTAAAATTCACAGGAAAATAGTGAATTTCTGAGATTGCCCGAGGGACCAATAAAAAGCATAATATATGCACTAAGTTGAGCTAATGTATTGAAGTTTGAAATCTCTGTCTTTAAAAAGTGATGCTTGGAGGTCCTTGATTCACTTGAAGTTGAGCTTAGTGCAAGGAGATAAGAGTGGATTAATTCTCATTCTTCTGCATGTTGACCTCCAGTTGAGCCAGCACCATTTGTTGAAAAGGCTATCTTTTTTCCACTGGATGTTTTCAGCTCCTTTGTCGAAGATCAATTGGCCATAGATGTGTGGGTTCAATACTGGGTCTTCGATCCTATTCCATTGATCCGCCTCCCTGTCACTGTACCAATACCATGCAGTTTTTAACACTACTGCTCTGTAGTATTGCTTGAGGTCAGGGATATTGATTCCCCCAGAAGTTCTTTTACTGTTGATGACAGTTTTAGCTATCCTGGGTTTTTTGTTATTCCAGATGAATTAGATAATAGCTCTTTCTAACTCTATAAAGAACTGAGTTGGGATTTTGATGGGGATTGCATTGAATCTGTATATTGCTTTTGGCAAGATTGCCATTTTAACTATATTGATCCTGCCAACCCACAACCATGGAAGATTTTTCCATTTTCTGATGTCTTCTTCAATTTCCTTCTTCAGAGGCCTGAATATTTTGTCATATAAATCTTTCACTTGTTGGTTAGAGTCACACCAAGATACTTTATATATAACTACATAAAACCAGACACACTAAAACTAATAGAAAAGAAACTGGGGAAGATCCTTGAGTACATTGGCTCAGGGGGAAAGTTCCTGAACAGAACACCAATTGCTTATGCTCTAAGAGCAAGAATAGACAAATGGGACCTCATAAAATTACAAAGTTTCTGTAAGGCAAAAGACACTGTCAAAAGGACAAATCGGCAACCAACAAATTGGGAAAAGATCTTCACCAACCCCACATCCGACAGAGGGCTAATATCCAATGTATACAAAGAACTCAAGAAGTTAGACCCCAGAAAACCAAATAACCCTATCCAAAATGGGGTACAGAGCTAAACAAAGACTTTTCACCTGAAGAAATTTGGATGGCTGAGAAACACCTTAAAAATGTTCAACATCATTAGTCATTAGAGAAATGCAAATCAAAACAACCCTAAGATTTCACTTCACACCAGTCAAAATGGCTAAGATCAAAAACTCAGAAGACATCAAGTGTTGGAGAGGATGTGGAGAAAAAGGAACACTCCTCCACTTCTGGTGGGACTGCAAGCTGGTACAACCACTCTGGAAATCAGTCTGGCGGTTCCTCAGAAAACTGGACATGATACTTCCAGAGGACCCAGCCATACCATGCCTGGGAATATACTCAGAAGATTCCCCAGCATGCAATAAGGTTACATGCTCCACTATGTTCATAGCAGCCTTATTTATAATAGCCAGAAGCTGGAAAGAACCCAGATGTCCCTCAACGGAGGAATGGATACAAAAAATGTGGTATATATACACAATGGAGTACTATTCAGCCATTAGAAACAATGAATTCATGAAATTCATAGAGAAATGGGTGGAACTGGAGAACGTCATACTAAGTGAGGTAACCCAGTCTCAAAAGAATACCCATGGTATGCAGTCACTGATAAGTGGATATTAGCCTAGAATCTTGGAACACAAACGACACAATTCACATACCAAATGATGTCTGACAAGAAGAAAGGAGTGGACACTGGTGCTGGAAAGGATCAAAGCATCAGTGTAGGGGAATACAAGAACAGGGAAGAGGGAAGGGGTGGAAGAGGGAGCAGGGGGAGGGAAAGGGGCATGTGGGACCTTTGGGGGTTGGGGAACCAGAAAAAGGGAAATGAATTGTAAATATAGAATATATCCAATTAAAAAAGTGATGCTTGGATATTTATATTATTTTATTCATATATGCTGCTATAGGAGCATTGATGTAGTGTTTCATCATAAACTAGAGAGACATGTTTTATCTAAGGCTTTGTTTATTCTTCATATTTCAAACAGTGGACCTAAGTATCCCTATAACTATGTTTTCCAGCTCCTGTAAGAAACTGTTTGGAATTACCTAATATTCTATTATTTTTGTTGAGCTTTATACATAAATGTTTCTTTCATACTGAAGGGAAGAAAATACATGTTTTTCCTTTATCTGCAAGGGAACTTAGTTGGAAGATTGCTTCCTCACACTCTGTATCAATCTTTCCATTTCTCTTAAAAGGTCTCTGGATGGCTTACTACTTGTTATAACTCACTGCAACATCAAGAGTTGTTCAGGTCTGAACTGTACCTGTGAGATTTTTTCAAGCTTCCTGTCTGTGTTTTGAATCTTCCATTAATATGTAAGTGTTAGGAGTTAAGGGCACATCTCAGTACAGTTGACCTTCGCTATAGTTTCGCTGTTATGTAATTTCATCATAGGTCTTCTTTTGTAATATGATTTTGACCCTTGCTTTCCAAAATATTTTTCATAGCTAGCCTATAACCCACTGTGTAAAATATTATTTTACTGAGCTTAAAAATAATATTTTGCTGAGCTTAATCAGTTTATTTATTTATTTTTTTTTTATTTTTTTTATTTTTTATTTATTTATTTTTTTTTTTTTTGGTTTTTCGAGACAGGGTTTCTCTGTATAGCCCTGGCTGTCCTGGAACTCACTCTGTAGACCAGGCTGGCCTCAAACTCAGAAATCTGCCTGCCTCTGCCTCCCAAGTGCTGGGATTAAAGGTGTGTGCCACCAGGTCCGAGTTTATATTATTTTACTGAACATATATCATGTATACATATTAGCTAAATTCAGTGTGATATTGTGGTATCTTACCATTTATATGCAGCATATATGAATTATGCTGCCATAATGATGGACAAAGGTTTCTTTGGGATATGTAGATTTTCCTTTATTTTATTTTATTTTCTTAGATATTTGCTTTATTTATTTTTCAAATAATATCTTCTTTCCTCATTACCCCTCTGAAAACCACCATCTCATGCCCACTTGCCCTGCTTAACAGACCCCCATTGGTATTTTGATCCACCTTCTAAGAAGGACCAAAGTATGCATACTTTGGTCTTCCATCTTCTTGTGTTTTATGTGGTCTGTGAGTTATATCTTGGGTTTCTGATCTTATGGGTTAATATCCACTTATCAGTAAGTAGATGCCTTGTGTGTTCTTTTGTGATTGGGTTACCTCACTCAGAATGATATTTTCTACTGCCATTCATTTGTTAAGGGATATCTGGGTCCTTTCCAGCTTCTGGCTATTATAATTATAATATATTATTAAATATATATTTACATATAAAATATTATATAAGGAACATGGTGGAGCATATGTCCTTATTACATGTTGGAGAATCTTCTGTATATGTGCTCAAGAGTGGGTCCTCAGGTAGTACTGTGACCAATGTTCTATGGAACCACCAAACTGAGTGGTTTTACCAGTTTGTAATCCCATCAGCAATGTAGGAGTGTTCCTCTTTCTCCACATCCTCTCCAGCATCTGCTGTCCCCTGAGTTTTTGAACTTAGCTATGATGACTGATGTGAGGTAGAATCTAAGGGTTATTTTAATTTGCATTTCCCTGATGACTAGGGATGTTGAACATATCTTTAGGTGCTTTTCAGCCATTCGGTATTTCTCAGTTGAGAATTCTTTAGTTCTGTACCCCATGTTTTAATTATTTGGTTATTTGGTTCTCTGGAGTCTAACTTCTTGAGTTCTTTGTATATATTGGAGATATATACAAAGATAGATATATTAGCCCTCTAACAGATGTAGGACTAGAAAAGATCTTTTCTCCATCTGTTGGTTGCTTTTTTGTCTTATTGACAATGTCCTTTGCCTTACAGAAGCTTTGCAATTTTATGAGATCCCATTTGCTAATTCTTGCAAAAGCTATTGGTGTTCTGTTCAGGGAATTTTCTCTTGTGCCCATGTGCTCCAGGTTCTTCCCCACTTTCTCTTCTATTACATTCAGTATATCTGTATATAATGATTCTTTGACTTTTTCCTTTTCAATTTATTTACCTTTAGCTTCTTTTTGTTGTCTAATTGTTCTGGCTAGGGGTTTGAGTACTATTTTGAACAAGTAGGGTTTATCTGTCTTGTTGATTTTCTCAAAGAACCAGCTCCTGATTTTGCTGATTCTTTGTATAGTTCTTTTGGTTTCTACTTGTTTGATTTTAGGAGCTAGAACACATTTCAGAACACATTCTCTTATCTTCACCAGCACCAGAAGTATATAGTAGATCCTCAATAGGACATGACACTACAGTTGTCATCACATAAGCCATTGTTTGATTTAGCCCTGAGTTAGATGATTTCTGCTTTCAACTCCTCTTGGGTGTATTTGTTTCTTTTTGTTCTAGAGCCTTCAGATATGCTGTCAAGTTGCTAGTGCATTCTCTTTCCAGTTTCTTTTTGGAGGCACTCAGAGCTATGAGTTTTCCTCTTAGCACATCTTTCATTGTGTCCCATAAATTTGGGTATTTTGTGACTTCGTTTTTATTAACTTATTAAAAGTCTTTAATTTCTGTCTTTATTTCTTCCTGTTGAGTAGAATGTTGTTCACTTTCCATGTGTATGTGGCCTTTGTGTTGTTTTGTTGTTATTGAAGACCAGCCTTTGTCCATGGTGGAAAGATATTGTGCAAATTTGTTTTTGTCATAGAATACCTTGGTTTCTCCATCTATGGTAATTGAGAGCTTTGCTGGATATAGTAGTCTGGGCTGGCATTTGTATTCCCTTAGAGTCTGTATGACACCTGCCCAGGATCTTCTGGCTTTCATAGTCTCTGTTGAAAAGTGTGGTGTGATTCTGATAGGTCTGCCTTTATATGTTACTTGACCTTTTTTCCTTACTGCTTTTAATATTCTTTCTTTGTTTAGTGCATTTGGTGTTTTGATTATTGTGTGAAGGGAGGAATTTCTTTTCTGGTCTAATCTATTTGGAGTTCTGTAGGCTTCTTGTATGTTCATGGGCATCTCTTTCTTTAGGTGAGGGAAGTTTTCTTCTATAATTTTGTTGAAGACATTTACTGGCACTTTAACCTGGAAATCTTCATTCTCTTCTATATCTATAATCCTTAGGTTGGGTCATTTCATTGTGTCCTGTATTTCCTGGATGTTTGGGGTTAGGAGCTTTTTTCATTTTGTATTTTCTTTGACTATTGTGTCAATGTTTTCTATGGTATCTTCTGCCCCTGAGATTCTCTTTTCTATCTCTTGTATTATGTTGTTGATGCTTGCATCAATGACTCCTGACTTCTTTCCTAGGATTTCGATCTCCAAAGTTGCTTCCCTTTGTGATTTCTTTATTGTTTCTACTGCCATTTTTAGAATCTGGATGGTTTTTCTCAGTTCCTGTACCTGTTTGTTTGTATTTTCCTGTATTTCTTTAAGAGCTTCTATCTGTTAGCCTGTGTCCTCATGTATTTCTTTAACGGATTTATTTATGTTCTTCTTAAAGTCCTCTATCAGCATCATTACATGTGATTTTAAATCTCTTGCTTTTCTGGTGTGTTGGGGTATACAGGACTTGCTGTGTTGGGAGAACTGGGTTCTCTACCAAGTAGCCTTGGTTTCTGTTAGTAGGGTTATTGCCCTTGCCTTTTGCAATCTGGTTATCTCTGGTGTTAGTTTATCTTGCTGTCTCTGGCTACAGCTTGTCACTCCTATGGGACAGTAAGCCTATGTCAGCACTTCTGGGAGACCAACTCTCTTCTGGTGGGATCTGTGTACAGATTGCTGTGGAGCTGCTCAGCTCCTGGGTGCAGATGGTGCCTAGATGGATCATGTCTCAGCTGTTCTACTGATCTTATGCCTTGTGTGCTCCTAGCCATTCCCCTCTTGACAGTCATTGTAGAGCAAGTGGAGATCTAATTTTCATGCCCAGAAGTGAGAGCATTGCTGGGAATTTACTCTTTCCTGTGCACAGAGGGCTGTGGATCCACCTGGTTCCCTGTTGCAAATGGTTCCTGGAAGTCTCTGGCTGGAGCTTGTCCCTTCTGTGGGCCTGCAAGCCTCTTTCAACACCCCTGGGATACCAGCTCTCCCCCAGCACAGAGGGCTGTGGCTCAGACCACCTCCTGGGTACAGATAAATCCCAGAAGTACCCTGTCCCAGCTTCTCTGCCACTCCTGTGTTCCCTGTGCTCCTGGCCTGACCTGCCTTGCACAGTCACTGGAGAGAAAATGATGGTCTCATCTCCAAACCCAGGTGTCAAAGCACTCCCTCGAGAGCAGTTCTCTCCTGGCAAGACAGGTGCACAAACAGCTGTGGAGTAGCCCAGCTCCTGGGTGCAGATGGAACCTGTAAGGACCCTGTCCCAGCTGCTCTGCCACTTCTGTGTTCCCTGCACTCCTGGCAATATCTGCCTTGCACCATCACTGGAGAGAAAATCTAGAGTTTCTTTTTTATTTTGTGAAAATGCCTAGACTTGACAAATAAAAAAACAGTTCAGATAATTCAACTGAAATTGGGTAAATGACACTAAGTCCATATTTATCAAAAGAAAACCAACAAATAGCCAGCACATGTGTCTAAAAAAATGCTCACTAGGTATCAGGAAAGCCAAGTCATCATGATAATGAGATATCGTCTCTCTCAAGTGAGAATGGTGACCCTGACAAATGAAACACTGCAGAGATAAAGGAGCCCTTTTACAATATTGGCATGAGTGTAACTTAAAACATATGGTACAGAGAACACTATAAAATTTGCTCAAAATTAAAAAAAAAATCTTAGTTATAGTCTACCTTACGTTCCTTTCTATATGTTGTCTGTATGTCTGTGTGTATATGTCTGTGTGTGTTTGTGTGTATATGTGTGTAAATGAAGATCAGTAGTCAGTGCTGAGTATCTCTTTAATCAGTCTACTGGTGACAATCATGTTTAGTAACTCCAAATCACACTTAAAATAAACATTGACTGAATTTTCTTCAACCTGAACAAGTAAAAGCAATAAAAGAAGCTAGCCATCATAATCCCCTTTGAAAAATTTACTTATTCTTTGTGATTTCACATATGTACCCCGGTCTCATTAATCTCATTAATCATCTTGTCCCTTCATATTGGAACTTTGCTCTTGCAACCTCTCCCCCAAAACTCACACACACACACACACACACACACACACACACACAGACAAACACATACACATTCACATACACATACACATACACATACATACACACACAGACGCCCCAAAACAAACAAGAAAAGCATAAAAGAATCTCACTGTGGGAGCTGTAGGATGTCACACAGTATATCCCCTTGCCCAGACATTGTCACTTTGTAATGTGTCTCATTCGAGATCTCTAGCTCCTGTAGCATTATCAATATTGAATCCTCAGGGGTAACTTCTCCCAGTTATCCTGCTATGCCCTGTGTCCTGGAGATCCTGCAGTTTTGGAAAAGTAGAACTGGCCCTTTCACATGTCCCAGATGTCTTCAGATTTGGGCGTGGGTCAATTTAAAGCCCTGAATCTGGGCCTAGTTAGTACCTGAGCTGGTCCACCAACTGGCTTTTTCTTGTCCACACCATCAGCGTGAGCTCTCCAGCACTACTCTAACTGGGCAGTCTAAAGCTCTAAAGCCGCCATCAGCAAGAGCCAGGGTCAGTTCTCTTGTTCTCATGTAGGTTCAGCTGCACCCATTCTTCCAGAGCCAAGTCCACTGTACTGCTCAGCCAAAGTATGGGTTCTACACTCTCAAAAGGCAGCCTGTGAGGGGTTGGGGACAGCTCTCCTGCTCTTAGATGATCACGGCAGGCAAACTCACGCCTTCGCCATCAAGGCCATGTCTACTGTGTTGCCCAGGCATGGTACAGCATCTGCCATCCTGTGTGCTCCAGCCACTGAGGGGGCAGAGCTACCTTTCCCACCCTCATGACCCAAAGCCAGCTTTCCCAGCTACTGCAGGTTGCAAGGAGGTGGAGGGAAGGGGTATCACCTTCACATGCATACCCACAGCACCTCAAGCCAGATGAGTGGTTGGGCCAGTTCTACCAAGCTCTCACTGTCAGACCTAGCTCACCAGCTGTTCCCCTCGACCGGTTCTGCTGTGCTGCCCAGGTGACAGGCACGACCTGACTTCCTGAGTGCTGCAGCTGATGATGAACAGAGCCAGCTGACTGCTCCTAGGACCCCAGGCCCAGATCTCCTGACTGCTACAGATGGCAAGAAATACCATCTGCGCCCATCACCTCTGCACTCATGCCATCTCACAGCACACAAGTGGCAGGACCAGATCTCCAATGTTATCCCCCTATGCTATCTCACCTCACTACGAGGGTCAACTATACTGCGCTGTCCAGGCCCCGCTCTCCCGAATGTCCCACTCTACTGTAGTAGATGAGGGACAGAGATAGCTCTGCCAAGCTTAAAGCCCTGGAGACAGCTTTCCTGACCATTGGAGGTGGCAAAGGGTGAGAGGTATCACCTCTGTACCCATTCTACCACATGGCAGAGGAGTGGCAAGTGGCATGACAGAATCACTTCTCCCAAACTCACACCTTCAGGCCTCCTGGCTCACCCTCATGCCTGCCACCACAGGCTAGCTCCTTTGTGTTGCCAGGGCTCACTATCCCAAGTGCTGCAGTTGCTAAGAGATGCAGCCAGCTCTCCACAACATCACATCCAGTGTAGGGCAGGAAAGTCATGCACAGTCCCTGGACATCCAACTGGTCCCTGGTAACTGCCCCCCCAAAGGTACATCCCCATGTTCTCTGCTGCTAATAAGAACCACAGACATCTATACCAGCTGTAGAGCCCTGCTGTAGCTGTGTTGCCCCCTACTCAGACAGGGCCCTCAGCAACAGCTTAGGCTAAGACCTCACCATGGCCTCAGGTGATGGGCCTCCCCACTCTCAACAGGCTACTCTCCACCATCCTTGGTTCTTCAGTTCCATCTCTCTTGAAATGCTCAAGCTGCTTCACTGCTTTCTCTTCATCTGACCCTCACATACTTGAACATTGTGATGGCTCCCACTGCAGTCTGCCAACATGACTGGCAGATAGGTCCCTGGGTGAAATCCTCCATCCACAGTGCTCAGTATGGCAGGTGTCTATGGCCCGACTGTGCCATGCACTGTAGGATGGGTATGTGTGTTGGCAAGGCCGTCTTCAGGTCTCTATCTTCCTCCTCCTGTGTTGCACTGCCGGGTTTTCATATGTGAGAATCCTGGGCATAAGACAGCTTTGTCCACCCTGCCAGGCTTCAAGCCAGGACGAGCAAAGGATGGCCATCTGCTCTGTCCCTGATGTGAGAATAACACCAACAACAAGGTGTCCCTGTGCTCATTGCGAGGGGGGCATAATTCCTTTCTGTTGCAGAGTAGTAGAATGAAAGAAAAGGGAAAAAAGAAAAAATAAAAGGTAAGAAAAGAGGGAACAAATAAAGAAGAGAAGAAGGGAAAGAGAGAAAGGAAAGACACAGAGAGAGAAAGAGAAAGGAAGAGAGAGATGAAAAGAGAGGGAGGGAGGGAGGGAGA
Source organism: Apodemus agrarius (assembly GCA_964023405.1). Classification (NCBI taxonomy): domain Eukaryota; kingdom Metazoa; phylum Chordata; class Mammalia; order Rodentia; family Muridae; genus Apodemus; species Apodemus agrarius. Next base: position 29,116,921 of record OZ030014.1, read on the forward strand.
GAGGGACGGAGAGAGGGAGAGAGAGAGAGAGAGAGAGAGAGAGAGAGAGAGAGAGAGAGAGAGAGAGAGAGAGAGAGAGAGAGAGAGAGAGAGAGAGAGAGAGAGAGAGAGAGAACTAGTCCCAACAATCAATTTTTGCACTAGTTATTCCTCTCAGCCTCCAGCTTTGTTCTGGGAGGCAACAGTGGAAACCAATTATTTTCAAACTGAGTATAATAGATGCCTCCTGTACTTACTGTCTCAGCCCTGAACTTTTAAGTATATTTTACTAACTATATCAGCAAAATCTTAGCACTGGAAAGGCTGAGTACTTAGGGTACTCTATGAGATCCAGTTACTTTTGAGTTCTTTGCTGCTGAGCTCAGAAGCAAGGAAAAGAAACATTGACCTGGAGGCTGCTGCAACACCCTCACAACTCCTATTTCTAATCCCACATTTATGGTAAGACTTAGTTAAAGTTGGATTAAGATTTGCCTTTTAAAATCTTTCCCTCTGGTGCACAAAAGGAAAAGAGAAATAACTCAAGGGGGGGAAAAGCCTGCTTATAACATCCTTATTATTGTTATTTACTAGTTCCACAGCAGTGCCATTTGCAAAGAAATTTCATGCATCTTTTCAAGGACCTGGGTTTATAATCACCACCATTAGCAACATGGTCGTGCTTCGAATTAATGAGCAATTTTCAGGTAAGCATATGAAAAATTTGAGCCTCATAATCCATAATCTATGTCTTACATTTATTATTTTCATATATTACCCTCTTCTACATTTATTAACATATTTATCATGATCATCCAAAGATAATTGTAATTATATGCTAATGGCTTAACGTTCTTATTCACATAGTAGCATAATCACAGTGACTCTCAATAAGCCCTCCACTTACCTCTAAATAGTTCTAAATATGCATCTAATAAAATTTTACTTGATCTCACTGTCTTTAATTGGTAAAAAAAAAATGTCCAAGCATTCAGCATGAAGTTATGGAGAAGTCAGAAGTCTTGTAAACTGTTGGTGGAAATACATATTGGTAGATATACTAGGAAAACAATATGGCAGTTCCTAAAGAAATGTAAAATTGAGATAACACATGGTTCAAAAATTTTTCCTAAAAAAAAAAAATTTACTGTACATACCCAAGGAAATGAAGTCAAAGCTATCTCTCTTAGCTATCCTAGCCTCTTGCTATTCTCTGAGTACAATAAATTTCACTTCTACAGAAGACCTTTGCTTACTACTTCTAATCCCTTCAATGGATTTCAAAATGGTCCACACAAAGCTTCTGTACTGTTTTAAGGCTGATGCATATATTTTACCATTGTGAGGGTCTGTCACATTTGTGTAAAAAAAATGGCAATACATAATTTTTGAAGGCAAAGTAAATAATCATTGGGGGCCCTTGAGAACAGCTGTGTGGGTTATTTTTCAAAGGCCAATTCTTTCTGTGTGTCAGGATCCTTTTGTATTATACAAAAAGCTTGACTCCCTGGGCTAAGATAAATGTTCAAAATTTAATGCAAAACTTGCCGAGTAATTCAGGTTTATTAAGCTAATTTTCCAGTACCACTACAGATGGCCTGAGAACTGCTGGAGTTTGGCAAGAAAGACCACACACAGAGTGGCACGCAAACTCCTTGGCACTCTGCAGCTGTGCAAGGCACTCTGAGTCCTAATTATGTCCTGGAGGCTATACCTTTTAGTTCTCTGAAGAAAAACCTCAGGGTCAAAGAAAGCCAGACTGCATCCTACAAAGTCTTGCTCAGAATGCAGAAAATACAACCAAGCTGATTGTTGTTGAATATTATTTCTATTTCTGTATTAAAAAGTAATGATTTTTATTCATTAGAATGGGAGGAGGGACTATTACCAGAATGTGTTTTTTGCTGTGTGTTTTTGGAATGAATTGTTTAGCTTGGTGTTGTGTGGAATTTAAGAATGCTATGAAAATTTCATAATTTTATTTTCATGTATGAATGATGCCAATCTATTCCTTAACAAAATATCTACTTACATTCAACTTTGTGCCAGGAATTATACTGTTTTGCTGTAGCAAGCTCCAAGTACAAATGATCCTCAGAGCTTTACTATGTAAAGAACACAAACAAATATGGCTTGCTTTGCTGATTTTACTGGGTAAAGAACCAGCAATGGTGGAAGTGATGGAAGATAGAGGAAAAAAGATGAAAACCTGCAAGTGGGATATTCAGAATCATTTTAAGGAGAGTCGAAGAAAGATAGAGTATACTGGCACAGCCATGTATATTGGAAACGGCCAAAGTTAGGAAGCTAGCTGCTCGATACAGGTACACATCTAGAGAAACAGGGCACACCCCTTGAGGAACTGCTGGACACAGTTTCAGCAAAGCCTAATGGAATGCTGATTCCTGTGATTCTGTCTCTCACTGAGATTTTTGGTCTTTCCTTGTTGCATTCTTGGGGACTTTCTGCATTATGATTCATTTTATGACTTTTACAGAGAAAATTGTGTTCATGTTTGTTTGTTTGTTTTTTTAGAAAAGTTCTAAAAATAACTTGATCTGGCCACTATTTGGAAGTCTTCCTTATACCCTGTAGATAGTTAAGCACAGGTAACCACAGAGCAAGATAAGGTCATTAATCCAGAAATTGACTTGGGGTATCCAACCCTAAACAAACTCAAACAGTATAATTGGTGCTGGATAAACAGAGACAATACCACACTCTGACTGACCAGGAGAATAGGCTACAGATTTGAGGTCTCCCTTTATAATACCCAAAGAAATCTCTGAAAATATAGTTTAAAGACAGGAGATCATAGAGTACAGACCTGGAGGAACAGAATTTGGAAAATAAGATAGCTTGACTAAAATATACTTTCCTATGAAATGATATAATAAAAGAAGTTAGTCATTAGTATTTGATATTTATAAAAAGACTGGATCAACTATTTTCTGTTTATCTGGAGTGCTTTAAAACTGCAAACACTGCCAGCCTAAAAGCATGCTCTCATATAATAAATGTGTTTTCTTTGGAGGAAATTGTGGTGGTTTGAACATGCTTGGTCCAGGAAGTGGCACTGTGAAGAGGTATGGTCTTGTTGGAGGAAGTGTGTCACTGTGGGGGTAGCTTTGAGACTCTCCTCCTAGCTGCCTGGAAGACAGTCTTCTGTTTTCCTTCAGAACAATATGTAGAACCCTCAGCTCCTTCAGCACCAGGCCTGCTTGGATGCAGTCATGCTTCCTGCCCTGATAATGGATCAAACCTCAGAACCCATAAGTCAATCCCAATTAAATGTCCTTCCACAAGAGTTGCCTCAATCATGATGTCTGTTTGCAGGCACCTAACTAAAACAGAGATGTTATTTAGAGACATTAATTGGAGTTATAGGGCTAATATTAAAAGTAAAATCTGTTCTATTTGAATTTTCTAAATGTAACCAAGCTTATAACCCTCAGCATGTAATGAAAGATCAAATACATAATCTGTGCTTCTTGGATAATACATAGTTTGTCTTTGTTTTGTAAAACTTGTGTAAATAAAGAAGTGGTCTGATTGCTAGTCAGTTAGAGCAGCAAGACTGAGCAGACAATCCATGCATGCCTCACTTCCTCCCCTCTACAACTCATTACTCCTTTCTAGGCTGCCCTCTTCAACCCTCCAGGGAAGACCCCAGCACTTTGGCTGAAAATTCAAAGGAAAATTCTCTTTGAATACAAACAGATAATAAAAGGGAAAGGTTTCTCTGATGAGAGTTGAGTAAGAAAGAAATTCCCAAGCCAGTATCAGTGTGATTTCTTCATGTCCTGTGACACAAATCTATGGTGCCTTCAACAATAATATCTATTATTTGTTTCTGAGGACCAACAAGCAACTATTAATTACAAGGAAAGTCAGAATCATTCAGGGAGGGGAGCAATATGGTCACTAGTAGGTCTTTCATGCTCTGATTTAAAATTTAAAGTTTGACAGTCACTACTACTTTGCCTATGAATATATACATTTGTTTTTTGATAGTGAGGGATATTAAGATAGTGTTAGTGTGTTTTAAAGTTTAGAAAAAATGGCAATAATATCCATCCTATAGCAACACATAGCTACAAAATAAAATGAGCTGCAAAAGTTAAATATTTGCTAGAATGTAAACTAGAGGCAACTTGTAGCTATGTGATTATCTTAAAACCAGACAACACTCAATATTTTATACAAAATGAACAGTTACATTTCTTCATGTTTACAATTTATCTATTTGGGCACAAAAAGAAGAAAATGACATGACAATTTTCATAAGAAAATAATTGAAATGAAAAGCACAAACTCTAAACTATGAAGGAAAAGATGTGAAATCAGAATTGAACATAATGTTAAGGAGAAAGAAGGGAGTGTGATCCAAAGGTCAGAAGCATGAATTTTTTATTTCCCTCTAAATGTCCTCAGTGTAGTCACGGTGGTCATAGAAAAAATGAAGCCTAATGTCACTGAGAATGATAGATCAAAGAAATATATGATCTTGGACTTGAATGGGACACAATATACTCAGCCAGAATTAACGTAATGTGGCCATTGGCCTCGGGAAGAAGCAAAAGTCTCAGAAAAAATGAGGTTTGGCCATAAATAACTGGACTCACAGAAAGGCAGGCAAAATGTACAAGAATCAAATTCACAACTTCCATCCTACTGTATGTTAATGAAAATTCCCTTCCCTACTGTATATTAATTGATAAATCTGCAGGTGTGTCTTATTCTATCTTTGCACATTTTTTAGGTCAGTTGAATGCAGGTAGGTAAAAGCCATTTTCATTTCAACAGATGAGAAGCCTAGGCTGTCTCAAAGTCTGTGACCAAAATGCATACTTTACCTTTTATATCAAGCTGATATGAGCCAGAGATTATTCTAGAATTATCCAGTACTCTCAAACCCATGTTCTACACACACAGCACAGCACAATTGCCCTGTGTGCTCAGATCCCCAATCTGCTTAGGAGATAGAACCTAAACAAGATGAATCTAACAGACCTGCTTGTAATACCTAACTACGGTGCTATTTATTTTTCATCTATTTTACTAGTCAATTTTATTTTATATCTATTTGTACCAGAGAGCAGGCATGGATGAGAGTGTTTCTAGATTCTTTGAGTTTTATTCAAAACACTGGAAGAAATGGAAACAGATTAGTAAAGTGGCATGGAATGCAAAGTGATCCTATAGATTAGAAAGAAATACATTGTAGCATCAGGGGAATGAAGAGGGTGACTCAGTGGTTAAAAGCACTTGATGCTCTCCCTAAGAACCCAAGTTGAGATTCTAATTTTTATTCTGGCCTTTAGATGAAAAAAAAAAAAAACAAAAAATACAAACAAGCAAAAACAACCAACAAAAACAAAACAACAACAAAAACCAGATATATGAATATACACATAAGTAAATAAATAAAATATACATAAGTAAAAGATAAAAGTTCAAAATTATAACAGCAGACCACATAGCTGAGGGTACTCAAGAGACCCAATTATTATTTGGGACTTATGTTTTGTAAGTTTCAAGAGAAGTAGTTTCATTACCAGGTAGCATAGTTTAAATGATTCACTACTTTTATTGGCAGATTGCATTACAGCTATTTCTCTACTGTGCGTATCCCTTCACATAAAATTCATGTCATACCCATGCACTCTTATGCAGAAATATTATATGATAAAAAAGAATGTCTCCCTAAAAGTTAACTTTAAAACCCCAATTTGTTTTATTATTTATGTGCCCAAATCCACTCTATACCAGATCAGGACATTTCCAGTTGTTCTAGGATTAGGTCTCAGGGTCTATTAGAATAGAACTGGGGAATTTTTAAGAGTTGCCAAGAAGAGTAACTTACTTTGATTTTTTAAAGCACTTATACTGTAAGTATATATAAGTATATATGTTAGCACATATATGTAAGTTGATGTCTTAGGTTGCAAACTGTTTGCTATGGGCACTCTTCAGAGAGGGTGGGTATGCATGACACCTACAGGAAAGATTCTCAAGCACCAAGCACAATTATTAAGGATATGTGTATATTCCAAAGTAGAATGTCAAGTTTCTCAGCTTATGCTTGCCAGCCTCACCTTGTGTGCAGAGTGCAGGAGCTTGAGCTTCAATGCACAAAGACACACTCTTAAAATACAAAAATTTATCCAAACCCCCTTTTGAGCTTCAAGCATCTATATTAAAAATCTAAATGTCAAGTGGAGCAGCTGGGATGCAAGTCTTTCCACTGCCATTTGCACCAGGGAGCCAGAAGACTCCACAGTCTTCTGTGCATAGCCCACCAGGAGAGAGTGTTCTCCCAGAAGTATCCTTTCAGAGTTCAGAGGAGTAAGGACACAGACTTGCAGGCCCACAGGAGGAACAAACTCCAGCCAGAGACAACAATACCAACTAGCAGCAGAGATAAACAGATGGTTAAAGGCAAGCACAAGAACCCTACTAACAGAAATCAATGCCTCGTGGCAACATCAGAACCCATTTCTCCCACTACAGAAAGTCCCGGATACCCTAACACACTGGAAAAGCAAGAGTTGGATTTAAAATTGTATCTCATGATGCTGATAGAAGGTTTCAAGAAAGATTTAAATAGCTCCCTTAAAGAAATACAGGAGAACATTGGTCAACAGGTAAAAGCCCTTAAAGAGGAAAGAAAAAAATCCCTTAAGGAAATACAAAATCCCTTAAGGATCATGGATCAACAGTCAGAAGCCCTTAAAGGTGAAACACAAAAATCCCTTAAAGAATTACAGGAAGGCACAAACAATCAAGTGAAGGAACTGAACAAAACCATCCAGGATCTAAAAGTGGAAGTTGAAACAATAAAGAAATCACAAAGTGAGACATCTCTGGAGATAGAAAACCTTGAAAGGAATTCAGGAGTCATAGATGCAAGCATCAACAAAAGAATAAAAGAGATAGAAGAAAGAACCTCAGGTACTGAAGATATCTTAGTAAACATAGTCAATGATTATGCAAAATGCATAAAGCTGATAACCCAAACATCCAGGAACTCCACGACACAATGAGAAGACCAAACCTAAGGATAATAGGTATAAACAAGAGTGAAGATTTCCAACTTAAATGGTCAGTGAATATCATCAACAAAATTATAGAAGAAAACTTCCCTAACCTAGAGAAAGAGATGCCTGTGAACATACAAGAAGCCTTCAGAACTCCAGACAGATTGGACCAGAACAGAAAATCCTCCTGGCACATAATAATCAAAACACCAAATTCAATAAACAAAGAAAGAATATTAAAAGAAACAAGGGAAAAAGGGCAAGTAACTTATAAAGGCACACCTATCAGAATTATACCAGACTTCTAAAAAGAGATAATGAAAGCTAGAAGATCCTGGGCAGACCTCATATAGACCTTAAGAGAACACAAATGCCAGACCAGGTTACTAGACCCAGAAAATCTCTCAATCATCATAGTTGTAGAAACCAAGATATTCCATTATAAAACCAAATTTACACAATATCTGTCCACAAATCCAGCCCAACAGAGGATAATAGATGGAAAAGGCCAACACAAGGAGGGAAACTATACACTACAAAAAGCAAGAAAGTAATCTTCTTCCAACAAACCCAAAAGAAGATACCCATACAAACCTAAAAGTAACATCAAAAGTAACAAGAAGCAACAATCACTATTCCTTAATATCTCTTAACAATGGACTCAACTCCCCAATAAAAAGACATAGACTAACACAAATATTTCTCATGTAAATCTCCAGTTTTATCAGAAAATGTTTGTAATTCCCCTTTTAATTAATTTAGTAATATGTTTATGTCTACCATTTTATCTGCATTATTTTTCATGATAATCTTCAATATTAATATGTCTTTATATATTTTCCTCTGTTATATCAGAAACGTTTTCAATGTAAATGTTTTTATCACAAATGTTTTTAATTCCACCTTCAATTAACTTAGAAAGAGGTTTTATATCTACCATTTTATATGTAAAATTTTCCATGAAATAGTCAATTTTAATGTTTTTCTATATATTTCTTGAATTTTACCAGAAATATTTTCCATGTAAATCTTCAATGTTATCTGAAAATGTTTATAATTCTACCTTTAATCAACTTAGATTTATCTATCTGCCTATCACTTTATCTGTATACTTTTCATGATAATCTTTAATTCTAACATGTTTTTCTATATATTTCTTAAATTTTATCAAAAATATTTTCCATGTAAATCTTCAAGTCTTCAAGATTATCAGAAAATTATAATTCCACTTTCAATCAACTTAGGAATACTTTTATGCCTACCATTATTACATCTATATAAAATTTTCCATGATAATCTTCAATTCTAACATGTTTAAAATTGTTAACACCTAAAATTATTCTACAATTTTATCAGAAATATTTTCCATGTAAACCTTCAATTCTATCATAAAATGTTTCTATTTCATATTTCAATCAATTTAGCAATGTTTTACGTGTCTACCACTTTACTCTTTAATTTTCCATGAAAATTGTCAATATTAGCATGGTTTTCTATGTATCTCTTCTATTTTATCTGAAATATTTTCCATGTAAATCTTTAATTTTATCATAAAGGTTTCTACTTCCCCTTTCAATGAAACAAATTTCATTGAAAATTTGATTTAAAAAAATCTAAATGTCACTTATCTTTCTCAAGATTTGTGCAATAAAATTTGTCTTAGTCAGGGTTTCTATTCCTGCACAAACATCATGACCAAGAAGCAAGTTGGGGAGGAAAGGGTTTATTGAGCTTACACTTCCACACAGCTGTTCATCACCAAAGGAAGTCAGGACTGGAACTCAAGCAGGTCAGAAGCAGGAGCTGATGCAGAGGCCATGGAGGGATGTTCCTTACTGGCTTGCTTCCCCTGGCTTGCTCAGCCTGGTCTCTTATAGAACCCAAGAATACCAGCCCAGAGATGGTACCACCCACAAGGGGCTCTCCCCCACTTGATCACTAATTGAGAATATGCCCCACAGCTGGATCTCATGGAGGCACTTCCCCAGCTGAAGCCCCTTTTCCTATGATAACTCCAGCCTGTGTCAAGTTGACACACAAAACTAGCCAGTACACATGTAAATCTTCAATTCTATCATAAAATGTTTCTATTTCATATTTCAATCAATTTAGCAATGTTTTACATGTCTACCACTTTACTCTTTAATTTTCCATGAAAATTGTCAATATTAGCGTGTTTTTCTATGTATCTCTTCTATTTTATCTGAAATATTTTCCATGGAAATCTTTAATTTTATCATAAAGGTTTCTACTTTCCCTTTCAATGAAACAAATTTCATTGAAAATTTGATTTAAAAAATCTAAATGTCATCCAGCCGGTAGCAAGTCAGCCAGACCTAGCCAGCTTGCCAGGTGCTCAGACCCTGCCGGCGGAATAAGGTACCAGAGACAGCCCGAGTTTAAGACCTCCAGGGACTCAGGTCTGGGGCAGGAACTGCGCACAGACTAGCGGTTTGGAGTACAGCGGCCGTGCCTGCGCTCTGCGCTCACAGGCCAGACCCCGAACCCCCTGCAGGCAGCGCCATCTTGCCTGCAGCTTCCCATCCAGCCGGTAGCAGGGAAGCCAGACCTAGCCAGCTTGCCAGGTGCTCAGACCCTGCCGGCGGAACCAGGATAAGCAACAATTCTTGTTTATTAAGAAGAGTGAGGACCAGCCTCAGCGGCAGGCCTCCATATTGCAACCAGGACACAGCTGGAAAGGCACAGGTAGACAGATTCCATCAGGGGCTACCACGTGGGGGGATCTGCTAGGCTCTCGTTACTAGGCAGGCCCAGCAGCACCTGCCTAGGCTCTGCTGCACTCCCCCACACTTCCCGGAGACCTCAGGCCGTGCACAAAGTCAGAGGGTGGCAGCCAGCTCGTGATCCCATTGAGCAGCAATCACGCATAACCACCAGTAGAGAAACAACAGGTAAGCCCAGCCTCACAGGAGATTCAAACACCAGCCAGTGACAACAAGGTCAACTAACACCAGAAATAACCAGATGGCAAAAGGTAAACGAAGGAATGTCACTAACAGAAATCAAGGCAACATGACAGCATCTGAACCCAGTTCGCCAACAACAGGAAGCCCTGGATACCCCAAAACACCAGAAAAACAAGACTTGGATATAAAATCACTGGTCAGGATGCTGGTAGCTGAACACATAGAAAAATCTCGTAAAGAAATAGAAGAGAAAATGGATCAAAAGTTAGAAGCCTTTACAAGGCAAATACAAAAATCACTTCAAGAAATGCAGGAGAAGATGGATCAAAAAGAAGAAGACAATAAGGAGGAAAGACAAAAATCACTTAAAGAAATACAGAAGAACGTGGGCCAACAAGTAGAAGCTATGAAAAAGGAAACACAAAAATCAATTAAAGAAATACATGAAAACATAATCAAGCAAGCGAAAGATCTGAGCACATCCATCCAGGTACTAAAAACAGAAGTAGAAACAACTAAGAAATCACAGAGGGAGACAACATTGGAGATAGAAAACCTTGGGAAGAAATCAGGAGCCATAGATGCAAATATCAACAATAGAATACAAGAGATAGAAGACAGAATATCAGAAGCCAAAGATACCATAGGAACCATTGACTCAACAGTCAAAGAAAATACTAAATGCAAAAAGGCTGTAACCCAAAACATCCAGGAAATCCAGGACACAATGAGAAGACCAAACCTAAGGATTATAGGTATAGACGAGAATGAAGATGTACAAGTTAAAGGGCCAGCAAATATCTTCTACAAAACTATGGAAGAAAACTTCCGCAACCTAAAGAGAGAGATGCACGTGAATATACAAGAAGCATACAGAACCCCAAACAGACTGGATCAGAACAGAAATACATCCCGTCACATAATAATCAAAACTCCAAATGTACTAAACAAAGAAAGAATATTAAAGGCAGCAAGAAAAAAGGGCAAGTAACTTATAAAGGAAGACCTATCAGAATAACACCAGAGTTCTCACCTGAGACCATGAAAGCTAGAAGATCCTGGGCAGATATAATGCAAACTCTAAGAGAACACAAACTTCAGCCAAAACTACTTTACCCAGCAAAGCTCTCAATCGCCATAGATGGAGACATCAAGGTATTCCATGACAAAACCAAATTTGCACGATATCTTTCAACAAATCCAGCCCTACAAAGGATAATAGGGGGAAAACAGCAAGTCAAGGACGGAAACTACACCAGGGAAGAAGCAAGATAGAAACCTCCTCTCATCAAACCCAAAAAGAAGGTAACCTCTCAAATATAAAAAATAAATAAAATAAATAAATATAATTTCAAAAATGTCTGGAGGAAATAATTACTATTCCTTAATATCTCTTAACATCAATGGACTCAATTCCCCCAAAAAAAGACAGACTGGATTAACAGACTGGATACGGAAACAGGACCCTACATTTTGCTGCATACAGGAAACACATCTCAGTGTCAAAGACAAGCACTGCCTTAGAGTAAAAGGCTGGAAGACAAATTTACAAGCAAATGGTCTCAGGAAACAAGCTGGAGTAGCCATTCTAATATCAGATAAAATCGACTTCCAACCTAAAATCATCAAAAGACACTCAGAAGGTCACTTCTTGCTGGCCAAAGGGAAAATCCACCAAGAAGAGCTCTCAATACTGAACATCTATGCTCCAAATGCAAGGGCACCCTCATTCGTAAAAGAAACCTTACTAAAGCTTAAAGCACACATTACACCTAACACAATAATTGTGGGTGACTTCAACACTCCACTCTCCTCAATGGACCGATCAGGAAAGCAGAAACTAAACAGGGACACAGTGAAACTAATTGAAACTCTGGACCAATTGGATTTAACAGATATATATAGAACATTTCATCCTAAAGCTAAAGAATATACCTTTTTCTCAGCTCCACATGGTACCTTCTCCAAAATAGACCATATAATTGGTCACAAGACAGATGTCAACAAATACAAGAAGATCGAGCTAATCCCATGCCTCCTATCGGATCACCAGGGAGTAAGAGTGGTCTTCAATAACAACAAAAACAACAGAAAGCCCACATACACATGGAAACTGAACAATACTCTACTCAATGACACCTTGGTCAAGGAAGAAATAAAAAAAGAAATCAAAGACTTTTTAGAATTCAATGAAAATGAAGGTACAACCTACCCAAATCTATGGGACACAATGAAAGCAGTGCTAAGAGGAAAACTCATAGCTCTAAGTGCATCCAAAAAGAAACTGGAGAGAGCATATACTAGCAGCTTAATGGCACACCTTAAAGCCCTGGAAGAAAAACAAGTTAATTCACCCAGGAGGAGTAGAAGACAAGAAATCATCAAACTCAGGGCTGAAATCAAACAAATAGAAACAAAAAGAACCATACAAAGAATCAACAAGACCAGGAGCTGGTTCTTTGAGAAAATCAACAAGATAGATAAACCCTTAGCCAGACTAACCAAAGGACACAGAGACAGTATACAAATTAACAAAATTAGAAATGAAAAGGGAGACATAACAACAGAAACTGAGGAAATTCAAAAGATCATCAGATCCTACTACAAAGGTCTATACTCAAAACAACTGGAGAATCTGGAGGAAATGGATGATTTCCTAGACAGATATCAAATACCAAAATTAAATCAGCATCAAGTAGATCAGCTAAATAGTCCCATACCCCTAAAGAAATAGAAGGGGTTATAGAAAGCCTCCCAACCAAAAAAAGTACGGGACCAGATGGTTTTAGTGCAGAATTCTACCAGACCTTCAAAGAAGACTTAACACCAATACTTTTCAAACTATTCCACAAAATAGAGACAGAAGGGACACTGCCCAACTCATTCTTCGAAGCCACAATTACGCTAATACCTAAACCACAAAAAGATCCAACAAAGAAAGAGAACTACAGGCCAATTTCTCTTATGAATATAGATGCAAAAATACTAAATAAAATTCTTGCTAACCGAATCCAAGAGCACATCAAAACGATCATCCACCAGGATCAAGTAGGCTTCATCCCAGGGATGCAGGGATGATTCAATATACGGAAATCCATTAATGTAATCCACTACATAAACAAACTGAAAGAAAAAAACCACATGGTCATCTCATTAGATGCTGAAAAAGCATTCGACAAAATTCAGCATCCTTTCATGCTAAAAGTCTTGGAAAGAGCAGGAATTCAAGGCCCATACCTAAACATAGTAAAAGCAATCTACAGCAAACCAGTAGCCAACATCAAAATAAATGGAGAGAAACTTGAAGCATTCCCACTAAAATCAGGGACTAGACAAGGCTGCCCTCTCTCTCCATATCTTTTCAATATAGTACTTGAAGTTCTAGCAAGAGCAATTAGACAACATAAGGAAGTCAAAGGGATACAAATTGGAAAGGAAGAAGTGAAACTATCATTATTTGCAGACGATATGATAGTTTACCTACGCGACCCAAAAAACTCCACCAGAGAACTTCTACAGCTGATAAACAACTTCAGCAAAGTGGCAGGCTATAAAATTAACTCAAGCAAGTCAGTGGCCTTCTTGTACTCAAAGGACAAGCAGGCAGAGAAAGAAATTAGGGAAATAACACCCTTCACAATAGCCACAAACAACATAAAGTATCTTGGCGTAACTCTAACCAAACAAGCGAAAGATCTGTACAACAGGAACTTCAAGTCCTTGAAGAAAGAAATCGAAGAAGACCTCAGAAGATGGAAAAATATTTCTTGCTCCTGGATTGGCAGGATCAATATAGTAAAAAATGGCCATCTTGCCAAAAGCAATATACAGATTCAATGCGATCCCCATCAAAATCCCAACTCAATTCTTCATAGATCTAGAAAGAGCAATTCTCAAATTCATCTGGAGCAACAAAAAACCCAGGATAGCTAAAACTATTCTCAACAATAAAAGGACTTCTGGGGGAATCAATATCCCTGACCTCAAGCAGTACTACAGAGCAATTGTGTTAAAAACTTCATGGTATTGGTATAGCAACAGGCAAGCAGATCAATGGAACATGATTGAAGACCCAGAGGTTAACCCACAGACTTTTGGTCACTTGATCTTTGATAAAGGAGCCACAACCATCCGGTGGAATAGATAGCCTTTTCAACAAATGGTGCTGGTTCAACTGGAAGTCAACATGCAGAAGAATGCGAATTGACCCACTCTTATCTCTTTGCACTAAGATCAACTCCAAGTGGATCAAGGACCTCCACATAAAACCAGACACACTGAAACTATTAGAAAAGAAACTTGGGAAGACCCTGGAGGACTTGGGCACAGGGGAAAAGTTCCTGAACAGCACACCAATAGCTTATGCTCTAAAATCAAGAATCGACAAATGGGACCTCATAAAATTACAAAGTTTCTGCAAAGCAAAGGACACTGTCAGAAGGACAAAACGGCAACCAACAAAGTGGGAAAAGATCTTCACCAACTCCACATCCAACAGAGGGCTAATATCCAATATATACAAAGAACTCAAGAAGTTAGACCGCAAAGAAACAAATAACCCTATCAAAAAATGGGGCACAGAGCTAAACAAAGAATTTTCACCAGAAGAAATTCGGATGGCCGAGAAACACCTTAAAAGATGTTCAACATCATTAGTCATCAGGGAAATGCAAATCAAAACAACCCTGAGATTCCACCTCACACCAGTCAGAATGGCTAAGATTAAAAACTCAAGAGACAACAAGTGCTGGCGAGGATGTGGAGAAAGAGGAACACTCCTCCACTGTTGGTGGGATTGCAAAATGGTAAAACCGCTCTGGAAATCAGTTTGGCGTTTCCTCAAAAAATTGGGCATGTCACTTCCAGAGGACCCTGGCATACCACTCCTGGGCATATACCCAGAGGATTCCCCTGCATGCAATAAGGACACATGCTCCACTATGTTTATAGCAGCCTTGTTTATAATAGCCAGAAATTGGAAGGAGCCCAAATATCCCTCAAAGGAGGAATGGATACAGAAAATGTGGTATATTTATACAATGGAATACTACTCAGCAATTAAAAATAATGAATTCATGCAATTTGTAGGTAAATGGTTAGACCTGGAAAATATCATCCTGAGTGAATTAACCCAATCACAAAAGAATGCACATGAAATGCAATCACTGATAAGTGGATATTAATGAGCCCAGAAGCCCTAAATACTCAAGATACTAATAGCAAGTCAAATGATTCCCAAGAAGAAGAAAGGAGAGGACCCTGGGCCTGTAAAGATTGCATCCAGTTTAGTAAAGAAACCGAGGGGGGAGGGGGAATGATTGGGGAACAGTTGGGGGGGGAGAGGAACTATGGGAACTATGGTGGGTGGGAACTGGGAAAGGGGAAAGCCTTTGGAATGTAAACATAGAATATAGAAAATTAAAAAAAATTAAAAAAAAATCTAAATGTCACTTATCTTTCTCAAGATTTGTGCAATAAAATGCCTCCACCAGAGCATCCCAAAAAAGCAGTTTCCTGGGCAAAAGTAGAGAGCATGCCCAGACTGTCTAAGATGTGAGAACTAACAATTTATACTAAAATGTTCCCTATGTTGTTTTATTGAATAACCATGAAATTCTGTAAATATTTTATTTAATATGCCTTTTATTTTTTTATGTTTGAGATAATATAATCATTTCTTGTTGCTGATGCCCTGGATGGCTCACCACCCAACCCTAACCTACCTACACTTAGGATTGGAGGTGAGGTGGCACAGAGTCAATGACAAAGACTCCAGGAACTGGTGAGAAATGCCACTGCAAGCTCATCTGAACATTGCTGCAAGCTCCTTTATCACCTTTCACCACTGCTCCCATTGGTACAAAGAAAGCATTGCTTATAAACAGCAGTTCCTGATTGGGTGGCATTGTCTGCACCAGCAATCCTTGGTCTCCCAGGTAGTCCTTAATTAGGTCCTCCTGAAGAAGTTGCTTTTGCAAGTGCTAGGCCCTCTGCTATTTACATAGAAGTGGCACACCATTCCTTCAATTTCTCATTTCTTTTTCCACCCTCTATGTCCTCCATACTCCTTTCTCCTCTCCTTCAAATTTATGTCCTATTTATTCACTAATTGTTTTGTCATGCATATATGTATACATGTATGTGTATGTATATATGTGTATGTGTGTATACACATTCGCCTCCCTCAGCATAACTAGCTCAGTCCTTATAATATTATGTGTATGTGTGTTTTCATGATGATCTTTTAGCACTAGACAGACAATTGGTAGGCTAGCCCATAGTAAAACCTCTCCTGCTCCCAGTTTTCTTCAGTTGCCTATGTAAGAACCCAACCTTCTGTCAGTGATACTTCAAGATGCCCTGAGTGAGACATCAAGATGCAGACCAATGCAAATTATTTTTCTGCATGTTAGGTCAATCCTCAATCAGTCCCTCTAGGAGAGTGACAAGAAAGTGACCCTGAATGGCTATTACAATCAGTTTTTATACTTTTTAGGGGCATAGGTTACATCAGCAATGTTACAGTTCAAACTTATTGGCTAAGCACATAGACCTTTAAATCTATTAGCTAGCAAGCAGGACGTCCATTTGAACTCCATCTTTTTTCCACTGGATGTTTTCAGCTCCTTTGTCGAAGATCAATTGGCCATAGATGTGTGGGTTCAATTCTGGGTCTTCAATCCTATCCCATTGATCCACCTCCCTGTCACTGTACCAATACCATGCAGTTTTTAACACTGCTGCTCTGTAGTATTGCTTGAGGTCCGGGATACTAATTCCCCCAGTAGTTCTTTTATTGTTGATGATAGTTTTAGCTATCCTGGGTTTTTTGTTATTCCAGATGAATTTGAGAATTGCTCTATGAAGAACTGAGTTGGGATTTTGATGGGGATTGCATTGAAAACCAGACACACTAAAATTAATAGAAAAGAAATGGGGCAGACCCTTTAGGACATTGGCTCAGGGGGAAAGTTCCTGAACAGAACACCAATAGCTTATGCTCTAAGATCAAGAATAGACAAATGGGACCTCATAAATTTACAAAGTTTCTGTAAGGCAAAAGACACTGTCAAAGGACAAATTGGCAACCAACAAATTGGGTAAAGATCTTCACCAACCCTACATCTGACAGAGGGCTAATATCCAATGCATACAAAGAACTCAAAAAGTTAGACCCCAGAAAAACAAATAACCCTATCAAAAAATAGGGTACAGAGCTAAACAAAGACTTTTCACCTGAAGAAATTTGGATGGCTGAGAAACACCTTAAAAATGTTCAACATCATTAGTCATTAGAGAAATGCAAATCAAAAGAACCCTGAGATTTCTCCTCACACCAGTCAGAATGACTAAGTTAAAAACTCAGGAAACAGCAGGTGTTGGCAAGAATGCAGAGAAGGAGGAACACTCCTCCACTGCTGGTGGGACTGCAAGATGGTACAACCACTCTGGAAATCAGTCTGGCGCTTCCTCAGAAACCTGGACAAGATACTTCTGGAGGACGCAGCCATACCACTCCTGGGCATATACCCAGAAGATTTCCCAGCATGCAATAAGAATACATGCTCCTCTATGTTCATACCAGCCTTATTTATAATATCCAGAAGCTGGAAAGAATCCAGATGTCCCTCAACA
Source organism: Apodemus agrarius (assembly GCA_964023405.1). NCBI lineage: Eukaryota > Metazoa > Chordata > Mammalia > Rodentia > Muridae > Apodemus > Apodemus agrarius. The sequence goes on from OZ030014.1 coordinate 29,134,502, forward strand.
GAAGAATGGATACAAAAAAATGTGGTATATATACACAATGGAGTACTATTCAGCCATTAGAAACAAGAAATCATGAGATTCATAGAGAAATGGATGGAACTGGAGAACATCATACTAAGTGAGGTAAGAATACCCATGGTATGCATTCACTGATAAGTGGATATTAGCCTAGAATCGTGGGACACCAAAGACACAATCCACACACCAAATGATGTCCGACAAGAAGGAAGGAATGGATCCTGGTTCTGGAAAGGCTCAAAGCATTAGTGTAGGGGAATACCAGAACAGGGAAGTGAGAAGGGGTAGATGGGGGAACACGGGGAGGGAAAGGGGCATGTGGGACCTTTGGGGGACAGGGAACCAGAAAAAGGGAAATGAAATGTAAACATAGTACATATCCAATAAAAAAAGACTGATATTATAAAACAAAAGACTTATAGTCGCATACTCTTATCATTTTAACCAGTTCTGATTTATTTTCATTAGCCTCTGCCCATTGCAAAATGAAACTTCTTTAAGCAAAGTTAAGATCATATCTATCAACATATCTATGGTTATAAAAGTAAATATTTAGAAGGCAGTTTGACAGTATAACTAACCACTTAGCAAATCATATTACTAGTTTCCTCTGTAGGAATGATGATCTCCCCAACTCTGAACTTTCGACCTGGATTATAATAGCATGAATAAAATTTCTTCCTTTGGTAGACCTTAATTCTGATTAAAATTGGTTAATTATTACTAACTGCCTCGTAAAAATCATGTCACAATTGCACCTGTGGAAACACCTTGCCTACCAAGTTAGTATTATAAAATGAAAGATCCAACCTGGGGTAAAATCACTGACATCTTTCTGCTAAGCAACTTAAATATACAGGTACTATGACAGCCAGTCAGCAGAAAATTTCCCAGTGAGTTTGAAATTAATTTCTTTATGCCCTGTGTGGAGAGCCCTTGGCATTTATTCTAGGATATTGGCAGGAATTTGACATTGGGCTAAGACAAGGAAGTAGGATCAAGATGAATACAGCCGAGGAATGTGTTCTTTGTATCTTTTTTATTGGATATTTTTATTTACATTTCAAGTGTTATCCCCTTTCCCAGGTCCCCTACCACCAAACCTTCTATCCCATACCCCCCTTTTCTATGGGGGGTTTCTGCACCAACCCACCTACCCACTCCCCACCCTGGCATTCTCTTGTATCTTGATTGGTCTAGTTAAGACCCTTAATATAGTAATTATCAGACCTTTGTTTATGCTTTGTTTTTTACTTAACTACTCTGTTTGTGCCTTATTTGTTCCTAGACTACTTTATTTATGCCTTGGGACTGACCGTATTCTTTGTATATACCTAGAATGACATAAAAGCAGACTGGAAAAAAATAAACCTGCTTCAGCCTCAGAACTGGCCAGAGTCATGTTATAGTGTTTTCTGATTGTCTTTTTCTTTTCAGTCCTCCCTCCCTCCCTGACTAGAGACCCTGTTGACTGACTGATCTGGCTTGGTCAGTCCTGACACCAAAGTGTGTGAGAGGAAGGAAGGAAGAGAAGGATGAAAGGAAGGGAAGGAGGGAGGAAGGGAGGGAGAGAGGAAAGGAGGCATGGAGGAAAGGAAGGAAGGAATGAAAGAGGGAGGAGGGAAGGAAGGAAGGAAGAAAGGAAGGAAGGAAGGAAGGAAGGAAGGAAGGAAGGAAGGAAGGAAGGAAGGAAGGAAGGGGCCACTTCTTCCTTCTTCTTGGGCATCATTTCATATGTGAATTGTGTCTTGGGTATTCCGAGCTTCTGGATTAATATACACTTATCAGTGAGTGCATACCATGTGTGTTCTTTTGTGATTGGGTCGCCTCACTCAGGATAACATTCTCCAGTTCCACCCACTTGCCTAAGAATGTCATGAATTCATTGTTTTAAGATCAAGAATTGACAAATGGGACCTCATAAAATTACAAAGCTTCTATAAGGCAAAGGGCCCTGTCAGAAGGACAAAACGGCAACCAACAAATTGGGAAAAGATCTTCACCAACCCCACATCCGACAGAGGGCTAATATCCAATATATACAAAGAACTCAAGAAGTTAGACCCCAAAGAACGAAATAATCCTATCAAAAAATGGGGTACAGAGCTAAACAAAGAATTTCACCAGAAGAAATTCGGTTGGCCAAGAAACACTCTAAGAGATGTTCAACATCATTAGTCATCAGGGAAATGCAAATCAAAACAACCCTGAGATTCCACCTCACACCAGTCAGAATGGCTAAGATTAAAAACTCATGACAATAGGTTCTGGCGAGGATGTGGAGAAAGAGAACACTCCTACACTGTTGGTGGGATTGCAAGATGGTACAACCACTCTGGAAATCAGTCCAGTGGTTCCTCAGAAAATTGGGCATGACACTTCCAGAGGACCCTGGCATACCACTCCTGGGCAGATACCCAGAGGATTCCCGTGCATACAATAAAGACACATGCTCCACTATGTTCATAGAAGCCTTGTTTATAATAGCCAGAAGTTGGAAGGAGCCCAGATATCCCTCAAAGGAGGAATGGATACAGAAAATGTGATATATATATATATATATATATATATATATATATATATATACATACATACATACACACACACAATGGAATACTACTCAGCAATTAAAAATAATGAATTCATGCAATTTGTAGGCAAATGGTTAGATCTGGAAAATATCATCCTAAGCGAGTTAACCCAATCACAAAGAATACACATGAAATGCAATCACTGATAAGTGGATATTAATGAGCCCAGAAGCCCTAAATACTCAAGGCACAATTAGCAAGTCAAAGGATTCCCAAGAAGAAGAAAGGAGAGGACCCTGGGCCTGAAAAGATTGGATCCAGTTTTGTAGGAGAGTACCAGAACAGAGAAATGGTGGGGGGGTTGATTGGGGAATAGTTGGGGGAAGAGGACTTATGGGACATATGGTGGGGGGGAAGTGGGAAAAGAGAAAGCCTTTGGAATGTAAACAAAGAATATAGAATAAAAAGTGAGAAAAAAATATACCACATTTTCTATCTATTCAACCCTGAGATTTCACTTCACACCACTCAGAATGGCTAAGATCAAAAACTCGGGAGAAAACAGGTACTGGTGAGGATGTGGAGAAAAAGGAACACTTCCACTGCTGGTGGGGTAGCAAGCTAGTACAACCACTAGAAATCAATCTGGTGGTTCCTCAGAAAACTGGGCATGATACTGCTGGAGGACCCTGCTATACCACTCCTGGGCATATACCCAGAGGATTCCCCGGCATGTAATAAGGATACACGTTCCACTATGTTCATAGCAGCCCTATTTATAATAGCCAGAAGCTGGAAAGAACTCAGATGTCCCTCGACTGAGGTTTTCTTTTAATAAACCATGTTTTCTGGATCAGCATTGTCCACTTATGCATGGTACCTCTTTCTAAACAAATTCTTCTTCTTCTTCTTCTTCTTCTTCTTCTTCTTCTTCTTCTTCTTCTTCTTCTTCTTCTTCTTCCTCCTCCTCCTCCTCCTCCTCCTCCTCCTCCTCCTCCTCGTCCTCCTCCTCGTCCTCCTCCCCCTCCCCTCCTCTTACTCCTCCTTTTCCTCCTCCTCCTCCTCCTCCTTCTCCTCCTCCTCCTGTTCTGTTATAAAAAGCTGTATTTTGTAATTAGTTTGCAAACTAGTAGATTTTCATACAGATTTTCTTACACCAGTTTCTATCTTTAATTAATCTCCCACCTACCCTTTCTTTTTTCTCCCACATTCCTACCCTTTCTCTGCTTAAACCTTTACCATCCATTACCCATCTCTTTTCTTTCCTATTAGTTATGTTCTCTTCTCTATTCCAGTAATATTTTAAATTGGATTGGAAGATAGTAGGTTTCTGTCATACCCTTCACTTTGGTTAACCCATCCCTCATCCCTCTCTACTTGAAACCAGCTGCCCTGGTATTTGCTTTCCTATCATTTACCCTCTTCAGTCTGACCTGTTGATACTTAGAATATTTTATACAGAGCTGTTACTGTTTATTAAACAAGGATGAAGTTAGGGCTCCAGATATTTTTTCTATAGACAGCATCTAAGTATGATCAAAAGTTCAATGCAAAGACAAAACTACTTTTAAATTTCAGCTATGTCCACTACAAGGTATATTCTTTGTTAATCACTAAGAACTAAACAAAGGAAGATTTTTTTTAACTTTCATGTTTTTAAAATAGTGGAATACAAACTATGTGGTAATATTTTTTTCATGTTTGTAACTCCTTCTCTCTTCTTAACACCTTGAACACAATAGACACAATGTAGGTTTTGTGTCACATAAAAGGCTACTACTTGACTGAGTAAAATAGTTCATCAAAGTATTATTTTCCTAACAGACAGGTATAGCAGCAAATATTGCCATATAGTAGCACTAAAAAAGCTATTTAATTGTTGCAATTATTGTTATTATAATCATTATTATAATGGAAAATTAATAAAGACAATTTATTAAACAGGTTATGCAATCTATCCTCTTGCTAAAGGAATCACTGCTATTATTTATGGAATGCTTATTGACTTTACAGTGCCATTACGAGAAGTGATTGTCCTTGGGAAGTTAATAACCAGCCTCTATATCAGTGGTTCTCAACCTGTGGGTCTCAACAGAGTTAGCAAACTGCCATCCCCCCAAAAAATTTACATAACAATACATAACAATGGAAATATTATAGTTGTGAGGTAGCAATGAGATTAATTTTATGGGTGCATTTTCCTACGACACAAAGAGCTGTATTAAACAGTCACAGCATTCAGAAGGTTGTAAACCACTGCCAGATGTAAACCATCATTTCTGTGGTAAGCAGGAATACAGAACTGGAATAGGGGACCACTGCTCAATACTACCCCACCTTAGCAATCAGGCAAGCTAACACAAAGAAACAGTGCTTTACTCTGCTCTCATTGATACATTATCCAATGTCCAAAAAAAAATGTACCGTCATGAGTAAATTTCATGTGAGATAAGCACTGGTTCTTGAATGAAGAAAGAAACTTTCCTGGGCAAAAATAAGGTCCCATTAATAAAAAGAAAATATCAATGGAGTGGAATCTATTTATACATGTTTCATGTGACTAGCATTTAATATCTATGTGATGTTTAATTCAGTAAATTCTTTCAGCTTTATAAAAACCAGTAATATCTATCTATGTTTATATTTTATAGCTGAGAGAACATGTCAACATGTAGTTGCAATTCACTTGAAGGTTTTAGAACATACTGATTCAATGTACATAGCATACAATGCCAGTAACTCAGATGATAAATGAGGCTATTCACAGCAATATCATGCTTCCTGGCACCAACTTCTATTTTACTTACTTTTCTATCACTGAGACGCTTCGGCCAAGGCAACTTATAAAAGAAAGCTTAATTAGTCTTATTGTTCCACAAGGCTAGAATCTATTATGGCAGAGTAGAACAGATAGTAGAGTAGATAGCAGACAGCTGATACAGCAGCTGAGTGCTCACATCTTGAACATCAAACAAGAAACAGAGTACAATAGGCATGACACATGGCTTTAGGAGCTTTAGTGTCTTTACCAGTGACATCCTTCCTCCAACAAGGCTACAAAGGACAATCCTTCTATCTTAGGGTTTACATTGGTACAGTGAAACACTATGATCAAAAAAGCAAGTTAGGGAGGAAAAGGTATATTTGCCTTATACTTTCACATCATAGTTCATCACTGGAGGATGTCAGAACAGGAACTCAAGCAGGACTGGAACCTGGAGGCAGGAGCTGAAGCAGAAGCCCTGGAGGGGTGCTGCTTACTGGCTTGCTTCCCATGGTTTAGCCAGCTTTCTTAGAGAACCCAAGACCTCTAGCCCAGGAAGAGACCACTCAACATGAGCTGTGCCCTCCCCCATTGACTGCTAATTAAGAAAAATGCCTTACAACTGGAGAAATGGAGGCATTTCCTCATGAGGTGCCTTCCTCTTTGATGACTCTAACTTGTGTCAAGCTGATACAAAATCAACCAGTATACCTCTACAGTTTCATATACAGGGGAGTCTATGGGGTCATTTTCATTCAAACAGTCATATCCTCAAAACTCTTACATTTTAAACAACACTCGAATACTTTCCACATTCTCTCGCTCCTTCTCTCTCTCTGACTCTGTCTCTCTCTGTCTCTGTCTTTCTATCTCTCTTTGTCTCTCCCTGTCCCTCTGTCTCTCTCTGTCTCTCTCTCTGTCTCTGTCTCTGTCTCTGTCTCTGTCTCTCTCTCTCTCTCACACACACACACACACACACACACACACACACACACAAACACACTCACACACACATCTTAATTTTTACTTTCAAATTTTAAAATATGTTGGTCATGTCTGACAAGAAACACTTTAGACAAACACAAATTAAACATAATTCCTCTGAGTCCTAAGTATCCTTTGTTCCTCTTTTCTTATGTAAATATTACAAAAGCTGGAAAATGCCTTTTATGTGGACACATCCCTTTCATTCCCTTACTTTTGCACATATCTATTTCAAATGCTTAGGGACAGAAATAATTCAAATTACAGGTTTTCTAAAATTTAGTAATATTTGCTCATAATGAGCAAGGAATTTGGGAAATAAGATCCTGTCTAAATATAAAATGTATTTATATTTCACATATACATTGTACCTGTAGTTTACAATTACTTTTATGCAATAGTTTTAATACAGGTGTACTTTCACTGACACCCATCACAATACAGTGAATTCAGATGTAATATTTTTCACTTTCTGACTCATCTTAATACTCAGAATGTTTCAGACTTAGGACAGCATAGATGGTTTAACACCTGGATTATGAATAATCATTCACATAATTCATGAAAACCTTTTATATGCTATTTTATTTAATTAGATGACTTGTATGTAGGTGGTATCGGTGATTTTAAGGTGGCAAATGTAATTAGCAAGAGAACACTAATGTGGCTTCCAAAAGTAAAACTAATTTGCCTGTTATCTCCTATTACCACAGGTAATACCTCACATTTGCACTCTTGTCTTCTTAATTACAGCTCAAAGTTTCTCTGCTATTTTGTTAATAGATATTTAAAGCTCCTCATTGAAGTCTGTGCAATTTCCTTTCTTCTCTATTGGATTACAAAACTTTAACTCTATCCTCTCAATGGAACAGAGAAATGCAAGTGAATGAAAGATGTTTTATCAATACAATATTATTAAATTTAGTGTCAATAAACTTTAGGAATTGATTCTTTTCTAAGAAACACACAACTGCTGACTTTAAAATATATTTCAGGTTTTTTAACTCCATGAACTAGTATTTGATTAAATGTGAATATCTGAAGTCATTTGAAACTTTTGCAATATAAAAAAAATGGCTATGATTAGAGCAAAAACAAACTATCTCTCTATTGATTCACATATCTTTTCTAATGGTCTATAACTGCTTACCAGTTAGGGGCCCCTCGCTGAGTGGCTGCCACGAACATAATAAACAACCAATGCAGTCCTAGGGTGAGCACAGCTAGAGACAGCTGTGATCCCTTGATAGGCAGTCAAATAAGTTGTACTTCCTCAGACCTTCGTCCTGGCCTAGCTCTGTATGAAATATTGCTGATGGATTTAAACTTTATGGAGACATCAGTGCGGAGGACACATGACTCAAATGTTTTGAAGCAAAAGTTAGCTCACACTACAGAGTAGCATAATCCTTGAAAGAGAAACATCCAAGTATCTAAGTATGTTTTAATCCATGCAGAGCATAACGTACAAGAGCAAACAGAAAGCATACCTGGTAATGAAGTCAGAGGTTTGGTCATGAATGACAGTCTTGACCTTATGAGATAAGGTCTTCTGTAGCCCTGTGTTTCCTTCAAACTCTTGATCCTCTTGCCTGAACCACCTCAGCATAAGAGTTGACGGTATAAAACTACATCCAATAGAAAAAGTAAATTGATGCTACCTCTAGGCCCAGATGATCTGAGTTTGGGGTCAATTACCTGTGTGCTGTCAAATAATTGCTCTGTCTATGTTCTGATTCTCTTATTTAAATTATAAAAATGGTGGTTAATATAACTAACAATATCTGTGCAAAGATTCTGCACCTAGCTAAGAGATTAGACCCATTATAGAAATAACATTGTCAAAAATGTCACTTTTTTCTTAATTAGTAGAGAATCAGTGACAGACAAAGTATCTAAAATATAGTGTGGTTTCTTCTTTTAACTCTCATCTTGTAGAAAATAATGAAATCTAGATTTAAATGTATGATTATACGCACTGACTGACAGATCATTTCCTTCAGCTAGTCTTTGCCTTTGGTTGTACCATAACCCTAATATCAACTTTAAACTTTAAAACGACTCATCTATATTAATTGAAAGTTTCCATGATATGTGCCAAGCCCTTACCCTACTCCAGAAACTTCTGTATTACTTGCTAATTGTCCTTTTCTGAAACTAAATCTTTACCATCTCTACATGAAGATAGTGAAATTACTAGGTCTTAGATATCTGTGTGAACAAAGTTTTGTTACATATGTAATGCAGTATTTTCCACAAATATAAAATTGAAATTGAGGTCTTCTTAATATAGCATCGAGATACAGTATACTCTTTTAATTGATAGTAATATGTTTGAAACTGAATATGAGAAAATAGTCTCACATTCCAAAGACAATGCCAAAAACATTAATAGCCTAATAAAGTTGGGTTTGGCAAATATCTCAGAAATTGTGAGATGCAAACTCACTTTTATTTCCATGAACTAAGATTCCCCATCCCAATACTCCCCTAAGTTGGTAAAGGAGGAGAGGAGGAAGAGTGGGAAGGGATACAGGAGGAGGAAGCATTGGAGAAGGAGGGCAGATAAAATGAAATATCTATGAGAAATAGCACAGTGGCTGTAATTTTTAAGTAATATGCTATTGATGATGAATTTACTATTAATTCAGGACTGCTAATCATTGACTTTTATTATAGACATTAAATAGAACTGACCCAGTTCCCTCACTTAACTTCTTTTTTTTTTTTAAGAAGAATTCTGGATACAATGGTCTTAATTTAATTAGAAAGTTTTGCATTTCTTCTTTCTCTTCCTCTTCCTGCATGGTTGGGAGCAACCATGTTTTATCAATCAGACTGTCAAAGGAAGGTGGACATCCAGTGAGGACACAAGCTCAAACACTGTTTAAGTACAGATTCCATATATGCAGATTGCTCTTCTCATTTCCAAATGCATTTCCCCAAAATAGTAACTAACTGAAGAAGAGAAATGAGTAAGGAACTGGAGAGGTCTAGCAGATGCCTCCCCAGTGAAGTAATCACAGAAAACATTATCCAAGATTAACTGACCCAAAACTTATGCACATGAGAAGACACAAAGAGGAGAGATTGATATTGTTTCCATGTAGTATGGAACTAATTGCAAGGATGCAACAAACAAGAAAAATAGAGGGACAATCTACAAAATTACTGTAATTTTCCAAAATACAATAGCCCATAATGGCACAAGAAAACTAAGGCATCTTTTTTACAGCAAAAAATAATAAGTACTCTACAGGATTTAAATTCATTTACTGTGAAGGATATGTCTGACAAACCAGGTAAGACTCTAGTGTGTCTAAAGATTAAGTCATAGCAGTTTCCGTTTTGTGTAAATTTTATATGCAGCTCAATTATTCTGTGTTAGGACGGTATCACAACACTAGCTTATATTCAGATACATTAGAGAATGGTATAATAGTGCTGTTTTCTATTTTTCTATATGTTCATGATTATATTAAAATAAAAAGAACTATATTAGAAAATATAAATTACCATAAATTTTAATAGAATCACTTCTGTCTCACCTTTCTCTCCATTGGTGTTTATTTTTTGTCAAAATGATAATTCAGGTGTTATCATTCATTTTGTCTGGTTGAAGTCTGTGTTATCTGAATAACATGTCTTAGCACAGTAATTATTCACTGAAAACAGATAATTTTTCATTAGCCAATACATAAAACGACTATAAACACTATTTGCCTTTGTTAGAAAGAAATAGAGAACTGTAGTGAAGAAATTATGGATTCTAAAGATTATCAGCACAAGATATGCTATAAAGGCATTTGGAAAGCTACAGGATAAAGCATCCTTTAGTCCACTTGATGTGAAGTTTTGATGAAACACTGAGAAATAAAGATGAATCCAGAAAGGAGCTTCCTGATTATAGGGAGTATTTTCCTTAATATGGCTCATGTAGGGAATCTCAATGGAATTGCCAGGCTGAGAAATTAAAAGATGATAGAAATCGATCTATACTGAATATTTAATAATTTAAAAAGACACTCTTTCAACCTTTATCATAATGATGGCAATTGCTGTGGCTTATACCTGAGATAGCCAGAGGCAAGGAAGAAAGATCTCTCCAACTTGACAAATAGTGACAGAAAAGGACTGAGAAGCCATTCCTTACTTGCACCTCACTCCATCAATACACTAAAAGTGACTGGCTACATTTTCTAAATAGCTTAAAATTGAAGCACATGTCTATGACAGTCATTCTTGAATCCCTTATATTGGATCTCCATGCTGAACACAGAAAAAGCAATGGTTGCCATATTTATTCCTCACTTTATGTTAATCCATGCTAAGGAAATTGAGATGGTTTATTGAATCCACTTAATATTTCTCAAATCAGAGTTTTGTACCTTGAAGTTGTTGGAGAGAGAAATCATTCTCATCACAATGAGATAAATTCATCATCTAAACTCCTTATTCAAAATGAATACTCAACTTCCAAAATCCATTTTGTTAGAAAGCTGTGTTGAAAGAACATTTCTGGGAAAAGAAACTGCCAGACCAATCCATGTGGATAAATTGATGTCTTTGTTGTCTTCTGGTATGAATATAAAACTAAAAAATACCTCGACCATTATTCACAAATTTACCGATAAACACAAAATTATAATTAATACAAGCTAGGATTCAACAAGAATAATTTATTTCTTTAGTTTATGGAAATATTCTAGACTCAAATAGTTTTAATGAGGTGCTCATTATCTACTTTACATTTTGCAGTTAGTGCACAAATACAGAAGGGAATCTCCTACTGTTGATTTAATTACTTTCTGGGCATTTTGGATACCTTTGGAAAATCACAAGTGTGAGCAAAATGGGCATTTAATGCTATAAAATACAACATTGATTGCTTTTTCTCAACAGATGTAACATTAATCCTTTCTAAGTCTTGTATTTATCTTACAACTTACAGAAAGTAGTCTTACTCTTCATCACTTCTGTCCAGAACTCCTAAGAATAGAACAACTTGTTCTCACACAGCATCTCAACACTGCTTGACTCAACTTTACTTTTTTTGTTTACTACTTTGCTACACTATAATTTTCTGTGTGCATGTGGCACTGTGCATGAGTTTTGTGTTGTGGCATATGTAATTGTTGGTATCTGTTTGCTCACATATGTGCACAGGTTCATGTGCCCACATGTTGTTTATACAATTGGAATCCAGATATGGATGCGGGTTGCCTTTTCCTGACTTCTCTTCATATTGGCACTAGATTCTAACTCAAACTGAAAATGAGGCTCATGAATTCAGCTAAGCAGTGGTGACAGGATCCTGATATAGCTGTCTCCTGAGAGGCTCTGCCTGAGCCTGATACATAGGTAGATGGTTGCAGCCAGTCATTAGACTGAGCATGGGATCCCCTACGGAGTTATAGAAAGGATTTAATAAGGATCTGAAGGGGTTCGAAACTCCTACAAAGAACAATATCAACCCACCAGAACCCCTAGAGCTGCCAGGGACTAAACCATCAACCAAAAAGTACACCTGGAAGGACCCATGGCTTCATCAGCATATGCAGCAGAGGATAGCCTTTTTGGACATCAATAGGAGAAGAGGCCCTTCGTCCTGTGAAGGCTTGATGCCCCAATGTAGGGGAATGCCTGGGTAAGGATGTGGGAGTGGGTATGTGGGGAGGGAGAACCCTCACAGAAGCAGGGGGAAGGAGGATGGGATAGCAGGTTTCTGGAGGGGAAACCAGGAAAGGAAATAACATTTTGAAATGTAAATACACAAAATAGCCAATAAAAACATAAGATGAAAGAGAATTCATCTAAACAGGTTAGACAAAGAGATTCAGGCCTCTTCCTGTCAACTAACACTATCCCTCATCCCTACCACAACCACCTGTCATTTCTGCACCCCCACTGCAGCACATACTGTCATGCCCAGCTTTGTTTCCATTCCAAATGATTTTCCCTTTCCCAGTTCCACCTCCCCCTAGTCCCATAAGCCCTCTTCTCTTCCCCAGTTCCCCAATCAGCCCTCTCCCACTCCTCTGTCCTAGTAATCCCCTACAATGCTTCATCAAGCCTTTCCAGAACCTGGGCCCTCTCCTTCCTTCTTCTTGGGAATGATTTGATATGTTGTTTGTGTTTTGGGTATAGTGCTCAATAAAATTCTTGCCAACTGAATCCAAGAACACATCAAAACAATCATTCACCATGATCAAGTAGGCTTCATTCCAGGGATGCAGGGATGGTTCAATATATGGAAATCCATCAGTGCAATCCACTACATAGACAAACTCAAAGGAAAAAAACCACATGGTCATTTCATTAGATGCTGAAAAAGCATTTGACAACATTCAGCATCTTTTCATCTTGGAAAGAACAAGAATTCAAGGCCCATACCTTAACATAGTAAAAGCAACATAGAGCAAACCAGTAGTTCAGCTTTTACTCTGAGGTCTATGGTTCTTAAGCTTGAGAGTCAGTGGAGCTTTTTACTGTCTGAGTCTCAGTTCAGCTACATTTCAACCATGTGTGTGTTTTAAGGAGTTCCATTTGGGGACTACCTACTGGGAAAGGTCCTGTTTGTTCTCTTTTGCTCTCTCTTGTTGCTTCTAATCCAGATATTGGACAATTCATGCTTCTAAGAGTTCAGTGAACAGCAAACTTTATTTCGAAGCCACTGTGGGATGAATCATTTAGAATTTGGGATTTAGCCAGTGAAAATAAGACTAGGCTTGTCTGCAGAATTCTTTCAGGCCTGTGTTATTTTATAGACACTCGTCTAGTAAGAATTAACCTAATGAATACACTTAAAGTACAATGCTAAAATGACTGTTTTGGTGGTACATATTCTAAAAGAAAAACATACTAAATCACTAGGATTATTATATGAGTATAGAAAGGGTAGACACCAAGACTTTATTCCCCTTGTGCATTATTTATTTAAAGTACTGAATGTTGATATAGGTAATTTCTACATTCAGGCCACACAGAAAACCCATAAACCTCTAATTTTTATATGTCAATCCTCTCCCCATTCATCGAATTATGTACATTTTATTATGCCCAATTGTTAAGTTGTAAATAATGTAAACAGTCAAATTACAGTAATTGGATGATCATATGAGCAAAAGGCAATATAAACAGAATATAATTGGCATTTCAATTTATCTATGTTTTAAAATGTTGACTTTTCTGGCTTTGCATACACAGCAGTTTAAAAGGTTCACAGATTTTAAAGTTTCAAAATGAGTTCACAGAAATACAACAGTTATTCTAGCCTTAACTTGGCAGCCTCTACACCAATTATCTTTAGATCATGTGAATTGGAAGACAATTTGTCACCCATAAAAATTCATAATAAGCCTGAAGTGGTCCCACTGTTAACCCTAGAGTCTAGTGTTAACCCTAGGGGGGAAAAAACTATGATGCAAAAGAAGAGCTAATAACAAAGACAAAAATCATGCTAATTTTCAGAAAAGCAAAATGGTTTCTGAAGGGAAAAAAAAATCACAGCTACAACCTAATGTGGCTGAGGTACACTGGCTCTACACAGGAGAGCTATCAGACCGAGGTACACTTGACTGCCTCTACAGAGCAGCTCCTCCCTTTCCATAGGAAACTTCAAAGGCTCGATACCAAGTCCATTTCCTCTCATAGTAATTTGATACTCTACTCCCCTCTTTACCCAAAGACAGCTATTTACTAATTCTACAGAACATTTTGATGCAAAACTAAAGAGGATTGAGGACTCTAGTACAGTGTTATTGCTGCAGTAGGTTTTAATACGAGCATTTTCCTGTGTTGGTTTCTTCTTTTAAAGTCTGTCTTGTTTTGTGATAATGTTTGTGTTTGCCTGTTTAACTTTTTGCGAGAGAGGGGGATGGAGAGGGAGAAGGAAAGAAGGGGAGAGGGAGGGAGAAGAGAGAAAGGGAGAAAGAGGGCATGTAATTTATATGCTTCAGTACCTGGAAAAGATCTGGGAGGAATTGGAGGAGTGGAAACATGAACAGAACATATTGTATAAAAAATATTTTTAAAAAAGAGCACTTTCTATGACAATAATATTGCTCCAAAGAAAATAATAGAAATTACAATAAATTAGGAATTAAGATTTTATTTATGCACAATTTTTATAATTTAATACAAATTTTAAATTGTAATACAAATTTTAAACTACTTACGAGTCTGTAATAAAGCTGTGCTGGAGTTTCAGGTCTGTAACACAGCTTCTCCATGCTCCCATTCTGGCTTTCTGGCCTGTATGCTACTCTTCCTGATTGTGAACTGTTCCTCCTGTCTGTGTGCTGCTCCTTCTGCCTGTGTATTGCTCCTCCTGCTTGTATGCTGCTCAGGAGTGTGAATACAGCACACATACAGCTTTAATGGTTTTTACCGAAATGTGAAATTTACACAAAACCCAAGCTACCCATTGCAGGATCATTCTCCTGACAGGTTAGTTATAGATGAAGATTTTTAAAGTTCTGTGGCCAAACCTTCTAGCTCTTTCACGGTGTTTGCTTTTCTTTTCATTCTCTTTTCAAATTATGATTGCCCCATATTGATGATACCCAACTGGAGCTGAGAGAAAACAGCTCCATACTGGTAAATCTTCATTTAAGGCTCCTTTGGCATCAAAGGAAGATAGCATTACATGAGGTTAATTGTTCAAAATGTCTCTGCAACTTGATATTCATATTTGAATGGACATGAAGGTTTTGATTTGTTTGTTTATTTTTATTTGTTATTTAAATTTGAGGAAGCCATAAGAATATCTTGAACAGAGTTGAATCTATGACATTTAGTTCCTTTACAGTTACTGAAATAGAAAAACCTTTATACTGCTCAGAATTTTGCAGAACTATTTTCTGCACCCTTTTAGTGAGGACTGCTATTTCTAATTTTAATGTCAACCTCCACTCTAAAGCACCAGGCTCTTTGCAGTGTAAGTTTCAAAGGAGGCTGATTCTGCACCACCTTATTCATCATCACACTCCAATGAAATTTTATCAACAAAAAAATTCTTCCTCACAAAATAGGTTGAATATAAATTAAGAAATTAATGAAAATATTGAATATTTGACATTATTTTGTGATGTAAACACATTTTAGTGAAGTTCAGTTATGCAATAATACATACATACATACATACATACATACAAAATGATTTTTTCCAAAACCCAAAAAGAATGGACTCAGAAGATTTTATAACATGTCCAATTTGCTGTAATATACCTATAGAGGATAAATACAATGTTTTTAAAACCATTTTTCTATTGAATTAAGCTGCATTTCATATAACATTGGCCACAAATTAAATAAACCCATATTTTTCAGACAAAAAAATTCTTTTTTTTTATTGGATATATTCTATATTTACAATTCATTTCCCTTTTTCTGGTTCCCCACCCCCAAAGGTCCCACATGCCCTTTTCCCTCCCCCTGCTCCCTCATCCACCCCCTCCCACCTCCCTGTTCTTGTACTCCCCCACAATGATGCTTTGGTCCATTCTAGCACCAGTATCCACTCCGTTCTTCTTGTCAGACATCACTTGGTATGTGATTTATGTCTTTGGTGTTCCAAGATTCTAAGCTAATATCCACTTATCAGTGACTGCATACCATGGGTATTCTTTTGAGACTGGGTCACCTCACTTAGTATGACGTTTTCCAGCTCCATCCATTTCTCTAAGAATTTCATGAATTCATTGTTTCTAATGGCTGAATAGTATGCCATTGTGTATATATACCACATTTTTTGTATCCATTCCTCTGTTGAGGGACATCTGGGTTCTTTCCAGCTTCTGGCTATTATAAATAAGGCTGCTATGAACATAGTGGAGCATGTATCCTTATTGCATGCTGGGGAATCTACTGGGTATATTCCCAGGAGTGGTAAGGCTGGGTCCTCCGGAAGTATCATGTCCAGTTTTCTGAGGAACCGCCAGACTGATTTCCAGA
The DNA here is from genome assembly GCA_964023405.1 of Apodemus agrarius. Classification (NCBI taxonomy): domain Eukaryota; kingdom Metazoa; phylum Chordata; class Mammalia; order Rodentia; family Muridae; genus Apodemus; species Apodemus agrarius. The sequence goes on from OZ030014.1 coordinate 29,150,753, forward strand.
GTGGTTGTACCAGCTTGCATTCCCACCAGCAGTGGAGGAGTGTTCCTCTTTCTCCACATCCTCGCCAACACCTGATGTCTTCAGAGTTTTTAATCTTAGCCATTCTGACTGGTGTGAGGTGAAATCTCAGGGTTGTTTTGATTTGCATTTTCCTAATGACTAATGATGTTGAACATTTTTTAAGGTGTTTCTCAGCCATCCGAATTTCTTCAGGTGAAAAGTCTCTGTTTAGCTCTGTACCATTTTTGGATAGGGTTATTTGGTTTTCTGGGGTCTAACCTCTTGAGTTCTTTGTATACATTGGATATTAGCCCTCAAGACAAAAAATTCTTATGTAATCTTTTATTATAACTATTATCCTACATTGGGAAACCATGAGTTCTGTTTTCCTCACATTTTCTGGTTTAAATCCTTCTTGAGATCAAATAACTATAAAGCAAGCATGGTGTAATTTTGACTATGGGTTTTCTTCATTTTTCTGTTAATTCAGATGATTATGTTGAACTTGATGCTGACCCCTGAGGGCACCTTGATGACATCTGGTCCTTGCTTGTGTCTCCACCAATTTGCCCAAAAGAAGAGGTTGTGTCTTTTCTAAAATGACTGTCCCATATGAAATTCTTGAATTCACACCTGTTGTTGGAAGCACAGAGCCTGTGTAAGACTCACCTTATAAATATTCAATCATAGATGGGAGTGGACACATATCACCAATCTCAACCCAAGAAGAGTTAATAGTAATCAATGGATGCTGGAGGAGATATAATTTTTCCCTTATGATTTAGCCATTAGTGTTATGCATGGTCTGGTGGATATTGCAACACCCATGCCAACATAAATAGCTTTGGTTAATCCTAATAATTCACAAAACAAAAGTGAAGAAAACAAACCAACAAAACTCTAAAACTACACTGCACATAAAAGAAATGAAAATGTGATGTAGACTTAGTAGGTAGTATGGGTAAACTGGAGGGATGAATGTCACCAGAATGCATAATATATATAATAAAATAAGTTAGCACCCCACCACTGCACAATCTCCGCTTACCTGTGACATGGTCAGACTCCAGTTCATTCCCTTGCATGTAAATCCAACAAGGCCAATGTCAAGGATCCAGCTCTCCACCTTGTTTTCTGATCTTGAATGTGGATTTGAAAAAGTGCTTCAAGTTGACTTCTAATACCCGTAGTTGTGAGCCAGAGAAACTCTTTCTCTCATAAATTGCCTTTTTTTTCCAGACCATTTTGTCATAGAAACAGGAAAACAAACTAAGAAAAACACCAAAACCTGTTTTGAAAAAAATAATGATAATTGTTAGTCATGACTTTTCTCTGCTTTATATGTATTAATGTAACACTTTCTCAAGAAAAGTGAGATAGATATTAATATCAATTCTATTGTTCTTAATGGGATAATGAGCAAGATAGGAGCCACAAATACTTAGCAATCCACAAAAGATGATAGATGTTTAGCACTACCCAATCCTGTATGAAACTGCTGCAACTACTCTCATAAATATTGTAAACATTCTTTAAAAACATAGAAGCATTCTAATGCAGGAAATGATTATGATTAAGAAGAGCCTTGTGTTTCCTTATAATGGGTTACCAATGAAAAGATTATTCTATTTAGTTACTGTATCAATATCTAACTAAAGAATTCAAACTGTTCTGGAGGGTTTGTCAGAAAATTGGAAATACTTCTACCTTAAGGGCCAGCTATACTTATCCTGGGCATACACCCAAAAGGTGATCCACAATTCTGAGAAGGAGAGAACTGGTGGTTAACATCATTTGGAATATAAATTAATTAATTAACTGATTGATTGATTGACTGATTTAAAAATACCTTTATGAGTTTACAGTAAATAGCTCAAAACAGGTGGAACTAGAAAAAATCATCAATACGTTACTGAAATTTAAGCTAACCTGTAGGAATACATAGACTCCACACATTCTAAAGCTTCAGAGAAAGATTTAGAAGAACTCACACACAATTGCACCAACAATAAAAAATATAGATAGAGAGTAATAAATTATCACATTTTATTTGATTTTGAACCTAGACAGAGTCTTTTGACAAACAGTATGTCCACTCAAATTATATGGCCATTGACAATGATTCAAATATTTTGCAGCCTAAATCTATTATTTACTCAATTCAAAGGATGTAAGTTAAGAGTTATGTCAAACTTGCACATATATCTCAAACAAGTCCCTTGAAGAACCAACTGAATCATATCCTTCAATCTATGATCCTAATATACCATGTCAACAAATATGAATTTATAATTATAAAGTTATGCCAAGTACGTAAAAGAATAGCTGTTGCCATGGATGAGAATCAACAGAAATACTAGAAAACATACTAGATTTGCAAAAGTAAATTTATGTTGAAGAAATCAAAGTGAATTGAAAGTTTAAAACTTGGAATTAAGGACTACAAAAAATAAACTATATATTTTGTGAATATATATTGTGTGCCTATATCTACTGTGCATATATATATGTGTAAATGTAAACACATACACAAATATATATATATATATGTACATATATACATATGTATATGAGCTACAAAATGATGCAAAGATTAATGTTAACTTTATTCAAGGCTAAACAGAATTTTGACTGGATGAAGATAATGGTAATGGGGGAAAGTTTGGGAAAATATCACATAAAATGGCACTAAGAGATTAGAAGTATGGGACTGAGGAAATGTCTCTGATATTCTGAGTATAATTCCTGGGATGCACATGGTAGAAGTATAGAAATAACTACTGAAAGTTGCTCTCTGATATCTGCAGGCATATAACACTGCATACAAATTAATGTAATAACAACTTACCAAAATAAATGAAAAACATGAAAGAAAGTGCAACACATGGGAAAAATATCACAAAAAATTTCAAATTATAGTTAAAACACATTTTAAAAGAAATCTGAGGAAAAATGTAGAAGTTATCTTTTCAAGAGCAGGGCTTCAGACTTTAGTAAAACTAACCAAAATGATGACGGACATCTGGAAGAGTAAAGAATCCCAAACCCTTTGTAGTAAAGAAACTGGTTATTTAAAACTTCTTGGAAAAAACTGTAAACTAAGATGATCTTAGTGATTGTTAAGGAAATACAGTGATTATAATAACAAATCCTAAAGTGATTATATCAAATAGAAACTTGAAATCTTTAAAATTTGGAGAACACCTGCAGTTTATGGTAGCTATTGCCAAAAAAAAAAAAATTACTGAGAAAGGGTTGTTTCAGAACACATGCGAAAGGCTTTGCTGAGACATTTCACCCAATGCCATACAGAAGGGCTTTTCTATACATATCACTCCAAGTGTAAGCATGGGAGAGCTGGCTCTGCCACTTGTCTGCATCATGGTGACATGAGCAAGGAAGAAATGCCCCCTTACCTCTTACCACCTTTAGCAAACAAGAGAGGTGGTCCCAAGTTCATCAGAGCAGGAGAACTGGCCCTGCCCCTCACCTGCTGTACAACCTGAAGGAGCAGATCCTGCACTAGAGAGCTAGCCCTGAAAGTGGGGGTTGTGTTTGAGCAAGCCCTGAGAATGTGAGTGTGAGCAAACAGGCCCTACTGTGTGGTAGCATTAGCAATGAAGAGATCTCCTCCATTTTACCCATATTACCAGCAGTGGGCCAGAGAGGTGGTCCTGAGAGGGAGAGTAGGTGAGCCAACCCTGCCTTTACTGGTCAGTGAAGTAGAGCTGACTCTGATGTCTGAGGTGTGGGTGAGCTAAATCTGAGGCCCTGCAACTTATCTGCCATGCAGCAGCATAGTCAAGGGAGAGATGCCCTCCCCCTCTGTCACCCCTTGCCATATATGGTAGGTAGGAGAACTGGTCCTGGGTCATGAAAGCAGGATAGCTGTCCCTGCCTCTTACCTGCTGTAATACTCAGTAGAGCAGGCCCTGCACCTTGCCTGAGCAGCACAGTACAACTCGCCCTGGATGTAGGGGGTGCAAGTGAGGTTTCCCCGCCTCTTGTCTACTGGGAAGTATCTCAGAAAAAGGAGAGATGCCCTCCTGGCCTCCCAGGTGGGAGAGAAGGCTCTAGAGTCATGAGAATGGAAGAACTGGTCTTGTCCCTCACTGGCTGAAGCACTCCCTCCATCTTTCATTTGCAGCAGGGCAGATCTATCCCTTGATGGAAGGATTGCAGGTAAGCCGCCTTAAGGGCAGATTTGTGGAAGAACCCTTAGGCTGACCAGCTGGATACCTCTCTGGCTCAGTTCCAGGGCTTTGAATTGGCCAGCCCCCAACATCTACCCCACTGATAAACTGCAGGAGTGTCTGAAAGGGCCATTCCTACAATGCCAAAACTACAGGGTCTTCATGACAGAGGGCAATCTGAGAAGGGTCCCAATGAGGTCTCAGCATTGATAGCATAGCAGAAGCCACAGGCCTTGCACCAGACCAACTAGTCATTGCAATGAACATTTGCAAGCAAAATATTGTGGACAAAAGTGTTTTCTGTAAAATACACTACAGCTTCCACAATGATATATTTTCTTCTCTATTGGGAGAGAGAATTGCAAGTGTGGAAGGCAGGTATGAGAAGGGAGATGGGTGGGATTGTTGTGTATCATGTGAAATTCACAAAGAACCAATACAAAGGTTTTTTTTAAGTGCTTTCTCAGCTTCCTGATTTTGACACTCACAATGTCTACTATCTGCTTGCTTGCCTCTAGCCCAGTACGATAGAATTTTACCTCTCTGAAACCAATTGCCAGAATTAAATCTTTTCTCCCTTTAATTGCCCTTATCAATGTTTTATAAAAGAAACAGAAAAGTAACTAATACAAAATGTGTACTGCTCTTTTAGAGTCCCCAACTTTGCTTCCTAGAATGCACATAAAGAGGCTCACAACCATCTGGATCTCCACCCCCAGGAGAGCTGCCATAAGAACCTGCACATCATTCACATACACACACACACACACACACACACACACACACACACATCATCATCATCATCATCATCATCATCATCATCATCATCACCACCACCACACCACCACATCACACACAACTAACACTCCAAACTCCCCACACATACACTCATATACACACCACACATACCACACAAACACAATCATACACCACATATATACTTTATGCAAAACACACACTACATATATACCACACACACATATTTACATGCATACCATACACACATACCACACCCTATCACACATACCACATACTCCATACTCATACCACATTCACTCACTCACACACATACACAGACACATACACTATATATAATATGCCATATTACGCACACCAAATACACCACCTCACACATACATACCACAGGGGCACACACACACACACACACACACACACACACACACACACACCTATAACATGCAATTAAATAAATATTTATAAACACAACACATAGTAATAGTTAATAGTAACTAGTTTGGGTTTGTAACAGACAGTGGTATTATGTATAGTCACAGTAACAAGACTCCTCATTCCTACCCTTCAGGTTCTTTCTCCACCTTTCCATTACTTCTACCTGTGATTTTCTGTCTGTCGATTTTTGTTTGTTTGTGCTTTAGTATCAGTCTAAGAATAAAGAAAGGGAATAACTAGACTAATCAATAACAGATTCTCAGAATCTTCCAGTGGTGTATAAAGGGGTCAATATTGTACTAAATATTGATTTGATGAAAACTATTAAAAGAATATGAATCTCCTAATGCAGTAGGGAGGAAAGTGCAGTAATAACTTCAATCGCTTTTAAAGTCATGCAAGAAGAAAGGAACACTTTTAAGAAAAAAAATAAAACAATTAATTCAAGCCAAATAGAGCCTTGCAAAATGAAACTGTCAAAATCAAGTTAACTTATGTCACCAACAGCAGGAACCTTGACAGAATAAAATAATTGTGTTTCAGTAGAATTTTGTCTCCGTGTCTTTCTCTTTCATGTGCACACAAATGTAGACATAGAGGTAAAATGGAAAATTCTGGTTGGGTCATGTGGTCCAGACTCATGTGTTTTGCTGAAGAAAACCCACAATAGGACATGTAAAGTTTGGAGAGTGTACGTAGTTTTGGCTTGCTTGCTTAGCTAGTAATGCAATGCTTTGCAGACTCAAGTCTTTGATGATCTTCATGAGGCATGGCAGAGAAGTCCTGGCATTCTAGTTGGTTCTGGTCACTCCTGTTGATTCATGCCAATTCAGCAGAAGCCTGCCTGTTTCTGCTAGATCATGCCAGCACTGCTGATTTGTGCTTGGTGACACATTTAAACTGGACTTTTGGTATCCTGACACTGCAGAACTCACTGCTGGTAACTAACAATGGTAATTGGAATCCCCACCACAAAGAACTAATTCTAAATAGATTGACATCCCCTTGTCCTATTTACTACCTTTTCTTCTCTACCTCTGGATAGTTGGGTCCAAAACCTTTGAGACCCTTATTAAAGGAGATTTGGAAAAATCTAAGCCTACATAGAGGCATGCAGCAAGGTTAATAAGATGCAAGAATCTGTTATCCCTATTCTTTTTAAATTTTGTAGAAGAATTTTCCCTGCCCAATCACTTTAAATATCAATACAACAAGAAGCCTGTGGTTGGACAGGGAAAATGAAGGCAGCGTGAAGAGTTGCAGAGACTGAGATGGAGGAGACAGGTAGAGAGAAGGAAACAAGATGGAGGACAAACCAGATTCTTCAGATTCAGCATGGCTTTAAATAGCCACAGGTAGAAATAACATCATATAGGGATAGAATAATTGGGGTGACTTGTCTAATCTAGGTGGGCAGCTTGTACCATTATCAATTGACTTTGAAATTATTGTGTGGGCATCTTGTGAATTGAGAATTTATTGATATATAAATCTGACTGATTGATTATAAATTTCTAGAGTTTTGATTTTGCGGATTACTGGGAATTGTGACAGTTAACTATAAGGTGGGCGGTCTTTGCATGGGGCTGGCATGGCAGCAACCAGCCAAGGGCACTCAGGAGCTCCGGACCTCAGAGCCTGCCAGGATGAGACTACGCTGCTATAGCCATGTGGCCTGCTGGTGCCTGGTGTAGTATGGTAACTTATTATTCTTTTTAATATTTTCCACAACATAATTTTTATTTTTTAATTCATTTTATATCCCAATCACAATCCCCTCCCTCATTTCTTTTCAGGCTCCCCCTTACAAATTCCTCCCCCATTGCTTTTTCCCCTACTCCACATAGAATGGAAATTTCCTTTGTGTACCACCCCACCCTGTAGCATCTAGTCCCAGCAGATCTAGACACATCTTGTCCCACTGAGGTCCAACCAGACAGTCCAAGTAGTGGGAAAGGGGACCCAATGGTGGGGAACAGAGATCAAAACATTTCCAGCTCCACTTGTTAGGGGGCCCACATGAATTCCAAGCAGCACATTTGCTACAAATGTATAGGGGTCTAGGTCTAGTGCCTGCATGTTCCACGGTTGGTAGCTCAGTCTGTGAGTCCCATGGCCCCAGGATTAGTTGACTGTAGGTCTTGTAGTTTCTTTGACCCCTCCAGCTCACTCATTCCTGTCCCTTACTCTTCCACAACACATCCCACCCTCTGCCTGATATTTTGCTGTGGGTATCTTTATCTGGCTCCATCTGATCCTGAATGAATCCTCTCAAGAAAGAGTTATGCTAGGTTCTGAATGCAAGCATAGCAGATTATTAATAGTGCGAGAGGCTGGTTCTCTCACATGGGATGTGTCACAACTTGGGGCAGTGATTGGTTGGTTCCCTCAGTCTCTGCTCCACCTTTATCTCTGAACATGTTTTAGGCAAGACAAATTTTGGGTAGAAGGTTTTGTGGGTGGACTGACAGCCCCACTCCTTCCTCTAGAAGTCCTGCCTGGCTAGAGGAGGTGGCCATTTCAGTCCTTATATCTCCATCTGGTAGGATGCTAGGGTTACCTCATAGAATCCCTATAGCCTCTCTATCCCAGGCCACTAGCTAGTCAACAGAAATGGCCCTATGCCTGCCTGATTTCATCCTCACTCCCAGCCCTCACTTACTCTCCCTCTCCCCACACCTTATGGCCATCCCTGCTCTCCTCCTTAATTAACTTACTTATGGAGGTGGAGGGCAGAGTAGTATACATTGATGCCAGTTCCCCAGAAACCAGAAGAGATCACAAAACCATATGAAGCTGGAGTTAACAGATTGTTGTGAGCAGCCTGATAGGAGTGCTACTAAATGAACTCAGATCCTCTAGTTGTACAGCAAGTTCTCTTAACCACACAGGCATCTCACCAGCCCACACTTATTTTTTCCATCCTGCTTCAGTTCTTTCTAACTTATGTTAGGATAACCAGATCTTTTTTTATTATCTATATTCTTTGTTTACATTCCAATGGCTTTCCCCTTTCCCAGTTCCCCCTTCACCATATGTCCCCTAAATCCTCTTCCCTCTGTTGAACTAGTTAACTCTGAATTCTGAGCTAAATACTGAGGATGATTAAACAGCAAATTAAGAAAACATGCAGGTTTTTTCACCCAGGGTGCCCTATTGAGCCCTGGAAAACCTCTGTTTAGAATTTATTTTCTATAGGTCATGCTCTATGTTAGAAATATGACAAGGAGCAGCATCAGCTTGGGGAGGGATTCCTGAGGAAGGAGTGTTTGGGAGTGGGGAAAGAACGGTTCAAAATCAATCTGGGGTACAACTTGACAACTCTGGAGTGTGCTCAAGATGGCTCCCTAGACAGTTCTATCTTGCTAGAAAAAATTCTCAAAGGTCTCTGGATAGCTCATTGGTTTTCTGACTGAAGTCAGAAAACACATTAGAAAAAAGAATTCTTGAGTAAACCACAGTCAGATAGCACATCAGACAAATTCTAAAAGGAACTGCTATCGCTCTATAGACAGCTCATGTCTTGCAGACCTAAAAGGCCACACTTTTATTTACATATCAGTTGAATGGTTTACCTGGGTTCTCTTTTGTTTATTGCATGAAATTACATTTTATGACCTTAGCCCCTTGATTCTTATAAAGAGACAGCAAGTACATTTTTTTGTAGTATAGCAAATGAACTCAGAGATCTGCTCACCTTTTGTAAGCACAAATAATAAATTTATCTGGGAGGGATCCTGCCCTGAGATTAGCATTCCTACCATATCTGGACCTAAACTCACTCTGTCCCAGGCTGACCTTGATCTCAGATATCTGCCTGCCTTTGTACATTTCTGACAAGTTGGTTCATTAGTGCAGCTGCCTTTGTTCTTTTAGGTCCATAAATCCTCTCATATAATTCATATTGCATTTCCTGCATTTAGATTTTTTTCTTATATTTTGCATAGATAAGTCACATAGCATGTATCTTAGGCTAGGGCAGTCATTGCTTGGTTCCTTCAGTCTCTGCTATATCTTTATCTCTGAACATTTTTTTGGCAAGACAAATTTTGGGTTGAAATATTCTTCAACCTGTAGGTTTAGCTTGAGGATTTATTTCTGATTGAATTTGTAGGACTAAAACTCGTAGAGTCTTTCCATTGCTATTTCTGTGCTTAACTGTCATTAATCAGTGTTGTTTATATTCTTATATTTTACATACTTGATAAATAATACATCCTTTAATTCATGTTTTCAGAGTTCTTTCCCACAGCCTTCAGGGCTGTCCTGAAGGTCACAGCATTTACCATTTTGCTAAGAAATGCATTCTTGCCTCTGAGACTCGGGCTGTTTCTAATTATTAGGGAGTTATTAACCTTAACAGAGAGAACATTCCCCTAAAGGGAAACATGAAAATATACACATTATTATACAAATAAGCTTTATACCTAGCAACTCATACCCCACTACCTCTGCTCCAGGGGTGGAAACTGTGTCATTCCTTCCTGTCTGCCTGGCAGGACTTGGCAGAAATATGCCCTGTGTCATCCCAAGAAATGAGGCCAAGGCCACCTGTACAGGTGATATTATCATTTTTATCACTATTATCACTATATTTCACATAGTGGAATAAAATATAAAAACATTCAGTATCTCATATGGACATGATGTCTAACTCAAGAAAGTGTACTGATCAAGATGAGCTAGAGATGATTCAGAGTACATGCGGTATAAAGAGCAATTCATTACAGAAGCCATGATACTTGGCCTTCAAAAGATATGGAAAATCCTTGTGAAAATGTAGAGTGATAAAGAGGATGTAGTAAACAAAGTACACAGCTTAATACATTTCAGAGTATAAACACTCAATGCCAACTCTGTTGAGAAGCAGGTGCTGTATTGAAAATAGTTATGACAAAACACAGAAGATAGGATAACTTCACTAAATAAATTAAATTTGGCTTATAATTTATGAGGTTGAATGTGTAAGACCATTGGGTTGACCTCAGAGGAACTTCAATCAATACTGACAGCAGAACATGTGTGTAAGCAAAGATCACACTTTGAAACAGGAAATCAAAAATGAATTGGGCACCAATTTGTTCTTATACCAAATTATTATTATTGGTAGAGCTCAGAGGTCCCATGAAGGTTATCTTAATGCCTCCCAAGGGAAGCTCCCCTAGGTATTTAAAAACCTTGTTCAAGACTCCATAGCCTCTCAGCACTGCCACACTGGAGAGAACAGGCTCTCAGTTCAAGAACGCTTAGAGTGCACACTTAAGCCTGTTGTTAAGAATAAAGTCTTTCATAAGTCAGCATGGAAATTAAAGGATAGGTAGTGTCCACCCATGAAGAAATGCTCGAAAACTGAAATTGCTCTGTGCTATTCCTCTTGTGGCAGAATCTAACTGTTCTTTTAAGCACTGGATCAATGTACATTCTCAATTTAGTTCCAGTCTTCTAGTAGTGATTAATGATAGTTAAACACAGGAGCAATAATGGAAAAACTCTATGAGTTTTAGTCTTACGAATTCAATCAGAAATAAATCCTCAAGCTAAACCTTCAGGTTGAAGTGGAGCTTTGCAAAATTATAATTTATGAAGGCTGGCTCTTGCCAGTTACCTTTAAGTCCAGCTGATTGAATTTACAATTCCCCAAATGTTTCCAGTAAACGAAATTCATATAACAATACACTTTTATATTTCCTCTGAAATTTACAGAAAAGCACATTTATAACCATTTTTCATAGCTAACAATGGTTTTGTAAGTTCTGACTCTCTTCTTCTTGCAAGAGTAATTCAAAAGAATCATTTTATCATGTGTGTGTTTGCTCAGATTTACAAATGCTATAAAAAAAGTTGTCTTTATAGAATTTTCCATGAACAAAGATTTTACAGTCTCTTCAGGGGGAAATATTGCATATAAGAGCTAATTTTATTCAACTCTGGAGAATAAAAATTAAGTGAATTATCTTTATAAGTGCTGTAGTAGCACCTAAATTTGAAGAAATATTTAGGCACCCATGTTCATTGTGAAACGAGAAACAGGAGGACATGACTTTTCCTACAAAGTAGGAAAAGTATGCTGGGATCATTAGAGATGATCCAGTGTTTGATAGTCCAAGCTTCAAATAGCTCTTCACTCCTGCATTACGAATTCCTGCATTTCACAACACAGGGAGAGCAACAACAACAACAAGAACAACAACAACAACAATAACAACAACAACAACAAAACAGTGGATAATGAAAGCCCCAGGGACGCAGGCATTTTGATACCCTCTGATCTCAGAATGGATATATACCAACACCATGTATTTCAAGGATCTCAGATCTTAGAGATGTAGATAACCTTGAAGGAAAGTCCTTTATACATTTAATGAGATGATAATTAATTCTGATGACAGATTTGAGTAATTAATAAAAACCTAAAGGTTTACTCTGAAAGATTTTACTAATAACAATGTTGGAGGAAATAAATGTTTATTAATCTTTGAATAGAAATAATTATATATATGTGCGAGCACATCTTGTGGAACTCAGGAAATATATACTGATAGATGCTGAGAGTAAGATAAATGGTCTTCTCAAGAGATGAGCACTCCAATTTATATGTGTGTGTGTATGTTTATATGCAAGTATATGTGTGTTTATACTTATGTCTGTATGTGTATGTATGTATGTATGTGTGTGTGTCATATGTATATTATATAGTTATATAGTATGCACATATATAAGCACTTGTATATATGTAACAATATTTAAAAAATAAGGCAATGTATCTAAGAAAGATCAAGAGGTACATTGGAATTGTTGCAGGGAAGAAAGGAAAGAGGAAACTGATATAATCATATTATAATTAAATTGTACATCTTATAAAAGCATTTGAAATGACAGTCACTAATACTAATTTAAAAGGTTATAGATATAATTATTACAAATATCTAAGAGCTATTACACCCTGATTAAATTTAATCTTTGGGGGTGGAAGGCAAATCATTATAAAGTTTAGAGTCCCCTGAGTTGTTTCTAATACAAAATGAAGTTGAGATCCAACTGAGTTTTAACTAAGATCCTTTATAGAGAAGATCTATTAATTTTAGGTATGAGGCAATGGTACCACATTCACTGCTTTCTTGTGTCATTTGCTAATGTTTTTTCCTTGAGAAATGAGATAGTCCTACTGAGAAGAAACATATGCAAACCGTGAGGTGGTGAAACTCAGGAAATTCCTAGATCCCTCTTTATAAGCTACTTCATATGTCAATGATCAGTCAAGTGGTGTCCATGAGATTCATATAGTAGACACCTTCAATTAGCCATTAATCAGCAGCACCCTATCATGAACTGGAAGGGTGGCTCTTCTAGAGAACTTGCTCCTAACAGTCTTCATACGATTATCATTTTAAGATTTAGCTCATTGAAGGGGAATCTTGAAAGAATGCAATTTAGTAGTGAAATAAATAAATCAGTTTACTTGTCACTCTTGAACAGATGAATTCACTCCTTGTTCACCTATGTATGCTAATATACTACTATGGTATTGTATTCTTCCATTGGTAACAGTATGTAGTTACTACCCAGGATACCTTCACTGAAGATGCATATGTCATTGGGTATATAAAACAAGAGAAAGTAAACTAACTGGATGTTTTTAAACTTACTGTGAAAATTCAAACTAACTTATGCTGTTCTAAGTACTTGACAAACCGGTTTCAGGAAGGAAGGGTTTAATATTGCTTAGTTTGTGAACACAAGCCATCACTATGATGAAGGTGCAGCAGTAGAGCTATAAGGTAATTGTTCACGTTGCATCCAGTCATGAAGAGGAGACAGACATGTGCTAAAGTTCAGCTTGCATGTCCCCTTTTTTTCAGAATGAGATCTGAGTCCATGGAATGATACATTCCCCATTCAGCATAGCTCTTTCTACTTCAACTTTAAATGCTTTCACAGATGTGCCCAAAGATTCAACTCCTGGTAATTTTTGATTCTGTTAAGTTTACTGTCAATATTAACTGTCATACAAACCAAATAGATTTTAATTAGTAATTAAATTAGTAATTAATTAGTAATGTTCCTAATTACTAGCCTGCTTTGTGGATGATTTCTGTCTGAACCATCCAAAAATTGTCCCTAAATTATCTCTTACATTCTGCTTTACCATCTTCTCCTGTGAGCCTATTATAGTTTCACATTGGACAAATTAAAGAAAAGCTTAATCTTTCATGAATTGAGAGTATCTTTACTTTCTTGAAAAGTACAAGTTTCCCAAATGATAAATGTCTATTACTAAGCATTATAAGGTTACATCAATATTTCCTCTTATTGTTTCATGGCCAGTAGCTCCCTAAATATATTCCTGCTCTCACTGGATAGTCCACATCACATATTGAACAGGGCACACTAATATTTGGAGAGATGTATTAACATTTCCATGGTTCATATACAGATGAAAGATCCAGATGGGATTTGTGATATCATTCTGAAGCAGGCCTGGCCACATCTGCATTGAACAATGGTTGGGCCACTAGAAAATATTTCAGACAGTCTGGAAGTCTGAAATTGCAGAAATGATGACAGGAAAAACAAGATCTGAAGAAAATGACCTTTGACTTTTTTTTTTATTTGGCCACTCAATAATTCATCATGCAATAGGGAACATTTAAAATATATTTTTGGCAATTTCAAAAGTACAATTAATAGTTAATTTTTTATACAACAGAAACCTAGAACTTATTCTTGTCTGAAATTTTACCTAATTTCTAAACATTTAGCATTTTTAATGTGTATATATGTGTAGATTATGTGTGTATGAATATCTACAGAGGCTGAAAGAGGACATCAGATCTCCTGGGGCTAGAATTATAGGTGGTTATGACCTGGTTCATGTACACACTGGGAACTTAACCCATGTTTTGGAAAATTAGCAAGCACTCTCCACTTGCTGAAAATTTCACAATATCTCTATAAAATCCTTCACCTACAGGCCTTTGCTCACCACTATTCTACTCCAACATTTTACAGATTTCAGTACTACACACAGAAGTGAGACATTTAAGAACTTTCTCTTTACAAACAGGTATGCGAGATAAAATATATATTAATTAGCTTGATATAGTCATTTTACAATGCATATTTGTTTTTTTAATTAGATATATTCTCTATTTACATTTCAAATGGTTTCCCCTTTCTTGGTCCCATAAGCCCTCTCTCCTCCCCCTGTTTCCCTCTGTAGATATTCATACACACATAATCTACACATATATACACACCCCCTCTCACTTCCCTGTTCTGGTATTCCCCTACACTGCTGCACTGAGCCTTTCCAGGACTAGGGGCCACTCCTTCATTCTTCTTGGGCATCATTTGAAATGTGAATTGTGTCTTGGGTATTCCGAGCTTCTGGGCTAATATCCACTTATCAGTGAGTGCATACCATGTGTGTTGTTTTGTGATTGGGTTGCCTCACGTAGTATGACATTTTCCAGTCCCACCCATTTGCATAAGAATTTCATAAATTCATTGTTTTTAGTAGCTGAGTTGTACTACATAGTATAAATATACCACATTTTCTGTATCCATTCCTCCTTTGAAGGACATTTGGGTTCTTTCCAGCTTCTGGCTATTATAAATAGGGCTGCTATGAACATAGTGGAGCATGTATCCTTATTACATACTGTGGAATCCTCTGCATAAAGACCTTTCTATAAGCAAAAAATATATTTGCTTTTTTTATTGGATATATTCTTTATTTACATTTCATTACTCTTTTCCTGGTTCCCCGCCCCCCAAAGGTCCCACATGCCCTTTTCCTTCTCCCTGTTCCCCCATCTACCTCTTCCCACTTCCCTGTTCTGGTATTCCCCTACACTGATGCATTGAGCCTTGACAGGAAATCATCAAACTCAGGGCTGAAATCAATCAAGTTGAAACAGAACCATACGAAGAATCAACAAAACCAGGAGCGGGTTCTTTGAGAAAATCAACAAGATAGATAAAGCTGTAGCCAGACTAACCAAAGGGCACAGAAACAGTATCCAAATTAACAAAATTAGAAATAAAAAGGGAGATAGAGCAACAGAAACTGAGGGAATTCAAAAAATCATCAGATCCTATTACAAAAGCCTACACTCAACAAAACTGGAGAATCTGGAGGAAATGGACAATTTCCTAGATAGATACCAAATACCAAAAATAAATCAGGATCAAATAGATCATCTAAACAGTCCCATAACCCCCAAAGAAATAAAAGGGGTTATAGAAAGTCTTCCAACCAAAAAAAGCACAGGACCAGATGTTTTTAGTGTGGAAGTCTATCAGACCTTCAAAGAAGACTTAATATAAATACTCTTCAAACTATTCCACAAAATAAAAACAGAAGGATCACTACCCAACTCATTCTATGAAGCCACAATTACTCTGATACCAAAACCACACAAAGATCCAACTAAGAAAGAGAACTTCAGACCAATTTCCCTTATGAATATATTTGCTTTCAATTTTCATTAAAAGAGCTTTGACAAAGATGAAAAATTGCATTTGGTTGAAAAAAAACTGACTCTTGTGACCAGGTGTGTCCTGATCAAGAAGAGATGCAAGGACAGAACACATAGCCTTTGGTAGAAAAAAAAATGAGAATTTTATATGAAAGAGCTGAAGTACAGAGATGCATCTCCTGGAGAGGAAAATCCTATGGAACTACAGCCAGCTGTCAGGCAAGCACATATGTCACACATTCACATGTAACTCCTGTCTCTTGAAGGCTTGTTTTCAATTACCAACACCCTTGGAAAATATGAAACAAACACTGATAGCTGACTGATTAAATTTTCATGTGCAAATTATATCAATTACTTGGACTTTATTCACTTATCTTCAGTGATCATACATTAAGATCCAGGATTACTATAGTGACATAAGCTGAACTATGCAAACTTTGTTGAATTTAACTTTTTTCCTCTTTTTTTCAACTTTTTACTTAGAATATCTATCTCACTATAGGAAGCATTGAAATTCAACTCAGATTTCAACACCAATTTCAATTTCTCTTGGTTGATACTCCTATGTCCCATTATGAGTCCCATTCATACACTTCATGAATATTTCCTCATGAATTTTAAAATTTCATTTATTCAGTTTCTTTATTCAATCCTCTATCAATGTGTTATCATACTTGAAATTGGATAGTGATTCAATCCCTCTTCAGCCCTCTGTAATGAATCTAATACCTGCATTTTGCATAGAGTTTATTTGACTACTCTGGTCATCCAAATGTTTTATTTGATTTCCACAGGACATTTGATGCATTGTTCTTCTGACACCATTCTGACTTAAGTGGGAAGAAGCATCATTCAGTATGAAGAATCCTATGGAGATATAAAACTGTATCTGAGAGACACACTCTTAGAAGTACACAAAAGAGGAAGATTTATGAAAGTTTATACCTATGGCTTATTTCAACTAAAACTGAAGTCTGTGTTTCTAGATGCAGCCTTTTTGATGTTTGAAATCATGCAAACATCTGGATCAGAGAGAATGCCTCCTGACCAAAAGCGGATGAAATATGTTTCCAGTCTCAAACTTTTTGATGGAGAAGGGAATGAAAAAGAGAAATAGCTGTTCATGACAACATACACGAAAAATTTACTCATGTAAGCATAGAATTAATGAATTGTAGAACACAGTATTGACAGTACCTTTGGGAACCTGATGTATATACAGGTAGGACTTTGAAAGGGTGTTAATTCCCTTAGAGGAATCAGCTTGAATAGCAAGTTTAATATTATTCGTCAGTGTAAATAAGTATAGAAGCTCTTTGCCTTACAGAGACCCATAGAACCATAACTGACACTCGAAGTGAAAACAGTATTATTATTCCTTTTCTAATTGTTATATGCAAATAAGCCACCTCAGGAGCTTCGCAAAATAAACATTCCTTTTGAAAAGTCCTGAATAAGACTCATATTCTGCATTTCTGTTAAGTCTTCTGTTAATCCTTTGAGTAACAAGGCACAGTATAATCTTTGTAGCACTGACATGCAACATGAGTTCCATCTTTCTTCATCCTGGCAATATCTTGCATGGGAACCATCAGAAACTATCACACTTAAAAAGAGTGAAACACTCTGTTTCAATAATAACCATTGTTTTTTTTCTTTTTTTATTGGATATTTTCTTTATTTACATTTTGAACCCCCTTTCCTGGTTTCCCCTCCAAAAACACCCTATCCCAGCCCACCCTCGTCCTGCTCACCAATCCACCGACTCCTGCTTCTGGGTCCTGGTATTCACCTATACTGGAGCATTCAGCCTTCTCAGGACAAGTGCCTCTCCCCCCTTTGATGTCCAACAAGGCCATCCTCTGCTATATATGCAGCTGGAGCAATGGGTCCTTCCATGTGTATTCTTTGGTTGGTAGCTTCATTCCTAGAAGCTCTGGGATACTAGTCAGTTCATTTTGTTGCTCCTGCTATGAGGCTGACTGCTCCTTCAGCTCTTTGGGTCCTTTCTCTAGCTCCTCTAGTGGGGACCTTGTGCTCAGTCCAATGGTTGACTGAGAGCACCAACCTCTGTATTTGTCAGGTACTGGCAGAGCCTCTCGGGAGACAGCTATATCAGGCTCCTGCTAGCAAGCGCTTGTCATCCACAATAGTGTCTGGGTTTGGTGACTGTATATGTGATAGAACCCTTGGTGGTGCAGTCTCTGGATAGTCTTTCCTTCAGTCTCTGCTCCACACTTTGTCTCTGTATCTCTTCCCATGAGTATTTTGTTCCCCCTTCTAAGAACAACCAAAGTATCCATACTTTGGTCTTCCTTCTTC
This sequence comes from Apodemus agrarius, assembly GCA_964023405.1. Classification (NCBI taxonomy): domain Eukaryota; kingdom Metazoa; phylum Chordata; class Mammalia; order Rodentia; family Muridae; genus Apodemus; species Apodemus agrarius. The sequence goes on from OZ030014.1 coordinate 29,168,943, forward strand.
TTGAGCTTTGTTTGGTCTGTGAATTGTATCTTGAGTATTCCAAGTTTCTGGGTTAATATCCATTTATCATGGAATGCATATCATGTGTGCTCTTTTGTGATTGGGTTACCTCACTCAGGATGATATTTTCTAGTTCCATCCATTTGCCCAGGAGTTTCGTGAATTAATTGTTTTTAATACCTGAGTACTATTCCATCATATAAATGTACCGCATTTTCTGTATCCATTCCTCTGTGAAGTGATATCTGGGTTCTTTCCAGCTTCAAATAACCATTGTTTTATATGATACTTTTTGTGTAATTGATTAGTTTATTTTAGTTATTATTCACATATTTATGGCATCTATGGAAAACAGAGAGAAAAGATATTGTCTTAGTTAGGGTTTTACAGCTGTGAAGAGATCATGACCAAGGCAACTCTTATAAGGACAACATTTAATTAGGGCTGGCTTACAGGTTCAGAGGTTCAGTCCATTATCATCAAGGCTGGAACATGGCAACATTCAGGCAGGCATGGTAAAGGAGGACCTGAGAGTTCTACATCTTTATCTGAAGGCTGCTAGGAGAATATGTGCTTCCTGGCAGCTAGGATGTTAGTCTTAAAGCTCATGCCCACAGTGACAAACCTGCTACAACAGGAGAACACCTTCTAATAATGCCACTCCCTGGGCCAAGCAGATACAAACCATCACAGATATATAAGATGAAGCATTGCAGTTGCTATTTCCTCTCATTTCATCTGTAAGATTATAGCCTAACATTGATTTAAGCAATACTTAAACATTGAGATATTAAATTCTCATAGAGATATAACAAGTAATATAATTCATTTATATCATTTGCTAAATATATAGTAAATAATTGAGTTGTGGATTCTAAGAACTACACATCATACACACATACACACACACACATACACACACACATACACACATACACATTGCTGCCCATCTCCATTTCATGTCTTTTGATCATTAAAATGTATCAGGTTAATTCAGAATGAAAGATAATATTAGAAAGCTGCAAATTGACTCATGTTCATAAACACTGCCCTAAAGCAGGTATTTACATTGTTAATTTTATAACTCATTCTAGTAAATACAATGATTTTAATACACACAACTACACATATATGAACTTTTGGGGGGTGGATTTTTGGCTTATTTCAAGACAGGGTTTCTCTGTATAGCCCTGGCTGTCCTGGAACTCAATCTGTAGACCAGGCTGGTCTCGAACTCAGAAATCTGCCTGCTTCTGCCTCCCAAGTGCTGATATTGCAGGCATGTGCCACCACCGCCCAGATGAACTTTTAATTTGAACAAATTTCTAAATGTTAAGCCAGGGCACAACGTAATAAAGTGATGGATGAAATGAGGTTTTGCCCATTCCATCAGGAGACTGTTCATGTGTTTCAACTGCATACATACACATTCAGAGACTGGGTTGATATTATTATTATTTTGTTTTGTTTTGTTTTTCGAGACAGGGTTTCTCTGTATAGTCCTGGCTGTCCTGGAACTTACTCTGTAGACCAGGCTGGCCTCGAACTCCGAAATCCGCCTGCCTCTGCCTCCCAAGTGCTGGGATTACAGGCGTGCGCCACCACGCCCGGCTGGTTGATATTATTAATTAAACTATCTGTAGAAAATATTTACAAACTCACTTTATACTTTTCCATTTAATATTAGTCATTCAGATCACAAGCCAATACCCATTATAATTACTTTATACTTGTTAATTCCACTTTCTTATTTGTATCCTAAGGGATGTATATGGGATGGAACCCTAGATGGGACAGTCTCTGGATGGTCTTTCCTTCAGACTAGAGTATTTTTTTAGCAAATCTTTAAAGACTGTTCTTTTATAAACAAATTATCCTTAGTTTCTTCAGGTTAAAATTGTTATGTATGTGTGTTCTTGTATCAAAAGTAAATTGATCCTAATATTAACAATATTATTATCTGAGACAATAAAACCTAATTCCACTGACCTCAAAAATACATCCATCAGGGACTGGAGAGATTGCTCAGTGGTTAAGAGCACTGACTACTCTTCCAGAGGTTTTGAGTTCAATTGCCAGCAACCACATGGTAGCCAAACAAATCAGTAATGGGATCTGAGACTCTCTTCTGGTGTGTCGGAAGTGAGTGACAGTGTACTCACATACATAAAATTAATAAATGCCTTATATATACATATACACATACACATACATATATCCGTCTACCTGTCACTTAACAAATGCTAATTATGCATGGAGCAATCATGGGGATAAACCACCTCAGAGGACTGTGAACTTGAATGATTATCTTATAAAATAATGTGCTTTCATGATGGCTGTCTAATCAATAGTTTTCTCTCTCCTTCTCAAAGCAATCCTTCCAGACAGACATTGCTCTACATAGTCTTGTCAGAAAAGAAGCAGAAACTCAGAGAAGTTAGAATGGTGTTTCCCATTTACAACATGTAGCCAATGCTAGCAGTCCGCAAGGTGGCTTGAATCCAGGTCTTGTTTTAAAACCTCTCTCTGGACTTAGCACACAGGCTGGGCTGCCAGCCCTGTGGCTGTCTCCTTCATTGGCAGCAGCTGCTTTGCAGTAGTCTACTCAGCCTTCCCAATGGCATTAAAAAAGTTGGAAGTGTGTAACAACTATGTTGATCGTACGCCTCTTTATCTTACTCTGGTGCTTTCAATTCCAACCTACTCCATTCCAACCTAATTGTCTCAAAATAAGGGACCATGTCATACATATTTTTTGTAACCTTATGTCTTGAATAGTGCTGACTAAGCTATAGATGTCCCGTGAATTGGATTCAAATGAGTCTTTTTGAAAATACCTGGTATATATGCACAGTCTTGTAACTTCCACACTAAAATTTAAAATTTACACGATGTCAACTATTTTCCAGATTACTACATGTATGTCCAGTCAGGTTTCAATTTTCTTCGAATATTTCAATCAAAATTTAAAGTATATTTAACAGATCATTCCTCAGAGATGATGCAATGGAGGAACTTAGAAAATTAGACTATTTTACAAATAGAGATATTGCTATATAATAACATAAGGTCAAATATTATCAGGACCACTTCAGTACGCTTTCAAGCTATATAACATCATCTGTGTGTCCTATGCTGTCTATACTAGAGTACATTTGTGGTGCATTGATGATAGCTCTTAAGCTGTTAAATCTGGGACAATTTAGTAAAATGGCAAACTGTTTAGAAAGCAATTAAACTTAAGCAAATCAAAATGCAAAAATGACAGCCCCAGAACAAAGACAAGGCTAAAATAAATTATACCATAAATTATGGAGAAAACAGCTATTTCTCTCCTCTGAAGAAATGCCTAATCACTAGTAAACTCCAGCACGCCTCAATTTGCACTCACCCTGCTTGTAACTCCCCTCTATGCTTTCAAAGTTATTGACCTCTTTTATTCATTTCTATATTTGTTCCTCATCAATGAAATATTTCAAATTGGTTCCAAATTTGAGGTATCACTGTGTTTGGGAGCTCACTAGCCCCCAAGAGTGCTAATATTAACAAGAGATTAATCTTTTCATGAATTCACTTTTAGGATGAACTGTAAGCAGTGATCCTCCTGTCTTTGGTTTTTGCCTCTTTCAGAAAATCCTACCCATATGCACCACCAAAACTGGATAACTCAATTCATTTCTAAATGAGTTGTTAGGATCCAAGGCCTGTGTGGAGTGCTTCCTTGAGAGAGAGAAATCATATTCAGCCCCTCTCATCTGACCTCCTTCCCTTTCCTTTCTTTCTCCAGACTCTCAGAGATAAGGAACTTCATGCCTCAACACAGTGTTCTGCCTCACCAGTGGTCCATGAGGATGGGATTAAAAACCTACTTAAGAGTAAGTCAAGATAGATATTTATTCCTTCAACTTTCTTATTTCTTAATATATGATTACTTCTCTTTTTTGTATGTTGGTGTTTTGCTGTATGTATGTATGTATCTATATATCTATGTGTGTATGTATGAAGGTATAAGAAGCCCTGGAACTGGAGTTACAGAAAGTTGTGAGCTACTATGTGGGTTCTTGGAATTGAACCATGATCCTCTGGGAGAGCAGCCAGTGCTCTTAATCGCTGAGACATCTCTACATCCCCCTAAACTCCTTATTATCAGTATTTTTTTTGTCATAGCACTGGGAAGATGATTGATATAGGTAACATTCTTAAATACTTTCTGGAGTGTGTTAGGAAATGTTATTGTTCTTTGCTCTAAACAAATGTCTTAATACGTCTCTGAAAGTTTCATGCAATGTGTATTGAAAACATTTGTTGTCCCTTCTCCATCTCCTCCTACAGTTACCCTTCCACTTGCCTTAAGCTTTCTCCATTTCTCCAACCCCATATCTACTACAGAAGCAGTTATAGCTGTGTCTACAACAGTAGAAATATGGAATCACTTTACTTACCCATTATGGAATGAATGATTAAATGAAATATGGCTTAATCATTTAGAAGAATATAGTACAGCTTAAAAGTGGGGTGTGTGATTCTGATGCTATAGCAAGATGAATCTTGGGACTAACTACAATAAACCTGACAAAGATATATATATGATCTCACTATTGTAAAGTATCTTGCAACATTCAATTCATAAAACCACAGAGAGAGGTGGTATCCATGGGCTTAGGAGGAAGCATCAGGGAGTTGGAGTTTTTGGTGTACAGTTTTGGTTTTGAAAGATGAAAATGTTCTGAAGATTTGTTGCACATGAGTGTGAAGATATTTAACCCTACTGAACTGCATCCTTAAAAAATGATCATGACAGAAAATGCTATGGTGTGTTCATTATACCACAATGAAAAAGATGCTATAATAGAAAAATATTATTCTCTGTTTTACATTTTGGCTACCAATCAGTGTTGAGAAAATATGACTCATTTTGTGTTGTAGTGAGCTGATAGTATAGGCCTACTGTAAAGTAAAAGCATATCTCTCTCCCAGCAGCAGATGACAAGGGAGTTGCTCAACTTCAGTGCTTATCAATCAAAAGGATGATGTGAGTGAAGCTCATTCAATAAGACTGTGGATCAAGCATGACATAATTAAAGTAAGATGCTCTTATATTGATCATCAGTAAGATCTGCAGAAAGCATACAACACTGGTGTATAGATATGCATGGATAATCACACATTTACTCTTCATTCTCCACAATACAATTCCCAGATGACTTTTCTGAAACCAGCATCCTCCTAACAGAAAACCTCTGCTGTGTAATTCCTCAGCACCTTTCTGGGAGCTCCCAATGTATTTATAGCTCGGTGAGTCATTTTCCCAGGGTGAAATTCTGTTCTGGGCTGTTAGTTTATTCATTATAATGTGCCAAGCTACTGCAGATACACTAAAACAATTTATTATCCCATTAAAAAGTGAGAGTGAGAGAGAAGACTAGGGAAATCATCAAACACAATCCTATGTTCTATATGGTTATGCTGTCTGATGATTGAAAATCTTGCAATTTAAATTAAAATGTTAAAAGAATTATTGTATACATGAAAACAAGAGAAGGTTTTTAGGCATGATTACAGAAGGGATATACTTGAACACTGAATAGGAAAAGGAAACACTGTTCACAAAAAATCACATGAATCAGGTTGTTTTCTAATTTATGTTAGTTACAAAGGAACTAAAAATAAATGTATATGAATGTGTGTATGTATGTGTGTATGTTTGTATGTGTGTATGTATGTGTGTATATGTATTATCTAATTCTGAAAAGACTGAGAGAATTAAAACTTAGTAACTGATCTCAATTTTACACTCTGAGTTTCAGAGCACTGAAATTCAATAATCCTTAATTTATCTATATAGAAAGCATCAGCTGCAAGAGTAAGCAAAATGCCTGTCCTGACAGACTTAGGAATATATGCAGTACTGGCTGGTTTTATGTGTCAACTTGACACAAGCTGGAGTTTCACAGAGAAAGGACCCTCAATCAAGGAAATACTTCTATGAGATCCCTTTATAAGGCATTTTCTCAATTAGTGATGAAGTAATGAGGGCCCGGCCCATTGTGAGTATTATCATCCCTGGGCTGGTGGTCCTAGGTTCTATAAAAAGGCATACTGAGTAAGCCAGGGGAAGTAATCCATCAAGCCTATAATAAGCATACTCCATGACTTCTGCATCAGTTCATGCCTCCAAATTCCTAAGCTGTTTGAGTTCCTGACCTGACTTCCTTTGGTAATGAACAGCAATGTGGAAATGTAATAAGTGAATAAACCCTTTCCTACCCAACTTGCTTCTTGATCATGATGTTTTGTGATAGAATAAAAAACCTGACGAAGACATGCTTAGAGCTAGGAGACTCCACAGCCTTCTGTGCACAGCCCTCCAAGAGAGAGAGATCTCCCAGTAGTGCTTTCACTTTTGAATTCAGAGAAGTAAGGACACAGGCTTACAGGCCCACAGGAGGAACAAACTCCAGCTAGAGACAAAGATACCAACTAGTACCAGAGATAACCAGATGGAGAAAGGCAGCACAAGAACCCTACCAACAGAAACCAAGGCCACATGGCAACATCAGAACCCAGTTCTCCCACCACAGCAAGTCCCAGATACCCCAACAAACAGGAAAAACAAGAGTTGTATTTAAAATCATACCCCATCATGCTGATAGAGGGATTCAAGAAAGACTTAAATAACTCCATTAAAGGGAGACAGGAGAACATCAGTCAACAGGTAAAAGCCCTAAAAGAGGAAATACAAAAATACCTTAAAGAAATATAGGAGATCATGGTTCAACAGGCAGAAGCCCTTAAAGAAGAAACACAAAAATCCCTTAAAGAATTACAGGAAAATGCAAACAATCAAGTAAAGGAACTGAACAAAACCATCCAGGATCTAAAAGTGGAAGTAGAAATAATAAAGAAATCACAAAGTGAGACATCTCTGGAGATAGATAAGCTTAGAAAGAATTCAGGAGTCATAGATGCAAGCATCAACAACAGAATATAAGAGATAGAAGAAAGAACATCAGGTACTGAAGATACCATAGAAAACATTGACTCAACAGTCAAAGAAAATGTGAAATGCATAAGGCGGGTAACCCAAAACATCCAGGAACTCCAGGACACAATAAGAAGACCAAACCTAATGATTGTAGATATAGATGAGAGCAAGAATTTACATCTTAAAGGCTCAGTAAATATCTTTAGCAAAATTGTAGTATAGAGAAAAAGATGCCCATGAACATACAAAAAGCCTACAGAACTCCAAATAGACTGGACCAGAACAGAAAGTCCTCCCAGCACATAATAATCAAAACACCAAATTCACTAAACAAAGAAATAATATTAAAAACAGTAAGGGAAAAAGGGCAAGTAATTTATATAGGCAGACCTATTAGAATCACACCAGACTTCTCACCAGAGACAATGAAAGCTAGAAGATCCTGGGCAGACCTCATACAGACCCTCAGAGAACACAAATGCCAGCCCGGGCTACTATACCCAGAAAAACTCTCAATCATCATAGAGGGAGAAACCAAGATATTCCTTGATAAAACCAAATTTACACAATATCTGTCCACAAATCCAGCCTTACAAAGGATAATTGATGGAAAATGCCAATACAAGCAGGGAAACTACACCCTAGAAAAGGCAAGAAAGTAATCTTCCAACAAACCCAAAAGAAGATACCCACACAAACATAAAAATAACATTAAAAATAACAGGAAGCAACAATCACTATTCCCTAATATCTCTTAACAACAATGGACTCAACTTCCCCAATAAAAAGACATAGACTAATGAAATATTTCTCATGTAAATCTTCAACTTTATCAGAAAATGTATATAATTCCCCTTTTAATTAATTTAGTAATGTTTTTATGTCTACCATTTTATCTGCACTATTTTTCATGATAATCTTCAATTTTTTTTCCTTTTTTCTTTTCTATATTCTTTGTTTACATTCCAAAGGCTTTCCCCTTTCCCAGTTCCCCCTTCACCGTATGTCCCATAAGTCCTCTTCCCCCTACCCATTCCACAATCCCCCCCCAAATTTCTCTGTTCTGGTACTCTCCTACAAAATGATCCAGTCTTTTCCGGACCAGGGTCTTCTCCTTCCTTCTACTTGGGAATCTTTTTTTTTTCTTTTTTTAAAATTTATTTTCTTTTTCTTTTCTTTTTTTTTTTTTGACAGTATTTGAGGACATTCCTTCCCATTATCACATTCTTTTTTTTTTATTTTCTATATTCTATGTTTACATTCCAAAGGCTTTCCCCTTTCCCAGTTCCCACCCACAATAGTTCCCATAGTTCCTCTCCCCCCCCAACTAATCCCCAATCCTTCCCCCTCCCCCCTCGGTTTCTTTACTAAACTGGATGCAATCTTTACAGGCCCAGGGTCCTCTCCTTTCTTCTTCTTGGGAATCATTTGACTTGCTAATTGTGTCTTGAGTATTTAGGGCTTCTGGGCTCATTAATATCCACTTATCAGTGATTGCATTTCATGTGCATTCTTTGTGATTGGGTTAATTCACTCAGGATGATATTTTCCAGGTCTAACCATTTACCTACAAATTGCATGAATTCATTATTTTTAATTGCTGAGTAGTATTCCATTGTATAAATATACCACATTTTCTGTATCCATTCCTCCTTTGAGGGATATTTGGGCTCCTTCCAATTTCTGGCTATTATAAACAAGGCTACTATAAACATAGTGGAGCATGTGTATTTATTGCATGCAGGGGAATCTTCTGGGTATATGCCCAGGAGTGGTATGCCAGGGTCCTCTTGAAGTGACATGCCCAATTTTCTGAGGAACCGCCAAACTGATTTCCAGAGCAGTTTTACCATTTTGCAATCCCACCAACAGTGGAGGAGTGTTCCTCTTTCTCCACATCCTCGCCAGCACTTGTTGTCTCTTGAGTTTTTAATCTTAGCCATTCTGACTTGTGTGAGGTGTAATCTCAGGGTTGTTTTGATTTGCATTTCCCTGATGACTAATGATGTTGAACATCTTTTAATGTGTTTCTCGGCCATCCGAATTTCTTCTGGTGAAAATTCTTTGTTTAGCTCTGTGCCCCATTTTTTGATAGGGTTATTTGGTTCTTTGGTGTCTAACTTCTTGTATATATTGGATATATATATATATTCTTTGTATATATTGGATATTAGCCCTCTGTCGGATGTGGGGTTGGTGAAGATCTTTTCCCACTTTGTTGGTTGCCGTTTTGTCCTTCTGACAGTGTCCTTTGCTTTGCAGAAACTTTGTAATTTTATGAGGTCCCATTTGTTAATTCTTGATCTTAGTGCATAAGCTATTGGTGTTCTGTTCAGGGAACTTTTCCCCTGTGCCCAGGTCTTCCAGGGTCTTCCCAAGTTTCTTTTCTAATAGTTTCAGTGTGTCTGGTTTTATGTGGAGGTCCTTGATCCACTTGGAGTTGATCTTAGTGCAAAGAGATAAGAGTGGGTCAATTCACATTCTTCTGCATGTTGACCTCCAGTTGAACCAGCACCATTTGTTGAAAAGGCTATCTTTATTCCACCGAATGGTTGTGGCTCCTTTATCAAAGATCAAGTGACCATAAGTCTGTGGGTTAATTTCTGGGTCTTCATTGATCTGCTTGCCTGTTGCTATACCAATACCATGCAGTTTTTAACACAATTGCTCTGTAGTACTGCTTGAGGTCAGGGATATTGATTCCCCCAGAAGTCCTTTTATTGTTGAGAATAGTTTTAGCTATCCTGGGTTTTTTGTTGCTCCAGATGAATTTGAGAATTGCTCTTTCTAGATCTATGGAGAATTGAGTTGGGATTTTGATGGGGATTGCATTAAATCTGTATATTGCTTTTGGCAAGATGGCCATTTTTACTATATTGATCCTGCCAATCCAGGAGCAAGAAATATTTTTCCATCTTCTGAGGTCTTCTTCGATTTCTTTCTTCAAGGACTTGAAGTTCCTGTGGTACAGATCTTTCGCTTGTTTGGTTAGAGTTACACCAAGATACTTTATGTTGTTTGTGGCTATTGTGAAGGGTGTTATTTCCCTAATTTCTTTCTCAGCCTGCTTGTCCTTTAAGTACAAGAAAGCCACTGACTTCCTTGAGTTAATTTTATAACCTGCCAATTTGCTGAAGTTGTTTATGAGCTGTAGAAGTTCTTTGGTGGAGTTTTTTGGGTCGCATAGGTAAACTATCATATCGTCTACAAATAATGATAGTTTCACTTCTTTCTTTCCTATTTGTATCCCTTTGACTTCCTTATGTTGTCTAATTGCTCTTGCTAGAACTTCAAGTACTATATTGAAAAGATATGGAGAGAGAGGGCAGCCTTGTCTAGTCCCTGATTTTAGTGGGAATGCTTCAAGTTTCTCTCCATTTATTTTGATGTTGGCTACTGGTTTGCTGTAGATTGCTTTTACTATGTTTAGGTATGGGCCTTGAATTCCTGCTCTTTCCAAGACTTTTAGCATGAAAGGATGCTGAATTTTGTTGAATGCTTTTTCAGCATCTAATGAGATGACCATGTGGTTTTTTTCTTTCAGTTTGTTTATGTAGTGGATTACATTGATGGATTTCCGTATATTGAACCATCCCTGCATCCCTGGGATGAAGCCTACTGGATCATGGTGGATGATCGTTTTGATGTGCTCTTGGATTCAGTTAGCAAGAATTTTATTTAGTATTTTTGCATCTATATTCATAAGAGAAATTGGCCTGTAGTTCTCTTTCTTTGTTGGATCTTTTTGTGGTTTAGGTATTAGCGTAATTGTGGCTTCAAAGAATGAGTTGGGCAGTGTCCCTTCTGTCTCTATTTTGTGGAATAGTTTGAAAAGTATTGGTGTTAAGTCTTCTTTGAAGGTCTGGTAGAATTCTGCACTAAAACCATCTGGTCCCGTATTTTTTTTGGTTGGGAGGCTTTCTATAACACCTTCTATTTCTTTAGGGGTTATGGGACTATTTAGCTGGGCTACTTGATGCTGATTTAATTTTGGTATTTGATATCTGTCTAGGAAATTGTCCATTTCCTCCAGATTCTCCAGTTGTTTTGAGTATAGACCTTTGTAGTAGGATCTGATGATCTTTTGAATTTCCTCAGTTTCTGTTGTTATGTCTCCCTTTTCATTTCTAATTTTGTTAATTTGTATACTGTCTCTGTGTCCTTTGGTTAGTCTGGCTAAGGGTTTATCTATCTTGATGTTTTCTCAAAGAACCAGCTCCTGGTCTTTTGATTCTTTGTATGGTTCTCTTTGTTTCTATTTGATTGATTTCAGCCCTGAGTTTGATGATTTCTTGTCTTCTACTCCTCCTGGGTGAATTAACTTGCTTTTCTTCCAGGGCTTTATGGTGTGCCGTTAAGCTGCTAGTGTATGCTCTCTCCAGTTTCTTTTTGGATGCACTTAGAGCTATGAGTTTTCCTCTTAGCACTGCTTTCATTGTGTCCCATAGATTTGGGTAGGTTGTACCTTCATTTTCATTGAATTCTAAAAAGTCTTTGATTTCTTTTTTTTATTTCTTCCTTGACCAAGGTGTCATTGAGTAGAGTATTGTTCAGTTTCCATGTGTATGTGTGCTTTCTGTTGTTTTTGTTGCTATTGAAGACCACTTTACTCCATGGTGATCTGATAGGAGGCATGGGATTAGCTCGATCTTCTTGTATTTGTTGACATCTGTCTTGTGACCAATTATATGGTCTATTTTGGAGAAGGTACCATGCGGTGCTGAGAAAAAGGTATATTCTTTAACTTTAGGATGAAATGTTATATATATATATATATATATATATATATATATATATATATATATACATACATATATATATGTTAAATCCAATTGGTCCAGAGTTTCAATTAGTTTCACTGTGTCCCTGTTTAGTTTCTGCTTTCCTGATCGGTCCATTGAGGAGAGTGGAGTGTTGAAGTCACCCACAATTATTGTGTTAGGTGTAATGTATGCTTTAAGCTTTAGTAAGGTTTCTTTTATGAATGAGGGTGCCCTTGCATTTGGAGCATAGATGTTCAGTATTGAGAGCTCTTCTTGGTGGATTTTCCCTTTGGCCAGCAAGAAGTGACCTTCTGAGTCTCTTTTGATGATTTTAGTTTGGAAGTCAATTTTATCTGATATTAGAATGGCTACTCCAGCTTGTTTCCTGAGACCATTTGCTTGTAAAATTGTCTTCCAGCCTTTTACTCTAAGGCAGTGTTTGTCTTTAACACTGAGATGTATTTCCTGTATGCAGGAAAATGTAGGGTCCTGTTTCCGTATCCAGTCTGTTAATCTATGTCTTTTTATTGGGGAATTGAGTCCATTGATGTTAACAGATATTAAGGAATAGTAATTATTACCTCCAGACATTTTTGAAATTATATTTATTTATTTTATTTATTTTTTATATTCGAGAGGTTACCTTCTTTTGGGTTTGATGAGAGGAGGTTTCTATCTTGCTTATTCCCGGGTGTAGTTTCCGTCCTTGTCTTGGTGTTTTCCCCCTATTATCCTTTGTAGGGCTGGATTTGTGGAAAGATATCGTGCAAATTTGGTTTTGTCATGGAATACCTTGATGTCTCCATCAATGGCGATTGAGAGTTTTGCTGGGTATAGTAGTTTTGGCTGAAGTTTGTGTTCTCTTAGAGTTTGCATGATATCTGCCCAGGACCTTCTAGCTTTCATGGTCTCAGGTGAGAAGTCTGGTGTTATTCTGATAGGTCTTCCTTTATAAGTTACTTGGCCTTTTTCTCTTGCTGCCTTTAGTATTCTTTCTTTGTTTAGTACATTTGGAGTTTTGATTATTATGTGACGGGATGTATTTCTGTTCTGGTCCAATCTGTTTGGGGTTCTATAGGCTTCTTGTATATTCATGGGCATCTCTCTCCTTAGGTTGGGGAAGTTTTCTTCCATAATTTTATAGAAGATATTAGCTGGCCCTTTAACTTGTAAATCTTCACTCTCGTCTATACCTATAATCCTTAGGTTTGGTCTTCTCATAGTGTCTTGGATTTCCTGGATGTTTTGGGTTACCACCTTTTTGCATTTAGTATTTTCTTTGACTGTTGAATCAATGGTTCCTATGGTATCTTCGGCTTCTGAGAATCTGTCTTCTATCTCTTGTATTCTATTGTTGATACTTGCATCTATGGCACCTGATTTCTTCCCAAGGTTTTCTATCTCCAATGTTGTCTCCCTCTGTGATTTCTTAGTTGTTTCTACTTCTGTTTTTAGTATCCGGATGGATGTGCTCAGATCTTTCGCTTGCTTGATTATGTTTTCATGTATTTCTTTAATAGATTTTTGTGCTTCCTCTTTCATAGCTTCTACTTGTTGGCCCACGTTCTTCTGTAGTTCTTTAAGTGACTTTTGACTTTCTTCCTTATTGTCTTCTTCTTTTTGATCCATCTTCTCCTGAATTTCTTGAAGTGATTTTTGTATTTGCCTCGTAAAGGCTTCTAACTTTTGATCCATTTTCTCCTCTATTTCTTTACGAGATTTTTCTATGTGTTCAGCTACCAGCATCCTGACCAGTGATTTTATATCCAAGTCTTGCTTTTCTGGTGTTTTGGGGTATCCAGGGATTCCTGTTGTTGGAGAACTGGGTTCAGATGCTGTCATGTTGCCTTGATTTTTGTTAGTAACATTCCTTCGTTTTCCTTTTGCCATCTGGTTATTTCTGGTTTTAGTTGGCCTTGTTGTCAGTGGCTGGTGTTTGAATCTCCTGTGAGGCTGGGCTCACCTGTTGTTTCTCTACTGGTGAATATGTGTGACTGCTGCTTTAAGGGATCATAAGCTGGCTGCCACCTATGCGATTGTAGGCCCTGTTGGAGTCTGTCTACCTGGGCTTCTCCAGCTGTGTCCTGGTTGCAAGGAACTCGGCCTGCTTGGCTCCGAGAGTCTAGCAGATCCCCCGTGAGGGTGGCCCTGGAAGGGGTGTCTACCTGGGTCTTTCCAGCTGTGTCCTGGTTGCAATATGGAGGCCCGCTGCTATCGCAGGTCCAGGGGCTGGCAAGCTGGTTGCAGAACGCAGCGTAGGTCCCACAGAGCCTAGGCCGAACTTGGCCTGCTTGGCTCCGAGACCCTAGCAGAGCCCCACCCCCCGTGAGGGTAGCCCTGGAAGGGGTGTCTACCTGGGCCTTTCCAGCTGTGTCCTGGTTGCAATATGGAGGCCCGCCGCTATCGCTGGTCCAGGGGCCGGCCCTTGGGAATCTTTTGATTTGCTAATTGTGCCTTGAGTATTCAGAGCTTCTGGGCTCATTAATATATCACTTATCAGTGATTGCATTTCATGTGTATTCTTTTGTGATTGGGTTAACTCACTTAGGATGATATTTTACAGATCCAACCATTTGCCTACAAATTGCATGAATTCATTATTTTTAATTGTTGAGTAGTATTCCATTGTATAAATATACTGCATTTTCTGTATCCATTCCTCCTTTGAGGGACATCTGGGCTCCTTCTAACTTCTGGCTATTATAAATAAGTCTGCTATGAACATAGTGGAACATGTGTCTTTATTGCATGCAGAGGAATCCTCTGGGTATATGCCCAGTAATGGTATGACAGGGTCCTCTGGAAGTGTCATGCCCAATTTTCTGAGGAACTGCCAGACTGATTTCCAGAGTGGTTGTACCATCTTGCAATCCCACCAACAGTGAAGGAGTGTTCCTCTTTCTCCACATCCTCGCCAGCACCTGTTGTCTCTTGAATTTTTAATCTTAGCCATTTTGACTGGAGAATCTTCAATTTTAATATGTCTTTCTATATACTTCCTCTATTTTATCAGAAATGTTTTCAATGTATATCTTTAATTTTATCACAAAGGTTTCTAATTCGACCTTCAATTAATTTAGAAAGTTTTTATATCTACCATTTTATATGTAAAATTTTCCATGATAATCTTCAATTCTAACATTTTTCTACATTTTTCTACAATTTTATCAGAAATATTTTCCACATAAATTTTCAATTCTATCATAAAATGTTTCTATCCCATATTTCAATTGATTTAGCAATGTTTTACATATCTACCACTTTATTCCATGAAAACTGTCAATTTTAACGTGTTTATCTGAAATATTTTCCATGTAAACCTTTAATTTTATCATAAAGTGTTTTTATTTCCCTTTGCTTCCCTTTTCAATAAGTAAAAAAATTTTAAAAAAAGAATGCAAAAAAAGACATGTGCTTACCCATTAAATTCTCCTAGAAGTCTTTAGAAGTATGGATCAGCAATTTCCAGTTCATGAGTTCTGATTTAATATGTCTGAGTTTGAGTTGGGTGTTGTCTTAATATCCTAGATGATGCTTAGTAAAGCATTTGACATTACTGGATAGGCCTAGAATTATATGATTGATTTTGTTGATTATTCCCTCTCTCTTTTGATATCTATATGAAGTGATAGAAAAGATATGCATCTGTATTCCAGCCATTAACACACAGACCTAGAAGGTATTTGGATATTATCCCTTGTTAAAGCAGCCATAATGCTGGATTACAATTCCTCTACAGTAGTGGTCTTGGGGAGATAAAACTTGTGGCAGGATTTCTAGAAAGCAGGTAAAATCATGTAGACTGGAGATAACAGGAGTAAATCATAACCGACATGGGAGGACAGAAAACCAGATTCAGAGAAATCATCCCTTAGATTCTCTCAGAAGCTCTGACGTGTAAAAAAGAAAAGACATGGAACAAATATGATAATAAGTGAATAAAGTTGTTTCAGTCTTCAAAAATGCCTCAGAAACAATAGTCTCTTAGAGTCTGGCCTTTGTTTACAGATCGGGGATTAGTACTTCCATATAAACTATTACATCTGTTCTCTGAAGAATGAGATACAATTTTTCCTGTTAGACAAGATGGAGGTACAAGTCTGGGACCTTAGCCTTTACTGAGACTCTTCACTCTCAAAGTGGAGGATATGGATGAAGCATATTCAATAATAATGTATTAGAGTATACCCATCTTTATTTTGGCAAGTAAACAAATCCTCACTGTGCTCATTTGATTTGTTTTCAAATGTGTTTAACATAATTATGAACCCTTTTCATTTTTGTATATGTATTTGTAGAATTTCAAATTCATTCTCTTAAAAATGACTCTGTAAATGTAGTGATGATGAACTAACTCTTCGGGTGCTTTGCTGTGACCTGTGTTTCTTTGGATGGAGGGAAGATGCTCACTCTATAGAATGGATCTAGTCATTTTAGTGCTTGAAGGTAACAAAGGCCTGTCTCTTCTTTCTTTTGTTTCTGTTGAGTCTTGCACCTAATATCTCCTTTCACTGACGTTAATGATTATCATACACTTAGCAAAAACAAAAGTACTTCCCTCATACCCAGGATAAAGTCACTTTTTATTAAAAAGAGTATTTCTTATTCTCAGATATTTAGATTCACTTTTTTCATCAAACCCATTGCCACAATATTCTGTATCCCTGGGATGTGAATTGTTTAAAAATCAAAATCATCAGCTGAATAAAAGCCCCATGTTTATGCTGTTTGCCCATTTTTAAAGATAAAATACAAATGCTCAAAAAATAGGAAAGTGTTCAGATTAACTAACCATCAGAAAAGTGCAAAATAAATCTGATTAAAGATATAAATAACAGCAGATATTGGCAAAGATGTGGTAAAAGGGAAACCTGACACTTGGCTAGTCTGAATGTAAATTTTTATTTAGTCCCACAAAACCTATTTTTAATTCTCTGTGTGTGAATGTATGTGCCTACTCATGCACATACATGAGTCTTTGAGTGGATGTGTGTGTGTTGGTGAACATATATGTGCATGCATGTGGGTGGAGGCTAGAGATCAGCCTTGGGTTTCATTCCTTAGCAGTGGAAAACATGCTTTTTTGGCAGAGACTTTCACTAGAACCTGAGACTCACTCACTAATGAAGATAGAATGATGGACTGAGAAACCCAGACACCTTTTGTCTTCTACCCTAGCTCCAGGATATGGAAGACCTAACTCTAAGCCTAGATTTTTGCATATAGTCCTCACTCTCATGCAATAAGCAGTTTACCAACTAAGTCATATTACCAAGCTTCAATAGAAGGTATGTTCCGGAGGGGAAACTATCTGCTACAACTAGACATAGAAATATTGGCTTACAGAAATATTTATATTTGCTACATATTTGGCATTTGATGAATATTTATGGCATGAATAAACAAGAAAGAGGAATTAGTGAGTGCTAACTCATGGGAAAAGATTGGAATGTGTATTACAGACGAACAGAATTTATGTTTATTTCCATTTCTGTGCAAAGATTTGCCAACATTTTATTACAGAAATGAAAAAATGGCTTTGCAGCAGTTCCAGTGTTTGTGTGAGTGGTTAGCATGCTGAAGATGCAAGGATTGCAGTTGGTAGGTCATAAAGAAACTGAATCAGGGTTGGGGGATGGAGTTACAGACCTGGAGAATGGCTGACTTCTTGTATTTGGGAAGTGAGAAACATGAGTCAGGACCATCTTTTAAGGTCAGTGTTTAAGTGGCTTGATAATAATGTCTTTCTAGTGGTGTAGGGGGATATCAAAAGAATATTTTGGAAACTGATTAATTCAGCCCTCAAAATATTGAATTCCTTTTTTATGATGCAGTTACCAGTAAAGTTAAAATAAAGGCTAGAATAAGAAGACTAGCTCATTAAGTAAAGGGTCTTTTGGCAAGGCTACAGCCTGGAATTGACATGGTATGGGAAAGAGCTGACTCTCATGAATTTTATCTTTCCACATGCATGGGAACATCTATTCATCCACATATACTCATGCAAAATACATGAACATACACACACACACACACACACACACACACACTCATGCACACATGAATGTGTGCATGCACGCACACATGCGCATAATGTGCAAATGGACCAACAGGAAAACTACATAATTAAACAAACTGCTAGATCAATGTATTTTTTATTCTAAAGAGAGAATGTATTCATAATGGGGAGTCAACTCTCCCAAATTTTCTCTCCCATTGTCAGTATATAGAGCATAATGTGAAGAAAACATAATCTTGGCTCTACTACTCTAAGAAAATGCTAAAGGAGCAAATGAAATGACAAGTAGAATTCTACCAGCTTCGTTTTGTTTTAAACGATGCACTTTATTTTGATGTTCTTATCATCAAAGAACTTTCAGCTTGGACTGTAGACACACATAACTCTGCTCACTTAAATTCAGGAGAATGTGAATTTGTGTTTGTGGGCACAAAACTGAAAACTGCAACTGTATTCTCTCATTTGGAAATTGCGATGATAGGACACAGTGATCTCACTGTCTACTATAGATTTAAGATCTATATAATGGTTGTGTTTTGAGACAATGCCTGGCTTTTGTCATATATATATATATATATATATATATATACACACACACACACATATATATACATATATATATACATATATATACACACATATATATAATACATATAAACATACTATACAAACTTTTTCTTTTTGCTTACATTTAGGTAGAGTCGAGTAGGTTTTGTTACCAAGACACAATATTCTTCACAAAATCCTCTAGGAAATATTCTGAAACCAATGTAAATGCTTCCCTTGTTTTTGAAAAATAACCCGGCTTACTTATTATTGCATCTCTATTTCTATTAGATGTTGAGCACCCTAGAGCCCATGCTTCTGTCCAGTCTCCTCTATAACCACTACAGCTCAGAAGACAGTTACTACTCTGTAATCTCTGACACACCTTAAGTGAATCTTCTTCATGATACATATATAATTTTATATAACATATATAATTACACACACATATAAAGGTATGTAATTTATATCCTATATACATTATATATAATGTATATAGAATATATATTATATAACTTTTTATATATTTTATGTATTTATATATTTATAATTTATATATATAAAGTTATATAATGTATATCCTATATGCTATATATAATTATGTATTATTTTAAAATATAATGTATTTGTACATACTATGCAATTCATATAAGATATTTGGACATATTATTTAATTTATTGATTAAATATAATATATATATAAAGATATATATAGAATATAGCATATATTTTCACTTGACTGATTAGCATATCTTCTTTTGGTATATTATATTGCCTACTTTTAACAATTATTTTTGTAATGAATTACCTTACTTCTATAACAGTATAGCCTTTATAATCCTCAGATTTAATTTAATTTTGTACGAAGGTCATTTAAAACAAGTTACCATGTATTTAATTTATGAATTAGATAGAATAAGATGAAAGAGTTCAATTTTTATTTACAAAACTAGAAAAATTATATCCATAAATTTATCCCACAATTGAGAGAAAGTTGACAAAATTAAATCATTTTTCATATTAATTAAAAACTCATAGTCCTTAGTGGTTACATTATTAAAAGGATTAACTTACCAGTGAAATAAAGGATATAATTTATTATACATTATTTTATTTGGGGGTACTGTTCTAGTAGTTTTAAATAAGAATATCTCATCAGTACTCACAATTATCCATAGGTAAGGCTAATAATGTGCTAAGAAAGAGAGGAGCATTACAGTGAATTAAATAGAAGCTGAGGTCTCAACTCACTGGCTCTATTTCTGGGTCTTTTATATAAAAAGAAATATCTAATAAAGTGGGGTTCAGTCAACTGAAAACTGACAGTTAAATTCAGCACATGCAGTAAAGTATTTCAAGAAGATATTGTAGAGAAATCTTAGGGATTAAGGAATTTTAGGAATCAAGGCAGACTTTAACCTTTAGGAATTATTATGGATAGGAAATAGTGATGGAATATATTGTCCCACTGTTTATTATTTTCTTCATTACCTGTAAATTAGATTAGCTTCTTTTAAAAACACAGTTTGTCTTCATGTGTAAAGTTGATCATATTCACCTCTTATTGTTCTCTTACACTCTTATAGTCATTTAGTCAGTTATATGCAGTGGGATTTTAAAAAATATAATCATAATGGAAAAAGACAAATACATAATGAATCTTCAAATAGTGCTTATTTTGTGGTTAAAAAGAAAGTGTGGGTTGTTGCTTGCTATTGAAAAAGTTGTAAGTGTCTTTACTATGTGGAATCTCTGTTGATATGATCTGTTTATTTGATTTTCTATTCTACCTGAACCATTGGAATCCTGCCTATGAAATCATCATCTATCCCAATATTCAGAGGTTTCTAAAATTTTACAATTTTAGACATTGTTCTATGTCTTTTTTTTCCATGCTGCAATTAAACTTTGCATAGGCTAGATAAGAGTTCAAATTTATTCTTCTTCAGGTGAATATCAATTAACACATTGCAGAACCACACTATTGATTGGGAGGAAATAATCATAGGCAATGCCACTGATAAAAAGATAATATTCTATATACTCAGTATCTCAAAATTGTTATAAACAAATAACCAATTAAATAAAGAACAAAATATTTGAACTTGAATATAATTTCTTATCTTAAAACTGAGTCAGCAGATACATAGAAGTGTTTGGCATTACTAATAATTACAACGCAAATCAAACTTGTGGATAGAAAGCATCTCATATAAGTCACCAAATGTGGGCAATGGTATAGAAAATGGGACAGTTTTCATTCTAAAGCAACCATTAAAAAAACTGTGTGGAGGTTCCTTAAATGGCTGATGGTAGGATTGCCATGTGGTCTAGCAATCCTACTTCCAGAGTATCTCTGGACATTAATGTGCTGTGGTGATGTCTCTACTCGTAATCACTGCAGAAATGGTTCAGAACAGCCAATTTGTAAAAAGCAATGCATGTCATCAAAAGAAGAATTGACAAAATATGGCATCTTGCACATATACAATAGAGTATTACTCAGCCTTTATAAAAAAGGAAATTCTATCATTTGTAGCAACATGGAAGAAATTTGTGAGAATTTGGCAAAGCAAAATAATCTTGACCCCAAAAGATAACCTTGCCACTGTTGTCACTGGGGCTGAAAGAAAAATAATCTAAATCACAGAAAAGAACAGAGTTGGAGTTTGGAGTTAAAAAGATGAGAGTTGAAATAAGGACATGAGGGAGAAAGAAAATAAAATCCACAGAGAACAAAGAGGATGTTAAAAATTCTTTTAAGTTTCATTGTTGACCATGATAAATATTGTTCCATTTTAAAACTGCAAAACGTAAAACTTTAAAGTTGTTACTATGAAATATGTGAAAACACAGATAATGCATGATACAAAGGGTACTAAATACACCCTGTTACCATACAATGGTAACAGTCTTTGTTTTGTTTTAATCTTCTGGATACTTTATATATGAGAATAAGAGGAGTTATAATATTTAAAAGTTGAAGCAGAACTGGGGACTATCAAGACCATAAGAGCAGCTATTAGAAGAACTGTAGTTTGGAGGGGGAAAAACTGATGTGGGGTGCCCAACCTCAGCTGATATATATAAAATCCAATCCTTACCCCTAAGGCTCAGGGAAAAGCCAGAAAGATTCTTGGAGCTATATGAACAAGAAGTCAGCTATCAGACAGTATGGTGGATATGGTTTATTGCTTCTATTATGTTAATTGGGTTCCCAAAACGACGTGGGAATTCTCACATATGCATGTAAGACTCTGAAAGTCCTTGCCCCCAGTTGACTTTGATTGGTAAATAAATTTGCCAATGGACAAAGGCAGGGCAGGGAGACAAATATGGGACTTTTAGTATTCCCAGGAAATAAACGCAGGAAGGGTGGAAGGAGAATCATAATGTGAGAAAAGGAGTAAGAACCAGGCTTGAGAGCTGCAGATGAGAAAGTATGCACTCATGTAAGAGCCAGGGAAGAGCCGCCTGGGGCCCCCAACCCATTGGATCTAGACTGAAAAAGATGGAATATAGATTTTAGTAAGCAATAATCCAGAAGCATCAGAGGGGAGGCATTAGCATCATGGAAGTTTGGTAATGGCCCAGCCATTGAGCTGATTAAGGCATATTAAATATAAAGATGTGCACGTGTGTCTTTCATTTGAGAATTCGGAGCTTTGGGGCAGTACTGAGAAATTCCTACTGCCACTGGGGAAATTAGAGAGGATTAGCAAACTACAGCAACAAGACAGTGTATTCCATAGATACCAAGGAAGATTTGCTTACAAAATCTAAAAAGTATAGTCACTTAAATAAGACCTGTACAACAACATCATTGACAAGCCAGCATAGATAGGAAAAATCTCACAAAACCCCACCCATTCATGAAAACTGGAGGCAATTAGTGGCTTCTGAGAGAGCCTTCTCCCGGAATGAGTCTACTGATAGGCTATCCAATCTTGAGTAGTTAACTCTAAACATATAACACACATTTGAGCAACTTCAAATGGACGTAGCAGACTATATTCAAGTATGTGAGTGAGTGAGTGAGTGAGTGAGTGAGTGAGTGTGTGTGTGTGTATGTGTGTGTGTTTTAATAATAGTCATTACAAAGATTATGGGTTTTAAAAGGAGTAGGGGGCATAGAAGGAATTGGATGGGAGCAGAGAGGGTGGTATGAATGGTGTGGATAGAGTTATTATGCACAAAATTCTCAAAAATATTTAAACACTATTTTTAACACATACATTGATAGACCCAGATATGCACAGCACATACCATTCAATTTAATTGATTTGAACTGAGCCATCTGCTGTCTAATTGCCTTTTAGCCACTGGGATTTATGTAAGTAAATGAACATAAAAGATTGAAAGAATACTGATGTGAAGTTTATGTTTCAGTAAGAATGCTTTCTTGTTCATGACCAAAAATTAAATATGTGAAAATTGATACAAATTAAAAGAGTTTATTTTTAAAGTTTCTACCCTTGACTAAAGTGGAATATCTTCTTCCAGGATTTTTTTTTTTTTTAGTTATTTTTATTTTCTAAATTCTATGTTTACATTTCAAAGGCTTTCCCCTTTCCCAGTTCCCACCCACCATAGTTCCCATAGTTCTTCTCCCCCCCAACTATTCCCCAATCATTCCCCCTCCCCCCTCGGTTTCTTTACTAAACTGGATGCAATCTTTACATGCCCAGGGTCCTCTCCTTTCTTCTTCTTGGGAATCATTTGACTTGCTATTTGTGTCTTGAGTATTTAGTGCTTCTGGGCTCATTAATATCCACTTATCAGTGATTGCATTTCATGTGCATTCTTTTGTGATTGGGTTAGCTCACTCAGGATGATATTTTCCAGGTCTAACCATTTACCTACAAATTGCATGAATTCATTATTTTTAATTGCTGAGTAGTATTCCATTGTATAAATATACCACATTTTCTGTATCCATTCCTCCTTTGAGGGATATTTGGGCTCCTTCCAATTTCTGGCTATTATAAACAAGGCTGCTATAAACATAGTGGAGCATGTGTCTTTATTGCATGTAGGGGAATCCTCTGGGTATATGCCCAGGAGTGGTATGGCAGGGTCCTCTGGAAGTGACATGCCCAATTTTCTGAGGAACCGCCAAACTGATTTCTTCCAGGATTTAAAAGTAGCCAGTATACCTGAAAAAAAATCCAAGATCCTGGATATCAGCCAAGGAGAAAGAGCCAATAGATAAGGGTACACACAAACACCGTGCTTGTGTACAGTAGGGGGGATTTTCCAGGTAGAGAAGCAGAAAGAGTGCTTGGATCAAAGAGACCTAATGTGGAGCATGGTAGAAATGAGACCCAGAAGGTAATTTCAAAGGGAGAAATCAAGAAGGGTAATGGGCTTTCTTCATGAGCTGAGCCTTGATCAAGAGGAAACAATTTGCAGACATAGAAAACTACACAATAAAATGAAAAGCCACATGCTCTGCTTTAGTTACATGGGACTGAGATAGCAAATGTCCATTTGACAAGCCATACAGGAAATCGCAGAATGTATGTAACTCTTGGACATTTTTATTAGCACAATTTTGGTTCAAAATTGTCCATAGGTCAAATTTTACCCTGGTCTTGCCTAAAATTGAGAAGAAATAACTTTAATTAGTGATGAAGCAATTTCTTTATATTGAGAACAATACCGCCAATGCAAATAACTTACAAAAAGGACTCATTATGATCTTCAGTAGAAATCATATTTCTGAAGGTTTTTTTTTTTGGTTGCTTTTACATTAGATGGAAATAGTGCAAATTCTACATTGTTGGATACTAGCTTTATTTTCCTTTTAACTTGATCATTGTATTCTATTCTGAACATGATTACATTTTTGGAAGCAATATGTTTTTATGTTTTTGCCTTAGCACTTACACAAAGGGTTAGTGCCTGAGAATGCAAGGTCCATGCTTAGAACATTTCTTCACTGGTATTTTGAAGGAAGGATAATATATTGCTAGCATAATGGGGGTATCTAATGAAGTACTTAACCAAATGACTGTCAGAATATCTGTTCAGTCCTGTCCTCATAGATTTCATGAGCTGAAAAGGCCACTGTGTTTTTTGTAGAGGTGGAATATAATTGGTGTATAATTGATACTAAATCATTTATGTATTTATTTTTCTGTGTATGGTAAGAATCTGACTTTATTTATGAATAATGGACCATAAGAGAAAGAAAACAAAATCAGAAACTTGGAATTTGATTATTCAAAATATTTATTCGGGGCACAGATACATTTCAAGCTGGAGAAGTACAACTTTCATATATTATTTATCAGCATGGGTGTTATACTATAGCCAGTGAGCAAAGGCTCATATTTCTGTATGTATGTCCTATATATGATCAGGAGATGCTGTTGGAATCAGTTTTAATTACTTTAACTAAAAACTAAAATTGCTTTTGGAAAGATGAATAGCAATAGTGACTGATTCTTAGATAATAAACTAAACTTAGAGTAGATAGAACTCTAATAAAAGAGCCCTGCTTTACCAAAGATCACATCAGCATCCAGAACCCCAAATATCAATACTCCCTCAGGGTCTTCCCAGTCTACTACCAACAGCCTACCTGTCCTCATCCCCATATCCCTGCCCACAACTCTGGAGGAAGACTCATAATCCACCATAGGCTAAGCCAATAATCAGAGCCCCAAGTAGACTGACTGACCAAGACTGTCCCACTTTGCTCATGCTTTCCCAACCCCCAAAAAGCCCCCATCACCATATTCTAGACACCAAAACCTGTGGAGAATGCCCAGTTGGACCAGAGGCCACTCTTGCCTACCAGATCCCCACCACACACACACACACACACACACACACACACACACACACACACCTTCCAGCTTAGGTATAAATGCTCTCTACTGGGCACCAGGACCCCATTTTTCAACTTGAATAGAGACCCAGTGCTCAACCATAGACTTCTGGTGGAAGTCAGTGAAATGAAAACAGTGGGGTTGGTACCAAAGGAACAAAGACACAAACCAGCATCTAGACCTCTAACTAGTCCAAACCCAAATGCCTAAACGCCAATGTAAGAACCCAATCTACAATAGTCAGAGCAATATGTCACCACTAGAGCCCAGTTATACAACAATCCCTGAGTATCCTAATTCTAATACAGCTGTAAATTCATGAAAATAACTTTTAAAACTACTTTATGAAGATGATTGATGTTTTTAAGGTTGAGTATACTGAGAAAGACAAGAAAAAATGTTGAAGGAAATGAGTAAAACTATTCAGAACCTAAAAATAGAAAAACACAAACTGAGGGAATCCTGGAGATGGAATATATAGGTAAACAAACAGAAACTGCAGCTACAAACTTCACTAACAGAACACAAGTGGTGAAAGACAAGCATTGAAGATATAGTAGAAAAAAACAAATTCATTAGTCAAAGAAAATGTTAAATATAGAAAAATTCTGAAACAAAACATTCAAGAAATTCATGACACTATGATAAAACCAATCCTAAAAATAATAGGAATAGAATAATGAGAGAATCCCAAATCAAAATCTAGAAAATATATTTAACAAAATCATAAAAGAAAACTTTCCTTTAAAAGAATATGCCTATAAAGGTGCAAGAAGCTTATGAACACCAAATAGATAAGACCAGAAAGTAGTATTCCCCTTGCCACATAATCACCAAGCACTAAACATACAAAACAACAACAAACAGCAGGTGTTGGCAAGGATGTGGAGAAAGAGGAACACTCCTCCACTGCTGGTGGGATTGCAAGCTGGTACAACCACTCTGGAAATCAGTCTGGCAGTTCCTCAGAAAACTGGACATGATACTTCTGGAGGGCACAGCCATACCACTCCTGGGAATATACCCAGAAGATTCCCCAGCATGCAATAAGGATGCATGCTCCACTATGTTCATAGCAGCCTTATTTATAATAGCCAGAAGCTGGAAAGAACCCAGATGTCCCTCAACGGAGGAATGGATACAAAAAATGTGGTATATATACACAATGGAGTACTATTCAGCCATTAGAAACAATGAATTCATGAAATTCTTAGAGAAATGGATGGAGCTGGAGAACGTCATACTAAGTGAGGTAACCCAGTCTCAAAAGAATACCCATGGTATGCAGTCACTGATAAGTGGATATCAGCCTAGAATCTTGGAACACCAAAGACACAATTAACATACTAAATGATGTCTGACAAGAAGAAAGGAGTGGACACTGGTGCTGGAAAGGATCAAAGCATCAGTGTAGGGGAATACAAAAACAGGGAAGAGGGAAGGGGTGGAAGAGGGAGCAGGGGGAGAGAAAAGGGCATGTGGAACCTTTGGGGGTGGGGAACCAGAAAAAGGGAAATGAATTGTAAATATAGAATATATCCAATAAAAAAAGAAAAAGAAAAAATGGAGTAGCGAGAGGCTGAGATTTAGTTCAAGAGTTAAGATGATCTTCTGCTGGCAGAAGCACTATTTCTGGTAGCTCACAATGGCTTGCAACTCCAGTTTCTGAGGGATTGGATACCTCTCCATACATATAACCATGTGGACATACCTCTAAACAAATACACAGGAATCCATAGGATTAAATAAAATGAAGATAAATGTTGAAAAACCAAAAAAAAAAAGTTTCAAGAGGAAAAGATTAATTACACCTGATTTCTCAGTGGAGACTCTCAACAGAAAAGCAAGAACAGCCTAAACAAATGTCTTGCAGACTCTAAGGGCACACAGAAGCCAGCCCAGAATACTATCCCCAGCAAAGGTTTCAATCATCATAGATGGAGAAAATAAAATAAAGTCTTATTTAAACAAAACATATCTACAAATCTAGTCTTGGAGGTAATGTCCAACCCAAGGAGCTTAACTACTCCCATGAAAACAGGAAATAAATGATCTCACACCAACAAAACTAGAAAACAAAACAAAATAGCCTCCGCCAAAAAATGGAACACACTTACAAACTATCACTACAATCACTAAACAACAAAATACCAGGAATTATCAATCCTTCATCATTGATATCTCTCAATATTAGTGGACTCAATACCCCCAATAAAATTACATAGACTAACAGAATGGATACCAAAACAGGAATCATCTTTCTGCTACATACAAGAAATGCACCTCAATATCAAGGATAAACATTGGCCCATATTAAAAGTTTAGAAAAATATTTTCCAAGCAAATGAACCTAAGAATCAGCTGGTATAGGAAAGACACTTAATACTCCTCCTGGTAATGGTCCACCAAAATAATCTTTCAGTTCTTAGCATCTATGCCTCAAAAGCAAATGCACCTATGTCTGCAAAGGAAACAATGTTAAACATAAATCACATGTTGACCCTTACACATTGATAGTGGGAAACCTCAATATCCACTCTCATCAATAGACTGGTCATCCAGGAAAAAACTAAACAGGGAAATACTGGAGCTAATAGATGCTATAAATCAAATGGATCTAACAAATATCTACTACAGAACATTTTACCTAAACACAAAAGAATACACCTTCTCTCAGTGTCTTAAAAACATTCTCCAAAATTAAGCACATAAGTGGTCTCAAAGTAAGTCTCAGAAGATACAATAAAATTTAAAAAGCACCATGCATTCTATCAGACTACCATGGATTAAAATGATTTCAATAACAACAGAAAGCCTACAAACTCATGGATACAGAACAGTTCTCTACTGAATGACTGTTCCATCAAGGCAGAAATAAAGAAAGAAATTAAGGACTTGCTAGAACCCAATAAAAATTATTAATGCATAACATACCCAAATGCATGGAACACTAAGAAAGCAGTGCTAAGAGGTAAGTGCATAGCACTAAGTGTCCTCATAAAGAAATTGGAGAGATTTTGTACTAGCAACTTAACAGCACACTTGAAAATTCTAGAACAAAAGAATCAAACACACCCAAGAGAAGTAGATGTCAAGAAATAATAAAACTGAGAGCTGAAATTAATAAAATAGAAACAAAAACAAACAATACAAAGAATCATTGAAACAAAAAATTTTTCAAGAATATCAAAATATAATCAAACAGCTAGACTAAATAAAGACCATAAACATTATCCTAATTAATAAAATCAGAAATAAAGGTGGCATCACAACACACAGTGAGGGTATCCAATGAGTAATTAGATAAGACTTTAAAAATCTACATTCCACAAAATTAAAAAATCTAAAAGAAATTGATACATTTCCCAATAGATACCACTTCTGAATAGGTGTGGGTATTAAGATCCCTTCCTGGTTGTCTGCTGGAATTTATAACTAGTTTGAGCCTGTGCAACTGTTTTACTGGTAACTCAGCTCCAGTCAGTTCACACATGTCTACTATTACCAACATTACATGTAAATCTTGCTGTGGGCTGTGCTCCAACTTGTACAGGTGAGACCATGTTTCTGACACTAAGGATAGTATTTCATGTTATAAGAGCACGCATGGCTTAGATAATAATATTAGTCATGTACATATTAATGAAAAACAGAATATTAAAAAGCTAGATGCTGGTAATACAAAGAACAGCAGGTATCATAAAATAGAAGAACATAGGTATTAATTACTTTCCTGCTGCTATAATAAAACACCATGATCAAAGCAACTTATAGTAGTTTATTTGTGCCTGTTTTGGCATAGCTGCCTAAGGGTAGGTATGACACAGTGTCTGCCCCTGGCATATTGCCAAACCATTGATCCTTGCATATGCTGATGGTTGCTGTTGCTTAAAACTGATCTGCTAATCTCTTCTATTTTACTTTCAATCTCTCTTTCTGGGGAATATGCTTTCCCCTCTTCTCAGAAATAATTATTCCATAAGAAATGAAACAGATGTGGTTCTCAGGAATGAGGAATGGAAGTGGTCATAAGGCTGTGGAGGACAAGGAACAGACCTTCCTCTTGGCCTTTAGGGCCTTGGGAAAGGCCCTAAAGCCTAACCACAGAGGCCATAAAAGCCTACATGATCCATTGTAGAAATAGTTCATTGACAGATGTGGCCTTAAATTTGGAATCACAAGGAGATATTTGTACCCTCTGATCCAATGACTGCTGCATTAATTAACCAGGGTGAACTTGAGGACATTAAGGATAGAGAGTTAAAATGGTCTCAAGAAGAAAAGACATGGATAGGAAAAGAAGGGATCTATTTAAAAACCAAGCAAATGATAGATGTGCTTATTTTATAGGAGAAACACTTGTATATGATCTAGAAATAAATAGTATTAGAAGGAGAGTACATGACGCCATGAAATTGCGAAAATAGAAAACAAAGATTAGAGAACTAAAGGATGAAGCTTAAGCATGTAAAAAAGTTATTCCTTTGTTCTCCTAGCTACTTGAAGAATTGGAAATGACAGTGCCTAGAGAGATGTTAGAGAGAGCTAGCTGCTTTACTCGCATTAAATCTAAAACCTTGTAAGAAATTATTTTAACCTTGGTAGTCTGTCATCTTTCTGTTCTTACCTTAAAGCAGTTACTAAAGAATGCTGTGTGCTCTGCCCGGAGACTGCAAGTGCTGTGCTCAGCTACCCGTGAAGAACCCATGTGTAAAGTGTGTGTTTAGTTTCTCTTTAAGGAAGCAGGGTTGGGACTCTTGATCCTGGACTCACAGAATTTATGTGAATTTAAGAATTTATAAAAAAGTATTAACAATAGTCAAATCCTTGATGATATAAGTTTAGTAAATAAAAGACTGGCTTCAGGCTCTATGGTTAAGAGAAGGCAAAAGAATGAAAAGGGGAAAGGGGGAAATGAGAAAGGAGAAGGAAAAAGAATTCAAGAAAAAGAGCAAAAAAAGGAGAAGGAAGAATGAAAAGAATCCTTGGGTAGACAGAAAGCACTTGAACTGACAGCTTGCATCCACTACTGACTCTGAGTCATTACTGAATTAGCTCCACTCCCATCCCCCACTTTCTCAGGACCCTCCTCATAGTGAGGCTGGACCTTTGTATATTTGGGCTGATAGTTCTAGAGGAATGAGAATCCATCATGCCAATGCAACATGGCAGCAGGCACGAAGGCAAATACAGGAAGCTAGAAGGCTACATCTTTTACCATAAACATGAAGGAGAAAAAGCTAACTTAAAGTGGGCCATGATGTGTACTCTAAAAGCCCAAACCCAGAAAACATACTTCGCCCAACAAAGCCACTAGTCCTAAACTTCCAAAAAAAGCATCACCAACTGAAAAATCAAGTGTTTAAATACTTGAGCCTATGTGAAATGTTTCTCACCTAAAAATGCAAATGTACATCTCCTCTTTTATTCTAAATGGCTTTTGCTATTTTAGAATGCTATTTCTTAGTAAATCTAAAGTACAATGATTAATATATATTGTAATATACATGTATGTAAGTCTATTAAAAGCGTTAGTTTAATGTTAGGCAAAAATGAAATGATGGTGCTTTTCCTAAATTTTGTGATTATTCATTTTTCTTAGCTACATATTGATATGATGTCTATAATTTAAAATTTTTTGTGTGGCATAAAATGGTATGTTTGTATTCTAAATTATTAAAGAATAGAAAACCTGATGAGTAAAATAAAGTAGTTAACTATGATCATTAAGAATAATCACCCTCATAGTACAATCTACTCTTGTTTTAGAAGGTCAACTAGTTTGGAAAAAAATAAAGAATGATGAAAAATCCTTAGACAGAGTGATAGGGAAAGGAAAGAAACTCAATTTTATAAATGTGTTTATTTCTAGAGAAGCTTACAAGCATGAAAAGGAAACAAGACCTTTACAATGATTTTAACAGCTTTCTGACAATGTGATTACTGAGATAATGGAGTTGTGCCCCTGGGATAATCTAAGTATGCATTACTTAGGAAATGTAAAACTTACTTTGGACAAGTCATTAGGTACAGAGGTGGGAGACAAATTCCACAGGCGTTGGCAAGAGTTTGGTTTTCTGACATATCCAAGGTGGTGAATGCACTCCAAGAAGGAAGTACAGTTTATGCTTGCATAGCAAACATATCACATTTTCTCTGGTAATGGATATTAATAAAAAACCTCTTCTATCAGACATCACCTTTATCTTAGTTATAGGTTGTTTTGCTTTGGATTCTGGATCGTTTGTTTGTTTGATTGATTGATTGATTGATTGGTTTAGTTTGGTTTTGTTGTAGGAAACAGATGCCTTCACTTATCTCAGCTTGAATTAGCATTTTCTTCCCTGGTACAAACTTGAATTAATTATTTTATGGTTAAATCAAATCAGTGATTGAAAGTTTTTCATATTAAATCCTTGAGTAGTTTTAAAATATAGACTTTGAATATAAAACATCCAATTAAAGGCCAATAACATTTTCTCCAGTTTTATAGGAATTGATTTTCTATTCATATGCCCAGGCATGTCTTTCTAGCTAGCATTTGTAGTGCCAAGGATGCTATAAAGCCATTTCAAGGAGAAAAGTTATTAACATTTTTACCTGGTTGTAAACACTATAGGCTCAGTGATAATCAGTCTAGCAAGATATGTCCAGGATATGGCAAGATATGCAATAATGGCATGAATATTCTGGGATGTAACCAACCACCTACTGATTCCATTTAAGGAACACTACACAGAACAAAACTCATGCCTGGTACTGTACACTAAGACCTGTTGGTGGCATTGTAAAAATCCTACTTTTACTATTTTGCTAAACTGACACAGTATCAACTGGTTTTCAAAATTCGTTATACCAGTATCAGTTCAGTACAGGTTTCAGCTCACATCACAGAAACCTTTTAATGAAATAAATGATGGTTAATAAATATGAAGAATTAAGTTTTCTGGTTTAAGTAGAAAGAAAAAATGGAGTCCTCATTCCTGAGCCCTGGTGGAAGTGCTCAGCTATGATTAGAGATTTCTCAACCCTGGTGGGAGTGTTCAACCCTGGTGGGAGTGCCCAGCCCTGAACAGAAGATTTATTCACTTCCTTTCTCCAAAGCTCACATATCGGAGAAATGATTTCATCCACAATTGTTTAAAAAATACTTTATAATAAGCCTAACAAAGTAAATGAATTACTCAACAACTCAGACTTTACAATACTAGAGGGAACAAAAAACTGAAAAAAATAATACAAGATAGAGAGAACTCTCATACAATTACACTGGTGTGGCTTATATGAAAACAGCCATACAACTAAAACCAATCTATAGATTCAATGCAGAGCCTATAAAAACCCCAATGCAATTCTTTACAGATAAAATCTAGATACATATTTGGAAGCACAAAAGACAGCAGATATATGAAACTATTCTGAAAAATAAAAACACTACTGGAGATTTGTTTTTCTATTCCTAATTTCAAGTTAAACTACAGAATCAATAATAAAAAGAACAGACACAGAGATCAATGGAATAGAATTAAAAATTTTAGATATAAATCCATGCACATACAGCCAACAGAATTTCTATAAAGATGCAAAATTGTACACATTAGGGTAGATGCAGCACCTTTAACAAATGGTGAGAAAATTTGTTATCTATATGTAAAAGAATGGATCCTAATTCTTCTATCTAATCTGTACACAAATCAATTCTAAATGTAACAGAGAACTCAGTGTTAATCCTAAAGTTCTGAAACTTCTGGAAGAAAAAACAGATAGCTCACTTCAGGTTATAGGTTCAAATAAGGGATTTCTTAATCAGAGGTTAGGATTCCTAGGAATAGTGCCAACAATGAAGAAGTGAGATTTCATTAAATTAAAAAACGTCTATCCTGCAAAGGAAACTTGTCCCATCCTGTGGAACTTAGTTATTCTTGGGTCCGAGGGGGATCCAGCCTGAAAATGAGAATGGGTGAGATAGAAGAGTGAGACCAAGCAAAACCATTGTCAAGGTCTGTTTATTGTAACAAGAACAGCGAGCTTTAAGCAGTAAGGAAGGGGAATGGGAGAAATCTGAAATAATCAGATGAAATATCCTCAGAATGTGAGGGTGAGGAAGGTTGGGTAAAGGTCAGTTCACTGAATAGCTAGTTCCTGTTGAGGTTCTGGTGAGTAAACATTTAGTCAGCTCTTTGCTTAGCTAGTTCCTGCAGCAGCAGGTGAGGAATGGTTCTGAGTCACTTGCATATGTGACTTAGAAAAACCACTGAGATGGTTGCACTCCAACCCCTTAATTTAGGTGTTAGTCTCCAACAGAAACTGTTAATCAACTGAGAGGTAGCCCATAGAAACAATCTTTCCAGCTGGTAATCTGACAGGATTGGTGTCTATAATAAAAAACAAACAAAAAAAAAAACTCAAAAAACTAAATCACCAAGAAAACAAAGGACCCAGTTAAAAGGGGGATTTATCAGAAGAAATAAAAATGGCCAAGAAATATTTTTCAGGGTCTGTGCCACCCTTATAAGGGTCATCAGAGCAATGCAAATTAAAACTAATTTGAGAGACTTCACAGTCACACACAACTTTGATCCCAGCATTTGGATTGCAGAAGCAGACAGATAGCTCTGAGTTTGTAGGCATCTTGGCCTACAGAGTGAGTTCCAATATAGCCAAGGCTGCATGAAATATCCCTTTGTTGACAAACCATTAAAATATTGAAAAAAGAAAAGCAAAAGGAAAAATGCAACAAATGCTGGCAAAGATGTGGAGAAAATGGCTCATCGTACTCTAAAGCAGCCCCCAAGAATCAAGACTGCAACACACTGAGACTAAAACCTGATAGTGAAAGAAAGAATGACAGTGATGGGAGCATTCAGCTCAGCTTGGCTGGAACTATGTCCAACATCTCTGCAGGCTTCATTGCTTTTTTGCCATTTCCAGTAGATATGGCTATGACAGAAACACATGTGTAAGACTGTTAATCTGGCCAATCATCCATGGCTCTGAAGCTCATGGAACATAGGGATGAACACACTGCTGTTATTCTTCTAAAGGGACAGCGTAAAAACTATCTTTTTAAGTCATAACTCTGTACTCATCTATCACTGTAGCTCTAATTCTTTATCAGAGAAACTCTGTGGACAGAGTTTAACATAAAAACTCATAATTGGTTGAAGTGCAAAGGTGATATTTCAGCCACAAACAGGACATCTATATCACTGCCTGACTGACTGATCACTCCATAGCTCAGAGACCACTGCAGAAAATTTGTAAGAATTACAGATTGGGGAAGACTTGCTTAAAACTTTGTCTTCTGGAAATGATATGACTACTGTACTCATGAACTTGTAAGAGCTGAGGCTCTTTGAAAAAATCTCAACAAGATAAAGCTATTTAAATTCTGGCACGTAGGCTGTAGATATATCACAAATCCTTCCTTTTTGTGGAAAATTATTGACAGTTGATGGTTTCTGTGAATAGGAGAGATTTTTGTCTCTAAGGGTTGGTCTCTGAGAGGTGAACTAAGCTTTGGTTAATGGTATTGTATGTGTGAGTGTATAGAAATATAGAGACTCAATGAGTTACATTTTTAATACAGAACATGAAGTAGGAAGGCTATAAGGATGAGGAGGAGTAGATATAATAGGAGTTACATAGAGCAGTGAGAGGTGAAAATGATCAAACACATTTATAAAATTTGCAAGAATTAATACATTTTTTAATTCCAGTATTGATGAGCCCCACATCAAACAGAGGAACTATTGGCAGTTAATAGCTGCCAGAAGACACATCCTCAAATTGTCAATGGAAATGTTATTTGAAATTGAAGATAAGAAATGAGAAAGAAGCAGGAAAAATAAAAGGCAATATTAATAAATGAATGACCTGGGCAGCAGCAGAAAACACTACAGATTAGATTTGTTGAACATTTACTTTGTACTATATGTGTTGTTTTGTTTTGTTTTATCATTACATCTACATACTATGTGTGCTTGTGTGGCCATGTGCATATCTCTCTCTCTCTCTCTCTCTCTCTCTCTCTCTCTCTCTCTCTCTCCCTCTCTCCCCCCCCCTCTCTCTCTCTCTCTCTCTCTCTCTGTTGTGTGTCTGTGTGTCTGTGTATGTGTGTGTGTGTGTGTGTGTGTGTGTGTGTGAGAGAGAGAGAGAGAGAGGGGAGAGAGAGAGAGAGAGAGAGAGAGAGAGAGATTACATATGTAAAGATCAGATTACAATTTTTAGGAGTTGATAACCTTAGCATCTAGATAACCAGGAAACTGAACTTAGCTTATCAGGCTTGCCAGCACATACCTTTCTCTACTGAGATGTCTCACCATCTCTATGCCAAATCTAAAATATCAAGTTATAATAAAACCTTCATAATTATAATGTTGATGCTCATATTTTGAGGTGTAAATGTTCACTAACACTTTAATGCTAATATCAAGGTTAAAATCTGGACTGTAGCCTATCAGCTTGGGCTCAAAAGTATGTTAAGTGTTTAGGGAGATAGAATACTGAATGAGGTTCTATCTCGAGTTGAAGTTAGTATTAAGTTTTCATAGGAGACTAGCATAACAAAACTCTAAGCCTAGGGTCTACTTCTCTGAACATGTTAAGGCTTTATTTTTAGCTTGACAATTTGTCTTTAGCAATGGTATATTCAAAGAGGGAATACATTCTGTTCCAATATTTTCACTCCATGATTGTGAACTTCCACAAGTATTAGAATGAGGAAAAGGAGCAAGAGTCTCTACAATGATATAAATCTAATATTTGGCTCTCTTATTCTTACTCTAATTTATCTCTGTACAACAATCTACAAGATAACTTACTATGAAACATATTTTGCATTTTCATAACTTTGAGAGTGTTTAATTTTTAAATAGTTTCTCTGGCCAATCTACATCTTATCTATTTATGCAAAACCTTGAAATATCAGCTCTCCTTGGCCATTCTCCTTGGCACTTCAACCTATGTGACCTTTTTATTAACCTAAACAACTCACATCATAGGCATACTCCTCCATTGTATTGAATATTACTACAGTAAAATTTCGGAAAGTAAATACTTCAGGAGATGCAATTCTTGCAAGAAGTTTTATAACCTAGCTATATTTAAAAGTTGCAAAATGTCACCATTGGTGCAAAATACAGCTCTCACCTCAAAGTGCATAAAAAATGCTGTTTTCTTATTATCACTGATCATGATCTAGCAACATGAATTCAGGTTGCTCTGTATGACATGTTTCCCTGTAGAAGTAGTGATATGAACTTGGGTGGGTCCAGACCAACAGAAAATTGCAAATTAAAGAACCTTTCAAATCCATTAGAAAAAAATCAAGTAAGTTGTAAAATATCTGCTATAAGTTTTAGGTAATATCTAATGACCTTCTGAGCTTTGGGATTGATAGAATATGGTCTGCCTAGAACATATTCTAGAAAATTTACCTGATAATCAAAGGGATGCTAGGCTAGACATAAGTTAGAGAATTAGTGGCTGTTTTCCCATACCACATCAGCCATACAAATAGTATAGACTTGTCCAAAGCTAAGCACAAGAGGAGTATGTTCAATATTTCAATAGGCAGAAAGTACATGGTAATGAAGGTTGGGTAATAGATAGAATGTACATATACAGAGTGCAAAAAAAAACTGACAGTAATCATCTTAAACAAAAATTTCAATGTCTTGAAACTAACCTATAATACATAAAAAGAATCACTAATAAATAATAGTCTTGTTTACCCATACTTATACTATATTTGTTACAAGTATGTAAATTAATTGAGCAGAAAATATTTTAACTGAAGTGAAACTCCCCACTGAAACAAAATGGGTTGATATAGTAAAACCTTTTACCAGATAAAGATCTGACTAAAGTATTTCTAGTTTGGTCAAAGGATGCAGAAATGTAGACTAACTAGAAGAAAATGCATGAAAATTCTAGGATTCTATGACATGAAAACCAAACACCCTGTATAGCTTTTGATTCTCCAACATGACCACTAAAATTTACTGTGTAAAGCTAAGAAGAATATGAAAGTATTCTTGGTCATAAACAGTAGGCTACAACCTAAATATAATACCATTATTGCTGAAAAGTATTATCACAAAGTTTCATGTGTTGTAATATCAAAATTCATATGCAAATGTTACTGGAAAGTCAAGTCATTGGTAGATAATTATAATTAGACAAGGCTGGAAAGAGATGGCTTTTATACTGACAGCAGTAGCTTTATGACAAGAGGACTAGAAAGATGAGTCCTTGCTATGCCTTGTCATGAGATGTCTCCTCTCAGGTTGTGGTTTAGCACAAACCCTTTCCAGATTAGGAACAGATGCCATGTCAAAACTGTCACTGGACTTTCCACCTTCTAATGCAACAACCCAAATAAATTTCTATTCATTATGAATAATCTAATTTGTGTCATTTTGTTATAGCAATATAAAATGTAATAGATTTAGCAACCACACCATGAAAAGGAATTCTTAGAAATTCACACAAAGTACACAGGCTAAGAGATTATGTCTGTGTTACATCGAGGACTTTAAATTGCATAGTGGAATAATCAGACATATCTCTCAGCTTCAATTTCTCCCTCTAGTCAAACTGAAATAGAAAGTAAGTGATGGTTCTCTACAAAGAAGAAAACAGAAATTATACCTAGCTTTACCCATGCTTAGTAAAAGTCACAGTATTAATTTTGCAGTGGGTAGAGAATAATAAATTCAGCTACCTTATATACTTTACTAAAACTAATTTATGACCTTGAAATTCTATCTTAAGAGGCTGTGCCATTATAGGAATATCAGGTGCACCTAATGCTTTAGAAAATAGAATCCCCTCATAGAAAAGCTGCCAGTCTCAGAAGCCAATGGAAGTTTACTCTAGGCAATGGTTGGGTGGCTCTGGAAAATACTGTTTGTGTATTTTACATTCTGAAGCACTTGTTTTATAAATCACATAAAGCTTTTCTAGAATGTTATAGGATGCAGAAGTATGTTGCCTGAGCTCCAACATACAGTAAAAATAAATGCCCCAGAAAGTGAAAGTAATGGATATTTGCCACCTGCCATTCATCACATTGAACAAAATCCAGAGGACTGTAGGTTTATATTTTTAAAATCCTACTTTAGTAATTATACTTAAATGCTTTAACCTCCACTCTAGCCCACCACATACCAAAAGTAGTGTGAAGGAAAGGTTACTAAAGCAAAGGCTAGTGTGGATCTATTTATAAACAGTTCTTTGTGGAAAATCCAATATGCTTTGACGGGATATTAGCAGTTCAATTCACACAAATCAGCTCTACTAGCAAACCCAATTCATGTGTCAGCAATGGCAGTTTGATCCAGAAGACACCTTGACTTGAGTCCAGAGAAGCAACAAGAAGTCACCAGAATACCACCAGAAGTTCTTTGGTGTGTTTCTCTCTATCAAGTCATGAAAAACAAAGATCAGCAATGAGTGACAAGGTGAATCAACACCATACAGCATCATCAGCAAAGACCAAGATTAGCAAACCCAATGAAGACCAGCAAAGAATGGCAAGGTGAACCAATGCCACACTGTTGTCCAGTGTCTCTTGGGCTATATTTATACCCTTTCCAAACATTATGTGTTCTCTCAAGCATCATCTCGAGCAAATATCACATGCCTCTTTTCCAGTCAGTTTCCAAGAAAAAACTACATGTCTGTTGTCTTAGTTAGGGTTTTACTGCTGTGAACAGACACTATGACCAATGCAAGTTTTATAAAAGACAACATTTAATTGGGGCTGGCTTATGGGCTCAGAGGTTCAGTCCATTGTCATCAAGGCAGAAACAGGGCAGCATCCAGGCAGATATGGTGCAGGAGGAGCTGAGAGTTCTATCTCTTCATCTGAAGGCAGCTAGTGGAAGACTGACTTCCAGGCAACTACGGTGAAGGTCTTAAGCCCACACCCACAGTGACACACCTACTCCAACAAGGCAACACCTCCTAATAGTGTCACTCCCTGGGAAAAGCATATACAAACTATCACATTCCACTCCCTGGCCCCCATAGGCTTGTTCAAGCATGAATCTATGGGGGCCATACTTAAACATAGCATAATGCGAAATGTATTTAGTCCAACTTCAAAAGTCCCTGTAGTCTATAACAGTCTCAACAGTGTTAAAAGTCCAAAGTTCAAGGTCTCTTTTGAGATTCATCCAATCACTTAAATGTTATCCTCCAAGCAAGACAGGAAACCAGCTGGGCAAAGTCAAGACTCTTCATCTCCACTTCTGATGGCAAAGCAGTCTTCAGATATCCAACTCCTTTTTCATCTTTGTTGACTTCAACAAGGTTCTTTCTCGTGGGCTTGTTCCACTCTCTGTTAGCAGCTTTCCTTGGCAGGCATCCTGTGACTCTGGCATCTTTAACATCTTGGGTACCCCCAAGTCAATTTCAGCGTCACAGCTTCTTGTTCCAATGTCTGAGATACACACATGATCTTCTGTGTATCTCCAAAGAGCTGGTGTCACTTCTCCAGCTCTGCCCTCTGTAGCACTCTAAGTTCAGATTGATCCACTCCACTGCCACTACTGTTCTTGGTGATCATCCCATGGTACAGGCATCTCCAGTATGGTAGGGTCTTATACTGCAACTATACTTCACCAAACCCTCTCATAGGCTCTCTTCATGGTACCAAGCCTCAACTCCTTTGCATGACCCCTTCAGTCCTGGGCTGTCAATTACAACTAAGGGTACACTTTCACCAATGGCCTTCCATGGCCTCTCACAGTACCAAGCCTCAGCTGTTCTTCATGATGCCTTCGTGCCTTTAAAACCAGTACCACCTGGATGATTTTTACACATTACCAAGTACAGCTGTAGCATGAGGAACACTTGGCTATCTCTGGAATACAGCTTCTTTGTGCTCTCAGAAAACACTTCATATTTCATCTCAGTGATGCTGGTCTTTTCTTAATCACCACTAATTTCTTAGCTCCAGCTAACCAGCATCAATTGTCCCAGTAATCTCCTTCTCCTCTTGAATAAAAAGCCATAGACACATGGCTGAAGCTACTGAGTTCTGCTGCTTGCAGGAGCTGGAACATTTGCCCCCGCCCCCTTGTTCTATTACAATATCACTAGCTTCCTTTTTACCAGCTCCTTCACTGCCTAAGTTGGCTGTCCTGAATCTGGCTTCTTAGACTGACTTTGAACTCAAGAGATCTGCATGCCTGTCTCCTAAACACTGGGATTAAAGGTGTGGTCCACCAAGCCTGGATTAAAGTTTTTCACCTAGAATTTGCTCTGTTCTAGGCTGGCCTTGAACTCAGAGATCTGCTTTTCTTTGCCTCCTGGGATTAAAGGCTTGTACGACCATACCTGGACCTAAAGTTAATCTTGCCCCCAATGTCACCAATCCTTTAATTCAATTTAATATCCTTGAATTCAGCTCCATTTCACTTCCTGGAGTCCCTTTAATACTCAAATTATATATTTTGTACTTTTCCTTTCTCATC
The DNA here is from genome assembly GCA_964023405.1 of Apodemus agrarius. NCBI lineage: Eukaryota > Metazoa > Chordata > Mammalia > Rodentia > Muridae > Apodemus > Apodemus agrarius. Next base: position 29,209,577 of record OZ030014.1, read on the forward strand.
TTGCTATGTTTGTTCAAAATTCTCTTCATCAGACTTAACCAGAGAATGAAGTCTTTGTTGGGCCTTTTTGAGACTTCCTTTGCAGATGAAATTAATATAAATCTCTTTCCCTTAGCCCTAGGCAGTCTCTTCAGGCAATGGCAAAAAAGCAGCCATGTTCTTCACCAAAACATCACAAAACCTTGTGTCTCTTGGCCACAAATTAAAGTTCTTCTCCACTGAAACCTCTTGGGCCATCTGGCCTAAAGAGTTCAAATGACCCTCACCACCACTGTCTTCCATATTCCTACTAGGCTGGCCCATTAAACCCCACATAAAGCATTCCATGGCTTTCCAAATCCAAAGTCCCCAAATCCACATTCTTTCAAACAAAAGCATGGTCAGGCCTATCACAGCAATACGCCAGTTTCTAGTACCAACTTCTGTCTTAGTTGCGGTTTTACTGCTGTGAACAGACACTATGACCAATGCAAGTCTTATAAAAGACAGCATTTAATTGGGGCTGGCTTACAGGCTCAGAGGTTCAGTCCATTGTCATCAAGGCAGAAACAGGGCAGCATCCAGGCAGATATGGTGCAGGAGATGCTGAGAGTTCTATCTCTTCATCTGAAGGCAGCTACTGGAAGACTGACTTCCAGGCAACTAGGATGAAGGTCTTAAGCCCACACCCACAGTGACACACCTACTCCAACAAGGCAACACCTCCTAATAGTGTCACTCCCTGGGAAAAGCATATACAAATCATCACATCTTTTCTCCACAAAATATCCTCCCATGTGTCTGCTTCAGCAAAAGTATCCTATCATGAGAGTTTCTAGAAAAAAAATCACATGACAGAACTGAATTTCCAAAGAAACCAGAAACTTCCTCTTCATAAGACAATGAGAGTCACATATGTTCTATGCTACCTGCTTCAATAAAATGAGAAGCATTGTATTGTGTTTCAGGAGGATTCTTAACATTTTATTCTAAATATTTTATGATATTTAAATTGAGTATGCATGCATGGATTATGTTTTGGGTTTCTGATCTTGGGAAAATGCAAGTACATCAAAGTAAAGTTGAGACTTGCAATTCTGACTGTTCCTTTAGTGCACTATGAGCTCTGAAGATAGAAAAAGCTCTCTGCAGACAAATGTCAGTCCCAAATGGTCTATGGCAATAAATCAGAATGCTTGGCAAACAGAATGCTAAATGTCTTAGTACTCTGATTTTGGAACTGCTTATTACAATAGCATCTCACAGCAAACATTGATGGGTGTAGGTGATGGTTAGAGAACGATTAGGAAAAGATAACCTGAAAATTAAATTGAAAGAAGGAATAAGAACAGAAAGCCTGAGTCTACGTTATATAGCAAGCGATGAATAAATACATACATAATTATCCAAATATTAGTTCTCTAAAATGATAATAAAATAAAAATAATAAAATTTTAAGACAATGGTTGAAGCTGGGAATGAATAGAACAACCATAATGAATGAAATGGAGGAAATCACACCACCACCACCATACATTTAAAAACAGTTTGGAAACCATACACAAATGCATTGCAGTTTTTTTTTAAAGATTTCTTCATTTATCATATGTAAGTACATTGTATCTGTCTTCAGACACTCCAGAGGAGAAAGTCAGATCTCGTTACAGAAGGCTGTGAGCCACCATGTGGTTGCTAGGATTTGAACTCAGGACCCTTGGAAGAGTAGTCACTGTTCTTACCTGCTGAGCCATCTCACCAATTCCTGCAGTTTTGTGGCAACATACCAGTGTGAAATTTTGGAGACTGGAGAATGATGCTGAGTCAATTGGACTGGGTAAACAAGGGAAATTAAAAATCTTTTTCTTCAGCAGGACATCAGGAAATATAACTTTCAATCCCTTCTTAAATCTAGGTTAGGCATGTCATTTTTTTTCTCCTCATTGGGACAATAGGAAACATGATGGCACCAACAGAGATTGGAAAGTGATTATGGATAGAATTAGAACATTTAAGCTGTCCTTGATAAATCTGTAATCATCATTACATGAAAAACCCAAGTTAGTGTACTGATAACAAAAATGATCCAGATGACCCATCCTACCAATAGCAGACACAGAGATGGACTTTCTATATATACATATGTATACATATATACATGGCATATCTCTGTAGATATTATGTTTCCAAGGAAATTACCACTAAATTGCAGATTCAACAACCATATGCTGAAGTATAAATGCCCAGTCTTGAAGATGAGTTCAATTGATCAATAGAAACATTCTTTTTTAAAAAAATAACTTTGACATAAGCACCTAGTCCCCTCCCAATTTTATATTACTAGGACCCATTATTATTAAACAACTCAAATAATGCATGATAATTTGTGCTACAGTAGAATTGAAATAACTTTGGTTATACAAAGAAAGACAGTTGATCTGAAGTTGCAATCAAGTGGAAAAAAACAAAATATTTATGCTCAATAAATTGCTCATATACTGAAAGTCCCCCGAAGGGAGACCCTCACTCAAATCTCGGGAATAGCGCGCACCCAGTGAGGCACTGAGACAAGACTCGCTGTAACCACATGAGGAAGTTTATTGAAAATGGGATTGATCGAGATCCCAGGCCAGCATGCTGGGGTCGAGACTCATACACCATGCAGGGGTAGAGGAGTTCGACCCTGACCTGAACTTGTGACAAGCTTATAAAGGCAAAAACCATAAAAGAGCAGGAGGACTGGGGAGGAAATAGGGGAAGTCTAAAGTCACATATTTACTATTTATTATGTGTTAGATTAAGTGGCACACCTGGGGCGTTGGGACATTCCATAGAGGTTGTTGGGACACCCTGTGTTTATTCCAGGAGTTGTTTTCCTCAAGAGAGTTCCAGGAACAGGGGAGGGGGGGCAGTTGTTTTTCTCTAGAGAGTCCCAGGAGCAGAGGGTTGTGGGGGGTGAGGGTGGGGGGATTGTTTTTCTCTAGAGAGTTCCGGGAATAGCCACTTGCAGGGGACGGGGACCCAAGGTGACAAGCCCCATGTCCTTACAGACAGCTATTAATTAATTTTTTATTCTTCAATACTACACATAGGCAAGAAAATGTAGCTGATAAATATTTGAATCTTTCACATGAGATAATAATATTGGGTATATAATCATGAAATTGTATTCATTATAATTTTTAATATGAGATATTAATCCGAATGAAGTGCTATAAGTACTAGTGAAGCTTGTGAGATACTATAATAGTTGGTGGTGAATGATTTCATGTGTTCTATATGCAAACTATTGATATGCATAATATACATGATGGAAAGGGTATTTGCTGACTTGACAAGGTCTTAGATTAACTGTTTAATAATATGGCATTACATTGGAACAAGGATCCAAGAGACATTAATGTAGCTCATAAACCAAGACAGCATATCTTTAATCAGTGCATAATTCACCATTGGAATCTTAAGATTTAATTACTGTGGGACACACTCAGGCAATATCCTTGTGTCAGTATAGAAAAAAATATCTATTTATGAGAAGAAGCTGAAGTCCTGTCCATTCAGCTTTTATCACAGCATTTGGGTAATGTAATTCTAATTACTTCTATTATGAATAATTTTTACCCATTTTACCATGTAAAGAACATTCACATTTGTCTATACCTGGAATGAATAATCTATCTAGACAATACATGTGTAAAGTAGACCACAAGAAAATCCAATTGCCACCTTACAGTTTGATAACTAATTATTCCCCATTGAGTATTATTAGGGAGTTTGTGATGATTTATGAGCATAGTTTTCTTTCTGCCTGTTGAACTTGGAGGATTCTTATAAATGAAGACAGATAATTTTCAAGGTCAGTCTTACATTCCCATTTTTTAATTTAATGCGTGCTAATTTATTCTTTAAAATTTTTTATACATTCGCACAATGAAGTTTATACATTGCACCGCATCAAGCTCTCTTCAACTACATACAGATCCCCATCCCATAATTCAATCCAAAATTCCTTACCTCTCTATTTTAGCCCACAGAATCTAATAAGTGTTTCTTATATTTTCGTGGATTGTTAGAAGCCATTCACTGGAACATGGGCAACCTACCAAGGACCACTTCCCTGAAGAAAATGTACATTCTCCCCCTAGCCATCAAGCTCTTTATATTTTCACACCTCACATTTGTAAACTGGCTGGAACCAGGCTGGGTTCCAAGACAGAGCATGTTCCATGTCCGGGCACTATAGTACCTTACATTCTTAATCTGGGTCATAACTTCTACTAGAGGCCTATATAAGGACTATAAAAAAAGGAAGGGTTCATTCTTCTTCATCTGCTTACTCTTACTTGCTAACACATCTATTGGAACCTACTTTTTAAGGATTCTAGCTTATACAGAAGACCAGCTGAAACACCTAGCTTTTTGGGACTGAGCAACTACTAGATTCTTGGACTTCCTATCTACAGCTGCTCGTTGTTGGATTTGGTAGACTGCAGACTTTAAGCTAGCCATGTGGCATCTTCCTTCATCTTATTTATCATAATCTGCTCAAGCCATTTTTGCTTATTCACTGTGATGGCTATTCCTGGTTGTCAACTTGACTATATCTAGAATTAACTATAATCCTTTAATAGAGGGCACATCTGTAATCCAGATCCTCAGACATAGTAGCCATGAAAAGCTTAGGCCAGGCAAGGTAGTACATACCTTTAATTTCAGAACACAGAGGAAAGCAGACCTCTGAGTTCAAGGCCAGGCTGGGTTCCAAGACAGAGCATGTTCCATGTCCGGGCACTATAGTACCTTACATTCTTAATCTGGGTCATAACTTCTGCTAGAGGCCTATATAAGGACTATAAAAAAGGAAGGGTTCATTCTTCTTCATCTGCTTACTCTTACTTGCTAACACATCTATTGGAACCTACTTTTTAAGGATTCTAGCTTATACAGAAGACTGGCTGAAACACCTAGCCTTGTGGGACTGAGCAATTACTAGATTCTTGGACTTCCTATCTACAGCTGCTCATTGTTGGATTTGGTGGACTGCAGACTTTAAGTCATTCTACTAATTTCCCTTAATATACAGAGACATTCCATAAATTTTTGACTCTAGAGAACCTTGGCTAATACATTCACTTAACACCTTGGGGATATTTCTATTGTCAGAGGCAATTGTTTTAAGGGAATTAACCTTCATTCTTGAATTTGGGGGATATTTCCTTTCTTTTCTTTCTATTTTCTTTTCTTTTTCTTTTTTTTTCTGTATTCCCTCATGTGGCTTCAAGTCCAATCAAGGGAGCATATGGTTATCCCCATACTTTTAAAATTACATGCAATCAAGCAGGAGTACTGAAGCATATTTTCAGGACAGAAATACTTTGTCTGTTTGTTCATTTTCTCCTGAAATGGTCTCATACACCTCCAGGATGCAAAATGGGGTAACCATATGTAATAATTAAATGAGAGCATCACTAATCACTGTGTCCTCTACCCTATTGCCATTATCACCATCACTAACACTATTCTTATCTGCATTCTGGAACTGGGATATTAACCTTAAATACAACTTAAAAGAATCATAAGGGGCCAAGATAACATAATATAGGCCAGATTTATCCTTCTGAAACAGCAAAGCATAAACAAAATATATGAAATGATGACTTTAAATAAGAGGAGAATGATCCCTAAATTATGAGGACATTTTTTTGGGTTTTTTTTTTGTTTTTATTATTATTATTAGATATTTGCTTTATTTGAAATGTAAATAAAGCAAATATCTAATAATGGGGTATATTTCTTAATCATTTCTGTGGAGACTCTCCCTTCCCCCACTTCAGCATTTGAACTAGGCGGTTTGGCCTCTGCTCTGTTCTATCCTCAGCCTGTGAATTTCCTGGCCTTTTGTTCTATATAGAAGAACCCAGCCTACCTGGAAGCATTCGGGAGCCAACCACCTGCTGAGATCCGGAGCCAGCAAGATCCCAAGACTCCACCTCATGCCTGGGGCGCGCAGGGGTGGGGGTGGGGGTGGGGGGGATCTTCCAAACTATATATTGGGTTACATTTATTACATTCAGGTCTTGAAAGGAAATGTCTCCTTGACCCAATTCTTTTATGCCACTTTCCCCATCCATCCCATAGTTTTCTCTTGCAGGGACCAGTCCATGGCAGCTGCAGATAGCTACGGAACTCAACAGAATGGCGCCCAGATGTGGGGCTGGACTCAAGAGAAAGGTGACCCTTTCTTAGGGAAGCTTTATAGAAAAACGGAAAAAGATGGTATCCTGCACGGTGAGTAAAATGGCTGCTGGAGGATACAGATTAAGTAAGGCAGTATTGACCCAACATTGAACTCCTTGCTTAGAAGCAGACAGTGGAAAATGGGGAAGAACCGTATAGGTTCTGGATTGTAACCACAGATATTAAGAGCTATTTAGGCAAAAAGGAAAGGGTTTAAAAATAGGCATATATCCACAGCCTCTAAGAACTGCTTTAAGAAAGGTTGGAAAATGAAAGAGAAAGAGAGAAGGAAAATGGATATAATTGCATAACAAGCATGCTTCCCTTTCTATGTATTGTCTGTTCTTTCTATGTCATCTATTCTTGGTGCACCAAGTGACTACATGTATGTGTCATGGCATCATGTGAATGACTTGTCTAAGTGTTTCATGTCAAAAAGAAAAATTAATAAAAATTTCATCTACTGGTGGTCTATTTCTTTTCTTTTCTTTTTCTTTTTTTTTTTTTTTTTTTTTTTTTTTTTTTTTTTTTTTTGTTTTTCGAGAAGACAGGGTTTCTCTGTGTAGTCCTGGCTGTCCTGGAACTCACTCTGTAGTCCAGACTGGCCTCGAACTCAGAAATCTGCCTGCCTCTGCCTCCCAAGTGCTGGGATTACAGGCGTGTGCCACCACGCCCAGCTGGTGGTCTATTTCTTAATCTAGCTACAATTTACAAAGTAAAGGCTGATGTAAGGTGTCCAGCACTGAGCTGGGAGTCAAACATAATTAAAGAAAAAGCTGTGTTTTTAAAAAAAAAAGGGGGGGGGACCAGCAGCCTCAAGTCTAAAACAAATGTATTAATTTGTTTCTTTTAAAGAAAAATCTCTACAATTGTGGTTTTTGGTTCAAAGTGCTTTTATTCTTTCGAAATTACAGCCAGAAAAAGGAAAAAAGTTGTTTGGTTTTACGTTTATAAGATTTGTATAATCGTTTTATTCTAGGTTATAATTGGTCTTAAAGGTATATTTTGCATGTCTTGACTATAGAAAATTGGCTTATAAATCATTGGATATAATTTACAAGGTATAATGTTCTTAAGAAAAGGTTAGTTTAACCAGCGACACGTTGCCTGATGCAACACACGTTTTATTCACTTTTTATAATTGGTCTTAAAAATATAAATATATTTTACATGTTTTGATTATAGAATATTGGCTCATTAATTATTGTGCATGATTTAAGTGGTATAGAGTTGGCAATAAGAGGTGAATTTGGAGCTGATATCTTGAGGTTACAGTCATCTTGAGCACATGGCATGTTAGACTCATAGAATACAGGCCTCTGAGATGCTTCTAAATTGGCATGGTGTTTTGTGTGAATCTTGGCCTAGAAAGCAGACTTATAGGGAATAAGATATAAAATAATGTCTCTTCAATTAATTAAAATGGTGCATTTGCCATTGATTTTAAGGAAGGTGGATTGTTTAGAGTTGGGCTTTGCTTCCAAAGTTGTAGTTGCTCTAATATTATAAGAGAAAATTAAGAGTTACAATAAAAATTGCCAATGTGCCATTGACCAGTTTGCAGTCTGAGTGGAGGCTCATTTATAGATTTAAAGGGTTGTTTTTTTACTTTACAGTCTGATAATTATAAAAAACATTTGCTTCTATGAGCTAATTTAAAAAAATAAAGCAATTTCATTAAAAATGTTTTTTTTTCCCAAAAGATGGCTAATAGCTTTAAAATTTTTTAAGTAAATGATTTTCAAAGGTTGTTGAAATAAGTTAATTGGCTAGGATATCGCTTTAAGCTTGCCACAGCAGGACTTGAACCTCTGTTTTCAAGGTAGATAAAAATTAAATGGCAAAGGATAGGTAATTTTACAGATAATGAAGGCTACTGTAATCAGCTGTTTATGATATGTGTTCATTGTCATTCGTTGACATAGGAAACTTTAATATAAAATCACCTTCTTTCCTCTCCAAATAAAGTTTTGCATCTATCAATGGAGATGTTGATGTGTTGGTAAAATGTTATAAGGGTGTTTTGGAGGAATCTTTTAAAAGCCCTGGTGAGGGCATTTGTTCCTTGCTTCAAGCAGCAATCAGATTATTATTAATTGTTGATCTATTGCATAGCAAGCCTTTTTAGGCAAAATTAATATTTGCTATCCAAAAGATAATTTGTTGCAAGTTGCTTTTATAAATTTCTGTACATATGTCCCATGTAAAATACATCAACTATGGGAGTAAAGTTTGTATAATTAGATTACATGTTTATTCCTTTAAGCATCCCCCTGCTTCAGCACAACTTACTTGAGTGCTCTAGTGGCTACTTTTAAAATGTTAAAAAAATGAGCTTTTATTTATATATTAATAACAAATATAAATATATATATGGCTCATGGTTTACAATTACTTAGAATTATTCTTTTATTTTAATACTGCTAGTTCTTAATTTCACAATTGTTTATGCAAATATAATTCAAGTTAAAAAAGATGTTTTTTAAATAACTATTCTAGATATTTGATATAGTTAATCCCTATAAAGGTGCCTGGACAAAGACCAGGTTGCCTGAACCACAAATTTACAATTAAATTGAATACCTTGGGCCCTCCAGAGACAGACAAGTTTTTTTCCTTTTAATCTCTCCCTTTGTGTTTCAAGCAGGTATCTCTGATACAGCAACAGGACTGGAAGGTGGGCTACTATAAAGGCCAGCCAGCTCACATTCACATGGCATCTACTTTACCAGTAGATCTCCAAAAGTGGAGCTGCATAGAACTCAGATTTTTGCACGTTTGTTTTCAAGCAAACATGGGCACCAGTTGAGGTGCAAGGCAAGGCACTGCAAGGGAAGGAAAGAAATCCTGTCTGAGTTTCCCTAAAAGCACACCTGGCTGCATAGGGGTCAATGTTGAGAGACCTTCCTTATAATAATAAGGCAGTCTATTTCCCCTCCCCGAAAAAGGACATCATTTAATATTTAAGGGGGCCGAAGGTCTCTGCTTTTTCTCACTGGTAAACACCCACTGTCTTTAGATGGATATATTTATCCACTGGTTCTTTTAAAAATATATATAAATTAGGGGGAATTGTCCCTTCCCCACTTCAGCATTCGAGCTAGGTGGATTGGCCTCTGCTCTGCTCAGCCCGAGAATTTCCTGGCCTTTGTTCTATATAGAACAAACCAGCCTCACCTGGAAGCCAAGGAACCATTCCGGAGCCAACCACCTGCTAAGATCCGGAGCCAGCAAGATCCCAAAACCCCACCTCATGCCTGGGGGGAGGGAATCTTCTAGACTATATATTGGGTTACATTTATTAAAATTCGGGTCTTGAAAGGCAATGTCTCCTTGACCCAATTCTATTTGCACTGCTTTCCCCATCCATCCCAAAGTTTTCTCTTGCAGGGACCAGTCTGCGGTAGCTGCAAATAGCTATGAAACTCAACAGGAGACTCCTATCTTATATGTGTTATGATTAATTTGAATAGAAGTTAATGAAAATGTTTAATTTTTAGTTAATAGATATTTCAAATAAACATTGATAATGCTCACAGTGTTATGATAAAAAAATTAACTCTTCTCTAATTTTCCACAAATTCTAGCATTTGTGCTGTATCCATTTGATCTACAAGTCTAGTATCTATTCATGTATAACTTTTTTTCAGGAGTTTTCTTATTTCTATCCTACAGAATATATTTCTAAGGAATATTTTTCCCTGGCAACTACATATGTGGCATGTCACAAATGTAAAATTCTGTACGAGAAAACAGAGTAAATAGAGGTTCTGGAGTGTGCAGAGGGAAGCAGTGTGGCAAATTATCTGATAATTAAAATTACTTGACATGGAAGCTGAATTTGAAAAGAACAAATTCATTTACCAAACTGAAATAAGCACTCAAAAATCTAACATGGGGCTAAATATAAGTATTTGGAAGCAAGTTATATAATCAAATGGCACAGCTTTACCAAAGTACTATTAAATTATTTGAGGATAAACTAGAAAGACAGCTTACCAGGTAAGAGAGCTTGTTGCTCTTCCAAAGGACACTAGTTCAGTTCCAAACACCATTACCAGGCAGTTCACAAAGGGTTATAGTCCCAGCTCCAGGGAATCTGACACCTGCAAACACACACATGTACACACACACACACACACACACACACACACAAAATCACACAGACACAACAACAAAATCACATATACACACAAAATCACACGCAAGAAAATATACACAAAAGCCAGGCATGGTGGCACACACCTGTAATCCCAGCACTTGGGAGGCAGAGGCAGGCAGATTTCTGAGTTTGAGGCCAGCCTGGACTATAGAGTGAGTTCCAGGACAGCCAGGACTACACAGAGAAATCCTGTCTCGAAAAACCAAAAAAAAAAAAAAAAAAAAAAAAGAAAGAAAGAAAGAAAGAAAGAAAGAAAGAAAATATACACATACAATCACACTCAGACAAGAAAATAAGTCTTTAAAATATATACATTATTTTACTAATTTTAACAATTAAGAGGCATTGTAGTTTACAGAATTGATACTAAATTAAATAGTACAAAATTCAAGGGACATTGATTATAACCATATAGAATGGCCCCTGATAAAATACTTTGTAGTAAATAATTTAAATTCAATTTTTATAAAAAAATGAAATAGCTGGTTCCTAAATTCCAGATGGTTTTAATTCAAATCAATATAGAGAGTTCCATTAAAAAAATTCTGTGTGAATTATCCTAAAATGCTGTTAACAAAAAAAACAAAAAACAAAAAAACAAAAACAAAAAACAAAACAAAACAAAACAAAACAAAAAAACCAAAAACCAAAAAACAAAAAACCACACAAAATCATAGGTATCTAATTACTTCAAGCTGGGAAAATTACTTAACAAATAAAAGTAAAAACAGAGTAAAGAAGAAGAACAACAAAAAGAACTTGGAGAAGCTGTTCTGTATATTAAGATCTAACAGATAATAGACACTCTTACTAAATTAAAAATATAGCGTTGCAAGGACTCATGGCTGTATTTTTAGAAAGTCAGTTTGGGAAATGAGCACAGAGCCAGAGAATGGAGACTTCAGCATCAGTTGGCTGTATTTATTTCAGAGATTTCCTGGACATAAAGCCTTGGGTCATTCAGAGTGACTTAGAGGGATATAACCTCCATGTCTGGGTACATGATAATTTGTTCTGAGTCTGAGATCAAGCCCAAAGCCTCTTATAGGCTAAGCAAATGCTCTACCACTGAGCCACAGCTCAGCTTCTTGATAGATTATTTTTATCTCCATGTTAGGAACAGCTTTATTAAAGAGGTTTGTAAATGCTAAATGAACTGCCTCAGCAAATAATAAATTTACTATTACACAAATTATTTATGTGTACGTTTGACAGACATTTGGCAGGACTGCCCTTTTAGAGTTCTTACAAGATTGAGTATCTTGAAAAGAAATAAACTTTAGAAGGGAAATTTTCTTCCTAAAGTCAATAATTTACTTGAGTGCAACTGCTTTGAAAGAAAGTCTCTTCATGTAGTCTAATCTAGCCTTAAACTCATAATGCCCCTACCTCAAATCTGCAGCATTGACAAAAGCAAAAGAAAATATACTCCTAAACTAAGGAACCATGGCACAGAACAAAAGTAGAACAATTTAACCTGAGCTGGGCCAGGTAGTGGTCCAGCTATGGTGTCCCTTTGGAGGATCTCTGCAAACCACTCAAAAAAGATATGCCTGTATAGTACTTGCAGCTGCTGAACTGGATAGGTGAAAACAGTGGAAATGGCCGAGTATATCTAGAATCATGGCAAGGATCAGACCAGAGGAATCTTAAAAGATGAGCTCAAATAGGTCAACAGAGATAGAAAGGCATCAAAGGTAGAAACTCAATTAAAAATAGACCCAGCTTTGAGTCACTGTTCATTTTAGATGAGTGCTGAAACAAGGGTTTACTTCTTGATGTTTACATATTGCTGTGTTGGCAAGCATCCCAAACCATGACAGCGTTGATGAAATATGCTGAGCCTGGACAAAAGCCAGATCCACACAGTCCAGTGAAGCTGTATTAGGAAAAAAACTGTGCCTAGCAGAAGCAGGGAAAAGACGCTGGCTGAGAAAATTGCTTAGACACACAGAGCTCCATGCTCAGTATCCCTACAGAGATTGCCTGCTCTGTGCTCCTATGGTATAGTCACGAGTTCTTTCTTCAAAGCTCTGAGAATATGGCAAAGCACAATGAGCATAAACTTAAAGAGGAAAAGCAGACTACTGATGGCAAACACATGCTGATATCAGAAATATTTGGCAACAGAATCAAGAAATGAAAGAATGAGGCATAAACAAAACTCAAGTGTCAGCATCCCTATTTTGTGCCTATGAATATCGACAGGGGATATCAAAGTACAGCCCACACTTGAGTCCAGGTACATCGAGTCCACTAGCATTATGCAGCATGCCCTGATAGTTGTGTTCAAAATATCCATTTGTTCCACTGACTTACTGGGGAAAAAAGTAAGGGACGAGATATTGTCTTTGCTTATACAAGCTTTTATCCATGATAAAATGAACAAACAGAACAAAACAGCATCACAAAAATAAAAACTACAGCTGGACTAACTAAACAACTAATGTATAAGCCAATGGGGCTAAGTTCACATGTCTATCACCTACCTCAACGCACTGTGCATTATGCAAAAAGCCATACCCTTTGTGTCAGGTGGTATTACCCCACACATATTGCAGAAGATCCTTCTCCATCCTTTCACATTCTAAGACATACACTGACCAGCTCTAAAAATTTTCTTAAAACAAAGTGTCATATTTTTGCTCATGATGTATTGCTTAAAGACTTGGCATGTACAACACTGTGAAACTGTTGAACGTAGATTTCTAGGCTTTTGCCTCCTGTATTATTGAGCTAAGATTCTGTGCTGCACTTGGCACTCTGTCATGTTTCTTCTGTACGTGGAATACTGTGGTCTTTTTTTTAGTAAAGCATACATTGCCTGAGAGCAAGACTGAGTCTAATATGAAAATTCTTTGTCCACCTAAGCCTGTGTCACTCTGTAGCGTAGAGAAAGGACCACTAAGGGTCTCAGCAGACACTGATCCAACGTTACATAAAATATTTAGCAGAGAACAGAAAGGAATGCTCACAAAACACAGACACAGTGTTCTACCTGCCATTAATTTCTGAATTGACAAAACCTGTGGTTGGCTGAGAAGAATGCCTTCCCTGAACAACTGCGTGAGTCAGATTGGCCCTTGGGTATGCCTGTGCTGGGATTGACTTAATTTTTCATTGATATACAAAGGTCTAGATCACTGTGGGTGGTAGTATCACTATACAGGTGTGGTCCTAGTTTATTATAAGAAAGCTAGCTGAGTATGAGCTTACAAAATGCAGTTACAAGAAAGACTTTCCAAATAGGACTACAAATACTCAATAATTAAAGCCAACAATTTACAGTCAATCGAGTGAAGAGGAAGCTTACCGTGTGAGGATCTCTGCCAGATATACATCTGATAAAGGATTAATATCCAGAATATTCAAAGAACTCAAAAAATAGAAAATTAAGAAAAAAATGACTGCATGTTAAAAGTAGGATACAGGTATGAACAGGAAATTGTCAAAAGAAGAAATAAATATATGGTTAAGAAGTAGCTTTAAAAGTGCTCAACACCCCTAGCCATTAGGGAAACACAAAGAAGGGAAGACTACACCAACTGGTTTACCAAATACTAAGTAGTCAGCCTTGAAATTATATATAGAAGTAGCATTATGAGCATGATATGTTGAATGTATTTAGAAATACACACACATATCACTGTAAATGCTGAAATGTGTTTGTGTGTATGTGTGTGTGCATGTGTGTCTGTGTATTCATGTATGTATACAGCAACAATTAAGGGAAAAAGAGACCATAGTTTGAAACAGGGCAAGGAGGATTGATTTGGAGGGGAGAAAGGGAAGGGGAGAATGATTTAATCATATTATTATCTCAAAAACTAAAAGAAAAAAATTGAAAAATAAAATTAAAAATATGATTTCTAAAGCAAAATAACCACAATAAATGCTGGTGAGCTCTAGTTTACTGTCAGATCACAAACTGGTGCAGCCACTATGGAAATCAGTGTGGAGAATTCTCAAAGAGCTGCAAGAAGTTTTAAGATTAAAGTGCCTCTGTGGCTCTGATTCACTCTGGCTACATTAACGAAAGCTTGCAGCCCAGCACTTAGACACAGGCACTCCTCATCGCCCGTAGATTCTGCCTGTTCATCTGCACCACCTTAACAGTTATTTATGGCTCTGAAATCAGCACTTACAGTGATTTCAAAAATATTTGCCGACATGTAAAGCAATGGAAAATTTGAGCCATCCAACAGACTCTGTTTCCAGCTGAAATAGAAAAAGGTGACATTCTGCCTTCAACTCTCCTGTTTTGTAGTCTAATAAATTCTGTGTTTTCCAATGTCTTGCTTTAATTTTGTCCTTCCTCCTTCTCTCCTTTCTTACTTCCTTTCTTTTTTGCTCTTTTTCTGTCTGTATGTCTTTCTATCTGTGATTTTGCTATTTAAATTGGAACAAAGTATATGTTGCCTATTGTCTCATATTTTTAAGCACAAGGCAGCTATGCCATGCCTTACAGTTAAATACACGATAAGCTACATGCTAATAGCATTACTATTACATCTGACCTCAATGTTAATAGATCAAGTGTATATTAAATAAGGTGTACTAAAATGAAAACATTGATAAGACTATTAATCATTGAAAGATTGTAAACAGAGACTTGAAGGTAACTACTACGACATTTCTCCTAGTTGCAATGTTACACTGAGTCTTGGTTTGGTATTTGTCACAAGCTCACATAAAACAGCCCCTGGCCATATTGAGAGTTGACTGTGTTTTAAATGTGATGTCATTGTCTTCATTTTTCACCAAACAGGAAATATCAAGGCATTCAAAAATCCTTGCCAAAAAGATACAGTGTACTTTAGGAAAAACATGTTTTCTGTATCTTGAGACTAAGGACACTGAATTTGTAACAGCTACTAAAGAACAACAGCACATAGTACATTGTACAAACTGTTACTGAATATGTCCTGTGAATATCTGCATAAATAAATATTGGAAGCCTTTGGATAGTATTTTCTGAGGAAAAACAAAAATAACTGGAAATAACATGTATACAATTTATTATTCCATAAGTATTCACATGCACATAACTCAAATAACCAAATGTACTTCCACTTATTTATCTCAACACCACAGCATTGTAGATAGATAGATAGATAGATAGATAGATAGATAGATAGATAGATGCATCTCAATTTTAACTGTAAGAAACCTGAAAAAATGGCTACCAAAAGGATCATTTATAAAAGCAAGTCTGAAGAATTTACCTCAATCCCTAGATTACATGCTGAAAATGTGCATTCTGAATTGTTCTCTGACCTCCACAAGTGAACCCCAACATGCATTCACCTATGTACATGCACACACACACACACACACACACACACACACACACACACAGTAAATGAAAATAATTTTAAAGAACTCTTTAAATCTCTACAAAGAACATTATATTAGGAATCATTTATAATGCATATTTTAATAGTTAAGATAACTTATATTTATCTAGTCAATTGCCATAAGAATGATTTTAAAAGCCAACCAAATTTTAACTCTTCCTCTGAGACTGGGAAGTGGAGCAACATTTGGGATGTAAATAAAACAATTTTTTAAAATATAGTAATATTAATATCACAATATTTTTCACATTATATGATTTAGAAATATTTCTAATGATTTCACTGATAAATCACAGTTTTGATTTTTGAAGAAATGTGTTTTATTTTTCATAAAGTTATTTGTATTGTGAAGCCTTTTAGATGCTAGAATAATTGTGTTCTTAACTATGTTGCTCTGAAATTATTTATGTCATGAAATTATAATAAAATCATTTGGTTAATGTATATTTTAGAGTGTTAAAAACAGTTGACCCTGTTTGGTATAATATTTTCACCTTTTCTGACAAAAGAATTAAGAGTAACCTTGGGCAAAGGACAATGTTTTACACAGACAGTGCTGAAGATGTGAAGATTCACAAGCAGATTAATAAAACTAGACCAGTATCTTTAACAGGAAACCAAAGTGGATTCAAGTATGAGCATATGGCTCGAAAGTGTGCAGGTTCTACATGTGAACAATGAAACCGTTTCTGAACATCAAAGGAGGAAAAGGATAGTTTGAAATGAAAAAAAAAAAGGAACACAAAACAGGAAAAATGAGTGCTAATAAAAGAAGGGACTAAGTTTAATCTTCTTGACTTATATTCATAAATGTGTATCTTTGTAGCATATTCTTTTACTTGGTGTTGTAAACAGAAAGTTTAAATCATCAGATTTGCTATGATTCAGTTGCTATTAATAAACAACTGAAAAACAAAATTCATAAATACATTGTACATATCTATAAAATTCTCAAACAGTAAAAACACATTTCTGCATGCAAGAGAAGCAGTTTCCAATGAAAAGACAGGAGTTAATACCTACAGTGAATCTGGAACTTAGCACAAAGACAAACTGAAAACAATCATGTGAAAATGTGGTCAATAGACCTTAGCAGACATTTCTAAAACCATGAAAAGAAACTCAGTGTCACGATTATACAGAAAGAGAAGCTTATTGTCACAGAGGATAAACTGCCACTCCACTAGAATAACAATAGCTACTATCAAAACCATAGAAGGAAGCAAGTCCCAATGGAGATGTGGAAGATGGAACTCTTACATACTGTTGGTGGAAGTACAAATTATTAAATCATGTGGAAAACAGCATTGGGATATTTAATTATTTTAAATAAGTACCGTGTGAGCCACCTACCCCAGTGCTATGAAGTCATATCTACACTCCCATTGCAATGGTATTTGCAGAAGCTGAGAAATGGAATCAGGCTAAGTTTCAATTAACTGATGAAATATAAGGGAAGCATGGAATATATATATATATATATATATATATATATATACACACACACACATACATATAAGGGAATATTATATGTGTATACATATATACATATATATTTACACATTTATCTTTTACAAAAAAGATAGGAGCTTATCATTTTTGTAAAATATAGATAGATCTGTAAGCTATGATAGTAAATGAAAGACACTAAGGAAAATCACTTTTTTTAAACTACAATATGTAAATAGAATCTAAAAATTTTGAGTCATGATATCACAGGCTTGGAAAAATACAGGAAAGAAGTAAAGAAAGGCTAGTTAATGTGTAATGCACTTAGATAAAAGCTCTGTAACGCTTTCACATATCAGGGGGACTACATAATGATAATATATTATGGTTATGCATATATTATATACATATACACATTGAAAAAGAAGACAGGATTTAAATGTTTTACTTTAATAAAAGCATAAATATTTGAGAAGATAGAAATATTTACCCTGGCTTAAGCATAATGCAGCCTATAAGTGTAATGAAACATGGAATTTTACTCCACAAATATGTATAATTTTTACATATCATGCATCAGATTAAGGGTGATTTAAATAGGATTAAATCCTATGCCAATTGATAGTCTTGAATTCTCTTTCCAAAGAGGAATACTGACTATGCACTTTGCTGATATATGAGGATTAAACAACATTCTATAATACATTACAACTTTCTTCACTTCTGAATCTGTTTTAATGAAAATTACTGTATACAATGGTAGTACTGAATGGCTGGCATGTGTTGGCAGATAACATCCCAAACCTACAACAATGTTACATATCTATTGATTTTTATCATAACTAAAAATGGATGACTTGGTCTTTTTGCTAATGTAGAAAGCCAATATTTGTGTTCTTTATGAAAGTAATCAAGAATTGGTAACAAGAAAAAGTAAGAAATTAATTAAAAATAATCCTTAATTACAGAGTTGTTATGAGGCTCAAACTGACTAGTCATGAAGAATTGTGGGTTTTGGATACATAAAAGCACTATTGGATATTTAATAAATACATATATTTGCTAATTAAGCTAAATATTTAAAATGATAATTAGTAGATTTTATGTAGTTGTAAAAAGTATAGATATTGATAAAGATGGGTATATTTTCCTATATATAAGCTTTATAAAATATCTAAAATGCCAAAGAATAATTAAATGATTTAATTATTTTCAGTTGGATAAATTCTTAGACTCAAGTAACTAAAAATACATAACTATGATTACTTTCATACATCTATTTGAGTATGTTACCAAAGCACTTTTTAACCACTTGGTAGAGGTGGTATCTTCCAGGCTTCTTCACCACAAACTTTCCATTTCCTCCTTTTATAAATTATTTGACAATTTCATATATTTACTGAGTTGTCTACTTGCTGTTACCATTTTTCTTCCCCAACTCATCT
The DNA here is from genome assembly GCA_964023405.1 of Apodemus agrarius. Taxonomy (NCBI): domain Eukaryota; kingdom Metazoa; phylum Chordata; class Mammalia; order Rodentia; family Muridae; genus Apodemus; species Apodemus agrarius. The sequence continues at coordinate 29,228,203 of OZ030014.1, forward strand.
CCTGCTGAAACTCTTCTTTCCAACATAGCTTCATTCTACCTTCATGTCTTTAGCTTAATTAACACACAGAGTTAAGTATGAATAACTGCATGAACATGAGTGGACAATTATTAATTGGACCATATTAGTTAACCCCAGCAAACATTAGCTATCAACAGATCCTAAGGGAGAGGCTTGGAGGAAGGTCACTGATTTCATGCGACATTCACATATGGATTATATGACCTTTCCTGGAAAGCAATGAGCAAATATCTGATCATCTCACCTAGTCTGAGAAATAATGATAAATGAAAATAATGGTACTACACAAATGAAATATGGTGAGTCACTATAAGTAATAGAGTTAATTACATGTGTATGGATGGCTCTTCATACATAGTAACCCCTCATTCACGGGAGCAGGAAGAACTATATTAAAAGCAGTTCTATTGCCAAAAGCCCAGCAGGTTGGGGGATAGTTCATGGAATCTCAAACCCTAGAACTCACTGAAGAACTTACTGGCAATTTTACATATTAGAGACATTTTTTCCAGACATCCCTGGTGATCTCTATTTATCAATCCTTACCTGCTTATATATGTCTATTTTAGTTACTTTTCTATTGCTGTGATAAGACATCATGACAAAGAAAACTTACAGAAGGAAGGATTTTATTAGCACTTACAGTTCCAAAGTGTTGTCTCCCTCATGTCAAAAAAAAAATATGGCATTGAGATACAAGATGATATCAGGAACTGTCTGTCTGTCTGTCTGTCTGTCTGTCTGCCGTCTGTCTGTCTACTTGTTTATTTTAAATAGAACCATGGGAAAAACATTTTAAGAAAAACATGATTATTTTCAACCATTTCTCTGTGTTCTGATACTTGTCTTCTATTTGAATGAAGATCATTTCATAGCTTGTTGTACACTGATGGGTAGCTGGGCTATTGGTAACCAGCACACCACCACTTCCTAACATCTTCCCTCTTTTGACTCCATTCCTGAAACATGGATTCTGGTTTTTGTTTTTGTTTTTTTTTTGTTGTTTTTTTTTGTTTGTTTGTTGTTGTTGTTGTTGTTGTTGTTGGGTTTTTTTGTTTTTTGTTTTGTTTTGTTTTTGTTTGTTCGTTTTTGTTTTTTTTTTTTTTTCGAGACAGGGTTTCTCTGTGTAGTCTTGGCTGTCCTGGAACTCACTCTGTAGACCAGGCCGGCCTCGAACTCAGAAATCCACCTGCCTCTGCCTCTGCCTCCCAAGTGCTGGGATTACAGGTGTGCGCCACCATGCCCTGCTGAAGCATGGATTCTAATCCTCTGAAAGTTTAGTTTTAAACTGAACTTAGTCTTTTATAAATTGCTTTGAACACGGTGTTTTGTCACATCAACTGGAAAGTTACTAATACAATGATCTTAGTAAGGAAGGCTTTTGTGTATCTGGTCAGTTTCAGGGATTTTTTGAGACTTCTGAGTTGTTTACCTCTTGACTCTTCAATTGCTCTTAGACAAAAGGCCAAGAAGCAATTATCTCTTGACTCTTACTGAGCATCCATATACAAGTTGCTGAATCTTTCAGAGCTTCATTTATAACCTTCTGGGCATTAATGAGTCCCAGGGTAAATTTCTATATAGAATGGTTTTCATAATATTTAAAAAAGGAAGAGTTGAGCCTTCATGCTTTACTTATTTATAGAATCATTTGTTTATATCAGCATGGATTTATGTATACTTATTTTGTTTTCTGGCTTGTAACTTACTTCATATATACTTGGTGGAGTAGATACATTGACAAATTGTTCTAGCCTTGTCTGCTGAAAAAAAAATCCAGGTTAGCTCTCATGTTTCTCTGGAATATGCTTTTGATTTTTGCACATTCTGACTCAGACATTACCAGGGTATTCTAGATTGACAGTAAATTTTTTTCTACTTCAGCTTGGGTAATAGCCATTTATCTATCTATCTATCTATCTATCTATCCATCCATCCATCTATCCATCCAGAATACTCTTGAGAAGTAAGATGTAGAGCCAGATGTAGTGGTGCTTACTTGTAATTTCAATATCGGGCAGTAGAAGATAAAGGGATGCTATAAATTTAAGGTCAATCTAGACTATACAAGTTCCCCAGTAACCAGGAACACATAATAAAACTTTGTCCTAAAACAAAAAAGAAGGAAAGCAAGGAGAGAAGGAATTCAAAGAAAGAAAGGGACAGGAACTAAAGTAACAGGAACCTAGAGAGATGGATTAGATGTTAGGAGCACTAGCTGTTCTTGCAGAAGGCTTGAGTTCAATTCCCAGAATCCATATGGCTATATACAAGTCTCTGTAACTCCTATCTAGGGAATGTGACATACTTTTCTGACCTCCTCAGGTACCAGGCATGCACATGGCACAGAGACATATATGTAAGCAAAACAACCACAGGTGTAATTAGAAATTAAACCCTTTTTTAAAGGAGCTGGAAACAAATATATCACTACCGAGTCCTTTGAGTACATATAGATTTAAAATAACATAAAAATTCATCTTGCTATTTTTTAGCATATGTTCCTATAAATATATTTATGTTTATATTAGATATATAGATAATAGAGAGAGCAAGGAAGGGAAAACTAAAAATGAGCTTATACTAACTTCTTCACTATAATTCAGTACCACAGGATTGATTATAAGTCAACTCAGCTTGCTTATATATAATCTCTCTAATAGCGAAGAACCAGAGAAAAACAGCATTCAAAAGCCATGCCAGCATTTAATTTTTATATGTTTAGTATACATATTTACTACATTAAGTTGCAATCTTTACTTCAGACTTACAAATAACATTTTTATCCCCAGTAGTGTTCACAGTTTATGTCCTCTTCTGTAAGAGTTTCCCTTTAGAAAATACTTACCAAATTCACTTGACACTCATCATTTTATTGTGGCAAACTCCGGGACATTCTGGGTTTATTGTTCCCACAGTTGTGGTGATAATTGCTCTAATATAAATTTCAAAAGGCAGTTTTATGGGTATTTATTATGCTGTGGCCCATTCCACTAGAATCGTATATTTTTAAAGGCATTAAAACTTAATAACATTTTGTCTTGCGAATTTACATGTTTGGGGAATTTTTGCTGATTTTATCAAGCTAAGACTATAGATAATTTAATATTTCTTCATTCATCCAAACACAGAGTAACAAGAATAATATCACCTCAAAGGAAGCAATTTAGAAGAACTGGCAAAAGAATTCCATCACAGAGAGTTGGAGACAAATAAGAAGGCATCTTCTCCAAAATCAGACTTTTACAACAGTTTGTTAAACAGCTTTATATGCTCAAATTCTTTTTTTTCTTTTCATTTTTTTAAATTTTTATTGGATATATTCTTTATTTACATTTCATTTCCCTTTTTCTGTTTCCAGGCCCCCCAAAGGTCCCACATGCCCCTTTCCCTCCCCGTGTTCCCCCATCCACCCCTTCTCACTTCCCTGTTCTGGTATTCCCCTACACTGATGCTTTGAGCCTTTCCAGAACCAGGGTCCACTCCTTCCTTCTTCTCGGACATCATTTGGTATGTGGATTGTGTCTTTGTTGTTTCAAGATTTTAGGCTAATATCCACGTATCAGTGAGTGCATACCATGGGTATTCTTTTGAGACTGGGTTATCTCACTTAGTATGATGTTCTCCAGCTCCATCCATTTGTCTAAGAATTTCATGAATTCATTGTTTCTAATGGCTGAATAATACTCCATTGTGTATATATACCATTTTTGTATCCATTCTTCCGTTGAGGGACATCTGGGTTCTTTCCAGCTTCTGGCTATTATAAATAAGGCTGCTATGAACATAGTGGTATATGCTCAAATTCTAAGGAGAAACCAATCTCATGTTCTTTAGTGGAAATTTTCACAGAAAATGATTATGCAGGTAGGTTAGCTTTTTGACAAATGTATGAATCCTATCAAATAAGTTCATAAAATAGTCTGAAAAGAACATAAATAATAACAGGCCATATGCACTGTTGTAAGTTTCTCCAAACCCAAGGAGGAGAGAGAAGAGGTCTAGAAAATATGCAAACTGCCTTAATTATTAAAATTATCTGAGTATATACAATACATATTATTAAAACCATATATATGCATACACACATACACGCACAAATGAGTTTCCACTATCATTTTCTCTCGCTATTCTTTCACCTTCTGTATCTCCATGTAGAAACAAAGAGAGAAGTACATATATATTTTTTCCATCTTGTTTGCCAAGTTGTCTTAATGACAAGCCTTGCATTAAATAGGTGACATTTAAATAGATATCCATTGAATTTAAATAGCCATCTAAAACCAAATAAAGGAACATAGTTTAGAGTTTAGGTGCTGGGTCACTGCTGACTGGTCAGAGATAGACCATTGACTGTGGGAGAGTAAGTGAGAACAAGGAGGTAGAATTTTCCAAAACAAACCATGTCCAGTCCAAAATTACCCAACATGGTGCTTTTTCTTGGAGACCTGAAAAATTAAAGATCTTAGGAATAAATTATGAAATAATGTTTCTGTGATGTTTTCAAAATCTCAAAACCAAGTTAAAATAATATTGATGTTTTTATCTTATACAAATATAAAAGGAAGTCATTATAAAATTTTAGTTTGATTCAACTAGTGCTGAGTGGACAGGGAAACATAATGTCAAGTTCTAGGACAGAATAAATAGTAGCTTCACTCCCTCAGTTCCACTGCAGCAGCATTCCAACAGAAAAGAAAATTTCTCTTTGTTCTCAATTTAGTATAATCAACAATTTATAAAACAACTGTGTCAATTCAATCAGAGAAAAATAAGAACAGCATAAATAGGCACACAGTAACTTTTTCATGAATATTTATCTTATTTAACGATACAAGTAACAAAATAAATAAGGAGAAATATTCTTCCTGAGAGAAGAACATTCCATTGGGTAGTCAATATTAAAATGTTTTGAGATTATAATTGCAACATTTCACCCTTCTGTTTGCTCCCTTTGAGCCCTTCCATATAATTTCCTAGCTCTCTTTCAATTTCATGGCTTTTTTCATCAATAGTTATTACATTCATATGTAATGGGTATACACATATTTTTTAAAAATAAACTGATGAGTCTCTATAACATTGCTTACATGTATGTTTTCAGGACCGACAATTGTCAAAGGGAGCAAAAGGGAAGGGTGAAATGTTGCAATTATAATCTCAAAACTTTTTAAAGTACAAAAAGTTGAATAATCATAGAAACTTGTATAATCACAGGAACCAGTTTCCACTCTCATTCTCTTCCTATATTCTCTTACTTTCTGCCTCTGCATGCAGAAATACAGATGAAAGTACAGATCACTATATATTAGATATAATTAGTATAGGCAAATATAATGAAACCAAAAGTCAAAACCAAAGTTAAACTTTTTTTTTCTGACATCTGGGTTGTTTCCAGCCTCTAACTCTTTTTTTTTAATTTTTCTTAATTAGTTATATTTTTTTATTTACATTTCAAATGTCGCCTTTCCTGATTCTCCCTCCCCCCAAAATCCTGTAAGCTATCTCCCCTTCCCCAATCACCCCACTCCTGCTTCCCTGTCCTAGTATTCCTCTACACTACAGTATCAAGTCTTTCCAGGACCAAGGGCCTCTTCCCCATTTGGTGTCCAACAAGATCATCCTCTGCTGCCCATGTGTCTGGGGCCATGGGTAACTCCAAGTGTACCCTTTGGTTGATGGTTTTGTCCCTGGTAGCTCTGGGAGTACTTGGTGACTCATATTGTTGTTCCTCCTATAGTGCTGCAAAACCCTTCAGCTCCTTTGGTCCTTTCTCTATCTCATCCATTGGGGACCTGTGCTCTATCTACACATAAGAGTGTGGTGAAAATTTCATCCTCTACTGTTCTTTTGTATATGCAATGCTTTGTAAATAATTTGACCTAATCTTTATGTTACCTGTTATTTACAATGATCGTAATTATAAATTTAATATTTCCAATACAATATATAAAACTTTTTTTTAGATCTTCCAGAGACTGTGCCTTAGTGTATTGCTGCATGCAACATGGAGTGTATAATTTACATTTGGAAAGGACTTTCCATAGTGATCTTTTCAAATGAATTTGTTCACCATACACTGAGGATTCTCACTCTGACTACTATCATAAACTAGACATCAGTTTTCAAGATTTTTTTCTCCAATTTGAAAGTCATCGATGGCATTTTAAATGTAAATATATTTCAATTACCTTCAGAGGAGGCAAGGAAGTATATAAGCAGAGCTGGTTCTCACACAGACATGGATTGGAGAAGGCCTAGAGAAGGATCTTCCCTACCACTGCCTTCTTTGTGAGGAGAACTAGACCTCATTCTCACTCCTCACTAGGAAGCATCTCTGTGCCTTTGTTCAGTGGACAGTGCTAAATACAGACACTTATTTGTGGTCAAGTGCCAAGAATAGATATTTACAGAGTGCTCAGCCATAAACCTATATCATAATCCTTCCCCTGAAGTTCAGGGAACATGGAAAATGTAGAAGAAAGTTTGTACAAACCAGTATCAGGGAGGAATGGTGAGAAACAATGTCTCTATGTGTGATGGAATTCCTGCTCTTATGAACTCACAGCAGTTCATGCTATACAATATCAGGACAGTCACTAACCAGCGGGGATTGGAGAAACACACATAAGCATCCCTCGCTATGGAGGTAATCATAGCTCGTAGCTGCTAGGGGAGGGAGAGTCATTTTTCTTTAACCTCTGGTAGGTTGATTATACTTTATTCAATGGTAAACTTATCTGTGTTTATAGGCAGAACTAGTTGGCTTCACTGGGTTATAAAAATAGAAAAACTATGTTTAATAATACTAATAGTGGACCAATTTTTAGTTGCCACACCCACATCGCACCTTATAACACCATGGAACTCCAGCTACAGGGGAGTCAGTGTCCTCTTCTGGTTTCTGCATACTCCTGCACACATGCAAAGCACATAAACTCATGTAGATTCTAATTAATTAATTAATTAATTAATTAATTAAACAAACCTAACTTTAGAATATAAAAATATAAAAAAGATAAGAGGTTAGGAGGGGGCATGAAGAATTTCCAAAAGGAGTTGAAAGGCAGGAGTAAATATGATTGAAATGTATTTTATGCATATATGCATTTTTCACAAAAAAATGAGCAAAAATGCCTATGCTAATAATGCAAAGGAAAGCAAAAGGGCAAAATAAATAGAGCTCCTAAGAGTATCTTCCTATTTTCTTCACTGAAAACAAAGGGAATTAATGAGGCAAGCCAATTTCCAGTATCATGTTTTAGTTTTGCTCAGGTTTGTCAAAAGGGATTCCTTCCACGATTAGTCATTATATCACTCTTACTTAGTTTTCTAGTGTAGTCTTTACTTTCACCTGTCCTTCAGCCCTTTGTACTTTATAGACCTCATTACTCAAGTTCAATACTCATTACATTTATAAGACCTTCTGCAAAGAGTCCAGAAATGCTCAGTTCCTGGTGCTTTCTCCAAGAGCTGACACACTTCACTTTCTCCCTTTGGCAAGATTGTAAATAGATTTTCTCAGCTGCTACATAAAAAGAAGAAAGGGGAATGTTAAATACCTCTTACTTTCTACACTTTTTTATCTTCTTTATACCATGTAATTTTTGAATTACATTGAATTTAAAAAAAATATTCAACAGCCATGAAGTAAGTCAAACCAAATGTATGAGTCCCTGTCCAAAAGATAGGCCCCCTATCTGTTGTGTTTTCCTTTCTGGTGGGTTCTACTGTCCAAAGCCAAGTAGTTCCTAAAGTGTACTAAATATTCTTGTGTAAAAGAAGAATCTGGGTATTTCTAAAGGATAGCTTTACTGTATGGAGTATTAAAAATTTTAATACTATGCAGAATAATGAGCTTCATCGTAATATTTGATACAATTGTACCCTCATGTTTACTCATATCAACATTCCTGCTGCCATCTGCTTTAAATCCACTCTCCTGTCTCTTATGCTAAATAGTACTGATTTGGCCTCCATCTACTATTTTTGAGTGATAAGGTGTTGTTGTTGTTGTTGCTGCTGCTGCTCTTATTGTTGTTGTTTCCCTGTTTGGTTTTAATTTACAGCTCAGAATGTATCATTCCATATTCTTCTTGGTAAGTGAGGCTTTTACCAAGAAATCTGTTAGTCTATAGAGAGGCTCCCTACATCTTGCTTGGGGTGCTTTTGAAATGTTTAGACATCTTTTCCATATGACTTTTGCTACTTTCAGCACTAAGAAATCTGACTGAAGACTTGTTTTGGTCATGCTTTTATTAGATTCCACATCTTTCTCAACACTCAAAAAGTTTTCGGCTAGTGATCTGTTAAATGGGTTTTCTATAGGTGTCTTTTTTCCAGTGTAAACACAAAACTGCAAATACCTGTTTACTTGATTATGTCACAAAAGGTCTAGAAGCATACTTCATGTACTGTCTGCCTGGGATGTTTCAGTAATATATTCTGTCTTCCATTTGTGCTGAAACTTTCAACTGTATTTTCTAGTTGACTTCTCTGGTTCATTTGCAGGTATTCTGTTTGGCTCAAATTCAACATCTTAATCATTATACAGATATGTCTTCTCCCATCCCCCAATGCTTCCCTGGGTCCCTCCCATGGCTACTGTCCTCCTTTTGGACAGGTTGAATTTTCTTGTAATCATTTTAAACTTCCTGTTTGCTGCTTTGTAAATATTGTTTTCTTTGGAATCTGTTGTCATGTTCTTGCCAAGGCATTGTGTCCCTTGTCAATTCATATTTCTTCATAAGCATTTTAAATATTGTTCATTTATTTTATTGTTTATTCTGTATGTGAGTGTGTGTGTGTGTGTGTGTGTGTGTGTGTGTGTGTAGATAAGAGTATCATAGATCATGAGTGGAAATTAGAAGACAACTTGTCTTCTTTTCCACCTGTTATTGCTTTACCTTTGTGGAACAGAAATAAATAAAAGCTTCTCTGTTAGTCAATCTTGGAATCCCCCTTTCTCATGCTGTAGTCCTGATATTATGTTGATAATTTACTTATTCTATCAAACCATGCTTAATTAATTATGCTAATTGACATATAAATGCTATTCATTTTTATAGATTACCATGGATTAAGTGGATCACATAGAGGCCTATGTCCAGAAGCTGGACCATCTGGGATCTAATTCATTTTCCAAATAAAATCTATAATTCCTATACTTTCTAAATAATGGTATAATCATACTTAGAGTTTTAACACATATATTTGGATTACACATTTATTTACTCCTAGGCTTTATGTTTTACCAATAGGTTATTTTCTTTTTGCAATAATGCAACAGAATTTTATTAATGATGTGACTCTGGGGGCTTTCATATCAAGAAATTTCTTTACCAGAGTTCCTTTAAAAAATACTCAGCTACTTTTCCTTCCTTGCTTCCTTCTTTTTCATCCTACCTTACTCTCTCTCTATCTCTCTCTGTTTCTTTGTCTGACTGTCTGTCTCTGTTTCTCTGTCCTCATCTGTCTGTCTCTGTATCTCTCCATCCTCAACTCTCTGTCTTGTCTATCTCTTTCTCTCTCTCTCTCTCTCTGGTTCTGACTCTCTCTGACTCTCTTCCTGTGTCCTTCCTTTTTCCTTTGTCTTATTTTTTCTCAGTACCCTAGAATAAAAACAAGGCCTCGCTTATGCTAGGTAGGTGCTGGACAACTAAGCTCTAACCCTAGCTCTTTCCCTACAAATAAACTTCAGTTTCATTATACTGAATAAGAGTATACATGATTCCTCTCAATCATAATTAAACCAATTGTGCTGTTTAAATAAGAGTGGGACCAATAGGTTCATATAATTCACTGCCTAGTCACCAGGGAGTGGCACTATTTGATAGGATTATAAAGATTAGGAAGTGCTACCTTACTGGAGGAAGTTTGAGGTTCCAAAAACCCAAGCCAGACAAGTCACTCTTTCTCTAGATAGAACTCTTAGCTCCTGCTCCAGCACCTGCATGGTGCATACTTTATGATGCTCAATAGGATGTTAATAGACTAAATCTCTGAAACTACAGCTCCCCAGTTAAATGGGGTTTGTTTGTTTGTTTGGTTTGCTTTGTTTTGTTTTTTCAAGCATTACCTTGGTCATAGTGTCTCCTCACAGCAAGAGAATAGCAACTAAGACATCAGTCAAAGTTAGTTTAAAAAGAACAGCGAATTCATCATGTTTTTCATTTCCAGGAGCACGTGCAGTGGACCTTCACTTATTCATGTCTTTCCTTTTTCCACTAGGAAGATTTTAAATCCCCTTCATCTATAATCTGCATAGACACTCTCCTTCAATCTTCAGTATTTTAAATATGATAATATTAAGAAACATATCTTTTTCTAGTTCTCGTTCTTTGTATTTTTAAATTTTGTTTTATTGTTTTAACTACATATAGGTATACACCTGTGTATGGATTTGTGCTCCTGAATGCAGGTCCCTAAGCAAGCCAGAAGAAGGCATCAGTTCTTTTGGATCAGGAGTTACAGGCAGAAGCAATTCACTCACTGTGAGTTCTGGGAAGCAAGTCAGGTCTTCTATAAGAGCAGCAAATGCTCTTAAGCACTAAGGCATCTCTCATGTCCCATCTTTGAATTTTTATATTTTTTTTCAGAGTTTACAAGTCTTTGAAATGATTATAATGTGCCCTGCCTAGTAAACTCTCACTTCAACCTATGATTGTCTTGGCTCTATTTCACAGCACAGCTCTGTATTAAAAACAAAATAAACAACAACAACAAAAACAAAAATGACAAGAATGTAAGCACATGTAAACATACATTTCTATACACACATATACAAATGAATTGCATCTGATAGAATGCTGGTTATTGTTGCCTTGTGAACAGACTAGTTTGCATTCATTTATAGATTTAATTTGGTATTTCATATTAGTGATGTTTGCCACTTTGAATGCTCTAACTGTAAGTTCTTATTAATTCTCATATTGATTAATGAGTTCAATAAAGTCCTTGATGTATGCATACTTTATATTCAAAGGAGATTCACATTTGATCTTATTTTGAAACAACCCTTTAACAAAATACTATATGTTCATTTAATTAAAGCTTATCAAAGACTGAGTAACAAAACTACCCAATACCTCAGCCATTTCCCCTCTGTATACTCATACCCCTTCAATCCATGTACCTTCCTTTTTCCCACAGATAGTTCTTCATTATATGTTTGCCATCTGCTGCTTCATTTTATGCCCACTGATTTTGTGTTAGAGTTTTCTAACATCCACTATGGACAATATATTACCTAGAAGCTTCCACCATTTCTGTTTATAATTTAATGATCCCTTAGAGTTCACATTCAATAAAAGTCCTGCTAAATACCACCTCTGCAGAGGACTTCCCTATCCAGCATGCTACTGGTGAAAATAGCATGACTTTCTCAGTCCTTCCTAAAGTCACTGCTTGGTGCTCTGCAAGCCTTGTGTTGTTTGATTACAATAGTAATTTTTTATTGGATATATTCTTTATTTACATTTCATTTCCCTTTTTCTGGTTTCTGGCCCCCAAAGGTCCCACATACCCTTTTCCCTCCCTCGGTTCCCCCATCCACCCCTTCCCACTTCCCTGTTCTGGTATTCACCTACACTGATGCATTGAGCCTTTCCAGAACCAGGGTCCACTCCTTCCTTCTTCTCAGACATCTTTTGGTATGTGGATTGTGTCTTTGGTGTTCCAAGATTCTAGGCTAATATCCACTTATCACTGAGTGCATACCATGGGTATTCTTTTGAGACTGGGTTTCCTCACTTAGTATAATGTTCTCCAGCTCCATCCATTTGTCTAAGAATTTCATGAATTCATTGTTTCTAATGGCTGAATAGTACTCCATTGTATATATACCACACGTTTTGTATCCATTCCTCCATTGAGGGACTTTTGTTTTCCTGACCACTGCTATCTGCCCCAGCCAATCCCAATGGAAGAACAAGGATTATGCAAATTACAGAATGCCTCCTTACTAGATGGCTAATGTTTACACATCAGGCATGGATGAGATCTGCTCTTACTCTGAGTAAGGTCACTGATGGAAGATAAACATCCCTATAAACATTGTATTCTGGCTGTTTTCTATGTAAGTTTATTTTAAAGCTCAAGCATTCCAAACAATAAAATGAAATAAGAAATTGTGAAACTAAATGTTCATTGCTATCTGCACTGACATAAACTCTCATCAGGTGTTTACCATAGGAAGAAACCCTAAACCCTAGTAAGAAAGAAACTGAGGTCCTTATGAAAGATAAATAAAACATTGCATTAAGAAAACATTTGTTGCTACTTTGTTACCAACCCAGTTCCCCAGTAAAAGAAAGCTCAACTCAATCAGTTAACAAAACAAGCTACAAGCCTAGATTGGACAGATCTCCCCCTACACTACTCTATTCCCATCTATATTATCACATATAACTTGTGGTTTCTGCAGGCCACAGGCTTCTCTCCTTGCAGCCTCTCCGTTGATCCCTCATAGTTCCTTCTCCCCTTTATCCCAGATCACTCCTCCCTAGACTCTCAGCTCCTCCCACTTCCTACTGCCCAATCATTGGCTCAAGCCTTTATTTGAAAAGTTAAGGTGGGTAGAAGGTTCACAAGGCAACACCTCACTTGCAGCCCCTCTGAGGAGTAGAATTAGCATCAAAATACAAGCCCAGGGCTATTCATAACAAACATTCTTATCGTTTTTGCATTAAAATATAAACAACATTACAATAACTGTTGTTTTGTTTCAACTGCTGGACATGGAACTGAGGTGCATATTTTATATATGAAAACAGACCTGCCCTCCAACTTCTCCCAGTATCCCTCAGTCCCTACTCCCATCTCTAAACTTTCCTTCTTCCAGAGTCTCTTCTCTATAGACATTTTGTTCTCTCTCTCTCTCTCCTCTCTCTCTCTCTCTCTTTCTCTGTATCTCTCTCCTCTCTCTCTCTCTCTCTCTCTCTCTCTCTCTCTCTCCTCTCTCTCTCTCCTCTCTCTCTCTCTCTCTTTCTCTGTATCTCTCTCCTCTCTCTCTCTCTCTCTCTCTCTCTCTCTATTTTTCCTTTTTCTCCTCCTCCTCCTTTTCTGTCTCTTCTTTCTCTATGCAGGTGCTCTTTCTTCTCTTTCTCATTCACTACCCCTTCCCCTGCCACGGTGACTTCCCTGGCCTCAGTGCTTGGGCCCAGTGAACTCACCTGAGAGTAGCTTCCTTTAAATCTGCCTTTAATATATTCTAATATGGCTTGAATTGGCTCATTTCACTGGTAGAGAAATATCTTATCAGTTGTGTCAATACAAGATAGTCTTTTCTAAGGATTAGCTAAATGAGGCGACTAAATGATTTGTGTGCTCCTGTGCATGGGAAAGCACATGCAATGGCAGCTATAGCAGTGGGAGGACAACCTCAGATGTATTCTGTCACCTTCCATGGGGCCTCTTGTTTGCTACAGCATACACTTCAATGGCTGGTCCACTAGTCCCTGGTTAAATGTTTCCTCTTCTCCTGAGCAGGTTAAGGGCTTGATAGAACTACAAATATGTTCCACTCAAATTCATGTGTATGTGCTGAGGGTATGAACTCATTCGTCAGACACAAGAGCTTTACCACCAATTCCCTGCACAAAATGCATTTTGAGAACTATGACTTTAATGCAGACAAATAGAACACATTTCAATGGACCGTGTTTGAGTCAGAACATCCAAAGCTTGACTCAAAAAGCTGTAAGAGAGAGAAGGGGCTTTTTGATATGTGCATGGTAGCTTTAGTCAAAATGAGTAAATGGTTTATCTATAGTGAATGAGAACACATTTACAGAAAGCATTCTCCTGGAGTCTTTCCTTAGACTTATGGAAACTCTGTAAAGCTGTCGTGAGTCACAGGGATTTCTCTTCACCTGTGCGGCTCCTCTGCTGAGTCCTTGCCAACTCTGTGATGACCATAAAACCATTACTCTGCTTAAGTTATAACAGATAGTGTGTATCAAAAAATAGATCATGGTTAATAGCAGCATTCCCAAGGAGGGCATTTCTATCTCAAATTATATTTGCTACAAGGAAAGCACAGAATGAATCACAATGAAGAGAGGAAATGCATTGAGGGATAAAAATAAAATTAAAAAAAAAAAGCTCTGACCATCTTCCAAGTCTGCATAATTAGGGAGTCCCTGAGTAATGAATAGTGGTTTTATGCAACACACGGGAACAACTTGGGACATCTTTATCATCTCTAGATTGCAAAATCAGCACTTCCAAACATGACTTCTAAGTTGTTTCCCTTACTACCGCAAGTTGATATGACTGAGGCCAATGTCCCACACAGGCAGTTGTTCTTTGACCCCTGGTTTTCATGACTCTGAGAACAAACAAAGCATTCAGGGCAGCGGTTCTTCAACCTCTGAATCGTGACCCCTTTTACAAACCTCTATCAAAAGAATATTTATATTACAATTCACAACCATAGGAAAATTACATGTATGAGGTAGCAATGAAAATAATCTTGTGGTTGGGAGATCACCACAACATGAGGAACTGTATGAAGGGGTCACGGCATTAGGAAGGTTGAGAAGAGCTGCGTTAGAAGCAGAGAGCTTTGGTTTTCTTCTGCTTAAGAGGCCAAGAACAATGACTCAAACACATTAAGAATTGTCCTCACCTATAATAAGGTACAAGTTTCTGACTTTCAAAGCACAACCCCCCCAAAAAACAAATTGGCAATCAAGTTAATTAAAAACTTTTCGAGATGTCTCCAACTCTCTCTGAAGCTGAGGTGGGTTCTTCTACAATTGTAGCTCCTCTTTACCCAGTTGTCAAAAAAGAACCCCCTGGATAATGGCTTCCTGTCTTATTCCAAGTCTTTCAATGTGAATGGTTAGAGCATTATACACTCTGTGTCTCTTTTGCCCTTCCCACCTCTTCCATGTTACTGGAGGAGATCATATCATCATTACTACACACATTTAGCCAGCTCTCCTCATAGGAAGACATCTCTACCCCTTATGCAATTGCTGAAATGAGCTCCTGAATGAGTCTAATGTTTTTTGTTTTTTTTTAATGGATATTTTATTTGTTTACATTTCAAATGTTATCCCCTTTCCTGGTTTCTCCTCTGAACCCTCCCTATCCCATGCCCCCTTTCTCTGCTTCTATGAGGGTACTCCCCCACCCACCCACCAACCCACTCCTGCCTCACTGCCCTAACAGTCCTCTACACTGGGGCATTAAGCCTTAACAGGACCAAAGACCTCCCCTCCAATTGATGCCAGTCCCTTCCACTCCTTCAGTCCTTCCCCTAACTCCTCCATCGAGGTCCCCATGCTCAGTCCAATGGTCGGCTGTGAGCATCCTGATCTGTATTGGTGAGGATCTGGCAGAGCCTCTCAAGAGACAGCTGTATCAGGCTTCTGTCAGCAAGCACGTCTTGACATCAGCAATAGTGTCTGGGTAGGTGGGATGGATCCCCAGGTGAGGCAATCTCTGGATGGCCAACATGTAATAAGGACCCATGCTCCACTATGTTCATAGCAGCCATATTTAAAATAGCCAGAAGATAGAAACAGCCCAGATATCCCTCAACAGAGGAATAGGTAAAGAAAATGTGGTGCATTTACACAATATGAAGTACTACTCAGTTATTAAAAACAATGACTTCCCAAAATTCACAGACAAATGGATAGATCTAGAAAATATCATCCAGAGTGAGGTAACTCAGTCACAAGAGACCACACATGGTATGTACTCATTGATAAGTGGATATTAGGCAAAGAACATGGAATACACAGGATACAACTCACAGATCACATGAAACTCAAGAGCAAGACCAAAGAATGGATGTTTCAGTCCTACTTGGAAGGGGGAACAATATAATCAAAGGAAGTAGAAGGTGAGAGGAATTTGGGAGGAAGAGAGGATGGGGAGAGGAAAAGAGGGGCAGAATCAGGTGTGGGAAGAGATGGAGGAGATGTACAGAGGGTCAGGAAATTGAACAGAGGTGTGTAGCAATGGGGGGATGGGAAGCTAGGGTGTAGCAACCAGAATGTCCCAGATGTCAGGAAAACAAGAGCTTCCCAGGACTCCATGGGGATGACTTTAGCTGAAATAACCCACAAAGGAGAGGGAAGAACCTGTCAAGACAATATCCAGAGTTTAGGCATGGGCCTCGTGGTTGAAGGATGGGGCCACCCACCCATATTCAAAAATTTAACCCAGAATTGCTCCAATTTTTTAACTGAAATAGAATATTACCATCGCCCTATCTTTCCTTCTCCTAATCCCTCCTGTGTTTCCCCCACTCAATCCCAAGTGTACATCTTTTTATTTGTTTCTTCCCTCCCTCCTCATCACACTATAAGCAGTAATAGTCATGCTTATAAAGTTAAGTTTCTCACACATATATATTAACTATTGAACCAATAGTGATGGTTTGTATATGCATGGACTACGGAGTGGCACTATTAGGAGGTGTGGCCTTGTTGGAGTTAAGTGTGTCATTGTGGGCATGGACTTTAATATCCTAGTTTTAGCTGCCTGGAAGTGAGTCTTTTCTTAGAGACCTGCACATGGAGATATAGACCTCTCAGCTCCTCATGCCTGCCTGGATGCTGCCATGCTCCCTCCTTGATGATACTGAACTGAATCTCTGAACCTGTAAGCCAGCCCCAATTAAATGTTCTTATAAGAGTTGCCTTGGTCATGATGTTTGTTCACAGAAGTAAAACCCTAAGATAGAAGTTGGAATCAGGTACTGGGGAATTGCTGTGATAGGCCAGACCATACTTTTCTTTGGAAGAATGTGGATTTGGAAAGTGGTGGAATGCTTTAAATGGGGCTTAATGGGCCATTCTAGTAGGAATATTTAAGAGTAATTAAAACTGTGCAGGCCTTGCCCAAGAGGTTTCAAAGGAAAATTTCAGTATGTGGCATAGAAACTGTTTTTGTGATATTTTGGTGAAGAATGTGGCTGTTTTTTGCCCTTGTCTGAAGAGTCTACCTGAGGATAAGGTGAAAAGATTTATATTAATTGAATTGGCAAAGGAAGTCTCAAAAAAGCCCAACAGAGATTTTGTTCTCTGGTTAAGTCTCAGGAGGAGTGTTTTGAACAAGCATAGCAAGCTTAGAAAGGAAAAATATAAAATATATGGTTCAAGTATTATAGGGGCAGCAGGCAGTGAAATGGTGGAATGGTATCTTTCTTACTGTTCTATATAGAAATATCTAGAGTAGGCACATGTGCACGCATGCACACACATATACATGCACACACACATACACACACACACACAGAGAGAGAGAGAGAGAGAGAGAGAGAGAGAGACAGAGACAGAGACAGAGAGACAGAGAGAGACAGAGAGAGAGAGAGAGAGAGACAGAGAGACAGAGACAGAGAAAAAAACAGAAGAAAATTATTGAAGATAAAACGTACCCAAAACTCTGTGTGTGTGTGTGTGTGTGTGCATGTTGATTATTTAAGAAAGTCTTAACCTAGTCTGATTCAGAAAATAGAAGAATTGTTCCACTCTTTAGCAATAATATATACTTACTATATATTAATTTGTATCAACACAAATGCAGATAAAATTTTAATCATGTTTTACAGTGTTTTAATTTCTCAACTGGAAAACATGTCAGGATTGCCTGGCAGATACTACTGAACCCCTGTGTGTGGGCAGTAGACTCATTAGCTTCTTTTAAAGGCCCTTTGACTTATGAAATGCAAGCACTTCCCAAAGTGCTTTGTAGTTCAGACATGCTCTCTGAGATGTTTCATTTCCTAAGGATAATCATTTTCAGTGAGGCCATAAATAAAATCCCTTCATAAAGATGAAAGCGAACAAGATTCACTGCTCCCAATACTTTACTCTGCTCCAGCTGGCCAGCCACAATGAGCTGCCCATTTCATTTGGCAATCCCAGTCTGTCCAATTGCCAGCAACTTAAAGATTGCATCTCTGAGTCTTCAATGTGTTTTATTTATCAGAGTTTTAATTTTACACTTGCTCCAAATCTTTACTTTTTGCCCTTTTGAGGTCAGATCAGATTTATCACCGCAGGACCCAGGGCCACTAATGGGTCAGCCATTCATCCTAATTCTGTAAGGGCAGAATGTCTTTGGAGAAGTTTCATCAGCCTAATGGAAACCACACTCACAGCAACTGTAATCTATCATCCTTGGGAACTACTGAATAGAGCCGCTGTGCTTATAAATCCCAATTGTGGTAAAGATGTCACAGTACTTGTCTCTCAGCAAGCCCCATGCTCCTCAGTAACAAAAGACATTCTAAGTGGTCTTCTAAGTAAATAAATGAAACATCTTTTTAACTGGGTGGGAGTATTTTTGTTGCTTGAAAAGAATAATACATTTACTAATTCACATGAGTAGCAAGCGTTGTATTGAAGCAACTTGGTAAGGAGACAGGAAAGCATTGGTTCATTCAACAAATCTTAAATATTTGTCATGTGAATCCT
Organism: Apodemus agrarius; assembly: GCA_964023405.1. Lineage (NCBI taxonomy): Eukaryota > Metazoa > Chordata > Mammalia > Rodentia > Muridae > Apodemus > Apodemus agrarius. The sequence continues at coordinate 29,246,661 of OZ030014.1, forward strand.
TAAGAAGCTTCAAAAGAAAAGGAGAAAGCAAGGCAATTATCCATTCAAAAGCTATAGTATTTCAGTATTAATTATTTTAATAGGTTTTTATAAAATGTTTTGCAGATTTAAGAGCAGCACAGCAGTAGTCATTAATCACATAAATTTATTATATTTCAATCACATACACACAAATATATATATATATAAAACAATGTATGTATATAACTTTGTATGTAAAATGATATAGGTGCTTCAGACATATGGAGCATGTATCTTAGTACCTTACCACCATAAAATATCTGAGTCATTCGATATCAGGAATATAAGTACTTTGATGGGAGAAGTTTATTGCACACACACACACACACACACACACACACACATGATTTATTTTTATTTTTTAGTTATGTGTATGTATATAAGTTCAAGTGCTCACAGATGCGAAAGGATAAGGTCTCACTGAAACTGGACTTACCATTGGTTTGTAAGCTATCTTCTTTTGGAGCTAGTATTCAAACTCTGGTCCTCCACAAAAACAGTATACAGTATTAACCACTAAGCTAACTCTCTAATCCATATTTGGTGATTTTAAAATACCTTTATTTTAGAAGAGTAAGAAACAACACAACATGCTTAGGAATAGAAGGTTTGATGAGGAAGGTGACATAATTCTTGTTTTTGACCCATGCTTGGGGAATATGGAGCTAAATCAGAAAATGGTTTCATAAATAAGCAATGAAACAACAAAAATTAATTTGGGATATCACACTTCATGATTTCAAATTATGCTTCAAAATTTTACTAATAAAAATGACACTAAGATTAAAACAGACTCACACACCCGTAAGACGTAAAGAAATAGATTAATTTATGACTAATTCACATTTAACAGGAATGACAGGAACACACAATAGGAAAGGAGCAATTTTTGTAAGCGCCTCATCACGTATCCACAAATGGATGGAACTAGGTCCTGATGTCATACATAATAAAAAAAATAGACTCAAAATAGATTAGACATGAAAATAAGCTCTGAAACTTTAAAATATCTACAAGAAATCACGTAGGGAAAAGTTAATGATGTTGCTTGAGAAATATTTCCTATTATTTCATTGTTGTTGTTTTATATAACCCTGAAAATACAATAAAAAGAGGATGGACCAGGAGACTTGCATCAAGAGATAGTCTCCTACAGGGCAACCAAAACAACCCACAGAGCAAAAGGCCACCTACTGATTAACAAAAAATATTGTCAAACTAAACATTAATGTCCAAAATAGACGAAGAACACAAAAGACTTAGTAGCAAGAAAATAAATAACATGAGTAAAAATAATAGGTAAATGACCTTGCCTTTGCTAATTTCTGTTGCTATGACAAAATATCTAAGACTGGGTAGTATACACAGAGCAGAATTACATCTTTCATAGCTCTAGAACCTGGAAAGATCAAGATAAAACTCTGAACTCATCCAGGATCTTGTGAAGATTGTTTTCTGTTTCCAAGATGACACTTTGCTGTTGTTTCCTTCAGGGGGGACAAATGCCATGTTACAGTTATATTGCAGAAGAGAAAGAAAGGCAAGGGGGAAAATAATCAATTCCTATCATATATATATATATATATATATATATATATATATATATATATATATAGAGAGAGAGAGAGAGAGAGAGAGAGAGAGAAAGAGTACTGATTCTCTGTCATTAGAACAAAATGCCTGACCCATGCTAAAAAAAAAAAGAATAGTAAGAATTTTATTCCATTTCAAGATTCTAGAGTTTCAAGCCCAAGATTAGGCAGCTCATTAGTTGATCTCTGACCAGAGTAGTAAGTGGCAAACACACAACACATGTCAGAACCAGTGGTCAGCTCAAGTCAGAGAAAAGAAATGGTTGGTAGCTAAAAGTAACCTAATACTTCTCAATATTAAAAGTATTAAAAACCCACTCAAACCTCATACTATTGCCAGCCATATACACCAAGGACCATGTGTCTACATAGAGGCTCTGTTGTGGCATGTGCCCACAGGTAATAACGACCTGCCTATGGCATAGCAGTCCTGTGTTTTATACAAGCAATGGGTAGAGAATTAGTGTATCAGAAATAGATATATACTCATTTTCATTGTGGCATAATGGCCAAGCCATGGAGTTAAAGTATTCATCAACTTTATTGATAGGAAAAAATGGTAATGCAGTGCCATTTAACCTTAAAATAAGGAAACTTCTGAAGCAGTGGCTAAGTAAAGTGATCAAAATACTTGAGACTCAAGCAAGAGAATTGGCCCAGGGCTAACTTAAGTGCTGGTGGCTGTCGTAATCACCTGTCATTTCATTCTCAGTAGTTGGAAGGGTAGGAGATTCCCAGAGCAAGGAGGCTAGGGAGAGTTGCTAAATCAATAAGCTGTAGATGGAATGGAAAGACTTTACCTCAAAGAGTAATATGGAATATCTACTAAGAAATATTCTTAGCATCAAGCTCTGCCCTTCATGTGTTCATACACACATGCTAAAATATGCATACACTCACCCTCATATACCACTCACACATTTGCACAAAAAGGGGTGGGGGCAAAAATAAATTTGCATTTTCTTTTTTTCCCCACCTGAAATTTGCATTTTCTAAACATGATAAATGTGTAGGAAGTCATGCTAAATGACTACAGGTGAGAGTGTAGGTAGAAAATTATAGCTTGCCCTCTAAGGCACAATGGTGTCCACCAAGCAACTGGCTGGTGGCAGTGACTATCAGGTGTAGGTGATATTGGTGAAGCATGATGTCTCAGTTTTATTCGACACCATCAACAAAATGACTGAGAGAAGGACATTACTTTTTTGCCTACCCTAAGCCATTTGGCTGCCTTTAAGCTAGGTCCAGTACACAAGCCCCTTTATTTCTCAGCTCTTGTAAAAGTAGCTGTCGCCCTCCACTTCCTTTTGTAGTGAAGGCATTGCCGGAGTTGGATTCTGAGGTCATGGTTTTTCATCTGGTTAGTTTTGGCCTTGTGAGGCTGTAGACACCTCTATTGGTACTGCTGAGTGTCTCTAGTTTCCTTAAAAATGTGATGTATGTGGGATTCTGACTGGATGACAGTATTCATTTGTAGTCAAGATAGAGCAGTATGGGCTCTGGGAGTGTCTAGCCTACTTCTTTCTCTAATCACAAGACTCAAATGTGGACTCCACACATAGCCCCAATTGTACTGGAAGTCTGGGGCAACTATGAGGTTTTATAGTAGTTGGGATTATTGGCTTTATACTAAAAGAATTTGCTGGACTTTCCCATTCACTCTTTACCTTACCAGGGAGAAGGTTGTCTTATCCCAGGAGGAGCACAGTGGTGGCTCCCAGGAAGCCATATTCTTCTTCAGATTCTTCTGGATTGGGTTTCAGGCTTGCAAGAGTCCACCCTCAGTCTTGTGTACCATAACATTCTCCCATGTTTACTTATCTCAAAGGTTAAGCTCTTTGGCTCTTTTAGTTCCCATTTTTAGAATAGAAGGCATTTTTCTGGTGCCTGTGTTCATGTTGAATTCTTTTCTAATTCTGTTTTACAGAAGCATAGCTGCCTACTAAATCCTGTCAAATTCCTAATTGCTTAACATCCAAGTAATCAGTCACAGAGACACAAGTGCTGCATGACCTCCCTCTCACGAGTACTTGAAATTTTTCAGACTCTGGGCTTGGGATTTTTTTTTCAGTGATAGAGCACTTGATTGGCACACAGGAGGCACTGAGTTCAATAACCAAAACACACCACACACACACACACACACACACACACACACACACACACAGCAGGGCCTGGAAACTTACAGAAAATAGGTCAGTGTTATAAAAGAAACAAAGGTTTGGTTACACAGAATAAAAGGATGTATTGTATCTGATGATATACAGCATGATTATTGTGTTTATTAATGTGGTGTTATTTGCTTAAAATTTGTTGTAAGCAAATCTTTAACATTCTCATCACTTAATAAAATAACCCTGCATGATGAGGGGGTATGCTAATTTGCTTGATTGTGGTTATCATCTCAGAGGAAATACTTATGTCAAAATAAGATGCTGCACGTGATGAATACATTTTTATTCTTCAGTTGTACCTTAATACACCTAGAGAAAGACAGGACCTTATTTAAGAAGATAATTGCAAGCAAGTTTGAGAAGAAAGAAACAAAGAGAGGTGAGCCTCCAATGAGGTTTTGAACCATTTTAACATTCTCAAGAGATAAATTATGGTGTGTGCAAACTAACATGTCTGGACATGGTGGTGCTGAGGCAGGAAGGAAGTATGAGCCCATAAGTTGAAAACCAGCATGTGTCATGCGGTAAGATCACATCTGAAAATAAAGAATAAAGAATAGGAAGAGAGGGACAGAGAGACAGAAAGACAGAGAGACAGAGATGAAAAAGAAGGGGAGGGGAGAAAAAAGGGGAGGGTTAGAGGAGGGGAAGGGAAGGAGAGAATGGCCAGTCAAGACTTTTAAAAAAAATCTTACTAGATGCAATAATACATGTCACTAAATGCAATAATACATCTCATATGAGGAAGATGGAGTGTTGAATATCTCTATAAGCTTTACAACAGAAAAATGTGAGTAAAACTTGTAAGTAGAGAGATGGAAACACCAGCACACCTTCAAAACTTTTGACCCAAAATTCTTCATGTCTAAAATAAATCCAGGTGGGAAAATGGAGAAGAGACTTAAGGAAAGGCTGACCATTTACTGTCCCAACATATCATGGGTGGGTACCAAACCCTGACACTATTATTGACATTATGTTGTTCTTATGGAAAGGAGCCTAGCATGCCTGTCCTCTGAGAGGCTCTACTAGGAGCTGACTGAGACAGATACAGATACATATAGCCAACCATTGGACTGAAGTCAGGGACACCTATGGAAGTTATGGGAAGGAATGAAGGAGTTAAAGGGGATGGCAGCCCCTAGGAAGACCAACAATGTCAACTAACCTAGACCAGTGAGAGCTCCGAGACTGAGCCACCAACCAAAGAGTATACACTGGCTGGATTCTAGGTCCACATTACATATATAGTAGAACATTGCCTTGTCTCAGCTCAGTGCGAGAGGATGTGTGCATAATCCTGTAGAGACTTATGCCCCAGAGGCAGAAGCATACTCTCAGAAGGGAAGGGGATGGGGAATGGGGTGAAGAATTGTCAGAAGGTAGACCAGGAGAGGGGGCAACATTTGAGATGTCAACAAAAGAAATAATTAAAAAATTACACAGCATTTCACAAGCAATCATATATTATTATCTATAAATATTACTTAATAGTTGCATAAAATTTTTTTGCATACTGTATGAGGTAACTGGATAGATATTTTTAACCGTGTAACATTCATTGAAATAAGTAGAATACCTGCTTTAAGAAGTTAATCCCCTGAAATCTTTCTGACTTCTTAACAGAATTAGTTTCTAGAATACTTGTCTAAGAAAATATTTTCCAGTTTAAGTAACAAGAATAAATATCTAAGAGCAGAAAAAAAATCCCTGAATTTTCACCAACATATAAAACATGTTGATCTCACCACACACAACCTTTTAGAGATACTGAGAATTACATTTTATGAAAAAGCAGGTATGCTCCAATACAAAACCAAGACATTCAATATTCATGGTGCATTTAACACGAATTAAAATGAGAATTCTCAGGTAAAATGCAGTACAAATAGTGCCTTGATTTCTCAGTTCCTCTTGTCAAAAACAGTTTGTCACTTTAAAAAAAATAGAGTACTGCTTAATAACAGGTACAATGAATGACCACATCTCCAAATTTAAGTCAAGCATATAATTACTTTCATGGATGCCCAGACATTTTTTGGTAGCAACAGTTGACTTGTGAGTGAGTTTAATTTTGAGCATATGTCACTTGGGTGAAATAAGTCTTTAGCTAGTAATATAAATGATACTCTGACTTTGTAAATGATACCTTTTCTCTTGTCCCTTTCTCTTCATTTCTCATGATTACTTTCTGTTTGACTCTTAAATCACTAAAACATCGTAATTTTATAATCTCCCAATGTTGTAATATTGTATTTCAATTTGAAATGTCAATATTACTCTCCATAGCAGCTGCTGGCATTCCTAACAGTCATTTATTTTCTCGTGCAATTTGTGTTTAGATTTATGATGCTTATACTTTTTCTCCTGTGAGAAATAAGTGAAATCTAGATTATCACTGTTCTCCTGGAGATGTGTTTGGAGTCTTTTCTTAGGATTAAGGATTTCTTTTTACAGAAGCTATATCTGGGTGTGTGATTTATTCTCAGTTTAAAATTAACACTCTACAATACATAAATTTAGACTCAATGTACATGAGTGCTATGAGCTTTTGCATATCATCCTTCACAAAATACTTTTCTATCCATTGCCCCCCAAAAAACAAGCAGGCTTTAATGGCAGATAAAGTTCTGTGTGGTTGGAAGCAGTTTATCTATCAGTGCTATCACAGAATGAATGGGCCTTTGTGGTCCCTGCTTGAGGACAGCACATTAGTCTCAGATGCACTCTATCTGAATCCAAGTTGTGATGTTGAAAAATAAAATTTCAACTTCAAAAACTAGACAGTCCCATGACATGTTAAAAAAAATTATGCAATAATAAGTAAGACCTTTCCATATACACCAACATCCATTTGCCTCCTATAAAAAGAAATACTAGACCATATAGTTTCCCAAAGTTATTTTTTATGCTTCAAGTAGCTTAGGCAGGACTGAGAATCAAGCTTGTAGCAAGTTATGTCTTCAAAAGCTATGACCATTTAAATATGAATCGGAAACAGTCCCCAAAAGTTGATCAATAACTTAATGTAAAACCTAAGTAAGTTGACATCAAGTTAAGATAAAATAACAAATTGGATCCAAATTTCCTAAATCACTGGAAATAAAATGTTCTTGCATAATAGATGAATGCTTTAAGATGTAGCAACATATCATGTATCATATGAAGAAAGATGATGTTCAGAGACCCGCCACCATCTTGGAGCTGGTAGCCTAGCAAGGAACCCAGTGGGCACCAGAGTGAAAGATTTCCCAGGGCATAGCCTGCCTGGGTGCCTTCCTCACCAGAGAGCCAGGCAGCTCTACAGCTACCTGGGCAGGCAGGGGAGCATCTGACCTGCAGGAGGAGCCGTAGATAAATGAAGACCCACAGACCGAGATCTGCTCCATCTTGGATCCCGCAGTTCAACCAGGGAAGATCTACAGAGAGCCCTGCGGTTAGACAGAGCCTCCCATGGTCTGAGACTACCTTGAGGAGAGCAGCTCAACCAGACGAAGCCCTGTGGACTGAGAGAGCCACTGTCCAGGCTCTAGCAGTCCAGCCAGGGAAGCTATGATCCTGCAGGGAATCCCGCGCTTAGACAGAGACCTGAGACCCGCCACCATCTTGAAGCTGGTAGACTAACCAGGCAAACCAGGAGGAGACCGCGGGAGGGCAGTTAAGCACCCAGAAGCAAGCCCAGCAAGCCAGGAGGAGACTTGAGTCCGGCTCAGAAGAGCTGAGGAGGTAATTCGGAGCCCAGTGGTGGAAACCTTCTGGTTTCTGCCTCGGGAGCACGGACACCCTCTGCAATAGCAGCGCCAAACACCAGGCTCTCAGGAGCTTTAAATACCAACCAGTAACAACAAGACCAACTAACTCCAGAAATAAACAGATGGCAAAAGCAAACGTAGGAACAATACTAACAGAAATAAATTACAATATGGCAGTATCCAAACCCAGTTGCCCAACAGCAGTAAGTCCCACATACCCCAAAACACCAGAAAAGCAAGACTCAGATCTAAAATCACTGGTCAGGATGCTCATAGAGGAACACATAGATAAATCTCTTAAAGAAATACAGGAGAAAATGGATGAAAAGTTAGAAACCCTTATAAGGCAAACACAAAAATCACTTAAAGAAATTCAGGAGAATATGGATTAAAAAATAAAGCCAATAAGGAGGAAATGCAAAAATCACTTAAAGAAATGCAGGAGAACGTGGGTCAACAAGTAGAAGTCATGAAAGAGGAAACACAAAAATTCTCTTAAAGAATTACAAGAAAACACAAACAAGCAAGCGAAAGATCTGAGCAAAGCCATCCAGGATCGAAAAACAGAAGTAGAAACAACTAAGAAATCACAAAGGGAGACAACTTTGGAGATAGAAAACCTTGAGAAGAAATCAGGAGATATAGATGCAAATAACAACAGAATACAAGAGATAGAAGAAAGAATCTCAAAGATACCATAGAAACCATTGACTCGACAGTCAAAGAAAATGCAAAATGCAAAAAGCTTGTAACCCAAAACATCCAGGAAATCCAGGACACAATGAGAAGACCAAACCTAAGGATTATAGGTAGAGATGAGAGGAAAGATTTACAACTTAAAGGACCAGCAAATATCTTCTACAAAATTATGGAAGAAAACTTCCCCAACCTATAGAGAGAAATGCCCATGAATATACAAGAAGCCTAAAGAACTCCAAACAGACTGGACCAGAAATACCTCCCTTCACATAATAATCAAAACCCCAAATGCACTAAACAAAGAATGAATATTAAAGGCAATAAGAGAAAAAGGCCAAGTAACATGTAAAGGAAGACCTATCAGAATTAAACCAGACTTCTCACCTGAGACCATGAAAGCTAGAAGATCCTGGACAGATCTCATGCAGACTCTAAGAGAACACAAATTTTAGCCAAAATTACTATACCCAGCAAAACTCTCAATTGATATAGACGGAGAAACCAAGGCATTCCATGACAAAACCAAATTTGCATGATATCTTTACACAAACCCAGCTCAACAAAGAATAATAGGGGAAAAACACCAACACAAGGAGGGAAACTACACCCCAGAAGAAGCAAGATAGAAACCTCCTCTCATCCAACCCAAAAGAAGATAAACACTCAAATATAAAAAATAATTTCAAAAATGTCAGGAAGTAATAATTACTATTACTTAATATCTCTTAACGTCAATGGACTCAATTCCCCAATAAAAAAGATATAGACTAACAGACTGGATACAGAAACAGGACCCTACAATTGGCTGCATACAGGAAACACATCTCAGTGTCAAAGATAATCACTACCTTAGAGTAAAAGGCTGGAAGAAAAGTTTACAAGCAAATGGTCTCAGGAAACAATCTGGAGTAGTCATTCTAATATTAGATAAAATTTACTTTCAACCTAAAGTCATCAAAAGAGACAAGGAAGGTCACTTCTTGCTAGTCAAAGAGAAAATCCACCAAGAAGAACTCTCAATACTGAACATCTATGCTTCAAATGCAAGGGCACCCTCATTTGTAAAAATAACTTTACTAAAGCTTAAAGCACACATTACACCTAACACAATAATTGTGGGTGACTTCAACACTCCACTCTCCTCAATGGACAGATCAGGAAACCAGAAACTAAAGAGGGACACAGTAAAACTAATTGAAGCTTTGAACCAATTGGATTTAACAGATATATATATATATATATATATATATATATATATATATATATATATATATATAGAGAGAGAGAGAGAGAGAGAGAGAGAACATTTCATCCCAAAGCAAAAGAATATACCTTTTTCTCAGCACCACATGGTACCTTCTCCAAAATTGTTCATATAATTGGTCACAAGACAGACTTCAACAAATACAAGAAGATCAAACTAATCCCATGCCTCCTATCAGATCACTATGGAGTAAAAGCGGTCTTGAATAGCAAGAAAAACAACAGAAAGACCACATACACATGGAAACTGAACAGTACTCTACCTTGGTCAAGGAAGAAATAAAAAAGAAATCAAAGACGTCTTAGAATTCAATGAAAATGAAGGTACAACATACCCAAATCTATGGGACACAATGAAAGCAGTGTTAAGAGAAAAACTCATAGCCCTGAGTGCCTCCAAAAAGAAACTGGAGAGAGCATACACTAGCAGCTTAACAGCACACCTGAAAGCCCTGGAACAAAAAAAGAAGCTAATTCACCCAGGAGGAGTAGAAGACAGGAAATCATCAAACTAAGGGCTGAAATAAATTAAGTATACACAAAGAGAACCATACAAAGAATCAACAAAACCAGGAGCTGCTTCTTTGAGAAAATCAACAAGATAGATAAATCCTTACCCAGACTAACCAAAGGGCACTGAGACAGTATCCTAATTAACAAAATTAGAAATGAAAAGAGGGATATAACAACAGAAACAGGAAATTCAAAAGATCATCCGATCCTACTACAAAAGCCTATACTCAACACAACTGGAGACACTGGAGAAAATGGACAATTTCCTAGACAAATACCAAATACCAAAATTAAATCAGGATCAATTAGATCAGCTAAACAGTCCCATAACCCCTAGAGAAATAGAAGGGGTTATGGAAAGTCTCCCAACCAATAAAAGTACGGGACCAGATGGTTTTAGTGCAGAATTCTATCAGACCATCAAAGAAGACCTAACACCAATACTCTTCAAACTATTCTACAAAATAGAAACAGAAGGGACACTACCCAGAGGACCCTGTCATACCACTCCTAGGCATATACCCAGAGGATTCCCCTGCATACAATAAAGACACATGCTCCACTATGCTCATAGCAGCCTTATTTATAATATCCAGAAGTTGGAAGGAGCCCAGATGTCCCTCAAAGGAAGAATGGATACAGAAAATGTGGTATATTTATACAATGGAATACTACTCAGCAATTAAAAATAATGAATTCATGCAATTTGTAGGCAAATGGTTGGATCTGGAAAATATCATACTAAGAGAGTTAATCCAATCACAAAAAAATACACATGAAATGCAATCACTGATAAGTGAATATTAATTAACCCAGAAGCTCTGAATACTCAAGGCACAATTAGCAAGTCAAAAGATTCCCAAGAAGAAGGAAGGAGAGGACCCTGGTCCTGAAAGGACTGGATCCAGTTTTGTAAGAGAGTACCAGAACAGAACAGAGAAATGGTGGGGTGGTGATTGGGGAATAGGCCGGGGAGGGGAGGAAGAGGACATATGGTACATATGGTGAGGGGGGAACTGGGAAAGGGGAAAGCCTTCAGAATGTAAACAAAGAATATAGAAAATAAAAAAAGAAAGAGTATCTCTAGCACAACCAATTAAACCTTAAAAGTAAATAGGATAAACACTCCAGTCAAAAGACTGAGACTTATAAGATGAATTTTGAAACTGGACCAAGTTGATTCTACATAAACTACTGAAGTCTGAAGTTAAAGCAACTTTATTCAGGTTCAAAACTTTCCTAAGCCTGTGAAGACTCAATTTACTTTTTATTGTTTTTATTTTGCTTTTATTTCTCCTGTATAGAATTTTGACTTTCTTTCAAGCTTAGTTTATGTGTTTTCTACAAGGTTGTTATTTCTCTGGGTTTTATGATATCTTATTCCATTTCCTTGCCCAATCTTGAAGTACTTCATAGTAGGATTTTTGAAAATGCTTTATGTCTTAAAACCCTGGGCATGAGTCAAATAGCAATACATAATAGGCCTCAAATATATCCTATGTTTTATAACTATATTTCATGGACATTAAAAGATGTTTTGTCACCATCAGAAGAAAAAATTGACATCTAGGAGAAAGTCTCTTTTCTATTCTTTAAGAAAGGAACCGCTAGGCCAGCTGTGGGCTGTACACCTGCAATCTCAACATCTGGGACACAAAACCAGGAGGATCAGGAGTTCAAGCCTATATGCAAGACTATATGTATATCTCTGTGTGTGTTTATGTGTCTTATGCCAGTATTTGTATGTGTCTGTCTGTCTGTCTGTCTGTCTGTCTGTTTCTGTATGTCTATGTGTATGTGTGTATATATGTATGAAAGAGAAAGATCATCTTATGTTTAAAAATGGAGCCAGGCAGTGTTGGCATGTGCCTTTAATCCTAGCACTTAGGAGGCAGAGGCTGGTGGATTTCTGAGTACGAGGCCAGCCTGGTCTACAGAGTGAGTTCCAGGACATCCAAGGCTACACAGAGAAACTCTATCTCAACACACACATACACACACACACACACACACACACACACACACACACACCGGAAAAAAAATAAAAATGGTTAACTAGGTGAATACTGTTTCTCATCATTGTAGAAACTTGATACACCCCATGAAGAAGTTCTGACCAAAGTTAGGAGCATGTTCAATGCATGCTACTTTCACACTGAGACTGTAAAGAAATGTATAAGCAATGTCCTTTCTACTTTTACGATTCCATTGACTGGGAGACAGTGGGGTCTGGTTTATATAGTATGCTTGGATCTAGGTAGTAAAATACATTTTAATCAATTCAGAAATATGCTTTCTACTCTGAGAGTTTTCAAATGTGAGGTCAGAGTAAAACTGACAACTTCTTTAAGACTTTAAAATATAAATCAGAGTTTTTCTGATTTATCATCTTACATTTAGTATAAGAACTAAAATAGGATAAATTTCAGTAACAGCAAAAAGAAAACCAGAAATCAACATCTAATGGGATCCTGTGAAAAATAAAAATGTTGATTTGAGATACAGAACTCAAATGAGTTATCAAGTGAGCATATCAAACAAGACCTCCCATTTCTGGTTTAAGAAAACATCCATGACAACATTACCCAGTTTTGCAATGAGCCATCACTATGAAGGTAATAAGTGTGCTGTGTTTACAGAATAATTTTTAAAACTATTTATTTATGGGGTCACTGCAGACAGCTGGCAGCTGGGGCCAGGTGCGTGGACAGAGTCCTAGTCTAACATCGACTACCCTGTCAGGCTCTTGCCTGCACCCAGAGCCAGAGCAGCTCGGCGGGTGGTCTCTGTGCCGACCTGTGTGGGCAACAACTAGCTCGGGGATCTGTGCCTGGAGTACATCAGAGGACAAAATCTTGCCTCGTGGCATGACAGACAGCAAATTGGACAGAGCCATGTGGACTGAGAGCGCCACCATCTAGGCTCTAGCAGTTCAACCAGGGAAGCTCCAGTCCTGCAGGGAATCCCTCTGTTAGACAGAGCCCTGAAACCTGCCACCATCTTGAAGCTGGTGACATGACCAGGTCACCATAGAGAACCAACAGAGGACCCCAGGGCACCATAAAGATCTAACAGACAAGCCCAAATACATGGAAATAAAGATCTGATTCTTAAGAGCTGGCAACTAGGCAGGCCAGGAGGAGATGGCAGGAGGCAAATTGCGTGTCCAGCAGCAAACCAGGGGGAGACTTGGGTCTGGCCCAGCAGAGCTGAGGAGGTAATTAAGAGCCCAGTAGCAGAAACCTTCTGGTCTCCACCTCGGGAGCACAGATGCCCTCTACTACAGCAGCACCAAATGCCAGGCTCACAGGAGCTTCAAACACCAACCAGTAACAAGACCAACTAACTCCAGAGATAAACAGATGGCAAAAGGCAAATGTAGGAACATTACTAACAGAAATCAAGGCAATATGGCAGCATCTGAAGCCAATTCGCCAACCACAGAAAGTCCTGGATACCCGCAACACACCAGAAAAACAAGAATTGGATTTAAAAGCACTGGTCATGATTCTGGTAGAGGAACACAAAAAAGACATAAACAAATCTCTTAAAGAAATGCAGGGGAACACAAATAGGGTAGAAGCCCTTACAATGCAAACACAAAAATCACTTAAAGAATTCTAGTACAATATGGATCACCAGACAGAAGCCAATAAAGAGGAAATGAAAAAATCATTTAAAGAAATGCAGGAGAAATTGAGTCAATGGGCAGAAGTCGTGAAAGAGGAAACACAAAAATCTCTTAAAGAATTGCAAAAAAAAAACCATAAACAAACAATAGAAGGTACTGAGCAAAACCATTCAGGATCTAAACACAGAGGTAGAAGCAACTAAGAAATCACAAAAGGAGACAATTTTGGAGATAGAAAACCTTGGGAAGAAATCAGGGGCCATGGATGCAAATATCAACAACAGAATACAAGAGATAGAAGTAAGAATCTCAGATGCTGAAGATATCATAGAAACCATTGACTCCACATTCAAATAAAATGCAAAATGCAAAAGGCTTGTAACCCAAAACATCCAGGAAATCCAAGACACAATGAGAAGACCAAACCTAAGGATTATAGGGATAGATGAGAGTGAAGATCTACAATTTAAAGGGACAGCAAATATCTTCAACAAAATTATGGAAAAAACTTCCCTAACCTAAAGAGAGAGTTGCCCATGAATATACAAGAAGCCTAAAGAACTCCAAACAGACTGGACCAGAACAGAAATACCTCCCGTCACATAATAATCAAAACCCCAAATGTACTAAACAAAGAAAGAATATTAAAGGCAGTAAGAGAAAAAGGCCAAGTAATATAAAGGAAGACCTATCAGAATCACACCAGACTTCTCACCAGAGACCATGAAAGCTAGAAGATCCTGGACAGATCTCATGCAGACCGTAAGACAGCACAAATGTCAGCCAAAACTACTATACCTAACAAAACTCTCAATCAGCATAGATGGAGAAATCAAAATATTCCACGACAAGACCAAATTTACATAATATCTTTCCACTAACCCAGCCCTACAAAGGGTAATAGGAGGAAAACTCCAATACAAGGAGGGAAACTACACCCTGGAAAAAGCAAGATAGTAACCTTCTTCCCTCAAAATCAAAAGAAGATAACCACTCAAAAACAAAAATAACATCAAATATGACAGAAAGAAATAATCACTATTCCTTAATATCTCTTAAAATCAATGGACTCAATTCCCCAATAAAAAGACACAGACTGGATACAGAAACAGGACCCTACATTTTGCTGCATACAGGATACACACCTCAGGGTCAAAGACAAACACTACCTTAGAGTAAAAGGCTAGAAGACAATTTTACAAGCAAATGGTCTTAGGAAGCAAGTTGGAATAGTCATTCTAATATCAGATAAAATTGACTTTCAACGTAAAGTCATCAAAAGAGACACGGAAGGTCACTTCTTGCTGGTCAAAGGAAAAATCCACCAAGAAGAACTCACAATTCTAAACATCTATGCTCCAAATGCAAGGGTACCCTCATTCATAAAAGAAACTTTACTAAATCTCAAAGCACACATTGCATCTAACACAATAATTGTGGGGGACCTCAAAACTCCACTATCCTCAGTGGACCGATCAGGAAAACAGAAACTAAACAGGTACACAGGGAAACTCATTGAAGCTTTGGACCAATTGGATTTAACACACACACACACACACACACACATATATATATATATATATATATATATATATATATACACACATATATATATACACACATATATATATATATAAAACATTTCATCCTAAAGCAAAAGACTATACCTTTTTCTCAGCACCTCATGGTACCTTCTCCAAAATCAACCATATAATTGGTCACAAGACAGACCTCAACAAACATAAGAAGATCGAACTAATCCCATGCCTCCTATTGGATCACAATGGAGTAAGAGTGGTCTTCAATAGCAACAAAAACAACAGAAAATCCACATACACATGGAGGCTGAACAATATTCTATTCAATGATATCTTAGTCAAAGAAGAAATAAAGAAAGAAATCAAAGACTTTTTAGAATTTAATGAAAATGAAGGCACAACATACCCAAATCTATGGGACACAATGAAAGCAATGCTAAGAGAAAAATTCATAACCCTGAGTGCCTCCAAAAAGAAACAGGAGAGAGCATATACTAGCAACTTAATGGCAAACCTGAAAGCTCTGGAACAAAAAGAAGCTATTTCACCCAGGAGGAATAGAAGACAGGAAATCATCAAACTAAGGGCTGAAATCAATCAAGCTGAAACAAAGAGAACCATACAAAGAATCAACAAAGCCAGAAGCTGGTTCTTTGAGAAAATCAACAAGATAGATAAACCCTTAGCCAGACTTACCGAAGTGCACAGAAGAGACAGTATTCAAATTAACAAATTTAGAAATGAAAAGGGAGATATAACAACAGAAACTGAGGAAATTCAAAAAATCATCAGACCCTACTACAAAAGCCTATACTTAACACAACTGGAGAATCTGGAGGAAATGGACAATTTCCTAGACAGATACCAAATACCAAAATTAAATCAGGATCAAATAGATCATCTAAACAGTCCCATAACCCCCAAAGAAATAGAATAGGTCATAGAAAGTCTTCCAATAAAAAAAAGCACAGGACCAGATGGTTTTAGTGAAGAATTCTATCATACCTTCAAAAAAGACATAATGCCAATACTCTTCAAAATATTCCACAAAATAGAAACAGAAGGAACACTACCCAACTCATTCTACAAAGCCACAATTACCCTGATACCAAAACCACACAAAGATCCAACTAAGAGAGCTTCAGACCAATTTCCCTTATGAACATCGATGCAAAAATACTCAATAAAATTCTTACCAATTGAATCCAAGAACACATCAAAAACGATCATTCACCATGACCAAGTAGGCTTCATCCCAGGGATGCAGGGATGGTTCAATATATGGAAATCCTTCAATGTAATCCACTACACAAACAAACTCAAAGAAAAAACCACATGGTCATCTCATTGGATGCTGAAAAAGCATTTGACAAAATTCAGCATCCTTTCATGCTAAAAGTCTTGGAAAGAACAGGAATTCAAGGCCCATACCTAAACATAGTAAAAGCAATATACAGCAGACCAGTAGCCAACATAAAAGTAAATGGAGAGAAACTTGAAGCAAACCCACTAAAATCAGGGACAAGACAAGGCTGCCCCCTCTCACAATATCTTTTCAATATATTACTTGAGGTACTAGCTAGGGCAATTCTACAACATAAGGAAGTCAAAGAGATACAAATTGGAAAGGAAGAAGTCAAACTATCACTATTCACAGATGGTATAATAGTATACTTAAGTGACCCAAAAAACAGCACCAGAGAACTCCTACAGCTGACAAACAACTTCAGCAAAGTGGCTGGTTATAAAATCAACTCAAGCAAATCAGGCCTTCCTATATTCAAAGGATAAGCAGGCTGAGAATGAAATTAGGGAAATGACAACCTTCACAATAGTCACAAACAATATAAAGTATCTTGGTATGACTCTAACCAAACAAGTTAAAGATTTATATGACAAAAACTTCAGGTCTCTGAAGAAGGAAATGGAAGAAGACCTCAGAAAATGGAAAAATCTTCCATGCTCATGGGTTGGCAGGATTAATATAGTTAAAATGGCAATCTGGCCAAAATAAATATACAGATTCAATGCAATCCCTATCAAAATCCCAAGTCAGTTCTTCATAGAGTTAGAAAGAGCAATTCTCAAATTCATCTAGAATACAAAAAAACCCAGGATATCTAAAACTATCATCAACAGTAAAAGAACTTCTGGAGGCATTTTTGTACAGTGGCAGGGAGGTGGATAAATGGAATAGGATTGAAGACCCAGAATTGAACCCACACATCTATGGCCAATTGATCTTTGACAAAGGAGCTGAAAACATCCAGTGGAAAAAAGATAGCCTTTTCAACAAATGGTGCTGGCTCAACTGGAGGTCAACATGCAGAATGAATATTGATCCACTCTTATCTCCTTGTACTAAACTCAACTCCAAGTGGATCAAGGACCTCCACATAAAACCAGACACACTGAAACTAATAGAAAAGAAACTAGGGAAGACCCTTGAGTACATTGGATCGGGGGAACATTCCTGAACAGAACACCAGTAAGTTATGCTCTAAGATGAAGAATAGACAAATGGAACCTCATAAAATTACAAAGTTTCTGTAAGGCAAAAGACACTGTCAAACGGACAAATCGACAACCAACAAATTGGGAAAAGGTCTTCACCAACCCTACATCTGACAGAGGGCTAATATTCAATGTATACAAAGAACTCAAGAAGTTAGACCCCAGAAAACCAAATAACCCTATCACAAAATGGGGCACAGAGCTAAACAAAGACTTTTCACCTGAGGAAATTCGGATGGCTAAGAAACACTTTAAAAAATGTTCAACATCATTAGTCATTAGAGAAATGCAAATCAAAACAACTCTGAGATTTCACCTCACACCAATCAGAATGGCTAAGATTAAAAACTCAACTACACAGACATGAAGTAAGGCTACAAACTCTCAAAACTTCTCCCTGATGACATACTTCCTCCTGCAAATGACCTAGACATTTCATGACATCACCGACCCAAGCCACTAAGTGTTCAAATACAGTAGCCAATAAGGGACATTTCTCATTCAAACCACCAACATATGGGTTTATACCTGCCCCCCACACACCTCATAATTCAATAACTCACACATGTGTTTCTTTACAATCAGCATTCTCTTTGTATCCTAATTGCTTTGTCCAGATATCACGTTTCAACAAATATAATATTCCATACATTGTTTATATTTAATCAAATTAATATCTACTGTTTCACCAAAGGAACTTTTAAGTGTAACTAGCACTTTTATAACTATAATTTCCTGGCAGTAAACAGTCTAATACTGCTAATAGATTTTAGTGCCAGTATCATGACTCTTCATAAAATGTCACCTGTCATATGCCACTCGTGTTAAAAGTTAGAACAGTAAAAATGTAAATATTAGCTATTTTGTGGTGCTCTGATGCATATGCTGTAAACAACTAAAAATTCTGACATAGATAACCTACAAATATGTAGATAGGAATCAGACAACAGTGCTGGATTTTTTCTCATTAACTCACTGGTTCAGATCAGGGCATTCTCATTTAGTACTAAATAGAAAATATATCAACAATATCGTATTATTTATTTATATCATTTTTTCTAAAATTGCACACACTATATATGTATATATATATAACATGTATGTATGTATGTATAAAATGTATATACACACACTATATATACATATATATACATATATATATATATTTATACACACACACACACACACATACTCACATACACATACACACACACACACACACACACACACACACACACAGAGTCACTGAGTTTGCCCTTGTAGGCATTGAGAAACAATTGTAAACATTTTCATAAGCACAGAATTTGGGAAACTTATAGATTAACATAAGTAGTAATGAGTAAACACAGAGGGGTCTCCCATAACCTTTACAAAGTTCCCTGGAATGGTAAGAGCATGCAAAGCCATGGTGCATCACAATCAGGATGCTGAGATCAATAGTCAAGAAAAGGCATGGTTTCATAACAATCAGCTCATTTGGTGCCTTTAGGGTCACACTCACTTGCTTCCCCTTCTTTACTCTAGGAAACTACTTATCTGTTCATAATTGTGTCATTTCATGATTTTACTATTTCTAAATTTTCTTTTTAGTATGTTTTAATTGAAATAAAAGTACCATTTTTTTCTCCCGTTCCTCTGTCCAGTCTCCCAGCTACCTTCTATTGAACCTCTACTACATCCTCCCAACTCTCAAGTTGGTATCCCTTTTCTCTATGATTTTTTGATATACAAATATAAACTTACATAGGTACTTTATTCAAACACCTTAAATTAGCATTCTTCATCTCTCAGTGTCATTTTCTCAGGTGACAGAGGTGACCACAAGTATCTATGTCATCCTTCTTGACGCTTAGTAGCAAACATGTGGACTTGATTTGTCAGTTTAAAGACATTTGGGTTTTTTTTTTCAGGAAGGAAATTTTGTATAGCTATGAGTTTCCACATACAGGGCTTTGTATGAGCATACCTTCAAACATCTGAGATATTCATGCAGTCCTCCCATTTGCTAGGAGGTACAAAAATGCATGATTAGTTTATAAGAAATTGCCAGTGATTTTTGGTAAAGGCCTATTTTATTTTTCAATTCTTCTAATGTCCAGGTTCATTAATTTCTTTGTGGTTGGTTTGTTGGTTGGTTGGTTGGTTGGTTGGTTGGTTGATTGGTTGGTTGGTTGGTTGGTTGGTTGGTTCATTCGTTGGTTTGTTGGTTGGTTCATTGGTTGGTTGGTTGGTTTGGATTTTTCAAGAAAGGATTTCTCTGTCCTAACTTACTCTCTAGAATAGGCTAGCCTTGAACTCAGAAATCTGTCTGTCTCAACCTCCTGAATGCTGGGATTAAATGGATGTGCCTCTATACCCTGTTTCCTTTATTTACTAGGAGGAGGCTGAGAGTTAAGTCAATATAAAATTCATAGAAGCAAAATATCAAAAGGAAATTTTACAACCCAGGCATTGCACATGTGTAAACAAAATCATTTTTCTCTCATACATTCAATCTACATTTTATATCTTTATGTTCTGTTTATTTCATAAATACCCACTAGGCAGTATTTGTTGAAAAACTTTGTACTGCCTTTGGTGACTATTATTTATCCTGAATACAAATGCATTTTTGTATCAACATGAACTTTGCATGAGGCAAAATTTTCCCCAATAGGCACTGCTTTCTCCTCACTTTGAATAGAAAGGGTTCACCCCTATTCCTTTTAATAATGCTTAATCTTCCACTTCACTGCCTTAGACTATAACTCTTATAAGATTATTTTGAAAAATAATAAAAAATAGAACTAAAAATATATTTTCTGAATTATGTTTCACTACCTCTGTGGAAGCCATTGCAATTATTTTGACATTTTCTTTTTTTTTCCTGGGTTTGACTATGCCTCACTGAAAAACAAATGTAGAAAAATGTTTATGACTAATATCTTTAATGTTTAATGTTGAAAATTAATAGACACACATCATTTTTTTAGCTTTGATTCAGTGATCCCAATTCTGTGTGTGGTACTGGAGGGAAAGGCAGGAGGAACTTTCTGAGGATTGATATTTTATATCATTAGGGAAAAGTTTATGTCACCAGTCCTTGAAATTTTCTTTCAAGGACCAATTCAACACCAATTTTAATAACTTGTTGTTGAATAATGACTCATAGAAAGAGACCAAAAAACAAGAGTGCCATGATGGCATGCCATGACATTCCATGAGAACTTTCACAGTGGAGCCATAGCTGTAAAGGAAAGGACCTGACTGAGAAGGGGAATGACAGCAGAGATTCAGTGTTAGGAATGGTATGTGTTGCTATGTTGCTCTGTAGAAATACACGTGAAAGAACCTTGAGCAGAATCCTTACACTGGAGTTTCTCAGCACCATTTTTTTTCTCATGCATAAATAATGGAGCAGGAATCTCAGATGCCAACAGTACAATATGTCTGGCTTCGTAGACCATGTCTGCAAAGAATAATCTAGGGATACATTGGTAGCAAATGAGCAATTATTATTTATGACAAGAAAAGAAGCAGGAAATTCCATTAAGTTTGATCCCAGTGGAACTTGATTTTCACATTCAAGCCTTGATCAAAGGAAATTCTGCTCTAAGTTGTCTCCCTGTTAAATGTAAAATTAAATATTCTTTTAAAGGCAAGTCTAATGAGAAGTCAGGAAAAGTCATCCTTTTGATTAAATGTATACACTGAGGATAATGCATGAATCTGCCTACTCTTTTCTTCCAATACACTGAAGTAATTAATGTCTCTTCATGGAAAAGAAAGTTTAGGTGCTTTCATAAAACAGAACTTAGATGACGAAAAGGTCTCTTTGTGTTTTAGATGAACTGACATCCTGCAGTGGTTTTCAAGTTTTTAAAAAACGTTTTTCAGGAAAAGAAAAAAAATTATTTTTAACATCAACCTTACAAATTTTGTTTTTATTCTTTTATAACTTCATACATGTAAACAGTGGGTTTAGGTCATATCCATTTCCCATATCATCCCACAGCACATGGCAAATCCTCTCCTCCACTACCTCATCCTACTCCTGGACATCATGTTTTTTTCTTTTTAATTCCTGAGTCTAGTTAATGATGCCCTTATCTTCATGGGTATAGGATGCCATCCGTTGGAAGCATAGGCAAACTAACTATGAGCAACACTGCTGAAGAACATGGACTCCTCAGATCCATCTGCTATCTACTGCCAGTAGCTCCTTAGCTGAGGGTTGGATCTCAGAAGTCCCTCCCTCTCTATGTTGGAGTGTTGACTGGCTCTGTCTTGTACAGGTCTTATATAAAGACATGTACATAAGAGTCAGTTTAATACTATGCCCTTTAGTAAAATAATAATATCAGGACATGTGACCTCTCCAATCATGGATTCTTGTTTAAACTTACAGTACAAGGCATGAGGTCTTTCATGTAGAATGAGCCTGGTATACAAGTAGAAAGTATCTGGTGATTCCTATAATATTTTGACACTATTGCAGCAATAGGTCGTTGTAGCTCACAGCATGCCCAGCTGGGTAAGACTTTTCTTCCAAAGCTGTTTGAACAATGCAGCTTTCAGAACTATGAAGGCATGCCACAGGAAGGAAACTCCAAGGTCAGCACTAGACTTTTGAATGATTCAAAATATTAATGTAAATGGGCACCAAAGTACAGGCTCAGTTTTCACAGCAACATATTCATAAGCAAGGTGCTGCTTTCAATTATCAGTTTAAGAAAATGCACCTGTACACCTCACCTACTAGACCCAGTAATGTCACAACACAGTATGATGAAGTACAGCACCTGCTTGGAATTCTATTGTATTTAACTCCTGTAGTAATAGACGAGCCTCGCTAATCCTGTCCAACATCAAAGAGATTATACCACCTAACAGTACCTTGACAAATATCTAAATTCAAAATCTGAAATCCAGCTGCTGAGTGTCTATGAATTTTACCCTATCATAAGGACAAAAAATCCTAAGTTGGAACACAGTGAATCTGAAAGAAGCTGTATTTGAACTCTATTGTCATTGAATTTCAGTAACTTTCTTTTTGCATTTTAAGCTTTTACTCTATGAATGCATTACCTTCTGGAAGTCTGACATTCGTAGTTTTGTAAGACTTTTTTTCCTTTGGCAGTATAGACAGGTGTAGTGTACAAAGGATTTGGTGAGGAATTGAAGCTAGAATGAGTCTATAGAAAACACAAGGTGGGAGTCAGCAAAGGAACAGGGACTCAGACAGTACAATAGAAAACAGGACATCATTAACACCAAGTAAAGGAAGAGAGGGAAATTTAAGTTCTTCATTATTTTTAAAAAAGTTTCCTAAGTAGAGTTTTGAAAACCTAAAGTTCCTTGTTACCACTAATTATTATTTTTATTCAAGTACTTAAAAGTAAGCAGAGAGGATAAAAAGATATCGGTAACAATAATTGTTCCCACTTAGAACTTAGCTACATGAAAGATATACTAAATTCCTTGGGTCTAGTGTACATTTTATTGTTTGTACTCTTTTTAAAATTTCTGTGACATAAATCCTCTATACTCATCATTTGATATATGAAATACATTTTAAACAAAGACAGGGAAACCTTACCATCATTATTGAAATACTAAGCAATGTTTTAAGTTCACTTTATCTTCTATAAGAAAATATTATAAAGTGATGGGTTATATAAACCTGACATTTTCTGGAGATTAGTAAGTCTAAGAATAAGGCACCAAGAATCTGGTATCTGTAGGAGTCCAGACTAGAGACATAGATGCCTTTTAATGGTGATTTTTGTAACTATAACTTTAAACAGCAGAAGATGTAAGTTATTTTTATTGCACTGTTATTAGTCAACTCCAAGGGTTATGTTGAATATCATAAAGTCAATACCCAGAGACCCTGCCTCATAGATAGATACCATTACCTTCTGGGTTATATTGTTGTGCTAGTTAACTTTTATTGTTGAATTGTTACAATCTAGAGTCACTTTGGAAGAAGAAAATTTAATTGAAGAATAACCTCGATTAGCGTGTGGCCATAAAAAAAAGTTGTCTTGATTTATGACTAGTGGATGATTTAGCCTGCTGTGGGTAACATCATCTTTAGGCAGGTGGATCAGAACTATTTAAGAAGCAAGATGAGCATATGGCAGTGAGAAAACCAGTAAATAGCATCACAATCACATGATCCCTACCCCAACAGTCCTTCCTTGAGCTGCTTCCTGGCCTCCCTCAAAGATGGAAAGAAGCCTACAAGTATACAGTGCAATAAAGTCTTCTCTCCACAATTTGGTTTTGGCCAGAGTATTTTATTGTAGCAACAACATGTAACTAAGACAAATTGCAGTAGAAGGGGGTATTGCTGATGAACCTAGCCATGTAGTTTAAGGGTTTTGTGCTACTTTTTTTTTCAGTTTTTGTTTTATGTTTTTAGCTTTGATGTTGTTGTTGTCAATGTTGTTACTTTTAAGATTGTGGTACCTTTTGGAACTTTGAGTTGGAAAAGTCATCAAGTGCTCCCAGCTTAATGAGATATTCTGTAGGAGCTGGAAAGATAAGAATATTGCAAGATATATCAACAAAGGAGGCTTGGTTTCTGAAGTTTCACAAACAACAACTTTACTGGGGACCCTCACATGTATTTTGGATTAAGACTTAGAGGATGCTGATAAGCTAAGGCTGAAAATAATGAGCTGTGATTAATAAAACTTAGCATTGTTGAGGCAAAGTCTTCTGGCAAGTATTTCCTTAGGGTCATCAAGAGGGGTCAAGAGTACATATATTTCAAGCACAGAACAAAATCTGGAAAATAATGTGTCAGTCTCCCACATGGTACTGTGAAGTGGAAAGTTTCTGGGTGTGTCGTGTAATACAACACACATTTTGCTGGTGTAATACCCATGGAAGGACAAATGATATTTGGAGAAAGTATAAATAGAACTCAATGGACAACGACATATCTAGCTTTGCAATGCTTTGCTGGTCTTGAGTCTTAGCTGATCTTTGATGATCTTCACTGATCATATTGATAGCTGATCCTCACTTCATTCAGAGAGAGGTGTGGCAAAGAACTTTTCCTGAAGTCCTGACTGGCCCTGGTCACTTCTGCAGACTCACACAGATTCAGTGGCAGTCTGGATGTTTCTCCTATATCATGCCACCACTGTTGATCCATGTTTGCTATCCTGTCACTACTGAACAGGACTGCTGGTATCCTGACAAATGGAGATTAGAATTGCCCCAAAGAACTACTTCTAAATAGGTCCTTATCTCCTTTTCCTACTTAACCATCTTTTCTCCCCTACCTTTGGATGGTAGGTTATGTGGAGCAGAGGAGGCTTAAAGTGTTCAAGAAAACTTACTAAAAGTGAGTTTTAAAAGATCTGAACCTACAGTTGAAGGCATGAAAAGTACCTGCAGAGCACCTGGGGCTTGAAACCTTGTGGCATACTATCCAGCCATACCACTCCTGGGCATATACCCAGAAGAGTCCCCAGCAAGCAATAAGGATACATGTTCCACTATGTTCATAGCAGCCTTATTTATAATAGCCAGAAGCTGGAAAGAACCCAGATGTCCCTCAATGGAGGAATGGATACAAAAAATGTGGTATATATAGACAATGGAGTACTATTCAGCCATTAGAAACAATGAATTCATGAAATTCTTAGAGAAATGGGTGGAGCTGGAGAACATCATACTAAGTGAGGTAACCCAGTCTCAAAAGAATACCCAGGGTATGCACTCACTGATAAGTGGATATTAGCCTAGAATCTTGGGACACCAAAGACACAATTCACATACCAAATGATGTCTGACAAGAAGGAAGGAGTGGACCCTGGTTCTGGAAAGGCTCAAAGCATCAGTGTAGGGGAATACCAGAACAGGGAAGTGGGAAGGGGTAGATGGGGAAACGGGGGAGGGAAAAGGGTATGTGGGACCTTTGGGGGGCAAGGAACCAGGAAAAGGGAAATGAAATGTAAATATAGAATATATCCAATAAAAAAGTTAAAAAAACAAAAAGAATCCTTGAGCATATTGGGCCACTTCCAAGCATTGACTGATGTTGAAAATATGTTCTCATCTCATATCTCACATTCTAAATGCTGCCTTTGTTTGACAGGACTTTTCGTTTGCATAATCTCTTTGTACTCGCTGGCAAGCCTCTGCTTCTGGGAGCTCTGTGAATGTCTGACTGCGGTAGAACAGTTCCATTCTCATGGATGAGCTGTTTTGTCAGTCCCGGTTGTAGCCCATTCTCAATTACTTCACCTGAAGTTGTCAAAGTTTCTCTTAAACAGATCTAGTTGACTTTATTTCTGTACATGTGGCTGCTTTTTTACAGTGCTTGATCGGCACACCTCTACGGTACTCTCAAATCTGTTCAAAGCTGCTTTTATCCTGAGTGACATGTCTCTCCAAAATTTAGAATGCTGGAATTTTCTCATCTACCATATCTACTCTGACTCTCTTTCCTCTTCGCCCTCATCTTTTAGCCATCCTTCTTTCTCCTCCACCCTCTGGCCCTCTCCTCTCTTTCCCCTTCTCTTTCTCTGTCCCTCCACTTCTTTTGCTTTCCTTCCCTCCATTTGTCCCTCCTCTTCTTCCCTCTAATCTCTCTCTTTCCTTTCCCCATCTGTTCCTCCCTTCTAGTTTTCCTTTTGCCTTCAGCTGCTCATGGTACTGGTCACAGGTGTCATCTAGGATCTCTCTTCCCAAGAGAGTAATCCCAACAATGGTGTAGGTGACACCCATGATGAGCAATGGGAAACAGTATATCAGGTTGATAACAATGACATGGTGCCTGCAGAGAAATGCAAATGTTAAAGAATCTTTTTGAATGAAATACACAGAACTTTTAATTTGTTGAAGTGTAAACTACAATACAAATGCCAACACTTGTTTTCACCTTATGTCTTCATTTCACATACCTATCAAATATCTT
Source organism: Apodemus agrarius (assembly GCA_964023405.1). Taxonomy (NCBI): domain Eukaryota; kingdom Metazoa; phylum Chordata; class Mammalia; order Rodentia; family Muridae; genus Apodemus; species Apodemus agrarius. The sequence goes on from OZ030014.1 coordinate 29,273,275, forward strand.
GTGAGCATTGTAACCTAGAATCATGTGTCAAATGTTATAATTTCTCTTTTCAAACTGTATTTTATGAAAAAAGTTATTAATGAATAAAAAGAATCCTTGTCTTTGGTAAAGCCGAAAGTTCAGTTGTAATGCAGACCCCAGACACCCATGATGTTGAACATGCTAGGACTCATACAAATCTGGTACAAATGATACAAACTCTTTGTTCTGTGGATGTTAAGATGGAAAATTGTTGCTACCCAAAACCTTTTGGAGTCCAAAAGGTCATGAATTCAAAATGTAGAACACTGAGCTACAGAATTTAGCTTTATACCACTGAACATTATTTTTTACTTAAATACAATGCACTGTATCTTCCAGTTTTTCTCTACTAGAATAAGAAAGTACATAACTATTTTTAATTCTATGATAGTATTAGATTTTTTTACATTATGATAGTAATATGAGATCTTGAGTTGGGTTAGGGTTAGAAAACAAATATGTTTTACTAAGGATCTATTAGTGTGCCAAGTTTTCAGTAGATCATGTACCCTGGATAGTTTTTATTGTGTTGGAAGAACCTAGAGTCATCAAGAAAGAGAGAGACTCAACTGAAAATTCACTTCAGTCATACTAGCCTCTAGTCATGTAGGTGAGAGTCTCTTGATTGGTGAGTCAATGTGGATGCGCCATTGTGGGATATGCCCTCCCATTATGGTTAATCCTAACCATAGGCAGGTAAACATAAGCTGATTCCAGAAAATAAAATTAGAAAACCTGACTGAGCATGATCCAATAAGCAAGTCACTGAGCTCAATTCCTCTCTGGTTCCTGCCCCCAATTTCCTGTCATGAGTTTCTGCCTGCCTTCCCTCCAATGTAGACCAAGACTTAGAAATGTAAGCTGAAATGCATTTCATCCACAAGTTGTTTTTGGCCAGACTTATTTTTATCACAGCACAAAAGAAAGAAAGAAAGAAAGAAAGAAAGAAAGAAAGAAAGAAAGAAAGAAAGGAAGGAAGGAAGGAAGGAAGGAAGGAAGGAAGGAAGCCATTTATATCACACTTAATTTCACAAAGGTTCAGCAAACTTCATGGAAGAGGGTGCAGAAAGTTGATAAGTACCAAAGTTTGAAGAATTGCTTTAGGTAAAATTTTCAGTATCTTTTGAATGAGTTTCCAAATCTATAAATGAGGAATAACTAAATAAACAATGGTGCAAGTGTAAGTTACCATACATGTGATAGAACAGGCCACAGAAGTTAGCTTAGTGCAGTTGATGCTATATTGGAAGTACCATTCAGGGCATAGAAAACAGCATATTGGCAGCCCCACTGGCCAAGATAAGAACAAAGACCTAATCAATCAAAGCTCGTAATTCTTGGAAAGTCCTTAAATGCACTAACATTGATTTTTGGCCTCTATAGTTTCACTTCTGGCTAACAGTTCTGAGGTATATCAACTTGGGAAGCAGTTTTTGTGCTTAAAGCTCATCCTGAGAAAGGTTCAGGGTTGAATTGGTGTCTCAAATACCCATTGTAGTCACTGGCTGGCTAATAAAGATGTTCTGTTAGCATGAACCAGTGTCCCCTGCCTGAGTAGTCTACTTCGGTGGATACCTCACTACAATAAGACAGTCCATCTTCTGTAGAAGTTCTTGAATCAATGTTTATCTCTCTTGCTCCTTTACTAGGCTCAAGCACATCCTAAAACATACAGGGCTTATCCCCAGAAGAAGCAGGAAAAATTATTGCCACAGCTAACTGAAGCAGTTTTTTTTAGAAAAGGTTCTAAGGAGATACCCCAACCCATTCTCAGTTCTGACTATTATCCATTTGGATAAGATGAGAGGCTTTGGTCAATGGTAGTTCAAACACAACCAAGAACTGCTATGTCTTGCTGCTTTGAGAAACAAGATTTTGTCCTAAGGGCCCTGAAATTTTACAAACCCAGACATTAAACATTTAATTAAACATCATTTGAAAAACTTCAATTTGATATTTAGAGAGAAGCCATTAAATAAGAATATTAATGAGCCTCTTGAAATGACTATTTTCATTTCCAGTGTGTTCGATGAGGCCCAACAAACAGAAAAGGGTATCATAGGTTGGTAGGTGCCATCTGCATTAGTAATCCTATCAACTGCAATTGAAATGTCAAAATGGAAATTTATTTTATCAAGTAATCATGGCATATACTTTTAAAAAATATTTCTTAAAAGCTGGTTCAATAAGTCTCCTGAAAACATATTTCTGATGATGGGAAATCTGATTTTTACTGATTTTTTTAAAGTGTAGTTCATAAGCAAGCACCTGGAAATCTAAGTTGGTTTTATGCTAATTTGGGAATAGGAGTTCATCTACTTTGTAACATTTTTTAAAACTTAAAATTGTGAACATCTGTGTAGTTAAATGTTTCAATCCTTAAAATGAAAATACACAAGATGGTGTTTTTCATGGCAAACATAGAAGGACCAAAGAATTATAATTTCATGTCAAGGTTATTTAGACTTCCTGCTTCATCTCTCCTGGCCTCTTCTATGGTAGATTTGCCAATACAATAGTGACTTTGCTAAACACCTTGGCATTAAGGGGCACTTTATTTCAGTCTCTAACATCATTTATTTTAATCCTGCAAATTTCATTTCTCTTGTCTCCCACTACTGATGTTACAACCATTTGCCCTTCTAGTCAGTGGAAACACTCTCTTATTTGCATTTTGGTTTATACCTAACCAAGGATGAAAATAGCTGTGATGTCCAACCACCCCCTAACCCTCGTGGTGTTACTTTCTGAATGCAGAGGCTTTCCCTTCTGTCCCATGTTTGTTTGCCAGGTGCCTTGTGTGTTGTAGTTACCACTGTTGTGCTGAAGAATGAATCCATTCAAGGTTCTTCTGTTTTCATATGGGCTCTCTGTTAAAATGCACTCACTGCTCAGGATCATCTTCCTGGTTCAGAATCTGATTTTTAAAAATTGACAGGTGCATTTAATGTAACAAGGGAATTTTTCTGGTGATAGATTATTTTTGTAGGATACAGCCATGTTGCTCCAGGCCAATTTCACATGTTTCGTGTGTGTGTGTGTGTGTGTGTGTGTGTGTGTATGACAGAGACAGAGAGACAGAGAGAGAGACAGAGAGAAAGACAGAGAGAGAGAAACACAGAGAGAGAAGCACAGAGAGAAACAGAGAGAGAAACAGAGAGAGGGGGAGGGAGGGAGGGAGAGAGAGGGAAGGAGGAAGGGAGGGGGAGAAGATGTGAGCACACAATTCCATTCTGAATTTTTTTCTTTACTGTTTGCTTTTAAAGGGTGGCCAACTGAAAACAGTACCTTATTTGGTGACAATGAGAGTCTAGGAAGCATGGCAGACCTACATTGTCATGCAGATGACCTCAAGTTTTATTGGAAGGTTCTAGGAGTGGAGCTAAGTTCTCTTAGCTGAAGAATAGTCCTGTTCTGTTGGGGAAGATTATTCTCTTCGAGGTAACTGTGTTGAGAGGGCTATCTCAGGGATGGTGAGAGAAAGCAAGGACATACACATGATTAGCCAGGTCATCCAGATCAAGCCTACTAATTAAATAGGTAACAGACACCCAATCTGGAGCAGCTCCACATACCTAAAGGGAATTTTTAAAATATAATTTTTCTAGGTGAGGAAGTAGGATTGCAAGATAAGGCAGGAAAAAATGTGAAATGAAGAGATGCAAACATACATCTTATTAGCAGACCCATTAAAAACTGAATCCCGATTTAATTTTGGTATTTGGTATCTGTCTAGGAAATTGTCCATTTCCTCCAGAGTCTCCAGTTGCGTTGAGTATAGGCTTTTGTAGTAGGATCTGATGATTTTTTAAATTTCCTCAGTTTCTGTTGTTTTATCCCCCTTTTCATTTCTAATTTTGTTAATTTGGATACTGTCTCTGTGCCCATTGGTTAGTCTGGCTAAAGGTTTATCTATCTTGATTTTCTCCACCAGCTCCTGGTTTTGTTGATTCTTTGTATGGTTCTCTTTGTTTATACTTAATTTATTTCAGCCCTTAGTTTGATGATTTCCTGTCTTCTACTCCTCCTGGGTGAATTAGCTTCTTTTTGCTCCAGGGCTTTCAGGTGTGCTGTTAAGCTGCTAGTGTATGCTCTCTCCAGTTTCTTTTTGGAGGCACTCAGGGCTATGAGTTTTCCTCTTAGCACTACTTTCAATGTGTCCCATAGATTTGGATAGGTTGTACCTTCCTTTTCATTGAATTCTAACACGTCTTTGATTTCTTTCTTTATTTCTTCCTTGACCAAGGTGCCATTGAGTATTGTTCAGCTTCTATGTGTATGTGGGGTTTCTGTTGTTTTTCTTGCTATTGAAGACCACTTTTACTCCACATTAATCTGATAGGAGGCATGGGATTAGTTTGATCTTCTTGTATTTGTTGGCGTCTGTCTTGTGACCAGTTATATGATCAATTTTGGAGAAGGTACCATGCGGTACTGAGAAAAAAAATATATGCTTTTGCTTTGGGATGAAATTATATACATATACATATATATATATATATATATATATATATATATATATATATATATGTGTGTGTGTGTGTGTGTGTGTGTGTGTGTGTGTGTGTGTGTTAAATCCAATTGGTCCAAAGCTTCAATTAGTTTCACTGTGTTCCTGTTTAGTTTCTGGTTTCCTGGTCGGTCCATTGTGGAGAGTGGAGTGTTGAAGTCACCCACAACTATTGTGTTAGGTGTAATGTGTGCTTTAAGCTCTAGTACAGTTTCTTTTATGAGTGAGGGTGCCCTTGCATTTGGAGAAAAGATGTTCAGTATTGAGCGTTCAATTAGATCAGCTAAACAATCCCATAACCCCTAAAGAAATAGAAGGGGTTATAGAAAGTCTTCCAACCAAAAAATGTATGGGACCAGATGGTTTTAGTGCAGAATTCTACCAGACATTCAAAGAAGACTTAACACCAATACTCTTCAAACTATCCCACAAAATAGAACCAGAAGGAACACTGCCCAACTCATTCTACAAAGCCACAAGTACATTGACACCAAAATCACACAAAGATCCAACAAAGAAAGAGAACTACAGGCCAATTTCCCTTATGAATATCGATGCAAAAATACTAAATAAAATCCTTGCCAACCAAATCCAAGAACACATCAAAATGATCATTCACCGTGATCAAGTAGGCTTCATCCCAGGGATTTAGGGATGGTTCAATATATGGAAATCCACCAATGTAATCCACTACATAAACAAACTAAAAGAAAAAAAACCACATGGTCATCTCATTGGATGCTGAAAAAGCATTTGACAAAATTCAGCATCCTTTCATGCTAAAAGTCCAGGAAAGAACAGGAATTAGAAGCCCATACCTAAACATAGTAAAAGCAATATATGGCTAACCAGTAGCCAACATCAAAGTAAATGGAGAGAAACTTGAAGCAATCCCACTAAAATCAGAGACTAGACAAGGCTGCCCTCTCTCTCCACATCTTTTCAATATAGTACTCGAAGTTCTAGCGAGAGCAATTAGACAACATAAGGAAGTCAAATGGTTGGATCTGGAAAATATCATCCTAAGTGAGTTAACCCAATCACAAAAGAATAACATGAAATGCAATCACTGATAAGTGGATATTAATGAGCCCAGAAGCTCTGAATCCTCAAGGCACAATTAGCAAATCAAAAGATTCCCAAGAAGAAGGAAGGAGAGGACCCTGGTCCTGAAAAGACTAGATGCAGTTTTGTAGGAGAGTACCAGAACAGAGAAATGGTAGGGGGGGTGATTGGGGAATGGACAGGGGAAGAGGTCTTATGGGACATATGGTGAGGGGGGAACTGGGAAAGGAGAAAGCCTTTGGAATGTAAACAAAGAATATAGAAAATTTTAAAAAAGAAAGAAATAAAAAAAACTGAATCCCTAGCAGGCTCATAGATCTTGGTGTATGTGGTGTTATTCTGTAAACAAGAGAAATGGATTCTTAGGAAAAAAATCACTGTTTCTAGGTCCCAGACAAGGAGAATACAGAAAGAACCTGGAGAACATTTTAATTCCATGAAGTAAGAAATAATTTTAAATAGAAGTATAAGACAGCACATATGTTTGCATAGGAAAGAAAAGAATAAAGACTACTGCATATATCTCTTTAACACATGCTCTGTTTCTATACAGTCCTCCTCCTGCTATGATTACAGAAAGAGATGGGATTCAAATTCCATCAAGGCTGCATTTCACTAAGTAGGTAATAATTCTTATTTGACTGAAGTAGGGTACCCTTTTCAAACTGTCATCAGCAGAAATTGGAACATTTAAGCTCATATAAATTGAAGCAATATCTCACTTCTCTTCTATCAACTTCACAGCTACAGATTCAGGAGTCTTGTAACCTTTCCATTAGTAATACTGATCCCATTCTTACCCCTTCTGTCTAGCACAGCAAAGAGTTTTTTGTTTTGTGGGGTCTTTTGGTTTTGTTTTGTTTGGTGTTGTTCTTCCCTTACCTTCACTGATACTCCTATAACATACCACTATAGACTAGGTAACTAGAGTTAGAGAAAGGAGGCAAGGAGCTGGGGGAGTTTGCAGCTCCATAGGAGGAACCAACCAGTATCCCTAGAGCTCCCAGGGACTAAACCACCAACCAAAGAGTACACATGGAGGGACCCATAGCTCCATCAGAATATATAGCAAAGGATGGCCTTGTTGGACATCAAAGAAAGGAAAGACCCTTGGTCTTGAGAAGACTAGATGTTCCAATATAGAGGAATGCCAGGACAAGGAAGCAGGAGTGGGAAGTTAGTGAACAGGGAGAGCAGAAATGGGTTAGGAGGTTTTCAGATGGTAAACCAGAAAAGGAGATAACATTAGCAATGTAAATAAAGAAAATATCTAATTAAAAAAGAAAAAAAAGAACAACAAAATGAATTCCTCACAAATTTGGTGTAGCAGGAATGGCAGTTGCCTCTATGTAAATGCTGGGGGCCGAGCAGATGCAAAAGCATCTTCTTCAGGAGGACCTAATTGAGTACTGCCTGAGAGACCAGCATCTCCTGTAGGAGGACCTGATTGAGGACTGCCTGAGAGACCAAGGATAATGCAGGCAATGCCAGCCAATCAGGACGTTCTGGTTAGAAGAGATGCTTTCTTGGTACTAATGGCCCTTAGGTGGTAGGTATTAAAGAAGCTTGGAGCAGTGTACAGATGAGCTTTCTGTGTTGTTGACTCTGCAGCACCTCAGTCCCAATCCCCAAGGGCAGGTAGGGTCAGGCAGCGAGTAGTCCAGGACACAGGCAACAACTTGGAGGCTAAGAAGTTACATTTCACACATACTACCAATTAATGTAATTATAGGAAAGGGGTGGGGAAATAGGAAAAAGTGAACCCACTCTCCTGAAAAGGTTTAATATCAGCAGTATCTGTTTATGCAAATCAGGCCCCCATGACCTGAACTTATCCCAAAGAACCCACCATTGTTGTCCCATGCACTGGGGGGAACCAAGAGTCCCGCCCCCAAATTTTGAAGATCATATTTAATCCATAACAATCCTAGCATTATTTTGCCATGTAATTTATAGTTTAAAAGTTAAGAAAAATACTAATAGAATCAAACCCCCACTTTGGGCAATAAAAGTCTTCTAACCAACTATACATTCCATGCCATGGGTTCTCCCACTCCCACCCACACTTACAAGTGAAAAAAGAAATGGAACTTCTTTAACAAATAATGTTAGTAAATAAACTGGCAATATCAGTCAGAATGTTTGCCTTCAAAACATGATTTGCTGAGCTCAATCCCAGTGCCTGTTTTAAACAGCCCCACACTGTTGTGTACACTGTAATGGCAGTGCTGGGGAAGGAGACATGGGACAATCCTTGGAATTAGCTGACCAGCTGTGTTAGACTACTTAGAGAGTTCTAGGGCAATAGAGGGAAGTATCTGAGAAATGTCTCCTTGTTTACACACACACACACACACACACACACACACACACACACACTCCTGCACCTGTATCTCTCTCTCTCTCTCTCTCTCTCTCTCTCTCTCTCTCTCTCACACACACACACACACACACACACACACACACACACTTACAGAGTAAAAACAACTGTGGTATTTGAGGTGTGTGTTACTTCTCCTATTCTCCCCAGCTTATCAAGATATAAACTCCACTCCTGATGGCTGTGAGAAAGAATTAACAGTTTTCTCATCTCTCAGATTCCTGGCTAGAGGGAAATCCCTCACAGATAAATACAGGCCACTGACATTTATTCATTGTCTTCAACTCCATGTTCATTGGAGAGCCTAAATTCCTCATGAAAACAATTAGGAGCCTGGATAGTCCCTTTCATCAACATTTCTTAGTTATAGAATAGAGACTTACCTAGGCTGAGCAGGTAATAATACTTCAACTTTAGCACTTGTAATCTCAGATGGTCCATAAGCGCCAAGTCCTATGCCAAAGGATGAAACCCTAGGAGACCAGCAGTCCCTGTCATTGTGTTATTATGTGGATAGTTTATGTTCATTCTTCAGCTAGAAAAATAAATGGGTGATAAATGTTTCTTGGTAGGAATGTAAATGCCTGGAGTATGCAGATGTGAAGTTCTCTCTGAAGGCCTTGACTTATTTGAAACAGCAGGAGGAGGATGGAATAAAAGAGTTTTCTTAAAGGTAACATATATTTTAGGGCTAAACAAAACAAAACAAAAAGAAAAGGAAGAAATTAAAATGGAAAGAAGAAAGAAGGAGGGAGGACGACAAAGAAAGAGAGAGGGGGTAATGAATCTTGTAGAAAACTTGAGGCAAATGAGATAGTTCATAGGCTATTTATTTAACCAGAGAAAATCAGGAAAAACCATGATCCTCCTTATAACCAGAACAAAGAATGTTCTCAAACCTACCCCTCCAAAGGGACCTGGATATATGCAGACTATCAAGCAATATCAGTCCATCAGCCTGGATGTAAAATGAATAAAATTTAACAGCTGTGATATAAACAGTCACATAGAGATTAACAAAGAGATCAGAACAGACATGTATAATGATCTGATAACTATGATTCCAGAGTGTGACAAAGTCTGTTTCCAATGATGTGCTGTGTCATAGTTACATACCCCTTTATATTTGTTAAATAGAACTTTGTCTTTCATACAGTAAGTATTTAAAAATGTACCAGCACCAAATGTTGTATCTCCTATATAAAGCCATCAAATAAGCCGTTATAAACAAGTATGTTCAAAACCCAATGAAAACCATATTCAGAAATAAAGGCAAAATGACAAGTTTTATCAACACCCTCTAAAGGAAAGCATACTTATTAGTTAAATACACATTGTAGAATTGAAAAGAACAATATCTACCCAACAATGCTTAGGTTACCAAGAACCTGAAAGGAGATAGCCCAAAGATCTAGGTAAGACCAAATAATACTGATCTAAGAAAAGGGGGGGGATGAAGAATTGACAAATGGGACCTCATAAAACTGCAAAGTGTATCCTCCCCCAACATTCAAGCTGCGTTTCAAACCTATGCACTAATCACTAGTTCTCATTTCCTAGCCCTTTGTTCTTCTTTTTTAAATTTTACTTTCTATATTCTTTGTTTACATTCCAAATGCTTTCCCCTTTCCCGGTCCCCCTTCCCCATTAGTCCCATAAGCTCTCTTCACTCCACCCATTCCCCAATCACTCCCTCCCATTTTTCTGTCCTGGTACTCCCCTACAATACTAGATCAAGCCTTTCCAGGACCAGGGCACTCTCACTCCTTCTTCTTGGGAATCATTTGATATGCTAATTGTGTCTTAAGTATTCAGAGCTTCTGGGCTAATTAATATCCACTTATCAGTATTTGCATTCCATGTGTATTCTTTTGTGATTGGGTTACCTCACTTAGGATGATTTTTTCCAGTTCCAACCATTTGCCTACAAATTTCATGAATTCATTATTTTTAATTGCTGAGTAGTATTCCATTGTATAAATATACCACATTTTCTGCATCCATTCCTCCATTGAGGGACATCTAGTTTCTTTCCAGCTTCTGGCTATTATAAATAAGGCTGTTATGAACATAGTGGAGCATGTGTCATTGTTGCATGCCAGATTATCTACTGGGTATATGCCCAGGAATGGCATAGCAGGGTCCTCTGGAAGTGTCATGCCCAGTTTTCTGAGGAACCACCAGACTGATTTCCAGAATGGTTGTACCAACTTGCATTCCCACCAGCAGTGGAAGAGTGTTCCTCCTTCTCCATGTCCTCACCAATACCTGCTGTCTCCTGAGTTTTTAACCTTAGCCATTCTGACTGGTGTGAGGTGAAATCTCAGGGTTGATTTGATTTGCATTTCCCTAATGACTAATGATGTTGAACATTTCTTAAGGTGCTTCTCGGCAATCTGAATTTCTTCAGGTGAAAATTCTTTGTTTAGCTCTGTACCCCATTTTAATAGGGTTATTTGGTTCTCTGGAGTCTAACTTCTTGAGTTCTTTGTATATATTGGATATTAGCCCTCTCTAGGGTTGGTGAAGATCTTTTTCCCAATGTGTTGGTTGCCGATTTGTCCTTTTGAAGGTTTCCTTTGCCTTACAGAAACTTTGTAATTTTGTGAGGTCCCATTTGTCAGTTTTTGATCTTAGAGCATAAGCTATTGGTGTTCTGTTCAGGAACTTTCCCCCTGTGGCCATGTCTTCCAGGGTCTTCTCCAGTTTCTTTTCTATTAGTTTCAGTGTGTCTGGTTTTATGTGGAGGTCCTTGATCCACTTGGAGTTGATCTTAGTACAAGGAGATAAGAGTGGGTCAATTTGCATTCTTCTGCATGTTGACCTCCAGCTGAGCCAGCACCATTTGTTAAAAAGCCTATCTTTTTTCCACTGGATGGTTGTAGCTCCTTTATAAAGATCAAGTGACCATAACTCTGTGGGTTCAATTCTGAGTCTTCAATTCTATTCCATTGATCTACTTCCCTGTCACTGTACCAATACCATGCAGTTTTTAACACAATTGCTCTGTAGTACTGCTTGATGTCAGGGATATTGATTCCCCAAAAGTCCTTTTATTGTTGAGAATAGTTTTAGTTATTCTGGGTTTTTTGTTATTCCAGATAAATTTGAGAATTGCTCTATCTAAATCTATGGAGAATTGATTTGGGATTTTGATGGGGATTGCATTGAATCTGTAGATTGTTTTTGGCAAGATATCCACTTTTACTATATTAATCCTTCCAATCCAAGAGCATGAAATATTTTTCTACTTTCTGAGGTCTTCTTCGATTTCTTTCTTCAAAGACTTGAAGTTCCTGTCATACAGATCTTTCACTTGTTTGGTTAGAGTCACGCCAAGATACTTTATAACCCTATTAAAAATGGGGTACAGAGCTAAACAAAGAATTTTCACCTGAAGAAATTTGGATGGCTTAGAAGCACCTTAAGAGAAGTTCAACATCATTAGTCATCAGGGAAATGCAAATCAAAACAATCCTGAGATTCCACCTCACACCAGTCATAATGGCTAAGATTAAAAACTCAGGAGACAGTAGGTATTGGCCAGGATGTAGAGAAAGAGGAACACTTCTCTACTGCTGGTACAACTGCTCTGGAAATCAGTCTGGTAGTTCCTCAGAAAACTGGGCATGACACTTCCAGAGGACCCTGCTATGCCACTCCTGGGCATATACCCAGAGGATTCTCTGGCATGCAACAAGGACACATGCTCCACTTTGTTCATAACAGCTTTATTTATAATAACCAGAAGTTGGAAAGAGTCCAGATGTCCCTCAAAGGAGGAATTGATACAGAAAATGTGGTATATTTATACAATGGACTACTATTCAGCAATTAAAAATAATGAATTCATGCAATTTGTAGGCAAATGGTTGGATCTGGAAAATATCATCCTAAGTGAGTTAACCCAATCACTAAAGAATGCACATGAAATGCAATCACTGATAAGTGGATCTTAATTAGCCCAGAAGCTCTGAATACTCAAGGCACAATTAGCAAATCAATAGATTCCCAAGAAGAAAGAAGGAGAGGACCCTGGTCCCGACAAGACTGGACCCAGTATTGTAGGAGAGTACCAGAACAGAGAAATGATAGGGAGTTATTAGGGAATGGGCAGAGGGAAGAGGACTTATGGGACATATGGTGAGGGGGGAACTGGGAAAGGGGAAAGCCTTTGGAATGTAAACAAAGAATATAGAAAATTTAAAAAAATAAAATAAAGAAATTCAAAAATGATTAATAGATTAAAAAAACTCAGGTGACAGCAGATGCTGGTGAAGATACGGAGAAAGTGGAACACTCCTCCATTGCTGGCGGGATTGCAAGCTGGTACAACTATTCTGGAAATCAGTTTGGCAGTTCCTCAGAAAACTAGACATAGTACTACCTGAGGACACAGCTATACCACTCCTGGGGCATATACCCAGGAGATTCTCCAACATGCAATAAGGACACATACTCTGCTATGTCCACAGCTGTTGGGGTCAGCAGGTGAAGGCAGCAGCAGTGGCAGCTCCAGAAAGACTACACAGTACAAACACAGGCCAAACAGTTCCACGTGAGGTTTATTGAGAAGGGAAAGTGCAAAGGCAACAGTGGAAAGAGAAGAGGGGAAGAGGGAGTGTGTGTTTCTCCTATATATATGGATGGTGACATGGTAGCAGGTTAAGGTGAGCCAATGGATTCTTGGAATATGGTGGCTATTGCCTTTGTGAAGTCACAGGTTTTGGGGGTCGTGGTACCAACAATGGCAGCCTTATTTATAATGGCCAGAAGCTGGAAAGAACCAAAATATACCTCAACAGAGGAATGGGTACAAAAATGTGGTACATTTATACAATGGAGTACTACTCAGCTATTATAAACAATGAATTCATGAAATTTTTACGCAATGGATGGAATTAGAAAATATTATCCTGAGTGAGGTAACCCAATCACAAAAGAACACATATGGTATGGACTCACTGATAAGCATATATTAGCCCAAAAGCTCAGTATAAGCAAGATACAATTCACAGACCACATGAATCTCAAAGAAGGAAGACCAAAGTTTGGTCACTTCTGTCCTTAAAGGGGGGATCAAACACTCATGGGAGGAGATACAAATACAAAGTGTGGAACAGAGACTGAAGGAAAGGCCATCCAGAGACTACCCCACCTGTGGATCCATCCCATATACAGCTATGAAACCCAGACACTATTTTGAATGCCAACAAGTGCTTGTTGACAGGAGCCTGATATAGCTGCCTCCTGAAGGCTTTTCCAGTGTCTGATGAATACAGAAGTAGATGCTCACAGTCAACCAATGGACTGAGCACAGGGTCCTCAATGGAGGAGCTAGAGAAAGGATCCAAGGAGCCGAAAGGGTTTGCAGTACCATAGGAAAAACAAAATACGAATCAACTAGTACCTCCAGAGCTCCCAGGGATTAAACCAGCAACCAAAGAGTACACATGGAGGGACCCATGACTCCAGCTGCATATGTACCAAAGGATGGCATTGTAGGACATCAATGGCAGGAGAGGCCCTTGGTCCTGTGAAGGCTGGATGCCCCAGTGTAGGGGAATGCCAGGACAGGGAAGCTGAAGTGGGAGGATTGGTGAACAGGGGGAGGAGGGATAGGATAGGGTTTTTGTTTTTTTTTTTTTTTTGTTTGTTTGTTTGTTTTTTGTTTTTTTGAGGGGAAACAGGGAACATTTGAGTTGTAAATAAACAAGATATCAAATAAAAAAGACAAAAAAAGAAAAGGGGGGAGATGTAGTCATAAAATGACTGCTAATGATATTCTGCTGTATTTGAAGGTCAATGGCTTGAGAAGGTTCCTCCTGCAGCACGTGAAAATAAATACAAAGACCTACAGCCAGACATTACATAGAGAGCAAGAGGCCTTGGAACACTCAGCTCTAAATGAATGTCTCCATTATTTTCCTCCCATCATAGTTCAGGGAACCCCATGGAAGGGGTTGTAGAAAGAGCGTAAGAACAAGAAGGGATGAAAGACACCTACAAAACAAGTCCCTCAAATCAACAAGAGCAATGTTCATATGACACAAGGACTGAGATAGAAATCACAGGGCCTGAAAGTCTTTTCCAGGTTCTCTACATACAAATGCTACCCTTCCCCAGTTTCCCCACTACATACGCCCTATCCCATCACCCCTTTACCCTGCTTCTATGAGGGTGCTCCCCCGCTACCTACTCACTACTGCCTTACTGCCCTAGCATTCCTATACACTGGGGCATCAAGCCTCCACAGTACCAAGGGATTCCCCTCCCATAGATGACAGATAAGGCTTCTTCAGCTCCTTCAGGTCCCTCCCTTAACTCCTTCATTGGGGTCCCTGTGCACAGTCCAATGGTTGGCTGTGAGCCTCTGCATCTGTATTGATCAGGATATGGCAGAGCTTCTCTCTCAGGAGACAGTATATGAGGCTTATGTCAGCAAGTACTTGTTGGTATCCACGATAGTGTCTGGTTTTGGCGTCTGCATGTGGGATGGATCCCCATATGGGGAAGTCTCTGGATGGCCTTTCCTTCAGTCTCTGCTCCACTCTTTTCCCATGTATCTTCTTTAGTCAGGAGCAATTCAGGGTTAAAATTTTGAAGATCAATATGTGACCCCATCCCTCAAATGGGGGAGGGGGATGGTGTGGGGGGGATATGATCTCAACAGGTTCTTCCTCCATTTCTGGGGTATTTCAGCTAATGTTATCCCTGTGAGGTACTGGGAGGCTCTTGCTTTCTTGGCATCTGGAACTTTCTGGTTGCTACCCCCATTGCTACACACCTCTGTTCAATTTCTGTATCCTCTGTACTTCTCCATCTCTTCCCATACCTGATTCTCCCTCTCTTTTTCTCCCCCCTTCTCTCCCTCCCAAATGCTGCCCACCCTCTATTTCCCTTGATTGTGTTGCTCCCTTTCAGAGAACTGAAGTGTTCCTTCCTCTTGAACTTTGGTGTTCCTTCCTCTCGAGCTTCATATAGTCTATGAGTTCTATTATGAATATTCCATACTCTTTGCCTAATATCCACTTATCAGTGAGTACATACTGTGTGTGTTCTTTATGACTGAGTTACCTCACTCTGCATAATATTTTCTATATCTAACCATTTGCCTGCAAAATTCATGACGTCACATTTTAATAGCTGAGTAGTATTCCATTGTATGAATACACCACATTTTCTGTATTCATTCCTCTATTGGGGGACATCTGGGTTGTTTCCAGCTTCTGACCATTAGAAATAGGGCTTTTATGAACATAGTGTAGCATGTGTCCTTATTACACGGTGGAGCATCTTCTGGTTATATGCCCAGAAGTGGTATAGCTGTGTCCTCAGGAAATGCTATGTCTGCTTTTCTGAGGAACTGAAAGACTGATTTCTAGAGCAGTAATAACAGCCTGCAATTCCACCAGCAAAATAGAGATGTGTTCCTCTTTCTCCACATCCTCACCAGCATCCGCTATCACCTCAGTTTTTGAACGTAGCCATTTTGACTGGTATGAGGTATAATCTCAGCATTGTTTTGATTTTCACTTCCCTGATGAACATTTCTTTTTTTTTTCTTTTTTTTTTATTGTATATATTCTATATTTACAATTCATTTCCCTTTTTCTGGTTCCCCACCCCCAAAGGTCCCACATGTCCTTTTCCCTCCCCCTGCTCCCGCATCCACCCCCTCCCATTTTACTGTTCTTGTACTCTCCCACAATGATGTTTTGGTCCATTCTAGCACCAGTGTCCACTCCTTTCTTCTTGTGAGACATCACTTGATATGTGATTTGTGTCTTTGGTGTTCCAAGCTTCTAGGCTAATATCCACCTATCAGTGATTGTATACCATGGGTATTCTTTTGAGACTGGGTCACCTCACTTAGTATGACATTCTCCAGCTCCATCCATTTCTCTAAGAATTTCATGAATTCATTGTTTCTAATGGCTGTATAGTACTCCATTGTGTATATATACCACATTTTTTGTGTCCATTCCTCTGTTGAGGGACATCTGGGTTCTTTCCAGCTTCTGGCTATTATATATAAAGCTGCTATGAACATAGTGGAGCATGTATCCTTATTGCATGCTGGTGAATCTTCTGGGTATATTCCCAGGAGTGGTATGGCTGGGTCCTCCGGAAGTATCACGCCCAGTTTTCTGAGGAACCACCATACTGATTTCCAGAGTGGTTGTACCAGCTTGCATTCCCACCAGCAGTGGAGGAGTGTTCCTCTTTCTCCACATCCTCGCCAACACCTGATGTCTTCTGAGTTTTTAATCTTAGCCATTCTGACTGGTGTGAGGTGAAATCTCAGGGTTGTTTTAATTTGCATTTCCCTAATGACTAGTGATGTTGAACATTTTTTAAGGTGTTTCTCAGCCATCCGAATTTCTTCAGGTGAAAAGACTCTGTTTAGCTCTGTACCCCATTTTTGGATAGGGTTATTTGGTTTTCTGGGGTCTAACCTCTTGAGTTCTTTGTATACATTGGAGATTAGCCCTCTGTCGGATGTGGGGTTGGTGAAGATTTTTTCCCAATTTGTTGGTTGCCGATTTATCCTTTTGACAGTGTCTTTTGCCTTACAGAAACTTTGTAGTTTTATGAGGTCCCATTTGTCTATTCTTGCTCTTAGAGCATAAGCAATTGGTGTTCTGTTCAGGAATTTTTCCCCTGAGCCAATGTCCTCAAGGGTCTTCCCCAGTTTCTTTTCTATTAGTTTTAGTGTGTCTGGTTTTATGTGGAGGTCTTTGATCCACTTGGAGTTGAGCTTAGTGCAAGGAGATAAGAGTGGATCAATTCTCATTCTTCTGCATGTTGACCTCCAGTTGAGCCAGCACCATCTGTTGAAAAGGTTATCTTTTTTCCACTGGATGTTTTCAGCTCCTTTGTCGAAGATCAATTGGCCATAGATGTGTGGGTTCAATTCTGGGTCTTCGATCCTATTCCATTGATCCGCTTCCCTGTCACTGAACCAATACCATGCAGTTTTTAATACCACTGCTCTGTAATATTGCTTGAGGTCCGGGATATTGATTCCCCCAGAAGTTCTTTTGCTGTTGATGATAGTTTTAGCTATCCTGGGTTTTTTGTTATTCCAGATGAATTTGAGAATTGCTCTTTCTAGCTCTATGAAGAACTGAGTTGGGATTTTGATGGGAATTGCATTGAATCTGTATATTGCTTTGGGCAAGATTGCCATTTTGACTATATTAGTCCTGCCAACCCACGAGCATGGAAGATTTTCCCATTTTCTGATGTCTTCTTCAATTTCCCTCTTCAGAGACCTGAAGTTTTTGTCGTATAAATCTTTCACATGTTTGGTTAGCGTCACTCCAAGATACTTTATATCATTTGTGGCTATTGTGAAGGGTGTCATTTCCCTAATTTCTTTCTCGGCCTGCTTATCCTTCGCGTATAGGAAGGCTACTGATTTACTTGAGTTGATTTTATAACCAGCCACTTTGCTGAAGTTGTTTATCAGTTGCAGGAGTTCTCTGGTGGAGGTTTTTGGGTCACTTAAGTAAACTATCATATCATCTGCAAATAGTGATAGTTTGACTTCTTCCTTTCCGATTTGTATCCCTTTGACTTCCCTCTGTTGTCGAATTGCTCTAGCTAGTACCTCAAGTACTATATTGAAGAGATATGGCGAGAGGGGACAGCCTTGTCTAGTCCCTGATTTTAGAGGGATTGCTTCGAGTTTTTCTCCGTTTACCTTGATGTTGGCTACTGGTCTGCTGTATATTGCTTTTACTATGTTTAGATATGGGCCTTGAATTCCTGTTCTTTCTAGGACCTTTAGCATGAAAGGATGCTGAATTTTGTCAAATGCTTTTTCAGCATCCAATGAGATGACCATGTGGTTTTTTTCTTTGAGTTTGTTTATGTAGTGGATTACGTTGATGGATTTCCGTATATTGAACCATCCCTGCATCCCTGGGATGAAGCCAACTTGATCATGGTGAATGATCGTTTTGATGTGTTCTTGGATTCGGTTGGCAAGTATTTTGTTTAGTATTTTTGCATCGATATTCATAAGAGAAATTGGCCTGTAGTTCTCTTTCTTAGTTGGATCTTTGTGTGGTTTTGGTATCAGGGTAATTGTGGCTTCATAGAATGAGTTGGGTAGTGTTCCTTCTGTTTCTATTTTGTGGAATAATTTGAAGAGTATCGGTATCAGGACTTCTTTGAAGGTCTGATAGAATTCTGCACTAAAACCGTCTGGTCCTGTGCTCTTTTTGGTTGGAAGACTGTCTATGACCCCTTCTATTTCTTTGGGGGTTATGGGTCTGTTTAGACGATCTATTTGATCCTGGTTTAATTTTGGTATTTGGTAACTGTCGAGGAAATTGTCCATTTCCTCCAGATTCTCCAGTTGTGTTGAGTATAGGTTTTTGTAGTAGGATCTGATGATTTTTTGAATTTCCTCGGTTTCTGTTGTTATATCTCCCTTTTCATTTCTAATTTTGTTAATTTGAATACTGTCTCTGTGCCCTTTAGTAAGTCTGGCTAGGGGTTTATCTATCTTGTTGATCTTCTCAAAGAACCAGCTCCTGGTTTTGTTGATTCTTTGTATGGTTCTCTTTGTTTCAACTTGATTGATTTCAGCCCTGAGTTTGATGATTTCCTGTCTTCTACTCCTCCTGGGTGAAATTGCTTCTTTTTGTTCCAGAGCTTTCAAGTGCGCCATTAAGTTGCTGGTATATGCTCTCTCCTGTTTCTTTTTGGAGACACTCAGGGCTATGAGTTTTCCGCTAAGCACTGCTTTCATTGTGTCCCATAGATCCAGCTCTACAAAGGATAATAGGAGGAAAACTCCAACACAAGGAAGGAAATGGCACCCAAGAAAAAGCAAGACAGTAAACTTCTTCCATCAAACTCAAAGGAAGATAACTACTCAAAAACAAAAATAACATCAAAAATGTCAGGAAGTAATAATCTCTATTCCTTAATATCTCTTAACATCAATGGACTCAACTCCCCAATAAAAAGACATAGACTAACAGACTGGATACGGAAACAGGACCCTACATTTTGCTGCTTACAGGAAACACACCTCAGAGTCAAAGACCAACACTACCTTAGAGTAAAAGGATGGAAGACAATTTTGCAAGCAAATGGTCACAGGAAGCAAGCTGGAGTAGCCATTTTAATATCAGATAAAATTGACTTTCAACCCAAAGTCATCAAAAGAGACACAGAAGGTCACTTCCTGCTAGTCAAAGGAAGAATCCACCAAGAGGAACTCACAATTCTAAACATCTACGCTCCAAATGTAAGGGCACCCTCATTTGTAAAAGAAACCTTACTAAAGCTCAAAGCACACATTGCACCTAACACAATGATTGTGGGGGACCTCAATACTCCACTATCTACAGTGGACCGACCAGGAAAACAGAAACTAAACAGAGACACGGAGAAACTCATCGAAACTTTGGAGCAATTGGATTTAACAGATATATATAGAACATTTCACCCTAAAGCAAAAGACTATACCTTCTTCTCAGCCCCTCATGGTACCTTCTCCAAAATCGACCATATAATTGGACACAAGACAGATCTCAACAAATATAAAAAGATCGAACTAATCCCATGCCTCTTATCAGATCACCATGGAGTAAGAGTGTTCTTCAATAGCAACAAAAACAACAGAAAATCCCCATACGCTTGGAGGCTGAACAATATTCTACTCAATGATACCTTAGTCCAGGAAGAAATAAAGAAAGAAATCAAAGAATTCTTAGAACCTGATGAACATTTCTTTAGGTACTTCTTGGCCATATGGGTTTCATCAGTTGAGAATTTTCTGTTTAGCTTTGTTCCCCACTTTTTTCTTTTGTTTTTTAATTGGATATTTTCTTTATTTACATTTCAAATGTTATCCCTTCCCTGGTTCTTTCCCACCCCCCAAACCCCAAATTCCATCCCCAAACCCTTGCTTCTTTGAGGGTGTTTTTCCACCTACCCACACACTCCCACCTCCTTGCCTTTGAATTCCCCTACAATGGGGCATCTAGCCTTCACAGGACGAAGGGCCTCTCCTCTCATTGATACCCAACAAGGCCATCTTCTGCTATATGTGCAGCTGGAGTCATGGGGCCCTCCATGTGTACTCATTGGTTTGTAGTTTAGTCCCTGGGAGCTCTGGGGATTCTGGTTTGTTGATTGTTGTTGTTCTTCCTTTGGGGTTGCAAACCCCTTCAGCTCCTTCAGTCCTTTCTATAACTCCTCCACTGGGGACCCCATGCTCAGTACAATGGTTGGCTGCAAGCATCTACGTCTGTATTTGTCAGGCTCTGGCAGACTCTCTAGGGAGACAGTTATATCAGGCTTCTGTCAGCAGGCTTTCTTTGGCATCCACAATAGTGTTTGCATTTGGTGACTATATATGTGATGGACCACAGGTGGGGTAGTCTCTGCATGGCCTTTCCTTCAGTATCTACTCCACACTTTGTCTACATATTAGATCCCATTACTATTTTGTTCCCCTTTCTAAGAAGGACCAAAACACCAACACTTTGGTCTTCCTTCTTCTTGAGCTTCTTGTGGTCTGTGAATTGTATCTTAGATACTCCAAGCTTTGGGGATAATATCCACTTATAAGAGAGTGCATACCATGTGTGTTCTTTTGTAAATGGGTTACCTCACTCAGGATGATATTCTTTAGTTCTCTGGAGTCTAAGTTCTTGAGTTCTTTGTATACATTTGATATACTCACTTTATTGGATGGAGGATTAGGAAAGATCTTTTCCCAATATGTTGGTTGCTGTTTTGTCCTATTGACAGTGTCTTTTGCCTTACATTTGTTTTTCAATTTTATGAGGTCACATTTGTAAGTTCTTGATCTTAAAGCATAAGCCTTTGGTGTTCTCTTCAGGGAATTGCCCCTGTGCTCATGTGTTCGAGGCTTTTCCCTACTTTCTCTTCTCTTAGACTCAGTGTGTGTAGTTTTATGTGGAGGTCCTTGATCCACTTGGACTTGAGCTTTGTACGGGGAGATAAGAATGGATACACTTGCATTCTTCTACATGTTGAACCAGCAACATTGGTTGAAAATGCTCATTTTTCACAGGATTGTTTTAGCTTCTTTGTCAAAGATCAAGTGACCATAGTTGTGTGGGTTCATTTCTGGGTCTTCAGTTTTACTCCATTGATCTATCTACCTGTCACTGTACTAATGCCGTGCAGTTTTTGTCACTATTGCTTCGTAGTACAGCTTGAAGTCAGGCATGATGATTCCACTAGAACTTCTGTTATTGTTGAGAATAGTTTTCACTATTCCTGGGTTTTTATTCAAATGAATTTGCAAATTTCTCTTTCTAACTCTATGAAGAGTTGAGTTGGACTTTTGATGGGGATTGCAATGTATCTGTAGATTGCTTTTGGCAAGACAGACATTTTTACTAATTAATCCTGACAATCAATGAGCATGGGAGATCTTTCCATCTTCTGAGGTCTTCTTTTATTTCTTTCTTCAGAGACTTGAACTTCTTGTCATACAGAACTTACACTTTTTTTTTAGAGTCACACCAAGATATTTTATTGTGAAGAGTTTCATCTCCCTAGTTTCTTTCTTATCCAGTTTATCATTTGAGCATATGAAGACTACTGATTTGGTTGAGTTAATTTGATACCGGCCACTTTGCTGAGTTGTTTATCAGCTTTAGGAATTCTTGGGTGGAATTTTTGGATGACCTAAGTATACTCTCATATCTTCTCCAAATAGTGATATTTTCACTTCTTCCTTCCAATTTGTGTCCCTTTGACCTCATTTTCTTGCCTAATTGGTCTAGCTAGAATTTCAAGTACTATATTGAATAGATATGGAGAGAGTAGTCAACCTTGTCTAGTTTCTGATTTTAGTTAGATTGCTTCAAGTTTCCATTTATGTTGATGTTGGCTACTGGTTTCCTGTATATTGCTTTTACTATACTAAGTTATGGGCCTTGAACTTCTGATCTTTCCAAGACTTTTACCATCAAGGGATGTTGATTTTTGTTAAATTCATTTTCAGCATCTAATGAAATGATCATGTGATTTTTTTTGAGTTTGTTTATGTAATAGATTACCTTGATTAATTTTCATATATTGAACCATCCCTGCATCTCTAGGATGAAGCCTACTTGATCAAGATGTATGATCATTTTGATGTGTTCTTGGATTCAGTTGGCAAGAATTTTATTAAGCATTTTTGCATTCATATTCACATGGGAAATTGGTCTGAAGATATCTTTCTTTGTTGGGTCTTTGAGTGGTTTAGATATCTGGGAAATTGTGGAAATTCTGCTTCCTAACAAATATAGAAAGTGAAGTCCAAATTTTCCAGAGAACTATAGAAATGACCTGAAACTATGAAACATTGGAGAAACACTTTATGAAATTCATGCAGTCAAAGACTTTTTAAATAAAGTGCAAAAAACAGATACTATAAGCAAAAATAAACCATAGACAGATCTGAGGCTTTGGCAGAGTAAAGGAAATAATCAAAGTAGGGAAGCAACAATCTTCACAGTGGGAATATACTTTTAAATTACCCATTGTTAAAGATTAGCAATCAGAGTATGTAAGTAGCTCAAGTAATTTAATGCAAAACAGATAATTATCCAATGGTAGATATGAACAATTTCTCTGAATAGAAATTTCTTAAGTAGTCAATATGTATATAAAAATGAACATCATTAGTCATCCAAAAAATACAAAGTGAAGCCACTGTGAGATATCAATGTTCCCACAGGTGTGTTCTATCAACAAAACACAAAAATATGCAAAGAAAAGAAAGTTGCCTGAACACAATTTTTATGATGGAAATTAATAAAGCTATTATGCAAAACAGGACAAAGTTTTCTTTAAAAAACCAATTATAGGAAACCAGAGAGATGGTTCAGCAGTTATAAACATACAGTGCTCTAATATTAGACCCAAGTTTTTGTTTTTCATTTCAAAAAATATGATATCCCTATGTGGAAGATATATTGCATATGTGTTATTATAGCATCATTTACATCAAATATATCTAGTAATCCACATTAGTTATTTTGTGTTGCTATGATAAAACCCCACAGCCAAGGCAAACTATAAAAAGAAGCATTTTGGGGACCCATCATAGTAAGGTGACACAGCAGCAGGAGCAGAAACCTGAGAGTGCATGTGCTCAACTGCAAACACAGAGAAGAGACAATCTACAGGAAAAAGGTTGTACTGACTAGTTTTGTGTGTCAACTTGACACAGGCTGGAGTTATCATGGGAAAAGGAGCTTCAGTTGGGGAAGTGCCTCCATGAGATCCAGCTGTGGGGCATTTTCTCAATTAGTGATCAAGTGAGGGAGGGCCCCTTGTGGGTGGTACCATCTCTGGGCTGGTATTCTTGGGTTCTATAAGAGAGCAGGCTGAGCAAGCCAGGGCAAGCAAGCCAGTAAGTAACATCCCTCCATGGCCTCTGCATCAGCTCCTGCTTCCTGACCTGCTTGAGTTTCAGTCCTGACTTCCTTTGGTAATGAACAGCTGTGTGGAAGTGTAAGGTCAATAAACCCTTTCCTCCCCAACTTGCTTCTTGGTCATGATGTTTGTGCAGGAATAGAAACCCTGACTAAGACAAAGGTCAAGGCTATGAAATCCCAATGCCTACCCCTGGCGACACACTTCCTCCAGCCATGCTGTACTTCCTATATATTTCTAAGCAGCACCATCAACTGAAGAACAATCATTTCAATACTTCAGCTTATAAGGAACATTTCTTATTCAAACCATCATAGTGTATGGGCAGATAAATGAATAAGATGTGGCATGTGTAGAACGCTATAAATTCATATATAAAACAATGAAACTCTGCCATTTGTTACAATGAGGATTTAATTAAAGATATTTCTTATTAAGTGAAATAATTAAGATTACAAGGAAAACTATTATATGATCTTCTTGTATGGAATTTTTAACAGTTGTTTGAATAGAACTATAGAATAGTGGTCACTAGAATTAGGAAGAAAAGGGAAGCCCAGCAGTGGTGGCACATGCCTTTAATCCCAGCACTTGGGAGGCAGAGGCAGGAGAATTTCTGAGTTCAAAACCAGCCTGGTCTACAGAGTGAGTTCCATAACAGCCAGGGCTATACAGAGAACCCCTGTCTCAATAAATAAATAAATAAATAAATAAATAAATAAATAAATAAATTTTAAAAATGAAACAAAAGGGAAAAAGAAGGAAAAAAGAAGCTATAAGATCTACACCAAGAGATTTTTAGATAAAAGAAATTCTGTTAGTGTTCTAAAGCACAGTGGGGTAATTATAGTTGACAATAATTTATGTTTCAAAGTTACCATTAAAGAGAGGTCAAATGTTTCTACTGTCTAGAAATAATAAATATTTTGAGAAGGTAAAGATGCTAATTTAGTTTGATACATTATTATGCATTTTGTAAAATATTTAAATTATTTTATAATACCACAAATATTTATAAATGTTATATTTCTATTTAAATCAAAAACATAGGGCTGGGGTTATGGCTTATTTGGCAAAATGTTTGTCATGCAAGGATGCAGATCTCTGTTTGATTCCCTAGAACTCATGGAAAGCCAGGCACACATATAATCCCATGTTCCTATGATGACATGGTAAGCAGGTATAGGCACCTCTTCTGGAAGCTTGTCAATCAGTTAGCTATGCAAGACAAATCCTTTTTTTTTTTTTTTGGTGGATACGGAATGTTCTGCACATATGAAGATACAAGACCAGTTTCAATAAAGCTAAAAGTATTTAAATCATATGGTCTCTTTAGTCTCAATGGACTAGAATTAGAATTCAATACAAAAAGTGTATCAAAGTATGGAAATTAAATGGCATGGGTCTGAAAAACAGTAGACCACAAAAGAAATTACAAAGAAAATTAACCTGTGTGCCTAAATTAGAGAATATGTTATCACTAAAAATGGCTAAATAACTTCAGCCTACAATGAGTTAATCTTCTTGCTTGTTGCTGTTAGTATGATGACTCCTGATTGGTCAGAATGACCAATGCTAAGGGTTGTGGTGACTGTCAATTTCTTACAATATAAAAAAGTGAAATCTACTGCATAGCTTAACTCCTTTTCCATAAGAAATTACTCTGTACTGAAACCAGCTTAGCTGCATCGTCTAGAAAACTCGATGAGGGTCTTTGCTATGTACAGATTCACAGGACACTTTCACGCCATAGTTTGGTTTGCCAGCCTCCAGGTGTTTCCAACTTTCCTCTATAGCTTCCTCACCTTGATAAACCTTCACAGATTTGAGCAAAGGTATGACTTGAATCTAAATAGGCTTTGTCTTAATGGGATGCTGGGCCAAGTTGAACTTGCATGAGAAGGAATAATATTTCTGGTTTGGCATGGGCCCATTGTAGTAGCACTTTCCCCAGAATGTTTTCCTTACATTCCCATCTTGGATAAATGGCACCAGAGGTCTATCTAGAAAACAGTTCTAAGAACCTTGCTCAAACTGGTGCTGTCAAAGGTTTTGATTACAATTAGCATCTAAAGGTAACATCTGTAAATTTTCCATAAAATGTTGTACTTATGTGTACATGCAAATGGAACTACTCATCTCAATCACTTTGGGAAGTTAGATCTTATTTCTGTTTTACAGATGAGGAGACAGCCACCAGAAGAATAAGGGACCTTGGCAGTTTTCATCCTGTATAAGTAGTGTATAGGACTGATAGTGAAAGGTGAACACAGACCTTCAAAGCATGAGCCAGCTTTTGATCACAGTGCTGCCTCTGATTGGTGGAAGCAGAACTGGCCAGGAGATCCAGTCCCATGGGCTCCCAACACTGTCATCTCCACATCACAGTACTTGCATCATTGGAAAGAATTACAGCTACTTTGATGTATCTCAAGAAGTCTTTCTACTGGTAATATAAAATTCTGTTTCAATTATTTTACTGATGAGCTAGGTGAGTAGCTGTTTATTCTCTTCATACCAATTTAAGTTTGAACTTCACATCTTAATGCATGTGAGCTTTTCATTCTAAATTTATCTACTCTTAAAACTCCTTAACTCCGTGATCTCCACTGGATCTGAAATTCATAATGAATTTCACAGCACTTTATGGTAATTGCACAAATGTAAGATTAAACTCATTGTGAGCAATGGTATTCAGAGTAATAAAAACAAAAATATCTGAAATGCTATTTATGTAAATACTGTCAGTAATGAGTGCTAAGGCAAGCAGACCCAATTGGTATAAGTGGAGAAATACATCCACAAAGATAAATGCACCATTTTAGTCTTTTAGGGGGCATCAATAGGCATTTCAGCAAGATAAGGCACTAGAGGAACTTATCCCTACATATTTTTTGCTCTTATAAAGAAATATTCAGAGAACATACCAGATACCACGGACATTTTCCCACAGTATAATAACAGCAACTACTTCTTCGATCACTGATATAAGTAGGTATGTATAAGGAAAGTGAAAAACAGACTTCATCAGACATCATTATTTGTGCTCTTATAGGTTCCATTAAATTCCTAGTATTCTGGCAGTACTAGACAGATAAAGTAATTAACACTGAGAGTTTGTCATGTATAACTCATAAATAGGAAAGAAGATAGAAGATATAGAAGATACAATGTGAGATAGTGACAGGCGAAGGTGCTGAAATCCTGAAGTAGCAAGGGTTGATAAAGGAGTAATGTGATCATAAAGAAGATTTCTTTCAGTTCCTCCATATCTTTGACTCGAAAAGAGCAAGTTGGATTTAGCATAACATTGTGCAGTTTCTTCCTTGTGTATTGAATACCCATAGTATTTTGATTGCTTTCTTGGGGTACTCATTTCATTCCTCTTCATCTTACAGTACCGTGTTTGTTATGTACCCATCTAACAAGACAAGAGTATTCATAAAGAATTGTTCTGTCTGATGCTAGTAAAATATTTCTGTTATATGTAATTTCTCATTAATAAATTGTCTATGACAATATAGAGGCACGTCTTTTTATAATAGGAAGACAAGGAAATGAGGGTAAACAATAGTTGAGTGTTTGATTCAAGGTTTAATAAACTTCAGAAGAATTTAATATGTTATTGAATATATGTAATTAAAACATATTTAGGCCTATGTGTGTATATACCTTCATATGTTCATATATATTAGTGAGCTTCTACTATATTAGGTTTTCATATGACCGGACAAATGACCCTTAATCTCAGCTATCTCTCCTGGTATTTCTTCTCTTGTCCCAACTCTTTGCTTCCAATAAATTCCAAGTATTTGTTTGAAAAATCTTTCTCTTCCAGTATCTCAACTCCTTCCCCATCAACTAATAACTATCTATTGTATTTACTCTTTCTAAGGAGATCTATTCATTCTCCCCAGTCCCTTATTCTATAACTAACCACTGTAGTTCTATAGGATGCAGTTTGTTTATCATTCACTTAACAGCTAATATCCACCTGAATACATATACTATATTTGTAATCTTGGGTCTAGATTATCTCATGCAAGATGATTTATTTCTAGTTACATCAATTTACTTGCAAATTTCATGATTTCATCTTATAACTAAGTACTACTCCATTATGTAAATATACCATTCTTCCCCATTCTTCTGTTGAGGAACATCTGGGCTGTTTCCAATTTCTAGTTATTATGGATAGATCAGCATTGAACTATATTAATTCATAAAGGAATTGACAATAGTATGTACTGTTCTAATATTTGAGGATAATCAAAATGCCTTTCTTCTACCTGGGTAAAGACTTATAATTTAGAATTAATCATTTTGACAAAACTGAAACAAATTTACTATTTTACAATGTAGCCAAGCCTTGATAACACCATCATTACATCATGATACTTTAAATTCTAGGAAGAGGCAATTGTAATACTTCTTATAGTAGTTTTAGTAGGTAAATGTGAGGTAAGGTTCTAAGCTGATTATGAGGAAAGTTAGGTTCATCTTCAATGGTCTCCAAGCCTACAGATATCTCTCTAGCTACCTAACAATTTATTCATGTCACAAATCAGAATGTACCTTCTTCTCAGAAGGCCATGAAATCTTCTGGAAAATAAGAATAAGATAAAATAAAATCTCGATAAATAAAAGAATCGAAATCTCTTTTGTATTTTATCACATAGTGAAATAAAATTGAAATAAACACCAAACAAATATACAGAACTTGTTGGAGATTAAACAACATCCTCTTTTATCCAATAAGTGGATCATTAAGAAAATTAGAGAGTAATTTATAATTTTGTAGAATCAATAGAAGAGAAAGAATGGTTAACTAGAACTTTTTGATATGGCTTTAACAATTTGAAGAGGATCTTCAATTCTATTCCATTGATCTACTTGCCAGTCGCTGTACCAATACCATGCAGTTTTTAACACAATTGCTCTGTAGTACTGCTTGAGGTTGGGGATATTGATTCTCCCAGAAGTCCTTTTATTGTTGAGAATAGTTTTAGCTATCCTGGTTTTTTGTTACTCCAAATGAATTTGAGAATTGCTCGTTCTAGATCAATGAAGAATTGATTTGGGATTTTGATGGGAATTGCATTGAATCTGTAGATTGCGTTTGGCAAGATGGCCATTTTTACTATATTGATCCTGCCAATCCAAGAGCATGAAATATTTTTCCATTTTCTGAGGTCTTCTTTGATTTCTTTCTTCAAGGACTTGAATAGAATTGAAGATCCAGAAATGAACCCACAGAGTATGGTCACTTGATCTTTGATAAAGGAGCTACAACCATCCAGTGAAAAAAGATAGCCTTTTCAACAAATGGTGCTGGTTCAACTGGAGGTCATCATGCAGAAGAATGCGAATTGACCCACTCTTATCTCCTTGTACTAAGATCAACTCCAAGTGGATCAAGGACCTCCACATAAAACCAGACACACTGAAACTAATAGAAAAGAAACTGGGGAAGACCCTGGAGGACATGGCCACAGGGGGAAAGTTCCTGAACAGAACACCAATAGCTTATGCTCTAAGAGCAAGAATTGACAAATGGAACCTCTTAAAATTACAAAGTTTCTGTAAGGCAAAAGACACTGTCAGAAGGACAAAACAGCAACCAACAAATTGAGAAAAGATCTTCACCAACCCCACATCCGACAGAGGGCTAATATCCAATATATACAAAGAACTCAAGAAGTTGTACCCCAAAGAACCAAATAACCCTATTAAAAATGGGGTACAGAGCTAAACAAGGAATTTTCACCAGAAGAAATTCGGATGGCTGAGAAGCACCTTAAGAAATGTTCAACATCATTAGTCATCAGGGAAATGCAAATCAAAACAACCCTGAGATTCCACCTCACACCAGTCAGAATGGCTAAGATTAAAAACTCAAGAGACAACAGGTGCTGGCAAGGATGTGGAGAAAGAGGAACACTCCTCCGTTGTTGGTGGGATTGCAAGATGGTACAACCGCTCTGGAAATCAGTATGGCGGTTCCTCAGAAAATTGGGCATGACACTTCCAGAGGACCCTGTCATACTACTCCTGGGCATATACCCAGAGGATCCCCCTGCATGCAATAAAGACACATGTTCCACTATGTTCAGAGCAGCCTTATTTATTATAGCCAGAAGCTGGAAAGAACCCAGATGTCCCTCAACAGAAGAATGGATACAGAAAATGTGGTATATTTATACAATGGAATACTATTCAGCAATTAAAAATAATGAATTCGTGTAATTTGTAGACAAATGGTTGGATCTCAAAAATATCATCCTAAGTGAGTTAACCCAATCACAAAAGAATACACATGAATTGGAATCACTGATAAGTGGATATTAATGAGCCCAGAAGCTCTGAATACTCAAGACACAATTAGCTAAGCAAAAGATTCCCAAGAAAAAGGATAAAGAGGACCCTGGTCTGGAAAAGACTAAATCCAGTTTTGTAGGAGAGTACCAGAACAGAGAAATGGTGGGGGGGGGGTGATTGGGGAATGGGTGTGGGGAAAGGACTTATGGGACATATGGTGAGGGGGGAATTGGAAAGGGGAAAGCCTTTGGAATGTAAACAAAGAATATATAAATAAAAAGAAAAAAGAAAAAAAAACAATTTGAAGAGGAAAATTTGCAACTATGAATGCTTCTGTCAAAAAGTCTGAGAGATGGCCAATAAATAACCTAATCATGGGGCTAGAGAGATGGCTCAGCGATTAAGAGCACCAACTGCTCTTCCAAAGGTCCTGAGTTCAAATCCCAGCAACCACATTGTGGCTCACAACCATCCAAAACAAGGTCTAACACCCTTTTCTGGTATGTCTGAAGACAGCTACAGTGTACTTACATATAATAAATCTTAATAAATCTTAATAAAATAACCTAATCATGTACCTCAAAATTGAATAATATAAATCCTAAAGCAGTAGAAGCAATAAAATTCTCTGCACAAAGAAAAGCATAGGGCAAGATCAATGTGTTGCTGAAATCTAACAAATCCTTATGGAAGAGCTAACATACACACTTTCCAAAGCATTTTATCAAGGGAAGGAATACTAACAAACTCATTCCATAGTGCCAGCATTTTACTGATACCACATTAGATAAGGACATAACAAAGAAAACTGAAGATCATTTTCCCCGATGAGCAAAGCACAAAAATTCTCAGTAAAAATCTTACAAGCAAATGGAAGAAGACAGTAAGATACACCATGACCAAGTCAAGGCATCTAAGGTTAGCTTACCCTGCGTAAGTCAGCAAGTGCAGCACAGCACATTAATACACTTCAGAACAGAAATTGCATGACCACCTCAAGTAATGCAGGAAAGACTTTTGACAAAGTTGAGAAATCTTCATAATAAGAAAACCCTGACAAACTTAAGACTATGAGGAACATACCTCAGTGTAATTAAAAATATGTATTACAAACACATAGCCAGTGTTATATGGAAAAAGTCATGAGCATTTCCTCTAAAACCTAGAAGGGATACTTGTCCACACTTATTCCATATATGCTTAGTCTTTAAAGTGATAAAATAAGAAAATTTTAAAGGGATGCAAATTGCAGGCAAGGAAGTCAAATTAATTTATTTGAATTTGACAAAATTATATTGTTAAGACATCTAAGCAGCAGCAGAGGGGAATACCAGGGCAGGGAAGTGGGAAGGGGTGGATTGGGGAACAGGGGGAAGGAAGAGAGCTTATGGAACTTTCAGAGAGGAGGGATCTAGAAAAGGGGATATCATTTAAAATGTAAGTAAAGAATATAATGAATAATTGTGGGGAGCCGACGGCCAGCCCAAACATCCTACCAGCCCAAACATCCAGCCGGCCCAAACATCCTGCCGGCCCAAACATCCTGCTGGCGTGAAGTAAACAAGTCAGTGCGCAGGTCCTGGGTAGTTTACCATCCCTTGGTCTCCACCGAGCTGCAGCCAATCAGGGGATGACACGTCCGAGGCAGGGGTTGCAGCCTATATAAGGGATGGGCTTCTGGGTATTTGGGTCTCTGCTCTGTAGGCTTATGCTCTCCCTCTCAAGAGCATTAAAGCTTTGCTGCAGAAGGATCTTGAGTGTGCCGCGTCGTTCTTGCTGGCGAGACGGTAGCGCGGGACAAATAATAATGTTTTTAATAAAGAAAAAGAAGCCAGAGGTTTAAGATCTTCAATAAACCAGATGCTTTTGGGAAAAAATATACTGCTGGGCAATATATGACAATGCAAGTTTTAAAGTGTAATTGATGGCACCATGCTGCATGTATGGATATACAAAAAAATGACACCTAAGGATTCCACAGAAAATGTACAGGTTTCATAAAAAGTTTCTGGAAGAAAACAACACAGTGCAAAATCAAGATACAAAAATTAGCAGTACTTCTATACATCAATACTGAGCATGAAGCTGAGAAATAAATGGGCAGGAAGAATCTCATTCACAATCACTTCAAACCAATAAAAGTAACAAACAGCTTCACCAAGGATGTTAAAGACTCTGCAGTGGAAACTTTGAGATAGTTAATAAAGAAATACTATTGTCATAAAAGTAGCCAAATTACCAGAAGAAATCTATAAATCCAACAAAATCCCAACAGCATTCAGAGATCTAGGAAACCTAATCATAAAGTTTACGTGGAAGCATAGGTTATCAAGAATAGAAAAGAAATCTATACAGCAATACTAAAGGTAATGACTTATACAATCTCAAATTATATTAGAGAGACACAATAATAACCATTGTATAATCCCACACAAAAATAAATATGTAGAACAGTGGAATACAATAGAGGACTCAAGAAATTCCACAGAGTTATGGTCATCTAATTTTTGACAATGCTGTAAACACATATATTGGAAAAATGACAGCCTCTAACAAAGAATGCAGAAAAACTGTTGTAGTAATATATATTTTCAATACAGGGCACATTACTGCATTTAGAGGATATTCTGTTTCTCATTGTTTTATGAAACTGCATTATTTGTTCATTGAGGTATATTTTGGCGGTATCAGTGATAATAAATTGGCTCCTGTCTGTTTGTAATTTCCAAAAATATATTTGCTCTATTGTAGATATCCTAAAAGTAGCAAGTGTCTTGTGTGAGGCCCCAACTTTTGTTTTTTGTTTTTGTTGTTGTTTTTGTTGTTGTTGTTGTTGTTTGGTTCCTGAGATCAAGGGTTTCTAATTCATTGTTTAGACTAAGGTCCTTTATTTATTTACTTTTTATTTTCTATATTGTTTGTTTGCATTCCGAATGATTTTCCCTTTCCCTGTTCCCCCTTCCGCCTAAGTCTCATAAGTCCTCTTTGTCCACCCATTTCCCAATCAACCCCTTCCCACATCTCTGTCCTGGCAATCTCCTACAATGCTGCATCAAGCCTTTCCAGGACCCGGGCTCTCTCTTTCCTTCTTCTTCTTGGGAATGATTTGATATGTGGGTCATGTTTTGGGTATTCTGAGCTTCTGGGCTAATATCCACTTATCAGTGACTATATTCCATGTGTGTTCTTTCGTGAATGAGTTACCTCACTTAGCATGATATCTTCTAGTTCCAACCAGTTGCCTAAGAATTTCATGAATTTGTTGTTTTTAATTGCTGAGTAGTATTCCATTGTGTAAATATACCACATTTTCTGTATCCATTCCTCCATTGACGGACATCTGAGTTCTAATCATTAGAGAAATTCTAATCAAAACAACCCTGAGATTTCACATCACCCCAGTCAGAATGGCTAAGATTAAAAACTAGGGAGACAGCAGGTGTTAGCAAGGATGTGGAGAAAGAGGAACACTCCTCCACTGCTGGTGGGATTGCAAGCTGGTATAAGCACTCTAGAAATCAGTCTGACGGTTCCTCAGAAAACTGGGCATGACACTCCTAGAGGACCCTGCTATACCACTCTTGGGCATAGGACACATGCACCACTATGTTCATAGCAGCCTTATTTATAATAGCCAGAAGCTAGAAAGGTCCTTTCTTTCTAAAGGGGTGCTCTTATACATACTTTGGAAAGTTCATAGAATGTATTTTGAGTATATTCCTCATCAAATTCTCACGTAGCCTCTTCCAAAAATCCTCTTCTTCTACCTCCTAACCAACAAACTTCATACTCTCCCTTTAATAGACAAAAGCAAAAGCCATCAAATTTAGTTTGCATTGATAAGCTACTTGTTGGCACAAGGCCTTCCCTAGAGTGTGTTGATAGACCAGGAGCCACACCATTAAAGGAAATGAACTCTTACTCTCCCAGAAGCAATCAACTGCCATTAGCTCCTCAGCTAGATTGGGGACTGACACCACCTTCACTCTTCCATGCTGTGATTTTCTCTGGCTTTAGCTTATCCATGTCTCATTCACAATCTCTGTATATGTGCATCCACCCTGTCATGTCTGGAGGTTCATTCATCACACATGGATCTTACTACATCACATGTGGATTCCTGCCCTCTCTTCCTCATACATTCCATAGCCTTGAAGAAAGGGATGCTTTTAGATAACTACCTGAGATGGAGGATCCCAAGATTAATTGTTCTCTACAGATTGATCACTTTGACATTACAGAAGAGGTAAATGACCACAGTAACATGCCAAAAACAGTCTGTGGCATTGCCATTAAAGTGTTTCATACACTGAAACTGTGACTCATAGAACAGCTAAACCATATGTCCACATAGAGCATGCCCATTCGTGTGTCTCCCACACTGTTTTGAGCTGCCATTCATTTGGAAATACATAATGACTTTAGAATCTACTTAAGAGATACAGCTAGGGTAAATGTGGGATACTTATTAAGATATTGTTTCTTGTGTGTTTCTGTTGTTTCTCCAGTCCAAATCTTTGTATATTTACAATTGCCACACAAGTTTAACATAATTGAATTCAAGGACAAAATTCTTAACATAAAGATTCAGTCAAGTCAAAGTCGTACTTCTCCACACTAAGCAGAGAATGTGTGTATGAACAATCCAGTGTTTTCCAGCAATCATATATCGGCAATCTTTCTGTTAAGTGACCTTAAATTTTAGGACTGAGCACGGGGACCTCAAGGAAGGAGCTGAAGGGCTTTGCAACCCCAATAGGAAGAACAACAACATCAACCAACCAAACTCTCCAAAGGCCCCAGGGACTAAACCATCAACCACAGAGTACACATTGGGGGAAACCCGTGGCTCCAGCTGGATATGTAGCAGAGGATTGCCTCTTCTGGAATCAATAGGAGGGGGTCCCTTAGTTTTGTGGAGGCTTGATGACCCAGAGTAGAGGAATGCTAGGGTGCTGAGGCAGGAGTGGGTGGCTGGGTGAGGAAGCACCCTCATTGAGGTAAAGGGTAGAGGGAGGAGATGGGGATTTGTAGAGGGGGAAATGGGAAAAGGGATAACATTTGAAATGCAAATAAATAAAATAACCAGTAAAAATATGGGAAAAAAGAAATAATTTTCAAATGCTATTTCAAAGACAAAAACAGGTTAAGGATACTTACACTGGAATCTTTGCTTCTAACTAGAACCATCTGTTCTTTTTCTTGATGTAAATTGACATTTCGTCATGGAGAATTTTTCAAGGACCTTATGCTGTAATTATCTATTTTACTGTGAAACATTATACTTTAGTTCATTGCCTCTAAAACTTCATTTTTGAAGCCACTGTGAACATGCTCTGTTCTTATGCATGTTAAGTTTCATGCCAGAAGAGTCATTGTAATAATCTAAGAGCATATTGATGCCAAGGACAAGAATTCAAATTTAGAAACCCATTAACAATGAACTTTGTGAGATTTCTTGACCCCTGGCCCTCAAATGTCAGGGGTATTGTACTAAAACAAAATATTATATTTTGTAGTATTGTAGCAAAACAAAAAATAAAACAAAACTGTAGTGACACTTTTCTCAGAATCCTGGATAATTCCAATCCTATCTGCTTCAATTCAAAGTAAACAAAATTAAGTCACTGAGCCTTTTAAATTAGACTTAGAGGTAGAAAAACTGTTGCCTTCTAGGAAAACCAAAGTAAGTGTTCTTTGATGTGGAATATCCATTTTTTTGTCTGGGCCAGAAAATGTTGATTTGATAGACTTGATGACTAGCTCCATCCATGATTTCCTTTGATATGGATGGCGAAAACACATAATTAGCCAGAATATTTAAGTTCAAAATATAATAATTAACTGAAGGCCATAGTCAAAGATTAATTTTCCATGACTTTAAAATCCTTCACTATATATCAGAACTTTTCTTTCTCTATAATTAACAGAGTATAATGTTCAATCTACACCATTCAAGTGTTTAAAACCATTCTAACAGGCTCTAATCATTACCTATACACTTGATTGAAAATTAACAGTAGAAGCATACTAGAATTGCTGATTTCCAGAGTTAATAGTATAAAGTTAGTCTTTATAAAATAATGGCCTCTTAGAGCTATAAGAACATTTAGTACCTCTCATTTTATACATCAAACTTCTGGGAGAACTGGTCAAAGGCAATTGATGAGTATTAAATATACAGTCTGTTCTGTTTTCTTGCCAAATACAGTGTGTACACACATATTCTACTCTATATTGCTTCCCTGTGAGTTACCCTTCATCTCCATCTACTAATCTGCTGGCTTCGTCATGAAAAGTGAACACCAAATTCCACAAAATTATCTTGCTAGGAGTTAAGGTTGACTTAGAGTTCATGCAACAACTTAATCTACCAGACAAATATGTTATATGCTATTGAAATGTCAGCATTAGCCACTAAGAAGAACCCATGTT
Source organism: Apodemus agrarius (assembly GCA_964023405.1). Classification (NCBI taxonomy): domain Eukaryota; kingdom Metazoa; phylum Chordata; class Mammalia; order Rodentia; family Muridae; genus Apodemus; species Apodemus agrarius. Next base: position 29,309,433 of record OZ030014.1, read on the forward strand.
GAAATGTCAACATTAGACATTAAGAAGAACCCATGCTAAATCAAGACTTGCCTAACTCAAGTCAAGGACCCTTCTGATAGAAAAACCAGTATGAAGATCCTCACTAGAACAGGCCTTCATCAGCAATCTCCAACTCAAGATCAAAATTAGTGAAATACAGTGCCTGGTAATGAGTAGCATTCATATGAGTCAGGCTTGCATTGCATGAAAAAGAAGAAACTCCAATGGCTAATATGACAGATCTCCAAAAGTCTATTGGTAATGAATTTACTCTCATATTATAATGCTGTTGAAAGGTGAGACTGGTTAGGTTATTGGGCACTTGTCTTAGAAAGGGATTTTAAGATGTCAGTACTTTCCTTTCATTCTGCTTTCTAGTCATCTCTGTCCCCTTGCTGATATGGAGTGTTACCTAATCACAGACTCAATAGTAATCAGACCAACCAAACCCAAAATGAAACCTCCAAAAATCATGAACCAAAATAAACTCTCCTGTCCTTAAATTAGCTGACACATTTTGTTATAGTTGCATAAAGCTAACTAAAATAGAAATGATATAAAACATACTGATGTTAGCCTATGATATACTTCTCTGGTGACCTCTGGTTGACATTCAGTTTTCTTGATTAGGTTCACATTCTCTGTCACTCAAAGAGTTAAAAGGCAGGAAAAACTCAAGCTCAGCAGGTAGCAGCAGGGAAAACCAGCTAAATCAAAAATTGTTATTAGCCTAACAGGGTTGTCTTGTCTATCCTCAATATAAGATGTACCTAAACTTACTGCAACATGATATGCCAAGGCTGGTTGATATCCATGGGAGGTCTCCCCTTTTCTGAGGTAAAGGGGAAGTGGGGAAGATGAAGGGAAGGAGGGTAAAAAGGGGATCTAGGAGGAAAAGAGGGAGGGGTAGCTTTGAATAGAAGGTAAAGTAAATAAATAATTGTTTAAAATGTTGCTACTAGGGGTGAGAGAACACACACATAGAGAGAGAAAAAAGAGAGAGGCAGAGACACAGACACACACACGCACACACACACACAGAGAGACACACAGAGAGAGAGAGAGAGAGAGAGAGAGAGAGAGAGAGAGAGAGAGAGAGAGAGAGAGAAACAAAAGAAAAAGACCCTTCATTTTAAAGCAATGTAGAGCTCATGAAGTCAAAGCCTGGTCTCTCTATAAAGAGAATGAGAACTCATTTTTTAAAAAGACTTCAGAAGGGTTGTCCCAGGTCCCCAATTTAGGATTGATCAGTGTGGGAATTGGAGAGGAAACATGATGGCTGATTGGTCTCCAACTGCTGTGTAAACGTGTCCTACCTGTCCTGACTTGTCCATGAACTTGTTGAGTCAGAATATCAGCAGGATACCTTAGGGAGAAAAAGCTCCAACAAGGACTTTGTCTCCAGTCATGTAGGTGAGGAAGAAGCCACCAACTTGGAAGTTCACCATCTTTATTATCTACTCATGATCCCTCTCTTTGTCTGTCTGACTTCCAAGAAATCTGTCTGACTCTTAGACTGACAACCAGATCTTGAATTCCAACTTGCCCTCAATGCACTCAGTGCTTACAAATTGAAAGATAGTCATAATCCCTTATCCCTGTTTATCTATTAACTTAATAAATTGAATATAGACAGCTTCTTTTTGGCATGACCACACCTCTTCGCATCACCACCCTAGGGAAGAATAGTCTTTATAAAGGCTGTATGTCAATGAAAATCTGCAGAGAAGGCCAAAAATTAAAACAAAACCAACCAACTAATGAACAACAAAAATAGAAGGCAAAGTAGAGTTTCCAGTGGTAGAGAAAGCAGTCACTATGGGAATTTCAAGAAAGGCTGACAGCCCTGCTTTGTAGGAATCTCTCTGAGATAAAGTTTCTCTGAATACACACATTTCCAGCTCAATGAAAATAACAGTATTAACAAAGTCACCACAACAGTTTCTGATACATGTGAGAAAACTTGTAAGTAGCATGGCTTTCCTTCTGTTCTTTTTATTTATTAAAAAAAGATGAGTAGATTTATGGACTAGACAGATACAAATGAAGCAATTCAGGAGACGGCACCTTTGAAAGTTAAAAGGAATGAGGAATAAAAGTAATTTTTGTCACAAAATATTGTGTTTCAGAGTTATATACTCTGGCATATATACTTCAAAATACAGGTTAGAAAATGGGTTTGAAGGAATTACCACTTAGTCACAAATGAATGAAAAATAAAGACAAAAAAAAACCCAACAAATATACATGTATACGTACACACATTTTTTTTAATTTGGTAGTAAAATATTTGGCTAAACATTCACTATTAATTTGGTAATGTTATCATTAAGTTATAATCCTTTTCTCACTTTTCAAACAGTTACTTTTCAAGTGTATTGTGTACTCTGCTCCTTAAAGCAAAATAGCTAAGAGCTCTGGCTGCTCTTGCCGATGAGTCAGGTTTAATTCCCAACACCCGTCTGACAGCCTCGATCCATCTGCAACACCATTTCTAGAACAGCTAATGTCCTCATTTGCTCCCTGTGGACACCATCAAGTCCAAAGCTCCTTGTTCTCCAAAATGGCAGTACGAGTGACAGTGTCCTAAATGAAAGCCTCAGGGAAAGTAAACAGAAGGATTATTATTGGGTGAATAGCCTTAATGTTTCTACTTACTAAAAAGGTGACCTCATAAGGCACTTTGTATCATGGGAACCACCTTTGATCTTCCAGTAACCTCCCTTAGCCTTCTAGCATGGGTTGACTACCTCTGGCAAAAGTACCTATTTTGGGAACAATCTGGAAAACCTATATGAGCTCAGATCCCCACACTGCTGACTGTCATATAAAAATCTGTTTGCTTTTCCACCATTTTGCTCTTCTTTCTGCCCCCACATATGTGTAGAAATGAGCATACCAAAGCTACACAGGCTTCATGTCACTGCAGTACTATTTACAATAGCTAAAGCAATTGACTCAATTGCCACTCATAAGATGAATAAACACAAGTAGATGGCCTTCGCCTTTTGATCTCCAATAAATCTCATTTTATACACACAGGATACTGAATTTAGTATTTCTAATTACTGTTGTTTATAGGCACTAGACTCATACATTGGGCACAGACATACCTGCAAACCTAACACCTATCCATTTGTAGAATAAATAAATCAATACATTTTAAGAGTAAGAATGCTAATAATAAAAGTAAATTGCATTCTGAATGTGGTTCTCTATAAATAGTGTTTTCTTGGCAAGTCTGGTATCGATGACCACATGGAAACAAAGGATTAGATTAGTCAAAGCATATTTCAGTGAAAAGGCCAGACCTAGGGACCTTAAAATAATCTCTTATTTTAAGAAATATTAAAAGGCTGGACAGTGGTGGTGCACGCCTGTAATCCCAGCACTCTAGGAGGCAGAGGCAGACAGATTTCTGAGTTCGAGGCCAGCCTGGTCTACAGAGTGAGTTCCAGAACAGCCAGAGCTATACAGAGAAACCCTGTCTTGAAAAAACCGAAACCCCCAACAAAACAAACAAAAAAAAAGAAATATTACAATGTAATAATAACCAACAACAGAGTTTTGCCACAAAATCAGGCACATAGCCTCATGGGACAGAAAGTAAATCTCAGAAATAAATCCATACATATATAGATGAAGCTTGTTCACAAGGGTCAGAAAGACACACTGGAGAAAAGAAAGCCTTTTTCAATAAAAGCTTGGTTAATAAGCAGAAGCCTCGCACATGACCTCTGTGTCTCACTATCCATGATAACCAATTCACACATACACACACAATATTTGTTTCATAAGACCCCAACATCAAAAGGAAAATAAAAATAGAACATTAAATTTTACTTCAAATTAAAAAGCAAGGAAATAATCAAAGGAGTAAAACCATATCCCACATGAATAGGGGAACAGATATGTGTCAACTATCCATCAGCAAAAGGATCAATGTCTAAAACACATTAGTAGCTGAGAAAACTTAAAGACAAGACACCTGATGTAGAAATGGTCCTCACATCTTTAAGAAACAACAAAGAATTCACAAACATGAAAAATGCTCACTATTTTAACAATTCTTGAAAGACAAATTGAAACCATGTTGTTATGTCAACTCACCAAGGTAAGAATAACTATTATCAAGTGAACAAATTCTGATAAGAATATGAAAGAAAGGAAATCTTTTATACACTGTTACTGGGGATACAAACTATTGAAATCATTATTGAGAATACTAGAGAAGATGCTTTAAAAACTAAAAAATAAAATAATCACATAGAAAATACCACATATGAGTAGAAATTAGCATAGCAAGGCAATACTTACCTCCACATAACTACCGCACTATTCACAACAGCTAAGACATGGACTAAATTTAAGCATCCCTCGAAGAAATAAATAGATACAGAAATTTTGGTGCATATACACAATGGAACATTATTATACAATAAGGAAAAGCCATCTTGCCATTTACTAATATTTTGGAGGAACTGGAAAAAAGCAACAGTGCCATATACCAGACAGGGAAAGACAAACAGCTCACAGTTATCATTATATTTTGAAGCTGAAACAAACCTTAGTATATAGTATCAACTTCAAACACTTGATAAACTTATGGAGGAAAGAGAGGTTGGATAATCAGTATGAAAACACAGTTTTCTGGTAAGAAATTTCTGGTACTGCAAAACACAAAAGGATAATTGTAGTCTGCAGTAAGCTGTTATGTGTTTTATGAAGATATAGAGAAGAAATCAAGGGCACTAAAGAAATGGAAAAAGAAAGTGCTATCTTTACTGGGTTGACCAGCGTTACATATCACCTGGGGTTAAAAAAATATTAAATTTCACTTTTTTATTTTTTATTTTTTTAGGACTAAAATTCTTTTATTTTTATTGAATATAATCTTCATTTACATTTCTTTTTTTAAATTTTATTTTCTATATTCTTTGTTTACATTCCAAAGGCTTTCTCCTTTCCCAGTTTCCCCCTCACCATGTGTCCCATAAGTCCTCCCCCCTGACCTCCCCACATTCCCCAATCACCCCCCAACCTTCATTTTATGATGCAATTCACACATGTTTATAAAGAATAAGGAATTACTTTTAGCACTCAAAAGGTAGATACATAACTCATAAGTCACTCAAAAGGTGAATACATAGCATAACAGGATAAAATGCATTTAAGCCTTGTGGTGGTTTGAATGAGAATGGCACACTTAGGTTTATAAATTTGAAGACTTAGTCAACCGAGACTGGTACTACTTGACCTTATTGAAGTAGAAGGGACCTTGTTGGAGGAAGTGTGTCTCTGGAGTTATGCTTTAGGAATTCAAAAGCTCAACCCAAGCCAAGTGTCTTCCACGTCCTGTTGCTCCTAGATCCAAATGTAGAACTCTCAACTACTTCTCCTGAACTATGTCTACCTGTATGTCACCATGCTCCCTTCCATTCTGATACTGGACTAAACCTCTGAAAATGTTAAGCCAGCCCTCAATTAAATGTTTTCCTTTAGAAGAGTGGTAGGGAAATGGTATCTAGTCACAGCAAAAGAACACTGACTAAGAAAAGCCCAAAAGTGAGTGAGGTGGTTTTAAATTGGTAGAGACAAATTGACAAGAAAATATTAGTTTTGCAAAAATTTCTCAGAATGTCTGGGAAAATAACATCTATCTGTTGAATATCATTAAATTAATGCATACTGGATCCATATTTTGCTCTTGACAATGTGCTATATGTGAAATTGTACCATTTAAAAATACAGATACTGTCCTTCCTGTGGTGGTATTAATCATCATGTTGAAAGAACTGAAAATTATCTGGGAGATGTTCATTAGGCATGACTATGAGTAGTAGTCTTGGTTATGACTGAGGTGGGAAGACAAGGAGGTGGACACACTATGTTTGGAACTATTCCCTGGTTAGGATCTTGATGGCATAAAATTGAAAGCGGTAGCTGAGTGCAGCTGTCATTCCTACATATGCATGCTGCATCCAGCTATTTCTAGTTCTTGCCACTTTGACTACCTGCTGCGATGTACTGGAACCTGGAAATTTAAGCTAAATAAATCCCTTCTCCTTTAAATTATTTTTTGTTGGGATATTATAACAAAGAACAGGAAAACGTACCTAAAAACTACCTGTTTCATAAAATTTAAAATTTGGTAGCCAACCACGAGAGCAAAAGTTCACTTTCAGAAATCCAGTTATCAAGTTTATTGTGCAAGTTTATTGTATCTCTTCAGTAATTGGAATCAGCAGCATAGTTTCCATGCTCAAATAACATCTGAGATTTCTTTAACTTACACTGTATTCAAAATTACTTAGGTCTTAGAATGAAATCTATAATCTCCCAATTCACCACATGTATGCATCTGATTTATAATAAAAAAATGCTACCTTATCAAGCATACGACACATATAATGCAATGTAGAAAGCCAGAAACCCTAGTATTCCAGGTAAAATATTTGCTTAAACAGTTGCCTATTCAAATAGTACTTCAATGGTAGACAATTTTCTGTCAAGATGGCAGACAGAAAAAGTAGATAGCTATCATCTTATACAAGAAAATCAAATGCTGAATAAATCTACCTACTGTATTATCAAAGATGAAAGGGGAAATATTTAATTAAAGGAACATTGTGTCTGAATTTGACTGTATGTTTATTAATTTGAGCCCCTTGAGCAGTAGCCAATTGCTTCAGGAGTTCAGTAGCCCAAGCATACCTAGGATAGCAAGCCCTCAGCCCTTTCTGATGTTATTTCATAAAAGTGCATCGCTAAATATCAGAGTCATCTGTGGGGCAAAGGCCAGATTAAGGGTGTGGTCAACTCACTAGGTGGGTGCTGAGAATGTGTGGGAAATGGAGAAGCATTAAGTAAAGAGACCTCAAGCCTATTAATCAAGTCTTCAAAAAGTAAATCAAGATTTGAAAAGGAGCCTGTTTCTAAACCTCTTGTGACTCGAGTTGTAAAGTGCTGTCAAAACAACTTGGTTCATCAGGATATGAACAGAAAATGCCTGTGGCACCCTCTAACTCCGTGTTTAACCAGCAGAATTAAGCAATTAATCACACAGTCCTTCAAATGACATCTTTTTTCCCATTAAAAAGAACAAGTTTGAGCTGAGGAAACAGCTCAATTAGTAAAATGATTGACTCTTAAGCTCAAGGACCTGAGTTTGACCCCAGCTTCCTAGTTTGAAAAACTAGGTTTTGTGGCACACATGTAATTTCCTTGCCAGGGAGGGAGACAGACAAGTTACCTGAGCTTGCTTGCCAATTAGCCCAAGAGGGAAGCCACAGAGTCTGATAAGATATTTTTATCTTAAAGAAAAAGAATAGGTAGTTCCTAGGGAACAAGATTTCATTGTTGACTTCTGGCTTCCACATTCAGAAGTACAGGTGTGCATCTACACACACACAAACACACACACACACACACACACACACACACACACACACACACCAGTGTAAAATCATCAGCTAAATTATTAAAAGTCTGTAGTAAACTGAAAGGTGAAATGATTTTAGAATCAATACTACTTTACCATTAGTGGCTTTTCAGGTAATGGCACTGCAGTTCCATAGCTTGGATATTGTTTTCCGATAAGCACTTTTCATCAACTTGGAACCATTTTCATTCCTCCGAAGACTGACTCTTGATGCCTTTGTGCAATGGGCAGTGATTATATTTTCTCTACATTTATGTTAACTTCATTATATCTCATTTATCGATAAATATTTTTCCCTAATATATCCACATAATTCTTCAAGTTTGACTCATTTAATAGATCTAGTAAGTCACGATCATAATGTACTTTATAACCAATGAAACAAAAATATATTGCCCTCTAGCTGATGTACTTTAGTCAATAATCATGGCATTACGCTCTCTTTAGTATAGGAAATGGTATTAAAAAATAATAATCCAACCGACAGAGGGCTAATATCCAATATATACAAAGAACTCAAGAATTTAGACCCCAGAAAACCAAATAACCCTATCCAAAAGTGGGGTACAGAGCTAAACAAAGACTTTTCACCTGAAGAAATTCGGATAGCTGAGAAACACCTTAAAAAATGTTCAACATCATTAGTCATTTAGAGAAATGCAAATCAAAACAACCCTGAGGTTTCACCTCACACCAGTTAGAATGGCTAAGATCAAAAACTCAGAAGACATCAGGTGTTGGAGAGGATGTGGAGAAAGAGGAACACTCCTCCACTGCTGGTGGGACTGCAAGCTGGTACAACCACTCTGGAAATCATTCTGGCGGTTCCTCAGAAAACTGGACATGATACTTCCAGAGGACCCAGCCATACAACTCCTGGGAATATACCCAGAAGATTCCCCAGCATGCAATAAGGATACATGCTCCACTATGTTCATAGCAGCCTTATTTATAATAGCCAGAAGCTGGAAAGAACCCAGATGTCCCTCAACGGAGGAATGGATACAAAAAATGTGGTATATATACACAATGGAGTACTATTCAGCCATTAGAAACAATGAATTCATGAAATTCTTAGAGAAATGGATGGAGCTGGAGAATGTCATACTAAGTGAGGTAACCCAGTCTCAAAATAATACCCATGGTATGTAGTCACTGATAAGTGGATATTAGCCTAGAATCTTGGAACACCAAAGACACAATTCACATACCAAATGACGTCTGACAAGAAGAAAGGAGTGGACACTGGGGCTGGAAAGGATAAAAGCATCAGTGTAGGGGAATACAAGAACAGGGAAGAGGGAAGGGGTGGAAGAGGGAGCAGGGGGAGGGAAAAGGGCATGTGGGACCTTTGGGGGGGGTGGGGAACCAGAAAAAGGGAAACGAATTGTAAATATAGAATATATCCAATAAAAAAATAATAATCATTTTCCTTTTTCAGTCTCCCTTACTAGAGTCCCTGTAATAACATCAAATATAGGGAAGATGGCCACAGGATGAAATCTACTTACCTACTTTATTACTAGAGAAGCAGCATACTTTCAAACTCAATCTTTAAACTTAAGTGATTTAGGAAATTAGACTAGTGTTTATCAACACTTGTTTTTGTCACTGACCCTGCAAGGAAATTTTAATATATTTCCCATAAGAACCACTGTTAATTTTCATAAAGTATACCTTTTTCAGCTACTTATGTATGTTGACCCTCTAGGGGGATCATGAATTGATGCTGTAGAGATGATTTGGACCACATTGAGAAAGTTCTAGAGAAGATCAAACTAGTCAAAACTCCATCTTGGTTAATGAAGGAAATACCCAAGGTTCTCTATGATTGGTGGAGGCACTGGCAGTTGCAGATGCTGAGGCAGAGAGTGATTCTCCTATGAGAACATCACAGATGGACATTCTCACACCCCAGTAGATGGTCATATACTCATGTACATTTAGACAGCACTAACTGGACTCAGAGTTATTAATAACAAAAAAATGGCACTGGAAGAAAGTTTTGGAGAAGCAATAATAGGTGAATTTGATCAAAATACTTTGTATATGCTTATGAAAAGTTCAATAAAAAATAAAATATTATTTTAAAATATAGTATCAACATTTACTCTGTTGGAAGTAAGTGCTTGGCTAAGAGCAACTGATAAACACAGTTACTTATGAAGTGATTGCAATATATGTAATATAATCATCTCACTAATTACTAGGACACTTATGTTCTATGTATTTACAAAGATTACACTTAATGATTTTGTGGCTTCTCACATTAACCAAGTGATAAATGTTATGGGAACAAATATACTTAATCTGACTTAAACATTCTACAATGTTTATATCCATTAAATGTTTCATATTACCTTCATTAATATGCACAAACTTTAAATCAACTCAAAAACAATTACATATTTATAATTGAGCAGCTGATAATGGTAAGGATAAATGTTTATGCAGAAAGCAAAATTTCTTTGAAAGCCTTTAAAAATTCTTAATTTTCATTTTGTATGTGTATACTGTATAAAATATATGTAGCTATTTCATATTTATATATTCTTTATCATTCTTCTTCCCCAAAATCTCTCATTCAAGTAGACCTGCTCTGAGAATGTGGTAGAAGAATATCATGGCTTCTTGTACTATGAATCATTTGACGTATACCTTGTCTCATGAGTATGCCTCCTCAGCAGTAGTCTTACAGTGTTTGAACCTTCTAGGTCTTGGCCAGTGAAGAACAAATGACTCAGGATGGTATCAGCGCAGTTCAGCTCAGGGGACTCCATTTCCTGCTATACTGAATTCCTGGCCTTATTTTTCACAAAGTACTAGGTATATATTCTGAAGAAAGACTTTACTGGAAACATGAAACCTAAAAGAAATTGCTAGAGTGAGGAATAAGTGGTGCATCTGCCTCTCAAGTACCTTTCTCTGCCCCCAAACTCCTACACTGCAAGATAACACTGAAAAAAAAATTGGAATATAAGTTACCTTGTTATTCCTTGAGAAAACTAATTGTTCACAGCTTCTATTCTCGATCTGGTGTTCATTGTATTGTAACACTGATATCTAAGAGAACGTTAATGTGGCATGAAATGCTTTGTATTGCTGAGCAGGTATTGTGTCTCTATTTTTAAAAACATCTCATTGCATCTGTTTAGGCGGGCTTTGAGAGTTAAAAACCTCAAGCCACCTTCAGTTCATTCTTTCTGCTTCTAGCTTGTATTTCAAGATGTGAGCTCTCAGCTTCCGCTCGGCAATGCCATGCCTGCCTCTTGTTACCATGCTTTGTCACCATGACGGATTCTTATCTCTCTGAATTCACAACCCTCCCCCCCAAAAAAAACCACTTTCTTCTCTAAGTTGTTTTGGTCATGGTGTTTTATCATAGCAACAGAAAAGTAACTAATTATGCCCACTCAGGAAGACTAATAGTCGGATATAATGTCATTTTTAGGTCATTTATTTTTTAGGGTTCGCTAAGATGTATTTGAAATGAGTTCATTGTATAAAGTCCTGATTTCATTGCAATATCGTTATGAATTTGCACTGTGCACTTACTTCTTATTCCCTCCTCATTATCCTTCTCTTTGTGGTCTCTTGCTCTCCTGTACTTCTTCATTTAGAATGAGTTCCATCAATACATTCTTATCTTATACGCACACTTTTAGCTAAATTCTACATATGAAATGAAGATTATAGTGTTTTCGTCTAATAAGATTGTTCCTGCTTTTATTTAAGTGGTATGAGGTCCTACTTAAAAAAACAGCCGAGCATGTATTGTTAGCATTCTCAAATTACTAGAAGAAAAGGTTAAAGTGTACTCGTATAATTAATTCTTCGATTTTTATCATCATTAATGAGTTCCTTCTAGTTCACAAAATGCTATTCACCTGTGTGGATTCTATTACTTAACTAAACTCCGCTCTCATCATCTCTGCTTGGGTAGTAACTATCAATTATAAGTTTGGTTTTCTGTATTTATTTTCCTCATTAAATATGTGACTTCTAGCTAGGAAAGCTGTCTGTGTCACATCTTCTAGTAATGAGTTCAGGGATTAGATATGTCATACACTGAGAATACGTAAGAGACTGATGCTAGCAGAATTTAATAAGGAATGCAAAACTTTACTTTAGCCTGTGCTCCTTCTGCATCCACCCTTTCACTTAAGATCTTATGTGCAAGTGATGGTGATAGCTCAGAAAATTGGACTTGTTTTGAAATGCATACTAAATTCTCATAAAGGATTGTCTTCAAGCACTATTGTGAAGCAATGGCTTATTCTGTGGCCCAAATCTGTGAATATATAAACAAGATTAGCTCAAAGTTCTGTTTGCAATCATCATTACAGAATTGCTACCATATAGGACTGTTTTCAAGTCCTCAGAAATTGTATAACTATGATACCTCATATTAAATCATGCACCAGCTGGTGTACACATCCCAGAACAAATGGGTCATGGTGACTTTCCTGGCCTTTGAGCTGACAAGAGCATTCATGCAGTGATTTCTCCATGGGGTAAAGTAAGGACACAGAGAGACTCATCACCTTGTACTTTATTATAAGGATCCCAAACTGCAACTTTAATAATGAACCTTGCACTTATTCAAAGAACTCTATGCATTACTAATATTCATAAAGTACAATGTTGAATCTTAATTTATTGTTATACAAACAATCCCTCAAGTAAGTCTGGATTCTATTTATAGTTTCATTAAAGAAATTCCACGAATTTAAAGTCAACAATCTCTACATCTTTTTAGGACCATACGCATTTCCCTGTATATACCAACTTCATTAATAAGTAGAAATAAATTTTAGATATTCTTTTCATTTAGCATATGTTAATTCTCACAAGATTATCATCTTTTTTAAAAATCACCCACATTTTGTAGAGTAGGCAATCCTGGCACAGCTTTCTATAACTGATATTCTTTGAAATAGATCTTTAATGTAAAGTAGACTGGCCCGAAACTGCAAAAGTACTCCATTTTGGCTTCCATTTCCGAAGTGTTGGGATTTATATAGCTCATCCACAGGTTTAAAATAGCAAGCATTGCAGGGTACAGTGCCAAAATAATTAATATGTATAGAGATTATATTATGAGAGAGAAGAATTCAGGCAAATGCAAAAAATGGAGGAAAATTGATACTTGGACACCAAACTGTCATGGTGGTAAAATGTAACATTTCACATATGCCCACTTAGATTAATATGAGTTTAGCACCTGCCTCCTGACATTCACTTCAATGTGATGTTTTTCAGAGTTGATTGCTAATTTTCATATTCAACCAGTGAAATGCATTCAGTTGTGGCTATGGGTTTATGGAGTGTTTTATCGACAATAATTATTAGATAATCTTAACAAATGTAGACATTTCCAAAATAAAAATAGAAGCCCCATTTCCAGTCACCATTGGCTCCATCCCATACCACTGAAGGAAAGTTCATTTCTATTGACTTCCTTCACGCCTGTATGGCCTTGAATTTTCTCCTCTGTCAATGGATGTCAAGATGATTGCACAGATGGCAAAAAGATACTCAGCAACACAAAGCATTCTCCAGAAAGCACTTCAAGGAGAGTTATAACAATTCAGAGAGGCTGGTTGTATAGGCAATTGTTTTAATGAAGTATAATTGAGGTTAGAAGACACAAGGAGAACCAAGGTGAGACCCAGCAGGCAGAAGTGAGACCTCAAGGGAAATTTAGATTTTATTCTTAATGTTGTTTTAATTTCCTTTGTCCAAAAATGTAGAGATTTAAAATTGTACTAATGATATGTCCTTGAACCACACAACAGTTCTATCAAAACTCTGTGGGGGACCACTTTAGAAGAATAGAAATAAAAATATAGAAGGTTGTTTAGGGAAAACAGAAAACATGAATGACAATGGCCACATTTTATCTATAGATTTTCCAACAAACAGATCCTACATTTTAGTTTTTACTTGAAGATTGATCAAGACTGTTAGTGATAGCTGAAGAACTGGATTAATACTAAAAGGAACTTTTACTATAGTTTATATTCAAACATCTCTTCTTTCAATTTAAAAATACTTATCTTTTAATTAAAATGTAAATGCAGGGAGAAATTAACACAAAAAGAGATTAATAACTTCATGTCTCACATTCTGAACTTACCCTTTCTCCTTCTTTCTGTAATAAAGTAAACATAGAAAAATAAATATCAAGAATGGGATATACAGGAAGTATCTGATAAGTATATTACATTAACATAAAATAGATGGTTAATAATTACAAAGTCATAACATGCATACAAGTAACATTACAGAGACTTATCAGATTGTATGTATATATATATATGTATATATGAATATATTATGTCTGTATGTATACATATACATACATATATGTATTTAACAATTATTTATGAAACAAATGGACAAAAATTCAACAGAGAGCAATGAGGAGTATACAGAAGTATTTGGGGAAAGAAAAAAGGAGAGAAATCATCTAAATATATTATAATCTCAAGAAATAAATAATTTAAAATTTCCAATGCCAGTTAGATTTTCACATTAATAGAAGATGAAAAACACTTAGCTGAGTTATGAATCAATGACTTAGAGACACATTTTTCTAGTCAACCTTGTGAGCTGAGATATTTCCTGTAATTCACAAAACAATAGAGCATAGACTGCTAAATCTCTTATCATCTGGAAAGCAAACATGAACTGGACTTCTAGACCTCTGAAGGAGAAACAGAGCCACCAAGTGACTGTCGAGGAGAAAATTTAAGTTAAATTAGTTTTAACAATAAAAATGATAACCACAACAGTTTCAAAAGAGAAGAAGGAGAAGGAAGAGATAAAAAACGAAGAGGAATAGGAAGGGGGAGGAGGAGAAAGAAGAATAATAATCAGTTAAATGTCATTGGCTGTTTCTAACTATCCTTTACCTGTGCCGAGGACTTAGAATTCTCAAAGTCACATTTCTGTCTGGGTCTGTATGCTTGGCCTTAGTGATCTCCCCATTAACTCCTAACTCAAAGGTCCTTGGATGATCTATGGCCTCTGCATCATCAGCATCAGTCAAGATCTGTCTTCTGAATCCAGACATGTACATCCACTCAGCTCTTCCCAGTGTCCAGACAGAATGCCCTCAAGGAAATTCAAGCCCAGCAGGTTGAATATGTCATTTTTACCTCTAAACCCACTTCTATTATAGAGCTCCCCAGGCTCAGCAAGGGAGAATGCTATCATATTTGTGGGTATAGAAAAAGGTTTCAGTAAAAAGTAAGTGGAGTCCCTCTCCACCACCTACTATTCATTTTTTTAAATAAATCTAATTCTTAAATCTTAAAAGTATCTTTATTTCACCATCTGTAATATATCTTCCAGCCTTGTCTGGTTGCTACTTCTTCCTCTCTACTTAAGGTGTCAATACTTCATTGTTATTAAGTACAAAAATGAAGATTTACTCCCCTATACCAAATAAAAATAGTCTAATCAATGCTTCTGTATTATAGTGAATCCTCCCATCCCCTTTTATTCCACTGCCTTCCTGTACAACCTCTCTCTACTTGGTCCCAATAGACCCATGTGTCCTCCTATATGAACTGTTTAGGTCATGCTATAGATTCTGTCAGGCACCATATCTTTCTTCATGACTGCATAGCCTTTTCCACCTGTATACATCTTTCAGATATCAAACCAATTAGCTTCTTCTCATAGAATTCTGCGTCTGACCCTCAGATTCAATGAAGTATCACTTCTATTACTCTTATGTTCCTATTTTCTAATCCTAGTACTTGTCAGATTTCCCGTTTATGCACTTGTGAGATCATCTTTTCTCTCTGCTTGCCTGTCCCATATTTATACTTCTGAGCCATCAGATAGGCCACCATGTTTGCTTTATTGGTTTTATTCTTGACCAGAACAAGGAAGACAGATGCGAAAATAAATGAGGAAATGAATGAAAACAAATGGAAGTACATAGTCTTCTGACAAGATCAAGCATGTATGACACATCACAAAGACTTGATTACATTCTATTCAGCCATAAAAAGAATAAAATCTTGTCACCTGTGATAATGTGGTTGAAACTAGTGATCATCAAGTTAAGTAAGTTTATCTACATCCAAAAAGACACATATATTTGGCATGATTTTGCTCCCGCCCCTGTAGAAACCAGAAAGCTGATCTCAAAAACTTTGAAAGTAGGAGGCTGGATCCCAGAGCCTGAATAGAACAAGGACTAAGAATTGTAAAATTAAATGATCCATAAATTTGCAATTAGGCATGTAAAATAATTTCTGACTTTTCTTCATTCAGTAAGGTTAGCACAGATAATAATAATGTGCAGTTCAGAAGAGTTAAAAGATAGGGTGTTATACTCCTCATCCCAGACAAATGATAACTATTTAAGAACATGGAAGGTATATGATTACTTCAGTTTGATATGAACATTCACAATGCAAAGATATATTAAAATATCATACCATACCCATAAAACACATTACTTTGGTATGTCAGAAAACAGTTGACAGAACAGATATGGACAAAGTGAAACACCTGTGTAGTCCTTTTGAGGCTGAAATAGTGCTGTCTCTAATGAACACAGTAGAAAAGTCCTTCAAAAATGAAATAAGAATAGATTCATGAAATGAGCAATTCTGCTTTATGCATATGCTTTAGAGAGTTGACATCAAGATCACAATAAGATACCCAAACTCCCAGATTTCTTGTGGTGTTATTCATCAATAGACATGGGATAGAAGCAATCTAAATGACGACCAACTGGTAAATGGGTAAGAAAAATCTCTGTCTCTCCTCTCTCTCTCTCTCTCTCTCTCTCTCTCTCTCTCTCTCTCTCTCTCTCTGTGTGTGTGTGTGTGTGTGTGTGTATGTGTGTCACACACACACACACACACACACACACACACACAAATATACACTGAAATGTTATATAATCATTCAAAGAAAGGAGGAAACCCTGAAGTATGTTACAGTGAGGAGCACTGAGGTTGGTGCACTAAATAAAATAAGAAATAAATAAAATGAAACAGTCTTCATTTTCCATATAGATGAAGTATACAAGTAGTTGAGCTTCTAGAAAGATAAAGAAGGATGGGGGTTAATAGCATTATGTCCAGGGTATATGGACCCTCTGTTTTGGATGAAGAAAAGGTTCTGAAGATGTGTAGAACATCAATGATTATACCTATCTATCTATCTATCTATCTATCTATCTATCTATCTATCGATATATACATACACACATACACACACATCATTGACACAACTGAATTGTCCACTTTACAAATTTAGGATGATTTGTGCTTCATTCATGAAAAATGATAGAAAGTTGGAAGGACTTGTGAGATGGCTCAGGTCAGTAGGGTGCCTATCTCCAAGCCTAATGACCTCAATTTGATCTACAGAAGCCAGGTGGTGAAAGGAAAGAAGCGACAATCTAAGTTGTCCTTCCTCTGACCTCCACCCATTTGCTGCAACTGCACATGAACTAACCACCCACCCTCCACACACCCACACAATAAATATTTTTTAAAACGGTTTCAATGTAAACACACCATGTACTGACGTATTCACAGCTTTAGAAGTGCAGAGCATATATGGTTGAGCTTTCAATGTCATAGGAACTGGCTTCCTACACGGGCATTCATACAGTAAGAATGCTGATTGACGCAAGCATCCTGGAACTTTTTCTTTTCTTTTTCAATGCATATAATCATTAAAAAAATCAAGTGTTAACTTTGGAGCTTTTCTAACTTCACAGCACCCAACAAAAATATGTTTAGTAACATCTGCATATGTAAAGCTAGAATTTAGGTCAGGGCTACAGCTTACCATCTATAGAGGCGAGGGAAAAGCTCTGGGAGAAAAGATTAAAAATAGAAAAAAAAAGCAGAGGGCAAAGGATTCTTGAGAGGCATTAACAATGGAAGTCTCTAGTATAAGAACTAGACTCGACTATAAAAGTTTAAGATGTCACAGAGGATACTCAGGCTTAGGTCAGTGATCATGGTCCCCTCTAAAAGGCAGAAAAGGAAAGACTTCAATAAATGGAGGTTTAAAGTCTTGTTTCTTATTTTAGCATGAAATCACATCCCATCGCCTTAGGAGAATTCTTCCCCTGTGTTTTATAATGTGTCATTGATGTTCCACATAGGGGAGAAAAGAAGTAAATCAAATTCTAAAGCACAGTGTGAAATAAATTGGGCAAATTAGTTTGTTAAAAAAATAACACCATTACAAAAACTCATTACTAAAATTCATACACAGCTTGCAGTGCAGAGCAAAAACAATATAACTAGAAAGTTGAAGTGACATTCATGCTTTAGAAAAATGACGTAAGAAGTTTTCCATCTAATTCTTCTATGGTCAATAATGACAACCAATTTCCATGTTTAACTGAAAAGAATAAAGCAAATAACATCCAAATGCAAATGAAGGTTTTGTTTAATAAGCAAGTAAAAGAGTCACTTAAAACCCAATATTGAACACAGAACAAAGAACTATTGGCAACTCAGATTATTATTTACCCAGTGCCAGTTGTTCTTAAATATGCATGCACACGTGCGCGCACGCGCGCGCACACACACACACACACACACACACACACAAATATTTTATAAAAAGCAATCCAAAATAGCATAGGTCTAGGGAAAAAATGAGGAGTTGACACTATCATTTAAACACAGCTGTCTGAAAATTTTGACTACTGTTATATTTAGCCAAAGTTTTCCTGTTCTCAACTCCTTAGTTAAAAACTATAACCAGCTGGATCTACATTAATGTAAGGCTGCAATGCCAAAGGGGAGAAAAAGGAAAGGAAACTGAACAATGGAGGAGGAGGAGGAGGAGGAGGAGGAGGAGGAGGAAAGGGAGGAGGCGGAGAGGGAAGAGAAGGAGAGGGAAGAGGAGGAGAGGGAAGAGGAGAGGGAGGAGAGGGAGGAGGAGGAGAAGGAGGAGGAGGAAGAGAGGGAGGAGGAGGAGGAAGTAGAGGAGGAGGATAAAAATAAAATCATCCTAAAATGATTGAAGCAGACTTTGGAGTTAATAATTGCCACAGATGTGATTTAGAGGCAAGTTAGACAGGTTGCAAAAAAATTTCTGATCAGACTTAGAAGGCTACGCTCACTCATAAAGAGAAAATGCTTTTGTTGAGATGCAGAGATGAAATCAGAACAGGCATACAAAACATGTGCTCACATATGTATTTGGAAGTTAATAATCAGAAAAGACAATATGATCTTACCCCAACTTCAAAGTTAGGGAAGCGTAAGCCCTGCACTATCACCATGAAAAGGTTCGAAAGTTCAGATGGGAGTATCATATGACACCATCCTTACCACTCAAATACATGGGCAACACTCCCATTATTCATGAGTCTATTCATTCTGGTAAAGAGTAGATTCCTAAAATGTAGGAGCTGGTTTTTGTTTTTGCCATGCCAAGTGATAAGTAACTCATTTTTTTATTTAATTTTTATTTTCTATATTCTATGTTTACATTCCAAAGGCTTTCCCCTTTCCCAGTCCCCCCACCATATGTCCCATAATTCCTCTCCCCCCCAGCTATTCCCCAATCATTCCCCCCCCACGATTTCTCTGTTCTGGGTCTACACTACTGGATCCAATCTTTACAGGCCCAGGGTCTTCTCCTTTCTTCTTCTTGAAACTTGTTGTTTTATCCCATTTCTTTTTCAGGCTAGAAAGTACTAGAACAACTTTTTTTCTTTTCTTATATTGGATTTTTTCCCATTCTTGATATATAAATTTCTTTTTTTATTAGATATATTTTTTATTTACATTTCAAATGATTTCCTCTTTCCTGGTCCCTCCACACACACTAAAAGTCCCATAAGCCATCTCGCCTTGCCCCCTTCTTGTTCCCCAATCATCCCCTCCTGCTTCCCTGTCCTAGTATTCCCCTACAGTGCTGCATCGAGCCTTTCCAGGACCAGGGGACCCTCCTCTTTTTGATGTCCAACAGGGCCATCCTCTGCTGCCTATGTGGCTGGAGCCACGGGTAACACCATGTGTACTATTTGGTTAATGCTTTTGTTTTTCTTCCCAACCATGGCCATGTTCATTTTGACAATAAGTAGCCTCTGTGTTCATGATGTAAGTGTTAGCTATACAAAGCTTAAAAATCTAGCTTTATTCTTAACTGAAAAAAGAACTGGCCTTCATCCAGTGCAGGATCCATGGCTGCATTGTAGGAAATTTAAAATGCTATATTTTATTATCATAGTTCACATGCCCTACATTTAAAAGAGTTTAATAATATTTTTGTAAAAATAGCACAAAATGAGCTTTTCTTATAGATGTAATTGCCCATTTCATAAAGCAGTTAGCATTTCACAAGCAAATGATATGTATGAAACTGATAAGCCTTTTCCATTTCTTCTAATGTGAAACACACTCATTTTCACACATATAAAGTGGAGGACTGCCTGGTCTGGCCTCAGTGAGAGAAGATAGCCCTTGAGAGACTTGGGTCCCCAGGGAGAAAGGAGTTCTGGCAGAGTAGAGGGGAGGAGGAATAGGATGGGGGACTGTTGGAGGGTACAACGGGAGGGTGGTAATGACTGGACTGTGCAGAAAGATTAAAAATAATCATTAAAATAAAATAGTCCAAAACCATCACCTAATGGAACCCTCTATGTTAGTCTTCCATGACCAATGGGTTCAAGTTCAGTGCATAAAACAAGCTGATGTACTTAGACATATTTAATTCAATTAATACCAAAAGACTGATTCAGAACCCTTCAATGTGGAACAAGAGGTCACAGTAAACAATGGCCTCACAGTGAGAAATATTAATGATACTTATTTAAATTTCTACCATCTAGTAGTTTTTCTTAAGAAGTTGTACTTATTTGAATAAAACTAATTTTATTCCTTATGAATATAAGTAAAAACACATTTCAAAAGTCAAAAAAGAAAAAAAAGATTACCCAAAATGTGTTGTATAATAAAGCAAGAAACTATTAAGGCTCAGATTACAGAGAAAAAAAAAAAACAAGCTTCCACATTCGTGGTCATTATCTGTAGGTGAGAAGGTGATCATTACAAAATCCCCAACTTTTTCAAAACTTTTCCTAAAAAAAAAATCCTTGTGTTCCTTTACCAATGACATATGCCCAAGACCAACAACCGTTGTATACAGTGTTTGTACAGTTTTGGTGTAGTAATCGATGTAAAATACCTAGTCACAATGGGAACTAAATGCACTATAACTGGTGAAGTAAGTTATCTTTGGTCACCAAGATAAACAGAAGAGTGTATTAAATGCCACAAATAACACAATCATGAGAATTGTTGTCTCTGTATTAATTATAGGCAATTCTGTGGTTTGACTTTCTCGTTAAATATCAGGAATATTTAATGAGGAAGATAAATGATGGAAAATTGTTAATAAAAGACATTAGAATGACATTGTTGCAGCCACACTAAAATAAAATAGAACAAGCTAAGTAAGATTTTTTTTTTGCTATTTACAATAATTGTTCCTACCCTGAAATAGATGACAGTGAATTCATCATTTTAAACAGAGGAATATTAATAGCATTACAATAAATTCGCTAAATGTGCATGCGCTTTTTAATATGTACATCTCTACCCATACCCTAGTGCATTTCTCAGACTTCATGGTAGGAGGCTCTTTGTGCAGTAGGTAGTAGCTAATGCAGAAAATGATGCCTGAGCAAACCACTGAGGCGGGGTCAGCAGAATGGCTATCCACAAATGAAATGCCTTTATCTGCTCTCATACCTGTCAGTAACGATCTCAGAATAGGGGGGTTGAAATGCCTGCAGAGATAGGGACTAGGGAGAAAAGGACTGGAACACTGTCTCTGGGCATGACTAGATCACTAGATTCAAGAATTCAAAGCAACAGTGGTGGCCTGCTTGATTCCCTGGATCAAGCCTATCAACATTCTAGTACCACTGGCTAGGTAGTTTACATGGATTACTACGCTAAAACTGTTACAAGAACCTTATACAATGGTTGTGCTTATCCATTTATAACTGGTAAAGGAATTAGGCCACAGTATTTGAAATAATTTAGTTTTATAAGACTGGACAGACAAGCCTCACTCCTAAGGAACTATGGACAGTTGATAGAAATTGGAGAAGGGACAGTCAGTTTTCTTTAAGAATGTGGTAGTCATAGATCATAGTCAAGTGGTAGGTTGACTATGATCCAGTAGATGACTCTATACCCATAAATATATGGGCATCATGATTTGGACTGGGTAGGTTACTAAAAAAAAAATCTACAAATAAAAGGGGGAAACAATTTTGGGTAGGGGTGGAAGGTAGACCTGAAAGGGGTTGGGGGAGCACCTAGTGGTGAATATAACCAAATCACATTGTATGAAATTCTCAACAAATTAATAAAAACATTGTATTGAAAAAATGAGGAAGTCATTTAGCTGTTCAGTAGTATTTCCCAGAGTATTGGGGATGCTGCACAGTCTCTGCTTATGTAGAAAGTAATGCCATACCTATAAGAGGGGTTAGTAATAACATAAATGCACAAACAAATGCATTAGAAGGCTGCAGTTATACTTAGGGATACTATAGATCAAGCCCCTATATAACCCATGGACTCGAACAGATATCAACGCTAAGGTTGTGCCATAAGAAAAACTAAGACCTAAGTTCAGTTCTGCTGTGAAGCAAGTACATGATCTTGGGAAAGTCACATCGCCTCTCCGGGTCTCTGCTTATTTATGTAACGGATGAGGGCTGTGATTGGTCACGTGAAGCCTTTCTATTTATAACTATTCAGGTGCTCACTCCTGGGCAGACAAGGAGAACTGCGTGAAACAGCTGCTGTCACTCAATATGGAAGAGGTATGTGAGGATATTCAAAGACTCAGAAATATTCAGTGGAGTCCTAAACTCCTTTGCCTTAGATGTCCTAATTTCATCAGCAAATATAGCAAAAACTGTCTGCAGATGCACATTGTATGCAGAAATGTAAACCAGTGTTTCTTTGTAAGTATATTTGGGACCACTGGAAAGACTGTTTAACAAGAATGCTTGGGACAATTCATATTTAGTCATTTAAAATGTTGCCTTAATAATAATAACATATAAATAATGCATGTTCATATATGGAAATTTTGAGCAAGTCTCAATTTGCTCAGTAAAGTAGGATGTGAAATGAACATTCACTCATGATGTTTCAGCATTAGCATCTTTATTTGCAATTTAATGATCATTTGGATTTATAAAATGTAAATAAGACCCAAAATTAATTCACTTTCTCTCCCTCCAACTGCAGCTCATCTGTTTTTAGTCTGTCTTTTAACTACAAATGTTCATGAGAAATAAGACAAATGCTCCAGACAGTGTCACTACATTTGTGAAGATTTTTAGGCTGTGGATGAAACATGAACTCTTGGGTCAAGATGATACTATCCTGGGCTTCTTCAAGAAAGAGTCTCCTTTCAGATATATTACTTTAATGATTATTAAATTATTAATTTGATCTAATCATCTTAGTCAATGTTCTATTGTAGTGAAGAGACACCATGACCACTGAAACTCTTATAAAGAAAAGCACTTAATTGGGGATGGTTTATAGTTTCAGAAATTTAATAGATTATCAGCATGACAGCGAGACATAAAAACAGACATGGTTCTAGGAAATGTGAGTTCTATTTCTTGGATCCACAGGCAGCAGGAAGAGAGAAACAATGGGCCTGACTTGAGCATCTGAAACCCCATAACACATCCCCAATGATACAGTTCTGCCAACAAGGCCACACCTACTAAATCCCTCACAAGTGTAGTATCATTCACTAATTAATAAGTGCTCAAATATAGGAACCTATAGGAGTCATTGTATTCAAACCACCACAATCATGAATGTCAAATGAATTTCAAATGTTAATCATTAATTTGGAAATTATATCCAGGTTGACCTTGCCTATAGACTTGCCTACAGACCTTAGGTTCCTTCTTGAGCCTAGGTAACTTTCACTCTACCAAGAGACATATTTTTTTCTCATCCATCATTGGGAATGTTCTGACCATTTATATTCATTTTCTTAATTCCTCTTATTAGCCTCTGCATTTTGGCAACTTGTTAGCCAAATGACAGAGGAATATTGCTTCTCTTTTTCTGAAGCACCAGTTAAGATTTCTGTTAAAGTTGCCTACAGACGAATCTGATAAAGGCATCTTCTCAAATAGAGTCCCTCTTCTCATAAAATTCTAGCTTGTATAAAATTGATAAAAAACTATCACAACTACTGAATTTTCACAGTTGTAGAAATTTCTGTTTGACTTTTACACAAAGAAAAAGAAATGCACACACACACAGGGTTTCGCAGGAGGATATTTATTCTGTGTCATTTGTAAGTTGTGTTTTCATTCAAATGATATAACTCCTTTGAGCTCAGTAAATTCTGCACAGTGAAAGCAATAATATTATGCCTGTAGCACAGGGTTCATGGAATATAATTAACATCTCAGAAGAACATATCTACATTAACTGCATTGATTGTTTTTGTATGTAACTTGTTACCACTTTTACTTTAAGTTTTGTCTACCCTGATAACTATGTGTTATCACGAGTACTATATGAAATATAATCTGTAGAAACTAAAATAATGAAAACTAAGGACTCTAAATTAAGAAAAATAATTGAAATTCTAAAAACAACAACTGGAAAAATGTACTTGATATAAGGAAAAGGTGGGTAAAAATGTACTTGAGACAAGGGGAAGGTGTGTCTAAATGTAATCAGTAGCTACCTGAATGTTACACAGATGCCTAACTGCAGTATAGGAGAATGAACTCAGGGTCAAAGTCACTAAACTGTCTTAGGTATAAATACAAATTATTTACTAACAATAAAAATGTATAGCTACCAGTACTCAGGAATTAGATAACCTCTTGGCAAATACACGGGTAGAGATGTCCTTCTGTGGAAGGACACAGCATAAACTGAAAAGCGAGTTCTGCCCTTTATTTCATGCTTCATGTGAATATTATGAGATAGAAAATAATTGATTTCAGATAAGACTGTGCTTATCATTCTATGATGAGTAACATACAGAATTGTGAGGAGTCACCTATGAAGTTGTGAGGACTTTCAGAGAGAGACTTAACCTCCTGTTTCAAGGGTGAGGGCACCAAACACAATGGCCTTACGGTTAGTTGCACAAAGACAAGTGTTTGTGTTTGAGAATGTTCCATCCAAAATTCAGGAGTGTGCAATTTGACAGTACTGACAAATGGACTCTTTAGGAGATGATTATGAATGAAGGCTCCTTCCACTTTATTCAGGCTAAGTTATTTATAGAAGAGGGTTTTGCGATCTTATTCTGCCACATGAACACACAACAGGCCTTTAAGTAACAAATACTTTGTGCTGCTATAACAGATAATCTAGGGTTAGGGAGTTTACAATGAATACTCTTTTCTTTCTCATTGTCCTGGAGGTAAGAATTTCCAAGATCAAGACACTGGTCTCTAATGAAGGCATTGCTGTGTATTCATGTGCAGAAGAACAAGGTAGCAGGACATTGTAAATAAAGCCATTGCCTTTAGTGCCCTCACCTCTGAAATGGCAGGATGGTAGGCCTGTTTCTGTTTCTAACTTAGGACCGTGAATAAACAAGAACAGTGAAATGAGAATAGAAAAGAAAAGCCTTTTAGAAATATAAAAAGAGCTTAGTCAGGAACTCCACTACACCCAAGGCTGATAACCAGAACCTAGTGACATCACTCACTCAAGAAAAACAGACACAGTCCTAGAACTTCATAACACCCACCGGAAAGTTTATAAGCAGAGACCAAAAGCATTGTTCTGTTCTGCACATTTGGAGAGGGACTACCTTAATCTTCCCTGCAACTTGAGAGTGTCCCCTAGATCCTGACCCTCAAATCAGAGACTTCTGCTACAGACTCGATCTTACCTTCAGTTAAGATATGGTCACACATCTTTTAAGGTGTTTCTCGGCCATCCGAATTTCTTCTGGTGAAAATTCTTTGTTTAGCTCTGTACCCCATTTTTTGATAGGGTTATTTGGTTCTTTGCAGTCTAACTTCTTGAGTTCTTTGTATATATTGGATATTAGCCCTCTGTCGGATGTGGAGTTGGTGAAGATCTTTTCCCACTTTGTTGGTTGCTGTTTTGTCCTTCTGACAGTGTCCTTTGCTTTGCAGAAACTTTGTAATTTTATGAGGTCCCATTTGTCGATTCTTGATCTTAGAGCATAAGCTATTGGTGTTCTGTTCAGGAACTTTTCCCCTGTGCCCAAGTCCTCCAGGGTCTTCCCAAGTTTCTTTTCTAATAGTTTCAGTGTGTCTGGTTTTATGTGGAGGTCCTTGATCCACTTGGAGTTGATCTTAGTGCAAAGAGATAAGAGTGGGTCAATTCGCATTCTTCTGCATGTTGACCTCCAGTTGAACCAGCACCATTTGTTGAAAAGGCTATCTTTATTCCACCGGATGGTTGTGGCTCCTTTATCAAAGATCAAGTGACCATAAGTCTGTGGGTTAATTTCTGGGTCTTCAATCCTGTTCCATTGATCTGCTTGCCTGTTGCTATACCAATACCATGAAGTTTTTAACACAGTTGCTCTGTAGTAGTCATCAGGGAAATGCAAATCAAAACAACCCTGAGATTCCACCTCACACCAGTCAGAATGGCTAAGATTAAAAACTCAAGAGACAACAAGTGCTGGCGAGGATGTGGAGAAAGAGGAACACTCCTCCACTGTTGGTGGGATTGCAAAATGGTAAAACCACTCTGGAAATCAGTTTGGCGGTTCCTCAAAAAATTGGGCATGTCACTTCCAGAGGACCCTGGCATACCACTCCTGGGCATATACCCAGAGGATTCCCCTGCATGCAATAAGGACACATGCTCCACTATGTTTATAGCAGCCTTGTTTATAATAGCCAGAAATTGGAAGGAGCCCAAATATCCCTCAAAGGAGGAATGGATACAGAAAATGTGGTATATTTATACAATGGAATACTACTCAGCAATTAAAAATAATGAATTCATGCAATTTGTAGGTAAATGGATAGACCTGGAAAATATCATTCTGAGTGAATTAACCCAATCACAAAAGAATGCACATGAAATGCAATCACTGATAAGTGGATATTAATGAGCCCAGAAGCACTAAATACTCAAGACACAAATAGCAAGTCAAATGATTCCCAAGAAGAAGAAAGGAGAGGACCCTGGGCCTGTAAAGATTGCATCCAGTTTAGTAAAGAAACCGAGGGGGGAGGGGGAATGATTGGGGAACAGTTGGGGGGGAGAGGAACTATGGGAACTATGGTGGGTGGGAACTGGGAAAGGGGAAAGCCTTTTGAATGTAAACATAGAACATAGAAAATAAAAATTAAAAAAAAAAAAAGAGAGCCAGACACCAGAAAAAAAAAAAAAAAAAGATATGGTCACACTTGTGAGCAGCCTTGGGGAGACAGGCTGAGGTCCACAGTTAGGAAATTAGAAGGTGTGATGACCCTCAGATTAATAAAATATAACTTTCATTATACTAATTATGAGTATCTATCTTCTTGTTCAGGCAGTTGCATCTCTTAAGAGATCCTTTAAAAAGTAAAACTAAGGTGACTGCTTAGTATTCCAAGGGCATCTCCAGATTTGCCACTGGAGAAGGGTGAATTCCTGACTGCAAAACTTCCTTCCACAAAGGGACAGGCTTCTGGCCTTATGACTGCATAGAGTGATGAGTTTGCTCAGGTACATGAGGAACTGGATAGCCAAAAGAATAATAAAGTTTGATCATAAATCTGAAAAGCTAGTAAATCAGGCCCTCTATATCAGAAACCTTAATTGGTGCCTCAAAGAGAAGCCAAATTCCTCTATTATTTGGCTAACAAGCTGACAAAATGCACAGACTAATAAAACAAATTAGAAAAAAATGAATGTAAAGTATGAGAACAGTCCTGAGATTAGATGTCTCTTGCTAGAACAAAAGTTCCCTAAGCTCAAGAAGGAACCTAAGGTCAATATTCCATCACCCACTCTAGTGGTTGTTAAGCTCTTGCTACACAGAGGTTGCAGGGCTCTTACTGAAAAATAATTAAAAGAAATTGACTCCAATAGAATGAAAGCTAAACAGCTAGCCAGTAACTTGGCAGAAAGAAAGATGGAGAAGTGATTTCACTCCCAGACAGACAGGACAGGCAGCTCCAGGTACAGAGATATCCCGAGTTTAACATCACTTGGGACACAGACCGCCAGTCTTCTGCCTGTGCCCAAACCTGAACATCTCTGAGGTTCATCTGTGTGCCAGCCTGTCGTGGGTCATTTGCCCTGCAGAATAGTCAGCACTTGGAGGGGCTCCCTGCTGGCATCTTCCCTCTCAGACAGACAAGACAGGCAGCTCCAGGTACACAGAAACAACCCAGAGTATAACATTGTGTGGGGCAAGGCACACCCAGGGCTCCAACGGCATCCAAGAGTAGGGCAGCCCATCAGCAATCTGTGCCAGGGGAAACCCAGTCATCCAGAGGAGCAGAAATAGCTGTACAGGCCTACAGGAGGTTCAAGCACCAGACAGTGACAACAGGACCAACTAATGCCAGAGATAACCAGATGGCTTATAGGACTTAAGGGGAGGGGGAACCAGGAAAGGGGAAAGTATTTGGAATATAAACAAAAAATATAGGAAATTTAAAAAAAGAAAAGAAAAAAGAAAGATGGCTAAGCAATCTATTTAAAGAGGATCAGGAGGCAACTAATAAGGGCCCAGTCAGATGCCTCAATGACACCAAGATCTTTCCTCCAGTAACTGCCAGTAAGTTCAAGGTAACTCATAGCCATTTAACCAATCATACTCAAGTGACCACTAAAGTAGAATTCGGTCTATTTACAAGGACAGAGCTGCAGCCCCTAAGACAGGATTTTGCCCAGAGAGAAGATAAGGATTCATCTTTATGAAGCCTGATTATAGGAAAGAGGAGTTGGTAAGTAATATTAGCCTGAAAAAAAAGGAAAGGAATCAAAGGAATTCTGGAAAATTCTCACATATTTGAAGATCTGAAACAAATTTTAAATAAAGCCACAGAGGAAACCTACCCTTTATTGGATTGGGTAACAGCTGTATCAAAGGATGCTCTCCCCACATTTGATCTAATTTAATTAGAGGAAGGGGACAATGGAGAAGCATGAAAGAAGAAATTGAACTGGTTAGAAAGTTGGGTATACTTTACTTAATTTATCATCACAGCCCAACACCGCTGGTGCCACCACTTCCCCATAGTATAAGGAAAATTCTAATTAATTGTGCCCCTCCACAATTGAGAATGACATTGATACATAAATTCTGGCTAATTGCCAGACCGTTGAAGAAGCTAGCAACTTCTTCAAACAGACTAGAGAACTGGAGACAAATCAGATAGTATCCATACAGTATAATGTACAGAA
Source organism: Apodemus agrarius (assembly GCA_964023405.1). NCBI lineage: Eukaryota > Metazoa > Chordata > Mammalia > Rodentia > Muridae > Apodemus > Apodemus agrarius. The sequence goes on from OZ030014.1 coordinate 29,338,293, forward strand.
TCAAACCAAAACAACACCACAGAAAAACTCTCCTAAAATGCAAAGACAGATCTAGATCACTTTGCAGTCCCAACTCTTCATTCTTTCAGGAAATCAAGGATAGATGAATTGGAAGATGAGATCAAATACCAATAAGTTAGCCTCAAGGAAGAGGATTCAGAAACTGATTCCTAGGCATACCAAAGAATGTATGAAATCAACAACCATGAACTCAACAACTCCAGAAATAAGGAAGTACCTTTCATATAAATCCCAGTAAAGATCAGGAAAATGGTCCAACAGATAAATTGGCTGATCGATACAGGGAGCAAGGTGACAATTTGTAATTTCTAGCTACCCTTACAAAGCCCCCCAAATTAGGTAATTATTGAAGGAGTAACAGGAGATCCATTTAAAGCAGAATAGAAAATATAGAAATATTAGTATTTAACTTATCTTTAATATCCCCACAATATTATACCAGTATCTAAGTATGCACTAGGAATGAATACTAAACCCAAGTTATTTCTAGAGTGGCATTACTTAAACCCTTGGGCTGCAACATCGCCTAAGTACAAATTCCTCCTATAAAACTCTCCCAAGTTAAGGGATCAAGTATTACCAAGTAATATCCTCTCAAGCAATGTGATGAACTATCACTGACACTGTAAATAAATTATTGGAGGAAGATATTATTAGACCCACACAGCCCTTCAACTTCAGTAGTCCTCTTTGGTCACTATAGAAGCCAAACAGTCAATGGAGATTCACAATAAACTATAATACCATTAACTAGCTTGTGTCACAAATGCCAGAAAATCTGCTTGATATAGAAGATATATTCTTAAAGATTAGGGACTAAAATCCCAAAATCTTTGGAACCACAGACTTATCAGATGTGTTCTTTAGCATATCACTCCATATGGACTCTAGGGACAGTGCTGCCCTTTCCTTGAATAATATAATAAACAATTAGGATTCAAAAGAGTGAATTTCAGTGGTTGAGCTATTCTCAAGGGTATGAGAATAGCTCAACCATTGCCTATGTGCCTGCTCTTAAGATACAGAGATGATATTTCCATTGCTGGATAACAATAAGGACACTGTGTCCAAAACTATGTGGACACAATAATTGATGCCCTGGTACATGATGGCTGGACCATTAATGAAGACAAGGTGAAAGAGCTAGATGCCTCAAAAAAATTCTAGGTTGTTATGAACATATGAAGGAGCCAATGTCCCAGATGGTATGTTGCACAAGATTTTAAATATCCCCCAAATCAGGGACAAAACCCAGATGCAAGACTTAATTGATATGCTTGCATACTGGAGAAACCATGAACCTTATTTGTGGATTATTATAAAACTCCTCTATAGGGTTACCAAAAAGGGCAGCTGAATTCCAACAGGAACAGGAACAAACAGAAGCTTTTGACACAGCCTGTAACCTCATCTCTGAGCATGCAACCCTGACCAATATTAAACTTAATTATGGATATCATATTTATTGGGAAATAGAGCAGCTGTAGGCTCTTCATAAAGCAAAAGAGAGTCTATCAACATTTGCCTGTTGATTTTGATTACAAGCATGTCCCACACAAAGAGAATAAATATTCTATCATTGAGTAACAAATCTAGATATTTTGTGATAGATGCAAAACCCAGCATTTAGTCATTGCCAACCACTGTCTCACTGCAATGATAAATTGAAAAAAGACAGCGTCCATCTCAGGATTAGCCATGGAAGGAAAAGTATTAGAGTAGAAATGGTACCTATCTGAATCCCACTATGACCAGGATATGGTAGCAAAGGTGTTTATGCCTCCCTGAATGGAGGAAATAGCTCAGATGCCTATAATCCTCATCTCTTAACCACTTATCCCTCCCCCAAAAGAGGCAACTATTGGACTGTGGGGAACAGTATTTGGCTAATACATGATTTATTGATGTCTCATCAACCACTGATAGAACCAAAACTAATGGAAAGCTGTAGTCTAGAGACTGGAATTAATATTACTGAGGAAAGAACCACCAAATCAGCACAGCCTATTGAAGTAATAGCAGCACTATTGGCTATAAGACAAACAGCTAAGGAAGGTAAAGAGAAAAGTCTATATCTTCTCCTATGCATGAAATGTCTGCAATGTCATAGTTATATGGTCATCAAAATGGAAACATACTGACTGGAAGATAAATGGCAAAGACATTTGGCCAAGGTAGGCATGGATAGAAATAAAAAAATGGAGCAAAAACATCAAAATTTATGTAGCCCATGTAAATGTCCACACAGGCAAGAGAGACAAGACATGTAAAAATAATGAAACAGCAGAAAAATTGGCATCATGTTCAGTCCAGAAATTGCCCCACCTGGGGATCCATTCCATATATAGTTACCAAACTAAGACATTATTGTGGATCCCAACAAGTGCTTGCTGACAGGAACCTGATATAGCTCTCTCCTGAGAGACACTGCCAGTGCCTGACAAATACAGGAGTGGATGCTCACAGCCATTCATTGGACTGAGCACAGGGTCCCCAATGGAGGAGCCAGAGAAAGGACCCAATTTGCTGAAGCGGTTTCCAGCCCCAGAGCAGGAACAATATGAACAAAACGTACCCCCAGAGCTTTCAGGGACTAAACCACTAACAAAAGAGTACACATGGAGGGACCCATGGCTCCAGCCACATATGTAGCAGAGGATGGCCTTGTTGGACATCAATGAGAGGAGAGGCCCTTGGTCCTATGAAGGCTCAAAGCCCCAGTGTAGGAGAATGTCAGAACAGGGAAGTAGAAGTGGGTGGGAGAGTGAGCAGGGGAAGGGAGGAGGGATGGGATAAGGGATTTTCAGAGGGAAAACAAGGAAATGGGAAAACATTTGAAATGTAGATAAAAAATATCTAATAGAAAAAAGACTAGAATATTAAAATTTACTAGGCAACAAATTCAGAATAAATCAGCAAGGATGATAGATCACATCATTGATAAACTTGACAGTTTATCCCAAACAACAAAAAATGAAGAAAATGGGAAAGCAAATTAAATCAGGACAACCCTATGAGAATAACTATTAAAAGGAACCCAGATTGCAAAACCCTGAAAATGCTCTCATAATTTTGCTAGGGGATAAATATAATTATGTGAGGAAGAAATCCTAGGTCTGGTGCATATAAGTTCAAATGCTTTGTTCTAATGGTTTGATAAATAGGCCATTGTTTACAGGCCCCCTTTTTCCAGCACATAAGATTAGATTCAAGCATCAAGTATCATCTATAACATGATCTCTTAAACAAATTAATTATAAATTAGAAATAGATTTCATTGGTCCCTTCAATGCTTACAGAGACCTATATGCCTACACTCTTACAGAAATAACAGAAAGCTTGGATTAGCTAAAGAAAGTCGTAGACCAGACCAGTTGGCAGTCTTAAAAATGCTCTGGCAGTGTATAGTCAGATATGGCTTCCCAATAATTATTGAATCAGATCAAGGAACACTCTTTACAGAATCTAAAGTCCAGAAGTGGTCCCAGACAATGGATATATAATGGATATACAACTAGCATATAGCCCAACTGCAGCTGGCTATATAAAAAGATGAAATGGACTGCTTAAAACCAAATTACTACAACTCAAAGATACCCCCTTAAAAAGGCTATTGAAATTGCATGCTGTGACTTAAATACTAGACCAAAATTGAACAAAATTTCTCCCTTAGAAATTATTAAACCAGACATAAAGCTATTTCCAGACCACACAGAATAATTCCCTATACATGTGTTTGCAGGGGCAGAAGTGTTTGAGACTTAAAGAAGACAGAAATCAGGGAACCCAGAACAGGCACCTTGTTCCATGCACAGGAAGAGAAATCTGAATCCTAGAAAATTAGATGGCCTTTAAGCATAATTTGTCTAGGACTTAATCCAATATATTGTATTTGTACTGTCATAACTACAGTAATAACAATCCTAGGTTTAATTTACTCAGCACTGGTATTAACTGGGCATTATCTACTGCCACAACAAAGAGGTAAATAGCACTTAGAGAGACAGAGTCATAACAAATTACATCCTATACCCCTTTTCCACTTTAATAAGAAAATAAAAAAGAACATAAGATGTCAAAATGCCATGGTATCAATCTGCTGGGCCAAGGCATCCAGGTCATTGTTCGTGAAACTCCTCCTGCTGAATTCTCTAAGTTTGACATGACCCAGGGATCAAGCTCAGGCTCTTTGACAACACCACTTTTCATGTCACAATCACCAACACCATTGAGCTCATCAGAATCAGAGTCATCATCAACAACCTTATCTACAGAACAGGAACAATGAATGAAGAAACCACTGAACCACCAACAGCTACAATAACAAATACTCCAACAGGAAAGTATGATACAGTTGACTTACCCTACTACACACACCATTGATGGATTCCTACCAGAGTGCTGGGACCATGAACACCTCATCCTGAGCCTTACAAATGCTAGAAATGTCATTTATTCCCAATATGCTCATTGTGAAGCTATCGGGCACACAGATTAGTATAGCTATTGTGATGAACTGAGAAAGGCTAATGTCAACTTTGTAGCAATTTTGAGAACTATACTCAGTGATGATGAAGGGGAAGCTGGAAATATCAATTTTAAGGAAAGAAACTCATAGGTATGACATTTAACACAGATTTAGAGAAATATCACAATAGCATTCGCTCTACAACTTCCACTTGAGATAAATATCACCTAAATCATTCTTCTACCCTACAACAAATAACACAGAGATAGTAAGATTTATAGATGCCACATGTTGAAGACTCCATGTTTGACTGTGAGATAGAAGTAAACATAAAATTCCTCTCAGCATTCTTCACCCCATACAGATGGCAGATAGGCCCAGTGTTTGGTTACCAGTACAATAAACTATTGGATTATAAATACAAATGTATGTGATTATTCAGATTGGTACCAGAATGAGAAGCCAGGTTATTTGACTGAGGAGACATCAACATCAACCAAGAGAAAGCCATGTGAACCCATGAAGTAAAAGAATTTGGATGGTTGATTCAAACAAAGATAAAAGAACACCACGAAAGCATTTCCTCTCTTGGAATACAATACTACCACAATATGGATTCAAATGCCCAAATTCATGTTTTTGGACTATACCCCAAACTAAACAGATCAAACATGACTGTATTGTGTGTAGCCAAATTTCCCAACCTCCCGTATTATGGTAGGGTGGACCTAAAATGAAAGGCAGAAAGGAGTTCATTTCTACCTGTTAATTACTGACTGGAAATCGTAGCACTGGGGTGCAGCATTATACATGTCTATTGATCTTGATTGACACACATGCTCCTTATTTGACTCTGATCAAGTTAAAATGTTCTACTATAATGGGCTTAGGTCAGCGTCCTATACCCGTAGCCCTATTATGTCCCTTTTACAACATTTTTATTTGAATATGATTCCATTACCTTTTATTTCTGAATGTGTTTTTTAACTTGGTGCATGCCAAACCTAGAGAAAATATCAATTTGGGAGAGAAAATATATATGAAACTATGTGGAATCACATTAATATTCCATAATTTTCATTGTTTTGACCATTTTGTTTAATAATTGTATATTTTAGTGGCTGAGCTGTATGTTCCTGAATTTACTTGTCTATTAGTAATTGGAATATTTATTTTATGCTTTGTCCTTTTCCTATTGTGTCCCAAATTTGCAACTTGCTGAGAAATTGTTAGTAATTCTTATATGTGGTCCTCAACGGCACTGTGTATACCTGAAGGAATGGGGAAGTGAATGGAAGGAACATAGTAAGAAAGTGTCTTGTAGACATGAAAAATAGCTTAGTCAGGAATCCTATTACGCCCAGGCAACACCTGATAACCAGAACTCAGTGATATCACTCACTCAAGATAAACAGAGGTCAAGAACCCTATGACACCCAGTCAACAATATATAAGCAGAGATCAAGAACTATGCTCTGTTCTACACATCTGGAGAGATGCCACCTTAATTTACCCTGCCACTGGAGTATCTCCACCAGGACCATGGTCCTCAAATCCGAGACTCTTTGTTAGAAACTGAACCTGACCTTCAGCCTAAATATGTCACACAGGTGAGCAGCTTTGGAAAATAAGCTTAGGACCTTAATTAAGACTTTATAATGCAAACCTTTCATGACTAGCCTCAGCATAATAAAACATAACTGGTTATACTGACAATGAGTATCTACATTTTTGCTAGAGATGCCTCATTTTCAAGGGTAGTAGTTGTATGAACCACAAAGTCTCTGCCTAATTCTCCCCTCATATTGATAACTCGAAGGACAAATCTGTCAAGCAAATTACAGTTACCATACTAGAGCTATGTTTTCAGTCACAGAAACATTATATTCAATCATGAGTTGCATCTGTTAGCTCCTGATCATAGCCTGGAGGTCCCTGAGTTCCATGGGGAACAAAAAAAAAGGATCTTCTACATTCCTAGTCTGGTCTTTGTCTCCTGGGTCCCAAAACAACGCTCCATCCCCCAAAATCTCCCAAAGTTCCAGGTTAACACAGACATCAGTTTCTGTCTCTTGTCACTCAATTCCTTTCTTACTAGTTCAAACTCAGCCAGGCCAATGTCTTTATTTGTGTAATTTCTTTAGCTTTTATTCCTTGCCTTTGGAAAACTCTCACCCCCTAAGCCTACCCCCCCCCAAAAAAAAGAGATCAGTTCAGCTTCTAGTCTCTAAATGAAAATATAAGGTAAGATTATGGAAGATAAGCAACATGGGGGCATATTTATACTATTGACAAAGGGAGAAACTGCTTATTTAGTATCGGATGTCCTAAATGGTTGCTTTTTTCTTTCTCTCTTGTTAATCCCTTAAGAGGAAAAAAACCCTTTTAAGATAACTTCAAATGCACTAATACTGTAATTTCACAAAGACTTTCTTTCATGCACTATAGAAATTAGGCCATTAAATTTGCATGTCTAAAGGAATGTTTTAGTAATTGCTTTGCTTAAGTACATTTAGTATATCAGCCTGTGAAACCACAGGAAAAAGGAGGGCAGAGTAAATGATCCAGGTTGATTTCCATGTGTACACAGAGAGGAAGTCACAAGTTTCTATTAACAGCATCATTTATGTGCCAATTTGACTTTGCAAAAGAAATACACTTTAACCCTTCTTTAAGGGGCAGTCTGCTTGGCACTAGGACTGTCTAATCAGAGCACAGAGACCCCAATGGAGTTGTTAGGAAAAGTAATGAAGGAGTTGAAGGAGTTTACATGGCTTCAGCTGCATATGTAGGAGAGGTTGGCCTTATCTGGCATCAATTTGAGGAGAGACCCTAAGTCCTGTGAAGGCTCGATGATCTAGTATAGGGGAATGCCAGGGCCATGAGGTGGGAGTGGGTAGGTAAGTGTGTGGGGGAGCACCCTCATAGAAGCAGGAGGAGGGTGATGGTATGGGGGTTGCAGAGAGGAACCCAGGAAAGGGGATAACATTTGAAATGTAAATAATTAAAATATCCAACAAAACAAAAAAGAAGTAAAAACACTTTCAAGAGTCTGCCTTAGAAAATTAAAGAAAATATCCAAAATTTCTATTGCAAAGGAGATATCTCATTAGTTTCAAGTTTAATTTATTTTCTGAGTTTCCATTTGGTGATTTATAAGGCTAGATATAAATCTTGCCCTATATGGTCATAGCCTTTGGTGCCCTCATGTCTGAAACAGCAGGATGCCAGGCCTCTTTCTGTTTCCATCTTGATTCCATGAGTAAACAGCAGCAGTATGCCTCATTTGTATTCAATCAAAGGCTTGAGTTGTACAAACCACAAATTCTCTGTTTAATTCTCTGTTAAAATGGATAACTGGAAAAGGCATCTATTGAGCAAATAATGGTAATCAGAAAGATGGCTCAGCTGGTAAAGGCACCTGCAGGTAAATCTGACAACTGGAGTTCAATCCATGGTACCTTAAGGATGGAAGTAGAAAACGTACACTCATAAGCTGGGAGTGAATACACATACACATACACACACACACACACACACACACACACACAAACCATGAATGCATGCATTCACTCACACATACTCATGCATATACACATGTACACGTCAACATATACACACATATCACACATATGAACATATGCACTCACATACACACATTTACAAATGCACACATACATACTAGATTTTTTCTCTCTCTTTCTCTCTCTGTCTCTCTCTCTCTCACACACACACATACACACACACACACACACACACACACACACACGGACACACATTTTAAACTAGGTTTTTGGTATATAATTTGTCAGCTTTCTGTCAACATAGCAAGTTTCTGAACTAATGAGCTTATAGAAAAAAAGAATGACTTGGGTCTTGGGGTTGGGAATTGCAGTCCATCGGACATATGGCAGAGCCATGGTGCAGAGCAAAGCCCCTCACTGCCTAACTGGAAAGTGGAAGAAAAACAATGCAGAGGCCAGATCCCAGGATCACTTTCTGCAGCATACTCTCAATGACATAAATCCCTCCCACCAAGCCCCACCTCTTAAAAGTACCATTGCTTCTCAATGGCACTGTGCAAGAAAGCAAGCTTTGCCAGAGAGATCTTTACCTGACAGGATCCAAAATAAATGTTACATGCCACTAATATATATAATCTGAAACCACCGAGAGCATCTGGGACATATCCTGAGATATACTGTAATTTCTGTTACTTTTTCACGGAAGGAAAAACAAGCTCCTATTTTAGTTTCTATTCTCAAGCAGTTACATTGAGCAAAACATTCGTTATATGAACCAAGAACTTCAGTGTCTTTGATTCAAAATGTACATTGTGACGATGAGCTCTACAAAGCACAGCCTCTGCTTTCCACCTGGTTCATCAAGGAACTCTGCAGCCAACTTTCCAGAAGAAAGCTTCCCAAGAACAATCAGTACCAGGAGATTCAGCATGAACACACATGGGAGACACAGCATGAATTTATGCTTAAAAGAGCATCAGTCTAAAGTCATGGCTGCCCCTCCCTCATAGACTTTTCTCTGGGCCAAATGAAGAAACAGGATTGAAAAGTTTTTATTTAGCTAATCTCAAAATGATACTTATTTTAGCCAATGCGTTATGGTGTCTAAATAGGTTTTATTTATAAAGCACATAAAACATTTAGTTTCTGCTTTGTTGCAAGGTATTATTTGAAATAGCTTGTACATATTGAATCATTTAATCTTCAAAATGAGCCAGTGAGGAAAGCAATAATCATTCACACTTTGTAAATAAGGAAACTGGGGTGTAGATTGAGTAAATAGCTTGGCCAAACTTTGGCAGTTTACCTGATGGTTGCCCAGTGATTGAGTTGATGTGGGGAAGAACTGATACAAAGGCTAAGGCCTAAAACTAAGTTTGAAAAATCTCACAGGCCAATCCTGTAAATCTTACCAGTAGAGGATCAAGGATCAATTGCAATCTCAGAGTAGGCCAGTCCTTCCTGTTTTGATCTGTATCCCACAGTTCCTTAAGCATTTATCTCCAAAGCATATTCTTCTTCCTGGAAGCATGCTACTCCATGTCTCAGAGTGTTTTCAGGAAGCAATAATGTAACCCAGGACCAATGCCTTTTAAATTATTCAAATAACATGGTGTGGATTTGACCTCACCTCACACAATAAAATAAATTAAATAATAATAAAAAAAGAAACAATAGCAAGATTCAGAGTACTTAAAGGTCAAAGATAAATGTTGGTGAGATCATTAAGTTTCTCAGTGCCAAAAAGGAATATACAAAAGTACCTCTAAGTCATAATCGAATGTCACCATCAAAACCAGGAAGAAAAATGAGGTCACTAGACCTGGCTGCTCAAAATGAGGGCATAGTCAGAGCGATGTCACTCAAGTAGACAGCTGACCTCATATGGTGGTATTTTCATGGGTTTATAGCTATCATGTGTTTCAGGCATGAGTCATGCACTAATAGTCCTGCAGCAAATTAGAAATATTGCAACCTGCAGACAAGTTCAAGAATATAGCAATATAATAGTTCAAAGAAACAGAAGAAAGCAACCTAGCCCATTGCTGAGCTCAAGGTGATATTGTCTTCATTGTTTCCAGTGTGGGTCTTGTTCTCATCCCTGCTTCCTATGGATTGCTTTACCTTTATCTAACATTAATAGAAACTAAACATTCCCTGAATATTCCAATTATTCAGTGACAAAGGTAAAGCATGAAGACATGAAAACCAATTTCTATGAGTCAACTATGAGTCTTTTCATAGTTTCAGATTAGTTAGTCTCCATGATATATATATATATATATATATATATATATATATATATATATATATTCCTCCTCCTCTGGAAAATGGTTGAAACTCACAAATGTGACATCTATTTCAGATCCTTTTCCCCACCAAGATTTGGAGACCATTGTAAAAGAGAGGGAAGAAAGATAACATCTAGAGCTCAAGAAGAACGGGCTCTTCTGGATTGAGAGGACATCAGGTTTGTGAACTTACCACAGTTCACGTTTGCCTGCACAAGACTTGCACAGGACATATCCAGTCAACCTTCCAGATAAAAACAATGATGGAGGAGATCACTAGCCCCCATCTCCAAATGAGGAGTAATGGGCAGTTGATGACTTCTTAGGGCAGGTAAAGTCAGCTTTACTTAGTCATGAGAACTTTGCTTGGTTGGCCATGATGTAGTGGATGGCAACACATGTGAGTATATAAACAGGAAAAATTGGATATGTTACAAGAAAAGAGAAAAAAGCAGAAGGCACAAATTTAGGAGAGGTCAGGAGGTACTATCTAGAAAAAAAATAAGAGGAAAATTGGGTGTAAATATGATCAAAATACCCTATAAGTATGTATGAAATAGACAAAATTCAGGCTGGAGAGATGGTTCAGTCATAAAGTGCACTTGCTGCTCTTTTATTGGATATTTTATTTATTTACATTTCAAATGTTATCCCCTTTCCCGGTTTCCCCTCCAGAACCCCCCTATGTCATTGCCCTTCCCCCTGCTTCTATGAGGGTGATCCTCTACCCACCTACCCACTCCTACCTCACCACCCTGGCATTCCATTACACTGGGGCATCGAGCCTTCACAGGACCAAGGGCCTCTCCTCCCATTGATGCCAGATAAGGCCATCTTCTGCTACATGTGCAGCTAGAGCCATGAGTCCCCCCATGTATACTCTTTTATTGGCGTGTGGTTTAGTCCCTGGGAACTCTGGGGATCTGATTGGTGGATATTGTTGTTCTTTGGTTCTTCGCATGCAGATCAGAATTCTCTGTTACTTAAGTTCCAGGGGACTCTCTCTCTCTCTCTGGCTTCCACAGAAACTCCATGCTGGTGATATATATATGTGCTTGCAATCACATAAACATTCATACACATAAATTTAACAAAAACAATCTCTCCTCTTTGTTGGGCATTTCAACTAATGTCATCCCTGTTGTGTCCTGGGATGTTATTGTTGATGCCAACAATCACTTGCTGACAGAAGCCTGGTATAACTCTCCCCTGAGAGGCTCTGCCAGAGCCTGACAAATTCAGATGTGGACGCACACATCAAACTAAGCATGGTTACTCCCAAAAAGAATTAGGGGAAGGAGTGAAAGAACTGAAGAGGTTTGAAATCCCATAGGAAGAACAACAATATCAACCAAGCAGACGCCCCAGAGCTCCAAGGGACTAAACTATCAACTAAAGAGTTCACATGGAGAGGCCCATGACTCCAGCTGCACATGTAGCAGAGGGTTACCTTATCTAGCATCAATGGGAGTGAAGCCCCTTGGTCCTGTGGAGGCTAGGTGACCCAGCATAAGGGAATGCTAGGGCGCTGAGGTGGGAGGGGTAGGTGGGTGGGAGAGCATCCTCATAGAATTAGGGGCCATGAGGGATTATAGAGGTGTTTAACTTGGAAGGGAGATAACATTTGGAATGTAAATAAATAAAATAACCAATAAAATTTTTTAAATGATAAAAAGAGTCCTAAACAATCATTTTAATTTATGTCTCAAGAAAGTAAAGAAAAAAAAAAAAACATTGCAGGATAAGGAGCAAAGGTTTGGGACAGTAGGAATTGCCAGGTCAGACAGATGAGAATGGGGATGGTGAAGTGTAAGGGAATAGGGATGACATTTGCAAATTGTGATCCATTTGAATGTTGGTTTTAATCAGCAGGGTAATTATGCAAAAACCGAACCTCTGGGATTATAGTGTAGGATATTCTAGAACAAGCCCAAGGTAATCTGAAACATGAAAGGGCTAGATCCTCAGAGACACAGCTCAGACTGTAGAAAAAGAAATCAAAATTTTGGGTTTTTTTACTTGGGTTTTCCTGGGCCATGTCCTGGACTCCTGGGAGGCTTTGTATGCAAGCATTCAGATTACTTTTGCCTGGAAGACCACAGACACAAGGACTAAAGGTGAACCAGAAGTGACAGAGGAACAGGATGTAATGCTTTCACTGAAATAAAAAACAAACAAAAACAATAGTGCTTAGTATACTTTAAGGTGCAATGTGATATTTAAGATATAAATGCAAAAAATGGAAACTATAGAAAAATTATTATGAATTTTAAAACATTGGCCTCTTGAGAACTCAGAAGCATAAATAAGGAAAAGTTAACTTCTTAAAAGTTCTAACCATAGCTTATCAGGATTGCAATGCAGGAATCTGGGGGCAATCCAAGCACTGAGACAATAACAAGCATGTAGTGGAGAAATATTATGAATGAAAAGAATATCCTGAGGTCAGGAAGATGCCCCCAATTATATGATAAAGTGCTTTGCATACCTGTGAAGATCTGAATTCAAATCCCAGCTCTCATGTGAAAGCCAGGAAGAATGCTTAGAATCCAAGAACCTGGGATGGGAGACAGATGCAAGAGGCTCTCTGGGGGACACTGATGAGCTCTTATTGAATTGTTGAGCTCTAGGTTCTGTGAGAGACACTGTCTCAAAAAAAACAAGGTGAAAAGTTATTGAAAAAGACATCTTAGTGTCAACCTGGGGCCTACACACACATGAATGAGTATGTTCATGCACCCACATCTGTACCCCACTCCACCCTGTCAACATGTACATGTATACAGATGCATACACACACAGTCCTTTATGCACATTTTCAAATGATACCCTTGCAAAAGACATTGCCCTTTGGACATCTATTACAATATTCATATATATTTTGATAAGGTTACTGTACTGGCTGGTTTTGTGTCAACTTGACACAGGCTGGAGTTATCATAGGAAAAGGAGCTTCAATTGGGGAAGTGCCTCCATGAGATCCAGCTGTGGGGCATTTTCTCAATTAGTGATCAAGTGGGGGAGGGCCCCTTGTAGGTGGTACTATCTCTGGGCTGGTATACTTGGGTTCTATAAGAGAGCAGGCTGAGCAAGCCAGGGGAAGCAAGTCAGTAAGGAACATCCCTCCATGGCCTCTGCATCAGCTCCTGCTTCCTGACCTGCTTGAGTTCCAGTCCTGACTTCCTTTGGTAATGAACAGCTGTGTGGAAGTGTAAGCTCAATTAACCCTTTCCTCCCCAACTTGCTTCTTGGTCATGATGTTTGTGCAGGAATAGAAACCCTGACTAAGACAGTTACAGTATAACAAAAAAGAATATTTATAGTATATGCCTGGCAGCCACACTGTCCAAAAGAGCAAGGAGGTAATTTTCAGGCCTTTATTCTTTCTCCTCTCCTCCATATTGTATCCTCTAGTCATACCTGGGGTTCTCTCTCCTTCCCCTCTGCTCCCTGTTCAGATTATCTCCTATAGCCTCTCTCACCACTTTATCTTTGTCTGAGTCACTGATTTCACACAGACATACCCTGGGAACATCACACACACACACACACACACACACACACACACACACCAGTCAGGGAAAGAGACAGTCAATCTTCAGATCTTAATTCTCTTTCTGCTCCTCCAGAACTGATCCATCTCCTAGTCTTGTTCGTAGCTCTGTAGCAGTCTACCATCTGTGGCCTCCCCACCATCTCTGTCCCAATTCAGAGGTCCTGGGGTAGAAATGAGTAACTCTTATATAGATCTTGGTGGCATACCCTGATCTCTTCCTGTAGAACTCCTCAGTGCCTCACTTTCTAGCTCATTTCCATCCCTTAAGTATCAGTATCTAATACCAAGAAAGACATTCATTAGAAACCCACAGAGGCCACCCCAGCAGGAACTCAGAAGCATTTCAGAACACAAAACCACCACAATTTTCTAAGAACCAGAAAAAGCAACATCAACTAAGGAACCATACACTTACCCAACAAAACAAGACCAGTGGTCACCACCAAACTGACATGCCTAAATATCAGCATAAAAATACAAACAAAGCCAGCCAGGAAAATATGTCTCCACTAAAGCCAAGGACTACTATAGTAGACCCTAAGAAATGCAATAGAGCTAAAACAGAAAAAAAGGACTTTAAAATAGGTTTATCAATGTGTTAGAGGTCCTAAAGAAGAAACAAATAATTTCTTCAGAAATACATGAAAACCAAAATTGGGGGAAGAAAATAGTTCAAGATTTGAATGTGGAAGTGAAATCAATAAAGGAAACTGAGAGAAAGCTGGAAATGAAAATTTTAGCAAGTTGAACAGGAAACTCAGAGGCAAAATTCACCAACAAAATACAAGAGGTAAAAAGGGGAATCTCGGGCATTAAAGACAATACAGAGAAATATATATTATGGTCAAAAAACAAATAAGGAAACCAACAAATCTAAAAAATTCACGCACAATCAAAGAAACTGCTATGAAAAGACCAAATCTATTAATAATTAGAATAGAGGAAGAGGAAAAAAACAGGTCAAAGAAACAGAAAATAATTCCAATAAATCATAGAAGGAAATTTCCCCAATCTAAGGAAGAAAGCACCTATCAATGTATAAAAACAAAGAAACAAAAAAAAAAAAAAAACCCATATAGAACACCAAAGAAACAGGAACAGAAAATAAAGTCCCCATGTCAAATAATAATTAAAGCAACAAACATGCAGAACAAAGAAAGTTTATTATAAGTGGTAAGGGGAGAAGAACAATTGACATATAAAATTATCCCTATCATTAAGAACAAAACAAACAAACAAATAAGCAAACAAACAAACAAATGAAACTACATTTCCAGTGGAGACTAAAAGCCAGAAGAACCTGGGTAGATGTTTTACAAACTCTAAGAGACCACAGATGCCAGCCCAGATTATTATACCCATAAAAACTTTGAATCACAATGAATCCATGGTAAAATCAAATTTAATGAGAATCTATCCACAAATACAGCACTATAGAAGGTTCAAGAAGGAAAGCTTAACATGAAGAGGTTAACTACAAGCCTGAAAACATGGAATAAATATTGATACATCAGAAAACCAAAAGAAAGGAGAAGGAAAGACCAACACTGAAATAATGGAAATCAATAAACACTGTTCATTAATAAGCCATAATGTCAATAACTTCAATTCCTGAAAGCAAAACAAAACAACAGAATAACAGAATGGGTTTGGCTAGAGTATTCCTCCTTCTGCTGCATCCAAGAAACACACATTAAAATAAAGGATAAACATCACTTCAGGGTAAAAGAATGGAAAAGACATTTCAAGCAAATGAACATAAGAAGGAAGCTGGTGTAGCTCTTTTTTCATATCTGTCAAAATATACTTTAAACCAAAATGAATCAGAAGGGACAGAGGAGGACACAACATACTCATCAAAGAAAAAAGTTCTCCAAGAGAGTATTACAGTTTTTAATATCTATGTACCAAACACAAGGACACAAAATTTCATAAAAGAAATACTACCATAGCTGGAACCACATTTTGACTCCCACATGCTGATATTGGGTAACTTCAATAACACACTCTTCTTCTTCTTCTTTTTTTTTTTTTGAAACAGCATCTTTTATTATCTTTGATCCACGTGCTTTATGTGATGAGCTTATTTCTTTTTTATTAAATTAATTTATTTTTACACTCCATATTTAATTTCCCCCTGACTATTCACCCTCCGACTGTTCCACAAACCATACCTCCTCCCCACCCCATCTCCCACGTGGATGCCCTCACTTCCCCACCTCACCTGACCTTTAAACTCCCTGGGGCCTCCAGGCTCTTGAGGGTTAGGTGCATCATTTCTGAATGAACACAGACCCAGCAGTCCTCTGCTGTATGTTTGTTGGAGGTCTCATATCAGCTGGTATAAACTGCCTGGTTGGTGGTCCAGGGTTTGAGAGATCTCAGAGGGTCAGATTAATTGAGACTGCTGGTCCTCCTACAGGGTCACCCTCATTCTCATCTTCTTTTAGCCTTTCCCTAATTCAACCACATGGGTCAGCAGCTTCTGTCCATTGATTGGGTAAAATATCTGCATTTGACTCTTTTAGCTGCTTGTTGAGTCTTCCAGAGTGCAGTCATGCTAGGCCGCTTTTTGTGAGCACTCCATAGCCTTAGTAATAGTGTCAGGTCTTCAGACCTCCCCTTGAGCTAAATCCCGCTTTGGGCTTGTCACTGGACCTTCTTTTCCTTAGACTCCTCTCCATTTCCATCCCTGTAGTTATTTCAGACAGGAACAATTATGGGTCAGAGTTTGACTATGGGATGACCCCCCTCCCCTTTCACTTGATGCCATGTCTTCCTGCTGGAGGTGGGCTCTATAAGTTCCCTCTCCCTACTGTCTGTAATTTCATCTAAGGTCCCTCCCTTTGAGTCCTGAAGGTCTTTCACTTCCCAGGTCTCTGGTGCATTCTGGAGGGTTCCCTCAACTTCCTGTCAATATACATGTTATCCAGAAACAATTAACCCTCTGATGCTGGAGCTAAATGAAACCATAAACCATATGAACCTAATAAGTATTTATAGGACATTTCTCCCAAGCACTAAGGAATACATGTTCTTTTTAGCACCTTATGGAACTTTCCTCCAAACTGAAAAGATAGTTGAATACAATATGACTTTCAATAGATTTAAGGAAAGTGAACACCCTTCATTCTAACTTGCACATATTAAAGCTGGATATCAACAACCAACACTATAAGAAGCTTAAAAACTCACAGAAACTGAAACTGAATTTAAAAAGTGGGTCAAGAAAGAAATTTAAAACTTTCTAAAATTGAATGAAAATGAAGGCACAACATACCTAAGTTTATGTGACAAAATGAAGAGTGTTCTAAGAGGTAAGTTCATAAAACTAATTATGTATAGATAGATAATAGATAGATAGAAATAGATAGTAGATAGAGATGGATGGATAGATATACAGAGATTAGATATATTTAGATAGGTCTACATATAGATGATATTGGTATAATCATAGACATAGTCATAGACATAGACATAGACATAGACACGGAGATAGAGATACATAGAGATAGATACAGATATATGGAAAAATCTCATACTAGTAAGTTAACAGTACCTTGATAGATATGAAACAAAAAGAAGTTGTTGACAAAAAAAACCCATCAAACTCAAAGCTCAAATCAATAAATTAGAAACAAACAAAAACTGTAAGACCTGAAAGAAAAATGAGGGTGCCCCCAGCACCCCACGCCTCAGAAGGCGACACCCCAGATCACTCGCAAGAAACGGTCTTGATGCAACAGCAAGAGGATTTTTATTCCAGAGGTTCTGGGGTTCACAGCCATACACCACGCAGGGGTAGGGGACCCTGAGCCACAAGTGCAGAATCGGGACAGCTTTCATAGGTTTACAACAAAACCTGCATATCACAAACCTATCATTCCTTAGCATAGAGAGCATGTGCAGTGTGAGCCAATTGATTTATACCACTCCATAGCTTCTAAGCCAATCAGTTTAAATTATCCAAGCCCACACTCTGAGAACCAATGAGTTTTCTACAGAAGCCAGATAGCAACTAGTTAGCTCATTTCCGCTTATGGGGCCAGGGCCACATATGCATTTCCTGTTATGGGGCCAGGGTCACACACAGGGTCACTTACACATTTCCTGTTACACATTTCCTGTCACACATTTCCTGTTACACATTTCCTGTTATACATTTCCTGTTATGCATTTCCTGTTACTGGGCCAGGATTACCTAGTAGGTGCTTGGGTACCTAAGCACCTGCCAGGCGCGAGCCTCACCTGCGCAGTGACCCCACCAGCCCAGCTGTGCTCACCCTCGCCCCAGCTGCTCCGTGGAGGCAAGACAGTAAAGGATACCGGGGACCTTCCCAGGCCTGTGGCTCCCAGCTGGACACTGCAGGCAGGCAGGTATGATGTGTGCACTCCTGGGATAACAAAGAGTGGGCTAAACTTCTGCTTTTGGGGGGTCATTTAAGAGTTAGGTATGGGGGATTCTTAGCCTGTAATCCTCATTCTTTCAAAACCAGTACTAAGAATCAATGAAACAGAGTGATTTCTTTAAGAAAATCAAGATGATTGATAAGCCCTTAGCCAAATTAACTCAATGACAGAGGGAGAAGATCCAACTTGAGGAAATTAGAAACAAAAAGGCATAACAACAGACACAAAGGAAATCTAGAGAATCATAAAGACATACTTTAAAAAGCCTATACTCTGCAAAACTGGAAAATTTAAAGGGAATTATACAGAGCCATATTGGGGTGTCATGCCACTTGGTAGGAACTAGACATTGATCAAGGTAAACTTCTGGAATCTCCCAGCCTTCGTTGAGCAGGGATTCCTGTGCTATTCAGGATCCTGCTTCACCTAGGGTGGAGCGCTCAGAGTGAAGGTGAGGTTCATTGTTCCTCCAGGTCTACAAATTCCTGAATTAAGCAGGTGGCCTCAACAGTGGAGCCAATGAACCCCCAGACCACTTCCCCAGAACTCACCCCAGAGTCTTGGGGGAGGGGCTCACCCAAACTCTTAAATTGTCAGACTTCCATTAAACTTGGGGCCTCATTCAGCAATTGGGTTGTCCTGGCCTCCATTCTTTTTGCTGCCCCTCATCTATCCCCAGCTTCTCTTCCAGGGACCCAGTTCGCAGTAGCTGCAGGCAGCAACAGGGAATGGATAATTGACTGGATATATACCACCAGTCAAACATAAATGAGGATGAGATAAGCAATTTAAACACACTGCAGCCCCAATGAAATGGAAACAGTAATTAAAACTCTCCCAACCAAAAACTAAAGCCCAGGGCAAAATGGTTTTAGTGCAGAATTCTACCAGACTTTCAAACAAGGGTTAACCCCAATATAACTCAAATTATATAAAAAGAAAAAGAAAGAAATGGAAACAGAAGGAACATTGTCCAGTTCTTTTTATAAGGCTACCATGAACCACAAACTACATTAAGACCCAGCAAAGAAAGAAAATTACAGATTCTTTCTCTCATGAAATGCTTACAAAAATTTCTCCATAAAGTCCTTGCAAACAGAATCCAAGAACATATCAAGAAGCTCATCTACTACTATTAAGTAAGTTTCATTCTACCGATGCAGGGATAGTTCAACATGCATGAATTGTCAAAGTAGCCCTTCATATAAACAGACTGGAAGGAATGAAAACCTGTGATCATCTCATCAGATGCAGAAAGTGACTTTGACAGTCTAATACAGATCAGAATAAAGATCCTGAAAAGTATGAATACAAAGGACTCCACTAAAATCAAGATCAAGACAAGGATGTCCATTTTCTCCATATCTATTCAATATAGTACTTAGCAAAATAAAATTTAGCTTATCTTTTAAAAAATTTTAGTGTGTATAGGTGTGAGTATGTGTGCATCTTTCTGTCTCTCTCTGCCTTTCTCTCTCTGTCTCTCTCTGTCTCTGTCTCTCTCTGTCTCTGTCTCTCTCTGTCTCTCTCTCTCTCTGTGTCTCTGTGTGTGTGTGTTTGTGTATGTGTGCGTATACTATGTACACTGTTTACACTGTGTGCATGCAGAGGCTGAAGAAGGTATGATACACTGTAACTGGACTTACAGGCAGTTGTGAATTCTGGAAACTGAATCCATTTCTCTTAAAGTCCAGCAAGTGCTCTTAACCATTATGCCATCTCTCTAGCACCCAAGTATGCTCTCTTGCTGCCTTGTGCTAGCTACACAAGTCTCTACACAATCTAGGATTGGACTTCCTGGCTCTGTTGTTATAAATTACAACCTCTACTTACAGTTTTCACAGTATCAATTCAACAGTTCAAGTAATGCCTTGTCACATGTTAATAATCCCTCCTTTTTGTTTTGCTTCACTAAAACACAAATCTCAGATAACTAGGTATGTAATAAAAATATCTTTTTTTTCTATCCTGTGGGATAATGGAAAATTATCAGAATTCCATATCTGATATTCTTATTATTTGCAAATAAAATGCTATTGGAAATAAATCATCTAGTAAAAAGATTGGGTAGAATCACAGTAATTAATCTTCATAATATAGAAAGTTACAAAATTAAGAAAAATAAATGTGCCATTTGTTCATAGTAATTTTATCACCCATAATAGTCATGATGTTTCAATATCACCATCTAGGCATTTGAAAGTGGCAGAACTGTATCTTTTTAACATGTTTAACACCATGTTACCTATTTTGATCATTAGTTTGTAAGCCACTGTGTAACAGTAACTGAAGGATTTTCAGGCATGACATTTTGAGCTATAGGCATGATGTTTTGTGGTGTTGCAACTGGCCAGATGGTGTTGCCATGGTACCCTTTCTGTTTGAGATGTAGTCAGAGAGTGCATTACATAACAATGGACTGATGTCCCAACACTCTTGGGTTGGCAGAAGCTATCTAGGATGTTTCAAAGGTTTGTTTTCTAATAAAGCTCTTTTTAGCTCCCTGAATTGTCCAAGAATAATTATACATTTAAGCAATTTTATTATTATGTGCTATTGGTTTAAATATATAAAAATAACATTAAAATAAAACATGATAAATATTCATTATAGATAAATGATACTTATGTGGATATAACAAACCTTTAAACAGCAGCTTCCAATGGCATTGTAGCAAGTAATAACAGAGTATAGATACTAGAAATAAATGCCATTCTACAGTTCTGTTAGGATTTTCATAGACTAATTAAAACTGAAACCCAAAGGGAGAGGGATGACGTATCAGGCTCTTTCTAGTCACAACTAGACAGGGCACAGATATAGATGGGTGATCACAGATGCATGAACTTTGTGTATTTTTCGAAGGGTCATCATCATTAATAATACCTACCACGTGCTAGGCCAAGAGCGTTCAACAGTTAATGAAATAAACACACTACCTCCCTCAAACTTACAGCTCTTTAGTGAAGGCAAAGCAAGCTAACATTGAAAAGGTACCTGTTAAATACTAGGCATTGTGCACAGTGTTTGTATATATTGCCTTAGTAGGTAATTGGATAGCACTAACATGTTTTTCCATTTTTCTTTTTGTTTATTCTTCACTCATACAATCCATCCTGACCACATCCTCCCCTCTCTCCAGTCTTTCCAGTCCACCTTGCCTCTACCTTCCCTTTCCCACAGATTGACTGCTCTTCCATTTCCTTTCAGAAAACAGCAGCCCTCTCAGGAATGTCAACCAAACATGGCATAAAAAGATGGAAGAAGACTAGGCACAAACCCTCATATCAAGGCAACCTTGTAGGAGGAACAGGATCCTGAGAGCATCAAAAGGGTCAGAGACACCCCCACTCCTACTGATAAGAGTCCTACAAAACTCCAAGTTAAAAAAAAAACCACAGCATATATGCAGAGGTCCTATCGCAGACCCACACATGTTCCATGATTGCCCCTTTGTTCTCTCTGAGGTCCTATGAACCCTGTTTAGTTGATTCTGTTAGTGAGTGGCGTTGCCCTTGTGTCTTTGACCTCTCTGGCTTTTTACCATTCCTGAATGATGAAATGGGGCAGGAATAAAGGGAAGCAGACTGCAGCATCAAGATGAATATATAAGAGGACAACATGCAGAGGAAGACCGGAAATTCTGCTTCACCTGGCCTTCATCTGGTGACCTAAGTATTACAACAGCATTCAAAGCCCGTTAGGGGAAAGCTGTTGCCTCTTAGCCAAAAGGATGGAATGTACCTCTAAGTCTAGCCAAAAGAATGAAATGTACCTCTGAACGGTGATGTCTCATTGTCTACTTCTGTAAGAGTTAGCCCAGTGAAGCCAGATCACCAGGCCAAGGAAACACCTTGATAAAGTCAGGTTCACTTTAAGTTGTAATAAAGAAGTAGGGGGGGGGATAATTAGTGTTTGACAGATACTGTATTTTTCCATAGCAGGATTCCACTAAACTCTTCCTCCCCATCCTATGGCTGCCCGCCATCATGTGTCATTGCTCACCATTCTGTCTCAACTCAAATGGCATGTTTCTTTCTTCTGTTTTCCATTCGCCCCTAGAAAGCTGCTGAGATTGTCAATAAACCTGCCCTGTGGGGTGCTTCTACTAAACTCCAGTAAAGTTGTCCATGAGCTTCCCTTGGAGTCCAATCTTAAATTCTTTTACTGCTGAATTTAGTGATCCCAAGAGAGGAACTCAGCTGCCCTGGTGTCAAGTTTATGTATGGGAAAAGCCTGAGATACATACATGTAATCGGGATGTTTCTGTGCAAAGGTATTATGAAGGAACATATAGCCTCAGGGCCCATTAGCTCTGGAGGCTCTGTTCTCTCAGATCACTAGCCCATGCCTACTCTCAGGAGTGCCTTCCATCTCTTAACAAACTGTTAATATTTCTATTTGTATGTTTTTGCCTTTTTCTTCTCTTTATCATTTTTAGATACCAATCAAAAGCCTAAGGATGCTTTCCTGGACACTCAGATTTCTCATGGCTTCTAAATGGTTTTCTTCCCATGTTCCTCATCCTAGAGGCAGCCATGATTTCTTATCTCAATTATTTTTTATTTATTTTATTTATTCTATTTATTCACTTTACATCCTGGTTGCTGCCCCCTCTCAGCCTCCTCTCACACAGTCCTCTCCTGTACCTCCACTGCTTCTCTTCTGAGAGGGTAGAGGTCCCCCTTGGGTATTTCCAAACCTTGGCAAACCAAATCTCTAAGGAGGTAAGCATATCCTCTCCCACTGAGGCCAGACAAGGCAGCCCAGACAGGGGAGCATAGTGCACAGAGAGAGAACAGCTGTATAATAGTCCCTGCTCCCATTGTTGGCAGATCTAAAAGAAGACCAAGATGCACATCTGCTACATATCTGCAGTATACTTAGGTCCAGCCTATGTATGTTTAGCGGTGGCGATATGAAGTCTGAGAAGGCTACCTCTGGTAGCCAGGCAGAAACCCCAGTGGAGGGATAGGAACACTGACACAGGCACAAAACTTTCAACTCAAAATTTATCCTGTCTACAAGAAAAGCAAGGAAGGGGGATGGAGTAGAGGCTGATGGCATGGCCAACCAAAGACTGGCCCAACTTAAGACACATCCCACGGGCATGCACCAATCCCTGATACTATTAGTGATATTATGCTGGGCTTGCAGTCAGTGGCCTAGCATGACTGTCCTCTGAGAGGCTCCACCCAGCAGCTGAAGAAAACAGATGCAACATTGGGTGGAGATTGGGGGGACTCTTATGGAAAAGTTGGGGGAAGAATTGAGGGGTCTAAAGGGGAAAGGAACTCCATAAGCCCCCCATGACTTCTATTTCATCTACCATTCTTAAATTCTTTATTAATTAGAACAACTCAAAGGAAAATCTCAAATTTCCCTGAGAGCATAAAGTTAGTTTTACCCCATTCTTGGATACTACCAACAATATCCAAATAAAAATTCTTGGGTGTCCTTTGTGCAAAGAAATAAGCCTTTCCAAACATGAAATGAATGACTAAAGAAGGCATTGCATTGATGTTAGCAAAGTCCATTCCAATGAACAACATAGCATCACAGTCTCCAATGTCACTTTTAGTCTTTCCATACTTCTACAATAAGTGCTCTAATCACAGTTTCACTTTTTTCCCAATTACCTAAGAAAAAACAACCCACATTGTTTTGTTTTTTTCTAATTATTCATGAGCTCAAGTGATTCCATTTACAATCACTCAGAATTAATATTTTTAATTTTCTCTTCAACTATCCATAAGACCACTTTCTAATATAACCTAAAATAAGTTTGGCTTGCTGTACTTGACCTAAACAGGATGATGTTTGTCATGCCTATGGACATGATAATAAAGACATGATTATAGTCAAGTGAATGAAGAACGTCATCATCTGATATAGCCTGTGAAAAGAATATTTAACCTCTCTTGTCTACGGAAATGTCCATTATGTGTCTTAATTTCATGAATTACAGTCATGCTATACAGCAATTTATTGTTCCTGCAGATTTATAGTCTTCCATTTTTGACCAATATGTCCTTCTCTCCTCATATGACTTTTTCATTTCCTCTGCTTAAGTGGCTACTATTGTACTATTTCTATGTATTTAAAAATAAAATTCACAAATAACTGAGATCATACAGTGTTTTTCTTTCAGTGCTCATCTACTCCAGTTGTCATGATGTCTTCTAGTTTAACCTGTGCAATTATGAATGTCAGGAAGTCTCTCTTGTTAAGGGCTAAATTGCATGCCACATTTTCATGACTTATTCATCAGTGGTAATTGGATTGAGTTCACAGGGAGACTGTTAGATCATATAGTAGTCATATTTTTAAATTTTTTAGAAATTTGCCTACTCTTTAGCATCATAAGTGCTCCAGTTCATATTGCCCACAGAGTGTCATAGATCTATATATACTATATAACATATAATATATAAGAAAGATATAAGATAATAATATAGATATAATATGTAATAGGTATAATAGATATATATTGCCAACTCTTGGCTGAGTATTCTTTCTCTTGTAGGTAGATAAATAGATAGATAGATAGATAGATAGATAGATAGATAGATAGATAGGTTATACTTCCCCATGGTTTATATTTCTATTCTCTGATGGTTAGTGATATAGAATAGGATCCAATCCAAGAGAAGGAGCAAAGGAGTAAAGCAACGAGGAGACAAAAGAAAGGAAGCTATCATATCCCATTACCTACAGCACCACCAATGAGAGAAAGAAAAAGATGATGCCCCAAATCAGATGTGGGTTTGATAGTGACTTAAGAGTGAACTGTATTTGCTGCATTGTATCTGCTTGATAAATTAATATAAACAAGGATTATCCATTCATGACAAACTCAATTTATCCTAGCAGAGAAAAGTAGAAGAAATTGTGTCACTGAACATCTGTGAAGGATAACAAGAGGTCTATCCTATGGATCCTGTTTGTACACTGTTAGATACATGTGGTCTGAAAGCTTCTGGGAGGACATGCTGGCATTTCCTCTTACCATGATGTCTTCATCTGTTTGTCCCCATGTAATTCATTGGGTTTTCTTTGTGACCTTTAAATTGATGCCACCAGAAGAATAATGGCTCCTGACTATTGCCTGTGGCAAAACGGGCTTTGTGTGTCTGCCACATTGAAATGGGCCTCTCTATAAAATATGTCTTACATTGTAACTGTGGTTTTTCCTTTTAAATTACCATACATTAATTATACAAAAAAGTACTTACCTTAAAAATAAACTTTGCCTAATATTTTCCATTTGTAGTTTTTATATTATATTCTTTTTTATTTACTTATTTGGATGCATTTGTGCATGGCATGTGTGTGGGAGGTCATAGGATAATCTGTAGTAACAACTCTTCTTCCAATATGTGAATTGAAATAAAGTCAAGAGGCTTGGAGGAAAGCATGCTGACCCACTGAGCCATCCTGAAGGCCCCCACCAGTATTTTAAAACTAGTGTTTTTACTAAGGACGTGTCCCTTGAAACAGAATTTATGCATTATTTGAGTTATTTATCTTTATTCTTGTTTTCTCTCTTTTGAATTTTTTATAAAAGCCAATGTTTTCTAGCACTTAGAGGATAATATTAGGCCTTTGTATATCTTTTCTTTTTTTTTCAAAATATTTTGATTATTTATTTTATTGTTGCAATGAGCTTGATCTAATGAAATAGAATACTAAATTACTTTAGGCAATAGACGTATCATTAACTTGATATTCTGCTCATAAACTTTAAATCAGGACTCTCTATTTTAAGTGAGATATTCACTTAAATTCAAAATATTAGAAAAACATTGCACATGTTTGTTTCTAGTCTGCTGCCAGGAAACAGAACAATGAGAGAAGCACACATGGCCTTAGCATTGGCAGAATGTCAGAGCTTAACCAATGGCAAGGAAATTGCCTTCTGTCACCAAGTTTAGCTTATTCTCTGTAGAATTTTTTTTCTGACTTTTGCCAATTTTGTCTACTAATGGATTTAGGTTCATAGTCTTTTGACTACCAATTTTAAGATGAACTAAAGAGACATTTCCATAGCTCATGCTAATATGATGTGGCAGGAAATAATTCACTTTCTCAAATTTTGAACATCCTAGGTCAGCAATTGTCTCTTGGAAATTATACTCTCCCCTAGTAATAGATGAAAAAGCAAAGCACTCACGTGGCCTCCATACCTCACTATTTGTGGTCAGATCAATTTCCTTTATGAATTAGGCACTTTAACTCTTAAAACTTGTGACAGAGACACTGAAGTGAAGCTAATCAGAGATGATGGCTTCTGGCAGGGGATGGGGGAAGAAAGGACTATGCTTTCTTTAAGGAGTAGGCCACTAGGAGTTTGGCCATGGGCCAGTGAGTACATAAGCAATACAGTTTTGACAACTTCTTCTTCTTCTTCTTCTTCTTCTTCTTCTTCTTCTTCTTCTTCTTCTTCTTCTTCTTCTTCTTCTTCTTCTTTTCTTCTTCTTCTTCTTTTCTTCTTCCTCCTCCTCCTCCTCCTCCTCCTCCTCCTCCTCCTCCTCCTCCTCCTCCTCCTCCTCCTCCTCCTCCTCTTCTTCTTCTTCTTCTTCTTCTCTTCTTCTTCTTCTTTTGTTTTAGGGTAGGTCAAAAGTTTAGGGTGTGGATCTGGGAGGACTGACAAGTGAATGTGGTCAAGGTCTGGTATGTTAAATCTCTAAATAATCAATAAAAATATTACGTTAAAAGGATTAGTAACTTGATAATATATGCACATTGACTGTAAGTCACTGTAAGCCAGATAATATATGCACACTGACTGTATGTCACTGTAAGCCAGAGACAAATGCCCCAGAAGTCTCAACTGTTTTATTTTCCCCCTCCTCCACATTATTACTTCAGGGTGACAGTTGCAGCTTGTTTCTGATTGCATCTAATAATGTTGGTTTTGGTTATGTTCTTCTTGGTTTATTTATTTCCAATAACAGAAATTTTATCTGGATTTAGCTTACTATGGAAAAGCATTTACTCATCCAATCCTGTTGTGCCTCATTAACTATGCTAGAGGCAGATATTGCTTGTAGAGTTCTAATGAGGTTAGGGGTAGAAGATCTACTTATAGTACTTTTTTTTATACAAAGCATGTTCTTAAATACTCTGGGGTATATTAAGTCTCTCTATAATGAACTACATTTTACATACCAGAGTTTACAATTACAGAATGGCCTAGAAATACAAAGAGGCCAAAGGTTTTTCTTCAGATATACTGTGAGATACTGAATGGCTTGGATACAGAGACTCTGTCCTTAGCCTAACATCAAAATTATTTTTAATCAAAATTTTCCTTAGCTGTAAACCTATAAATACACTGTTATATTATAGTGCAGAAAACGTGGCTGAACATGAGTTGTTTGGTGTTTGGAGATGGCTAGGACTGTGCTGATGATCTATTCCTACCTTTCCACCCCATTGGTTATCCTTCTTGGTGAGCCTGCTTCTCATATAGACTTCAAGTTATAGTTATCTTGTACAATGGATGTGTGGATTGATGTTTCTGTAGAATTGATATTCTTAACACAGAGCATGGATTACAGAAACAAGCAGCTTTGAGTTACCCCTGTGACATAAGAAATACAGTCATTTTACCAATTCCAGAAAAATTAGAGATTTTGGAAGTGTGCAGAAGTTCTGTGGCATCCAGTGTTCCCTCAAATGGCCAGCTTAGCTAAAAACTAATTGCATAGAAAGCAGGGATCCCTTTAAGGACTGAAATCCTGTAAGCTGGCAACCACTTACCAAGACCCTGCAGCTCTGAGAGCCCTCTCTAAAGGCAGGCTGGAAATCTGGATCAGGGCTGTGTTTGTGGTGCTAACCTCATTACTACCAGGAAGAAAGAAGCTTCTCAAACAAAAGGAAGAGAATAAGATTCATATCAATTACAGAAGAAGGAGAAAATAAAATTTTAAAAGCTGTGATGCTTTTTAATAAAAAGCAAATTACTTTGGATCTTGAAATTTTACTGTTTTAAGTTTGAGAACTTAAAGACTCAGCTTGCTCTGATTTGAACCTTCAAAACAGCACAAAGTGCAACATCCTGTCTACTGAGAAATTTCAATGGCTTTGTTTTTGTTTTGTTTTGTTTTTACTCCAATAAAGACAGGAACATCTAGAGTTAACAAAAATTAAAAATGATTTTGTTGTAAAGAACACCTTCCATAGGAACTAGCAAGCAATATGTAGTGCAACCATAACTTAATTACTATGTTATAAATATTAATTTCATAACCAGAAAACTCCAGTAGTTGCCTCCATCCCTCTGGCTTCTGTTTTCAGTGAGGCTAATGTGACTCCTACTGCTATGTACCTAGCCATACTTGGTGTTGGGAAATGTGAAGTTTGTGCTACTTGAAGATAGTTTCAGAGGTTGCCCCATGTTTGAGACTGTCATCTTAAATGATCATGGCTAACACAAGTAGGGCTATTGATCATCCTCACTGATGCTATTGGACTTGCTAGAATCAGTACAGGATCTCAATGACTAAGTGACTAAACTAGTCTTTGAATCTTTGTTTTCTTCTGTCTTCTTCTGAAGAACATATTGAAAGATACTTTCTTCATCTTCCTGCTATTGGTTTGTCTATTCTATTTCTTAGATATCCAGAAACATAATCCATTAGTATTCACAGATAGAATAACTTAACTTGTATAATATAAAACCGTGCAGAGTTTTCTCTAGCACAACTAGACTACATCAAGTCCCTTTATTTCTAACAGCTAGCTTCTAAGGCATTACCCCTAGAGGACAAAGGTTATGTCCTATTCTCTGCCAAATGCTAGATGAAAAGGATTCAGCTGTAAGTGAAACTTGCTTGAACAAAGCAATAGAGAGACCACAGTTAAAGTAGGTTGTAGAGCACCTGTTATGTAACAGTTTTCTCTGAGATTGAAACATTCTATCATGTAGGGAGGAACACTCCTAAGCAAAAAGTAAACAACTCAAAATATCCTCAGGAAGTTCCTGAAACTGAGCAGATTCACTATGCCTTTTCCTCCTGGGAGTGAACAAAAAGACAAGTTGCAAAATGGATTCTCAGATGAACAGGGTTGCAAATAAAATGCTGAGATCAAACCAGCTTTCTAAAAGATGCAAAAATCAAGTGGAATGTCTGGAAGATGCTTAGGCTAATGGAATCGCTTGGAAATCTGACTACAGACTTTGCACTGTGCTCCAAGTTTCAGCTTTTATTTTCTGTTACCCATGCTGGGGAAGGGATTCTTTGATTATATGGCTGCCTCTTAGTAATTTTTGATCCTATAAGTAGCCTACACACACACACACACACACACACACAAACACACACACACACACACACACACACACACACGTCACACGTCACATATCACACACCTGTAAATAACCACAGTAAAACTCATTAGTTCACCAGTTCTTCAATCTATAGTGACCTATGTATCTGGCTTGAGTAGATAGATATATCTTACAAATCCCCAGGAAACGTCTTGTCACACACAACACCACCTTAAAATATTTCTACTCTTTTATTAGTCTTTTCTCCAATTGTTTATTCATTATAAAGAAGTGAGCCTGATATTTTAATTTTGGTTGAGTTTATTTCTATTTTTCATATCTACCACTTATATCTGTATAAATGAAGAATATTTAAGGTGGACTAATGCTAATTTTAAAAAAAGATATTTGTAAGAATTATACTAAAATCATGAAAACATGTTAAGAATTATATTTGTCCCACCAACAGTGGAGGAGTGTTCCTCTTTGTCCACAACCTCGCCAGCACTTGTTGTCTCTTGAGTTTTTAATCTTAGCCATTCTGACTGGTGTAAGGTGGAATCTCAGGGTTGTTTTGATTTGCATTTCCCTAATGACTAATGATGTTGAACATCTCTTAAGGTGTTTCTCGGCCATCCGAATTTCTTCTGGTGAAAATTCTTTGTTTAGCTCTGTACCCCATTTTTTGATAGGGTTATTTGGTTCTTTGGGGTCTAACTTCTTGAGTTCTTTGTATATATTGGATATTAGCCTTCTGTCGGATGTGGGGCTGGTGAAGATCTTTTCCCACTTTGTTGGTTGTCGTTTTGTCCTTCTGACAGTGTCCTTTGCCTTGCAGAAACTTTGTAATTTTATGAAGTCCCATTTGTCAATTCTTGATCTTAGTGCGTAAGCTATTGGTGTTCTGTTCAGGAACTTTCCCCCTGTGCCTATGTCCTCCAGGGTCTTCCCAAGTTTCTTTTCTAATAGTTTCAGTGTGTCTGGTTTTATGTGGAGGTCCTTGATCCACTTGGAGTTGATCTTAGTGCAAAGAGATAAGAGTGGGTCAATTTGCATTCTTCTGCATGTTGACCTTCAGTTGAACCAGCACCATTTGTTGAAGAGGCTATCTTTATTCCACTGGATGGTTGTGGCTCCTTTATCAAAGATCATGTTGGTGAGATTACAAAATAGTAAAACCACTCTGGAAATCAGTTTGGCGGTTCCTCAGAAAATTGGGCATGTCACTTCCAGAGGACCCTGGCATACCACTCCTGGGCATATACCCAGAGGATTCCCCTGCATACAATAAAGACACATGCTCCACTAGGTTTATAGCAGCCTTGTTTATAATAGCCAGAAATTGGAAGGAGCCCAAATATCCCTCAAAGGAGGAATGGATACAGAAAATGTGGTATATTTATACAATGGAATACTACTCAGCAATTAAAAATAATGAATTCATGCAATTTGTAGGTAAATGGTTAGACCTGGAAAATATCATCCTGAGTGAGCTAACCCAATCACAAAAGAATACACATGAAATGCAATCACTGATAAGTGGATATTAATGAGCCCAGAAGCCCTAAATACTCAAGGCACAATTAGCAAGTCAAATGATTCCCAAGAAGAAGAAAGGAGAGGACGCTGGGCCTGTAAAGATTGGACCCAGTTTTGTAGAGAAACCGTGGGGGGAGGGGGAATGATTGGGGAATAGTTGGGGAGAAGAGGAATTATGGGACGTAGGGAGGGGGGAACTGGGAAAGGGGAAAGCCTTTGGAATGTAAACATAGAATATAGAAAATAAAAATAAAAAAAGAATTATATTTGTCATCTATTATAGGAATTTCTACCATATTACCAATAAAATGTAATTTTTCGATCTTAAGTTATCATAAATGAATACTTTTATAGTTTTCTTAAATATTTAGTTCTTAAAAGTATTCAAGCTACATTGTTTTAATGGAAGCTTTCAATTGTGAAATTGAGTCATTTTCATGGTCACATAGCTGCAAGCAAAATCCTTTTAAATGATCCAGAATTAAAATGTAAATTAGCTTCTGGCTGAAACAAATTGACAGGTGAACACAGAAGGATGCTCTCCATTCTTTTCCTGCCACTGGTAAGGATCAATGAAGACAATCCCTGGTTTTCTAGGATTCTCCAAAACATTTTAAATGCAGTGGATATTTAAAGTTTTTTGCAGCTTTAGTTGACAGTGGAAACTGGGAGAATGGAGCATAACAGTGCACAAACTAAAGTGTCTAACAACAGGACACTTTATTCAGAGCATCAGATAATTTGCACCCCCAAGGATTAAGAAGGTCATATGATGAGAGAGTATTCAACACATATATAATCACAAGGACAAGCAAAACCATGATTTTGCATAGACATATAAACAAATAACAATAGCCAGTTGTAATGAATAATCTAAAATAAACTTATTCTTTTTCCATTATACCTAATGGATATAGATTTTGTGAGATGCACAAAAGCATATTCCAAGAACAATTCCACATTTTTGAAGAAACTGGGGTCACAAAACTCTTTGCTTGTTTTCTTAAAGTATTCTCGCAAGCACTCAGAATTCCCCTGGCACTACTTCTTTCTTGGACAATGTTCTAACACTAGGTCTCTAGTTTTATAGGATATTTTTTATAATTCTGAAGACTAAAGAAATCAATTTACCACTTTATTAATTTCAGGGCTATGGCAAAAGTCAGGTATCCTGATATTCAATTCAATCCTGTTTAACATAGAACCATACATGTCCAGTATGAAAAAACAGCTACTTACACACTGTTCATTTTAAGTCTTCTTACATGTATTTAAAAATAATCATCATACCTGATTTTAGAGTGTCTACTATTTATCAAGTCTATGATATATATATTCTAATTTTTGTTCTATCAAAACCTCACACGATCTTACAATTTTTATTATGTTGGCATTCCAATTGGAAAATTTTAAAAAACGGAATCAAATAAATCACTTAAAGTTATCATCCTGCAACGTTTATGACCCATGTTAAACTCAGTATATCCTCACATGGACATCCAGGCTGGAACAACACCAACCCAGGAAATTGTGTGGATATGTTAGCCATCTCAGTAGTCTTTGAAAATTTCAAATTAACCATTTCAAGGTTAATTAAAATTACCATCTGGCTTCTTTCAGGAAAAAAACATTTTCCCATATCAAGGTTTCTACTCTATATCTGATCCCCACCTAGAATTTGGCTTCTTTTAGTTTCATTTACTTGTGATGAATTATGATCTACAAATATTTGATAAAAATAATCTAGATATAATAACTGATTAAATTAGAAACTATTCAAAGAATATAATCAAATCTCATTGTTTCATTCCATCCTACCCAAGAAATAAATAATTTTCTTTTCCAGTGTACCCATATTTTATATGATACCTGCCTTTCAGTAATTTATTAGCTATCTGAGTTATATATATGTGCAATATTGTAGTTACTACAATATTATCTTTGGGGCTAATAGGTCTAATGAAAACAAGCCTACTATCTTTAGCAATGAATTCCAAACTTAGAAGTAGGTATTTTGAAAAAAATTATTATAGTGTTTTGTTATTATTGTTCTATTAATTATTAGTTTATTTTTAGTTTTATAGTTGCCTCACATAAAATCTTATTATAGGTATTTATGGGTGAATGCATAGGTGGATAATATCAATGTCCCATTTAGAGATGCTTATCCAGAAATTCCTTATTCTCAGCAGTATGACAGGTTGGTGAATCTCTAATCTGACTATTATCCACTGCCAAAAGAAGCTGCTCTACCTAAGGCTGAGATCTGTAAGTTTAGGTGCCTAATATAAGTCTTAAGAAGCAGATTAATTATAGAACCCTTTAGCAAAACATCAGTGACTCTTCCATAGGCCTGACTTCCTTGTCCATAGATTTTTGACAAGGGTTACAGAACCAGGCATGTTTTCACTTTCATTGAATGGACTTAAGATCCAATTGTAAGTGGTTGGTTGTTCCTGGAATAGTCATGCCGCTATGGCATCAGATGGTGCATGTTGTCTGATAAGTCAATAGTGTTGAATATTGACACATTTTATCTCTGAGCAGACTGTAAATGTTAGTTGGCCAGATGCTTCCAGCTCTCTCCAAGCTTGATTTCTCTGTGCCTTATGTTCAAAGAGGGCATTGCCTTCAGCAATAAGCTATGGAACACAACCAAGGGTAGCAACCACAATGTTTGTTATTTGGAAATTCTAGGCAAGTCTCTGTCAAATACACCATATATTTATTTCCAAAATAAAGCTAAATTTAGTCACTATTTTTAAGGAAAGCTTCTAATCCATGGTAATATATAAGCAAACTTTTATATTAAGTAAAATATGTAACTGTTAGATAATACTTACTGTCAATTTACCTAGATTTATATTGAAAAAATCATTTAATAGAGAATAGAATTATGAACACAATTCTACTTTTGTATCATTTTTAGTTGTATCACTCCAATTTTATTGATTATAAAAAACAGATACTTTTATTAAAGTAAAGGCTAAAATAGTGGTTTCTAGAGCCTAGAAAGTATGTGGAGGAGGAAAAGATGAACACAAAATATTTAATAATATAGGGATACTATTGGATAGGAGTTCTATGGTCTCAGACATAACAAAACAACTATAAAGGAGAACAATTAATGTATATCTCAGGATAGCTAGTAAAAATATTTTTAATATTCATAATACAAAGAAATGATAAATATATGAGATTATCAGTAGATCAATTATTTTCTGATTATTAGTAAGCTATTCATATATCAAAATATCACATTGTATGTTATAAATATATTCAGTTATCCATCAAAAATAAAAAGCAATTTTTAAAATGTCAACCATTTAATGGATCTCTTTTTATATTAATTATTTAATGTATGAATTAGCTTTTACTAAACTGGTATAATATATATGCATGCTAGTTTTATATTCATTATATACTTTATATGAGTAAAGTCCTTATACATCAATTATGTCTAGGTTCCAAAGGTAGTCCTATATTGGTATGCTAAAGAGCTTTATATCAAGTTGACACAGCTGTAGAAAATTTTGGAAGAGGGAATATCAATTAAAAAACTGTCCCCACTAAATTAACCTACAAGCAAGATTATGTGGTCCCTTTTAAAAAAAATATAGGGCAGGTATGGGAAGGCCCAGCTCACTGGAGATGATGCCTCTGCTGGGTTGGTGGTACCAAAAGAAATCAGGTTAAGAAAGTCATAAAAGCAAATCAGTAAGCAGCAAATCTCCATGGCCTCTGCTTCCATTCCTAACTCCAAGTTCCTGTATTGAGTTCTTGCCTTGATTCCCATAGTGATGGAGTGTGACCTGACATTTGTAAAGTGGAATAAACCCCCTCCTTTCCTAAGTGTATTTTTAGCAGCATAGCAAGAGAAACTATCATCCAAACTTACTTTAGATTTATTTCCCTATGTTTTCCCTCCCATCTGAGCAAAATAAGTTTCATGGCACATCCCATACATTGTGTTCTTTTCTGTGCTTGTCTTCTGTACAATTCTTCAGTAGTCAACCTCTATCCTCTTGTCACTGTTAAAATACTTCTTTTTCAAGAACCAATGGAAATACCATCTCTTTGGTCCTCAGATGAGCTCCTATCCTCTGTGCTCTACCTTACTCTTTTCATGGTGGTCTTGTGAGATTCCATTTATCTCTTATTGATTTGCTTGTCTTCTTCCATATGTATCAATCTATCATCTATCTCAAGCTTTCAGGGAGAAGAGAACATATCCTACTTACTTTATCCTCAAAACCTTGTACAGTATGAACAAAATATACTGTAAATATTTTTAGTAACTTCATCTTTTCTAGTGTGTGAAATGTAGCATATTTTTATTACCATGTTGTGGGAAATATGAGTTCTAATTCCATGATCAGATATTTAGCATCAACAGGTGCATAGCCTTTTCTGTTGGACCAATGAACTCTACACTTCATTGAATTGGAGCAGTTATATTTTTTGGTAGCCATCATTACGATTTATTTTCTCTGTTTGGCATTAAGAAGAGAGAGATCTTTTGGAGAGTCAGACATTCTTATGTGTTATCCAAAGATGCATTTGTCAAAACTAATTGTGCATACTGCAGATTTAATACCACACATACTGCCTTCTTTTAAAATCTGTTTCACTGTGGACTTTGGTTTGTGTGTGTGTGTGTGTGTGTGTGTGTGTGAGAGAGAGAGAGAGAGAGAGAGAGAGAGAGAGAGAGAGAGAGAGAGAGAGAGATTTGGTAAGTTTTGACATTTGTGCATGTCAGCAACACAACATGATTTAGTGCAAAGGAAGATTGTTTTGCAAGCACAAGACTTCCTATTCAGTCCACAATACTGGGGAAAAAGAAGATAATGAGTATGTTCATGAAAAATATTCCTTATGATTCATAATAATGCATCCTACCCTGTGTCATTCTCTAAGCAATCACTAATGCAAGTTCTATCCATATTTTTAGTTTGCTTTTCTACAGTTTGTGTTTCTTCAGTTTTATATACCTCTTTTCTTTTGAAAGTTGAGACTTTTGACTTTGACTCCTTCACTCAGTACAGAATGAAGCAATTAGGGATACAACCATGCTACTATGCATCTCAATAAGACTCTCTAAATTCCCTTCTTGCTACGCCCTACTGTGATGTCTAGGAAAGGTCATATTTACCTTTTATATTTAAGGTTGCTCAGAGGATTCTCTATTTACATTTGTGTTATTTTCCTAATAGAATCTTAACCTATAAATCAGAATTCTTTCCCTTTGCTGTCTTTTGAGATCTAAACTTCTAGATTGCCAGGAAGTGGTGGCGCACACCTTTAATCCTAGCACTTGGGAGGCAGAGGCAGGCGAATTTCTGAGTTCAAGGCCAGCCTGGGCTACAGAGTGAGTTCCAGGACAGCCAGGGATACACAGAGAAACCCCTGTCTCAAAAAACAAAAAACAAAACAAAACAAAAAAAACCTTCTATATTTAGTCTTACCTCTTGGGAAGAAATGATTTGAAAAGATAAAGCCTGAAATACGTAGAGAAAGAAAGCCGATTTTTGATTGCTCAGTTCCTAACGTGTTCTGACGTTCTGCCCTTTCTGTTCTTACTTGATTATATTACACAGTACACAGTGAGGTATTTGTCAAGCTTCCTGTCTTCTATTTGATCTCAGTACCTCTACTTTTTTCGCTGTAATATAGCCTTATTTCCCTTTTCTTCTTGTAATTCTTAAACCAGGGAGAAAAATCTGGAGTCTTCTAAATAAGTTCCCTCAAGCAGATCCTTCCCTTGTTGCTAGCCATGACTCATCCCTTCATTTCCTTCCATTAGGTCTTTATAGGAACAATAATACTACCACTCACACATGGAACAAAGAAACTGTGTGATGATTCAGGTAAAACAAGTTTTATTTAGTGATGTTCCTTCCCTTTCAATCCATTTTTGTCAAAAACTGTTTTTCCCAGATTCCATTTGAATCATTTTCCTTATCTTCTCCAGCTATAAACTTTGAGTTAATATATTTTTATGTGTGCTCTCATATCAATTATTGTTGGCCCTATCATTATATAGTATTATTCATTCAGTATACAATATATTGTATAAAACATATACAATAATATATAATATATTCAATATATTGTATAAATTATATACAATATGATAACATATATCATGATACATTCATTAAATTTGTGGTAAAGTATTCTAGGTACAAGACACTCTTCTGTGGCTCAAGTGTTTGAAAATACTTCTAAGCTATGAGATGGTCAATTAATTGCATTTCAACATCAGGATGCTCTCTCTTTTTCTTCAAAGTGGATGTGGGGCTTCCATGGTGAGCTCTCCATCATGTAGAGTCAAGGATTGGGGGTCTCTTCATGGCCAGCTTCCATTATCTCCCAAAATCATTTATCCCAAAAACTGAGAGATGATAAAGGTATATATGATGAGGATGGATTTAGTATTTTAAACTAGAGGAACAGTTCAGATTATTTTTAAAGGAATCGTGTCTTTATTTCTCCCATGCCTTGAAACTAAACAGCATTTGTACTAGACACGTTTCTGTTACTGTGATAAACCCCCATGACCAAAAGCAATTTAAGGAAGAAAGGTTTTATGGATCCAGAGAGGAAGAGCTCACAATGGTGGGGAAGGTATAGCATGGCAATAAAAGGAGGAAGCTGTCTGATTTTCATCTATACGTAAAAAAAGCAGAGAGGGATAATAGAAAGTGGCACGAGGCTATCCATCCTCGAACTGGCCACCAAGGCCATGCTTTCCTGAGCAAGGCTCCACCTCTTGTAGTCTCCATAGCATCCCCAAACAGAGCCACCAACTGGACATCAAGTGTGCAAATATAGGAACAAGTAGGATACACTTTTTTATTCAAGCCATAAAAGTATCCAATCTTATTGTACCGTTACTTAATAAAAAATTATTGACATGCCAATTTACAAACTTACTTCTGCATGTTACCTCCAAGCATTTATTCAACCTCAAAAAAATAATTCATGACTACCCAAGTTAATGATGACATGATTAGATTGACGATGTAGTTATCCTGCAGGAGAACCTTACACCATTTTGGAGGATTCCATCTGGCCAATGAGTTGGACTACCATTTCACTAAGACTGATTAATTATGCATACCTCCTGTCTTCTAACTAAACCTACATCATATCCCAGTGTCCTAAAGATGGGCTTTGGATCATGGAACTCTTATTTCTGTTCAAAATGTTACCAAATGAATAAAATTCTTTTCTTGGGGGGAAAAAAGTAAAAATTAACATTTTATATTTACAGTAATTAAAACATAACTCCGTAGCTTAGAATGATTAATCTGACTCAAACTTACACGCCTAAAAAAAGTACACTGCTTGAACAAGTCACTTCCCCTTCGAGATTACAATTTTTCATCTGAGAAAAGAAGGGGTTTGAAGCAGATGATGGTTGAAGTTTCTTTTATCTCCAAGACTCCATGAATCTGTGACTTTATAAAATGTGCCTTGCAGGATTTCTGAAAAAAAAATAATGATTTTGAAATAATTTAAGACCTAAGGATGAAAGGTTTTATGCTCATGCCAAAAACTATTTTTACTAAATGAAGCATGCCAGGGAAATCTGTTTTGCCCAGGGACAGCTGCTGTCAGTGGCATTCCCCAGCATAGCCCGTGTCCAACACAGTTCCAGAAACAGAAAGAGGAACAAGAATACCACCAGGAGGCCAGAAGCCACAGTGACGGAAGGTAGCAGCTCACATGTGCACACACACAAACTTGCCCTAGTGTCTAATTAATACCCTTTCTCATGCCAGGATAACGGAGACCCTTATAGCTGCATGCAGTTATGAACTCCCTGTATAGCTTCCTGCCTCAGCAGAGAAAACCTTTTTAGTGCTCCAATTTCAGGTACTTATTTAAATAAAGTGATTGCCTAGCCACTAATTTTTATTTTAAGACTACTTATATATTATTAATCCAATTTTTCTAATTTCGCCTCTGTTAATAGACAATCAAAAAATCACAGTCGATGCATAATTAGCTCGTGACTAAATAGCAGGTCTGTGATTCATAGCCAGTGGTTTTTTTTTTTAATTTTTATTTTCTATATTCTATGTTTACATTCCAAAGGCTTTCCCCTTTCCCAGTTCCCACCCACCATAGTTCCCATAGTTCCTCTCCCCCCCAACTATTCCCCAATCATTCCCCCTCCCCCCTCAGTTTCTTTACTAAACTGGATGCAATCTTTACAGGCCAAGGGTCCTCTCCTTTCTTCTTCTTGGGAATCATTTGACTTGCTATTTGTGTCTTGAGTATTTAGGGCTTCTGGGCTCATTAATATCCACTTATCAGTGATTGCATTTCATGTGCATTCTTTTGTGATTGGGTTAATTCACTCAGGATGATATTTTCCAGGTCTAACCATTTACCTACAAATTGCATGAATTCATTATTTTTAATTGCTGAGTAGTATTCCATTGTATAAATATACCACATTTTCTGTATCCATTCCTCCTTTGAGATATATTTGGGTTCCTTCCAATTTCTGGCATAGCCAGTGGTTTTTCAGCCACAGTTTATTGTTTTAATTTTATTTTTACATTATTACCTCTCATTATTTGCTGAATATTCTGAATCATGTAGCTGTTTATTTGACACAATACCTCAATGTTTTCATTCTAAATGTTAAATGAAGGTTATAACCTAATATATATGTATCAAGATATTATCTCACATTACTGCAAGAGCAGGTATAAATTGTACCTAACCATGATTTTAAAAGACTTTTACTTTTTACGTGTTTGTGCAGTGTGTGTGTGTGTGTGTGTGTGTGTGTGTGTGTATGCGCACATGCGTGCATGAGAGTGCTGTACACAAGGAGGCCAGAAGAGAACACTATATCACCTATAGCTGAAGTTATAGGTGGTTGTAAGCAGGCAGATATGAGTGTTGGGAACAGACTTCAAGTCCTCTGGAAGAATAGTACACATTCTTAACTATTGCCTTGTCTCTCAAGCTCCCTCTTCTACACTATGTATTGATAATAAGAGAACTATGGTGAGTTAAGTTAAACTTAACTGCAGGCATTGTTAAGTTTAAGTTTTGAGTATCATGATTGTACTCTATAATCTTGGGCCTAAAATTAATTTGTTTTATATATATATGTTTGGATATAAACAAATTTGGATGTATATATTTATATATATATATATAAATATATACATATATATATGTTTGAAATATAAGTTATTTATATATAAGTTTGAAACACATTCATAAAATATACAAAAATGTTTGGATTTATTAACATGGTTCTTCAAACCTAACCTAAATGATGATGATAATTTTGCCTGATTTCATCTTGGCATTACAGAGCATCCTCCCAGAAGGAAATGAGCAGTTTGTTCTCCTAATATAAACACTGTCTCAAACCCCCATTTCAGAATTTAAGAAAAATAGAAAAAATGGTTATGTTAGAAATTGATTAGTGTGTGCATGGAAACTTTTGAATAAATTAAAATTGTGAAAATGGCCATATTTACATGTAATGAGACGAGCACTTCGTCACGGAAAGGACGACTGAACATGCTTTTACGACTTTACTTCTGGTACAAGAGAACCCACCAAACTCAACGCTTAAGCAAGAAACACATGAGGAGTACAAATAACTTCTTTTAATAATTTTATGGGTTTGATCCAACCCTTGTACCTGTGCTCATTCTATATTAATGTTATTGTTCATATTTTTTAGTGATTGTTCCCCATGTACTGTGGTAACAAGAAATTCGATGTCCATTAGCAACCTTATTTTATCTTGGAGTAGATATTTCCCCTACGGGAATACTTTTCTTGTTCGTAAAGAGAAGTTATAAACTTTCAAAGAGATAGATTTCAGTTTGGGCACAGGTACTATTCATTAGAACAAGCCTGCTGAAAAAAAAAAAAAACATCAAAAATATTTTCCAAGGGGGGAGATTATGTTATGTGGGGAAGAAAAGGGAAAAAAGGGAATAATGGGATTCGTTATTGGGGAAATAGGAGGACTTTGAGGGCAGAATAGAGGAGGACAGGAAATGGTGGAGATATGGGGTTTATAAAGCAGTATATTAAGTTACTCATGACTCCAGACACATCGGCAGCAGCAGAGGATGTTTTTGTTAGACTCCACAAGGAGGAGAGGCCCTTGGTCCTGGAAAGACTTGATGCCATAATGTAGCAGAATACCGGGACAGGGAAGCGGGGGAAAGGTTGAGTGGGGAAGGAGAGATGGCTTATGGGATTTTCGGGGGAGGGGAGAACCAGGAAAGGTGGCAACATTTGAAATGTAAATAAAAAATATACCCAAGAAAAAAAGAAACGTGTGAAAAAGCTGTAACAAACCTACTCTACTTTGTATGGTAATTTGAACAATATCAAGGAGATCTACTGGGAAGGGTGCTGTCTCACAGAATGAGCACAAAGCAAGGGAAGGTATCTTAAAGGGAAGGTGTCTCACAGACAGAGCTTCCCTGGGAATGACTTGTCCTCCAGATAAATCCCCACTAATCACCTAAAAATAACAGTTGTCACATTGTAAATATTAACCTAAAAGATGATAGACAGGGAGACAGGAGGAATTATGCACATTTCTGAACAAATTCCTTATTTTTCAACATTTAAGTTTAATTCTAACCTTAAATATATTGCCTCCTCTCAAATTTAAGCAGCTGATATTGAGTGTTTACTGAGTAGGTTCTCAATTAGCTGAAATACATTGATATATAATAATATGTATTGATATATTAAGATGTAGCCTGAACTGAATAGCATCCATGTAATAAGAATAGAAACTGGGGAAACTGTTCTGAAAAACTAAGAAAGTAGTGATGGACACTGAGGGAAACAAGCCAATTACTCCTCCTCCGAGCAGAATTTCATATAAAAAAGGCAGGTGGAAACTATTAATGAAAAAGATCAGTATACCTAGTGGGAAAATGCAAGATAATTTGATAAAAGTCTAAGACTTGAGTTAGTAAAAATCCAGAATCAACATGAAGGCATAAGATGGGGCATAGTGTAGACATAAAATTCCAATGTAAGACACTGCGAGTCAGGGTTCCCAAGGTTACTGATTATGGCGATATGTGCTGTTACAGCAAGAGTTTTTCCATGTGTGACAAGAGAGCAGAGGGGATGATATGGAAGCAGGGAAAAAGAGACAAGCAATGTGGGAGGGAGGGTATGGAGGGAGGTGGGTCTGAGAGAAGAATAAAGAACAAAGAATGCTTGAGAATCTCATAACGTGTTACCTTCTAAATGAGACAACCTTGTCAGCACGTCCCCCTGGCTCACATGCACAGCCAGGAGGAAGGAGTGATGGTCAGACACTGTCTCCTGGACGTGCCATGGATCTTCCCCTCATGATAATGCCACAGCTGAGCTGCATCTGCAGAAGATCAAGCCAGTCAGAATCCCAGTGGAGATGGGGAATGGCCCCACTCCTACCTGAAGAGCTATTGGTAGGTGATGGAGGTGGTGGACTGATAGTTTTCTTTAGAGTGTGGTTACAGTAGGTCGAGCATGCTTTAGGAGATGACTCACACTCATTCACATACAGCACATGCAGACAGCACTAATTGGACATACCATTGTTGTTTTACACACACACACACACACACACACACACAAAGTTGGGAGGAAGGTGAGTTGGGAAAATATGGCAGAAGTTGGAGAAGCAGGAGTGCTGTGGGTATAATCATAATATATTGAATACATGTATTAAATTCACAAAGAAAAATAAATTACATAAGGTTATGTATTATTTTGTCTGCTAACTTGAAAAAATTCAGAAACACTTTTATCAACTTTTTGTATATCTAATCTTTAAGTGATTGATATGTATAAACAAAATTACATTAAAGAACAAAATCCTATGTAACAGAAATATTCGGCAGTGGGCCCTGTTAAGGTTTAAGCATTAAATTGCATGCTAGTTCTCAAAAGACTCATCGTGGGACTCCAATCATATCTGTCATGAACATAATTATCAGGTGGTTTTTAAATGACCATACGATTAAATACATAAAAATATGCTGCCATTTTTAGTTCTAATCATTAGACTCCATCAAAACAATTTTAAAAATTGTATATGGGCATGGTCAGAGATGACTCTGTGGCAAATGGAGACAGTCTGACAGCTTGTATCCTATGCTAATTAGTGGTATTCTAGTCTACCACTTAATTAGTGGCCCAAACTTCCTGAAACCTCAAGAGCTAATATTATGCAAATTATGAAATCAACAACATTCAGTGTGCTTTAAAACCATGTCTGTGTTGGAAGAAGGTTTCTGTGAGTGGTTCTGCTGCCATGGTATTTAATTACTGTTAGTGTTTGGGGATTTCTGGTGGTGTTGCCGTTAATTTCGCTACACTGCGGCATGGTATCCTTGCATCCTCAACACCAGCAAGCTTGTATTAGTGTGCCCATCATTTCTTTAAACCAGAGATTTGAGCAAAGCATCTGTATTGGGAGAAATGATAAGTAATTTCATCTTTGTGAGATCCCCATTGAGCTAAAAGCACAATCTTTTAGTCCCTTGAACATTAAGTGGCATTCTTGGAGGATATACTGGATTTTAACAGGTATTTCAGAGCACAGCTTTTAAATGACAAATCACCTTCAATAACTTCGCCTTCACATGAATAAAGCCACTCAAATGTAAGAGCATTCATTTCATATGCTGACTGTGTTTTATCTTTTCCCCCAGCCATGCTTAGCACCAAAGAATAATATTCATCAAACAAATAACAAAATGTCAATTTTTATGAAACCAAGAAGCATCCCAAGTTACAAGACACATTTATTTCAGATTTTGGGATTTCCATAAAATGTGTTAATTCGAAATTAACATCTATTTTGAGCAACCAAATGTGCTTAGAGATGAAAATTACTCAGTACAGATCACAGAGGCTCCACCTGCCTAATAGGACACCAGACATGTGACCTATAAAACTGATAGTTTTCTTTTATAATTTATCAGATCTATGATCATTTCCCTTGTTGGTGACGTTATAATGTAATATGTCCACTCCAAAATTTGACTTTAAAATAAAATACAATTGTTGGCTAGCATTTCTATTTATGCAGTTAGTCAGGCTGTATATGATAAAATGAAGTTTATAGTATGGCTGAGAAGTAATTTGTTTGTCATGGAAATGGGAGGCATGTATTGTATTCCTTATCTGAAATTTAACTGCTCAAGTTTTACCATATAAACATTCTAATGAGAATGTAGATACGTGTATGTA
The DNA here is from genome assembly GCA_964023405.1 of Apodemus agrarius. Lineage (NCBI taxonomy): Eukaryota > Metazoa > Chordata > Mammalia > Rodentia > Muridae > Apodemus > Apodemus agrarius. Next base: position 29,382,637 of record OZ030014.1, read on the forward strand.
ATAATTGACCTCGTCTTATTTGGCTAACTCGTAACATCTGGGTTCTGAAATAAACTGTAGTTACCATTATCACTAACAATTCCTTTTGGATAGTGACAGATTTTTCATTTGTCTCATTGGTTTGCGGGTTTGCGAATGACATACATCAGGATTCGGGTCCAGGCTCTGCCATCTAGTGGCTGTAAGACCTTAAGGAAATCATTTTTGAGCCTCTAGTCATTACCTAATAACTTAATGCTAGTTAATAATATTGTGCACCCAGGACTTTTGTAATTATTAAATTAAATAAGCTAGTGTATATAGAGTTATTGGCTATTAAGATGGCCCCCATAAACAGCCAACAGTGTGACCAACATCATTAACATTGCTATTGTTTTACTAACGTGTGGTATTCTTATAGACAACTTGATTTACAAACATATTTTTAACTACTAAGAAATATAGTGTTACTGGTTTGAACATAGGCCAGAGGGTTGTTTTTAAAGTAGGAAATACAAAATATCAGACTCTTGGTGTTTGTATTGCCTAAGGTATTGAATAGCCCCAAAGAATAAATAATGAGAGAAGGTCATAAGAGTTAGAGTTATGCTGGTCTCAGGTAAATCCTATCCTGAACCAGTATTGGATGGCACTGTGATGCAAGAAACAGGCACAGGGAGAGGAGACGAAGGGGAAGAATGGAAGAGTTGGCAGATGTTCCATGTCTGCCATTTCAGTGTTGTAAATGCCTTACTGTGGCATGGTCCACTTTGAACAAACGGTGCTATGATATTTAATTTCAGCAATATAATTTCACCAGTAGAGTAACTAGAGACTTATAATGCAAAAGGAAAACTTCATATTTTTATCTTTTAGTAAACAAGAATTAAGCCAGATGGAGAGGCATGTACGTGGGTCAGTGGCTTCACAGGCTCAAGCCGGAGGATCCTTTGAGTCCAGAAGTTCAAAGCCAGCATAGATAACAGAGGAAGGCCCTGACTCAGAGACAAACAACGTGATACAAGGAACAAAACAATCTCAGGGCAACAAAATTTTAGATCGAATTTTAATGTTTGTGAAAAAACAAAACCCAACCCCCCTAGACTGTATATAAATACATAAAATTAAGTATGTATATATGATATAATAGTAAATGCAAAACTGTCCAGGTCAATCAAAGAAGACTAATGGGGGAAGAAGACAAAGAGAGATATGAGACAATGTCTTCTCATAATGCATGATGTACATGAATACATAAATGTTCCACTGAAAACCCCTACAATGTACAATGAATATATGCCAATAAGAAAAAATAGTGACATTTTTAGAACCCACAAGGGATGTATGGTGGAAATGATTTATTTCCTTTTACAGGTGTTATATGTTCTCCACAGATGTTGTCTTACCTTATTAGCCTGAAATTCACTCAAGATTGAAATAAGAAAAGCTAATGGGAAAAATACAAATGCCACTTTTCATTTACATAATCATGCTGTTCCCTGCTCATAGCAGACACGAAACTTAGTTTATTTGTGTCGGTCTAGAAGATACCTACATGCCCTTTCCTTTGCACATCCAAAGGCACATTCTGCCACACCATTTCCCACTAAAGAATATATGGAAAAAAACACTAAATTGGAAAAAATGATCTGTGTAATTTTATGTAACATAGAAATAAACCTTCAGCATAGAACCTGCAGAGTAAATTCAGCCTGTTAGATTTATATAAATTATGAGTTAAGGATAAATTTCCCCTTTGTAAGTTGATGAAGGAAAAAAATTACATTATGACATGTGAAAAATGGATGTGAAATTTGGGTGTAAATATCCATAACTGAAGATTTATGGGAGCACAAGTATACTAGTGCTTTGCACACTAACCGCAGCTCTTAGGTGTTGTAGCTCAGTTGAGAAGTTGTGGCACTGTCCACACTTGGCACTCCTGTTGCTTGGCATTGGTATGTACTTCATAGCAAAGCACCTACACACAGCTGCACGGCCACAGCATCTCCCCTGCAACACACAGCTCTGCAGCATAGGCTCCATTGTCTGGGCCCGTGACAACCAGAAAGAAGAAAAAGTTGACTACATACTGTAATGTTAGGTACAATATGTGGATTAATTCACTGTCAACTTTGAAGGCTAAATAACTTTTAAAAATCAATGGTACAGAACTGATATTAAAAGAATAAAATGTCAACAATTCCAAGTTAAGCTACATCACATCTCTGAAAGACAATGATGAGTCTGATCAGGACTGTTGAGGGGACTGTCTCTTCACAACAGATTCTCAAGGAAGTAAAAGGCATAAATGAGGCCACAGGGGAACTCCTCAGCAGTTCACTCTGTAGCCAAATGAGGTGATCTTTCTCCCTGTGTTGACTTGTGATCCCTATGATTATGGCAGTTGAAAACACAAACAGAGGGAGTAATTAAAATTATTAACTTCTAAAATTACTTCTGTTGTTTTTTGAGATTATAATTATATTACTTCCCCCTTCACTTTACTTCCTCCAAATACTCCCATATACACCAACTTCTTCTCTTTAAATGCATGGTCTCTTGCTTTCTTTCATTAAATATATTATATATTATATTGTATATTATATATATTATATTTAGTATATAGTGAATAGCACATAATATAGAATATAGCATATAGTATATTATATATTTATTATATATTGTGTAAAGTATAGAGAATAGAGTGCATAGAATATAACATATAACATATAGTATATAGCATATAGCATATAGTATATAGTATACAATATGCAGTATACAGTATGTAGTATATAGCATATAGTATATAATACAGTATATTGTATACTGTATATTATATGTCTATTATTTATATTTATTATATATATTACTTTATATTATATAGTATAAAGTATATTTTGCATTATATATTTATTATATAGTATATATCACATTATATATTGTATATTATAAAATATATATATCAAACAGGTTGTATTTAGAAATATATATTAATATATATATAGCACCTATAAATTATAAATTGCATATATGTTTTTAGTGTAATTGTAAAAATGTAAATTGCATTTATGTTTTTAATACTAACCCATTTCGTATTGGAAAACCAATTTTTTTTTTTTTAGTTTTTCTTTTTTTTTTTTAAATTTTTATTTTCTATATTCTATGTTTACATTCCAAGGGCTTTCCCCTTTCCCAGTTCCCACCCACCATAGATCCCATAGTTCCTCTCCCCCCCAACTATTCCCCAATCATTCCCCCTCCCCCCTCAGTTTCTTTACTAAACTGGATGCAATCTTTACATGCCCAGGGTCCTCTCCTTTCTTCTTCTTGGGAATCATTTGACTTGCTATTCGTGTCTTGAGTATTTAGTGCTTCTGGGCTCATTAATATCCACTTATCAGTGATTGCATTTCATGTGCATTCTTTTGTGATTGGGTTAGCTCACTCAGGATGATATTTTCCAGGTCTAACCATTTACCTACAAATTGCATGAATTCATTATTTTTAATTGCTGAGTAGTATTCCATTGTATAAATATACCACATTTTCTGTATCCATTCCTCCTTTGAGGGATATTTGGGCTCCTTCCAATTTCTGGCTATTATAAACAAGGCTGCTATAAACATAGTGGAGCATGTGTCTTTATTGCATGCAGGGGAATCCTCTGGGTATATGCCCAGGAGTGGTATGCCAGGGTCCTCTGGGAGTGACATGCCCAATTTTCTGAGGAACCTCCAAACTGATTTCCAGAGCGGTTTTACCATTTTGCAATCCCACCAACAATGGAGGAGTGTTCCTCTTTCTCCACATCCTCGCCAGCACTTGTTGTCTCTTGAGTTTTTAATCTTAGCCATTCTGACTGGTGTGAGGTGGAATCTCAGGGTTGTTTTGATTTGCATTTCCCTGATGACTAATGATGTTGAACATCTTTTAAGGTGTTTCTCGGCCATCCGAATTTCTTCTGGTGAAAATTCTTTGTTTAGCTCTGTGCCCCATTTTTTGATAGGGTTATTTGGTTCTTTGGGGTCTAACTTCTTGAGTTCTTTGTATATATTGGATATTAGCCCTCTGTCGGATGTGGGGTTGGTGAAGATCTTTTCCCACTTTGTTGGTTGCCGTTTTGTCCTTCTGACAGTGTCCTTTGCTTTGCAGAAACTTTGTAATTTTATGAGGTCCCATTTGTCGATCCTTGATCTTAGTGCGTACGCTATTGGTGTTCTGTTCAGGAACTTTTCCCCTGTGCCCAAGTCCTCCAGGGTCTTCCCAAGTTTCTTTTCTAATAGTTTCCGTGTGTCTGGTTTTATGTGGAGGTCCTTGATCCACTTGGAGTTGATCTTAGTGCAAAGAGATAAGAGTGGGTCAATTCGCATTCTTCTGCATGTTGACCTCCAGTTGAACCAGCACCATTTGTTGAAAAGGCTATCTTTATTCCACCGGATGGTTGTGGCTCCTTTATCAAAGATCAAGTGACCATAAGTCTGTGGGTTAATTTCTGGGTCTTCAATCCTGTTCCATTGATCTGCTTGCCTGTTGCTATACCAATACCATGCAGTTTTTAACACAATTGCTCTGTAGTACTGCTTGAGGTCAGGGATATTGATTCCCCCAGAAGTCCTTTTATTGTTGAGAATAGTTTTAGCTATCCTGGGTTTTTTGTTGCTCCAGATGAATTTGAGAATTGCTCTTTCTAGATCTATGGAGAATTGAGTTGGGATTTTGATGGGGATTGCATTGAATCTGTATATTGCTTTTGGCAAGATGGCCATTTTTACTATATTGATCCTGCCAATCCAGGAGCAAGAAATATTTTTCCATCTTCTGAGGTCTTCTTCGATTTCTTTCTTCAAGGACTTGAAGTTCCTGTTGTACAGATGAAAATGAAGGTACAACCTACCCAAATCTATGGGACACAATGAAAGCAGTGCTAAGAGGAAAACTCATAGCTCTAAGTGCATCCAAAAAGAAACTGGAGAGAGCATACACTAGCAGCTTAACAGCACACCTTAAAGTGCTAGAAGAAAAACAAGTTAACTCACCCAGGAGGAGTAGAAAACAAGAAATCATCAAACTCAGGGCTGAAATCAATCAAATAGAAACAAAGAGAACCATACAAAGAATCAACAAGACCAGGAGCTGGTTCTTTGAGAAAATCAACAAGATAGATAAACCCTTAGCCAGACTAACCAAAGGACACAGAGACAGTATACAAATTAACAAAATTAGAAATGAAAAGGGAGACATAACAACAGAAACTGAGGAAATTCAAAAGATCATCAGATCCTACTACAAAGGTCTATACTCAAAACAACTGGAGAATCTGGAGGAAATGGACGATTTCCTAGACAGATATCAAATACCAAAATTAAATCAGCATCAAGTAGACCAGCTAAATAGTCCCATAACCCCTAAAGAAATAGAAGGGGTTATAGAAAGCCTCCCAACCAAAAAAAGTACGGGACCAGATGGTTTTAGTGCAGAATTCTACCAGACCTTCAAAGAAGACTTAACACCAATACTTTTCAAACTATTCCACAAAATAGAGACAGAAGGGACACTGCCCTACTCATTCTTCGAAGCCACAATTACGCTAATACCTAAACCACAAAAAGATCCAACAAAGAAAGAGAACTTCAGGCCAATTTCTCTTATGAATATAGATGCAAAAATACTAAATAAAATTCTTGCTAACCGAATCCAAGAGCACATCAAAACGATCATCCACCATGATCAAGTAGGCTTCATCCCAGGGATGCAGGGATGGTTCAATATACGGAAATCCATCAATGTAATCCACTACATAAACAAACTGAAAGAAAAAAACCACATGGTCATCTCATTAGATGCTGAAAAAGCATTCGACAAAATTCAGCATCCTTTCATGCTAAAAGTCTTGGAAAGAGCAGGAATTCAAGGCCCATACCTAAACATAGTAAAAGCAATCTACAGCAAACCAGTAGCCAACATCAAAATAAATGGAGAGAAACTTGAAGCATTCCCACTAAAATCAGGGACAAGACAAGGCTGCCCTCTCTCTCCATATCTTTTCAATATAGTACTTGAAGTTCTAGCAAGAGCAATTAGACAACATAAGGAAGTCAAAGGGATACAAATTGGAAAGGAAGAAGTGAAACTATCATTATTTGCAGATGATATGATAGTTTACCTAAGCGACCCAAAACTCCACCAGAGAACTTCTACAGCTGATAAACAACTTCAGCAAAGTGGCAGGTTATAAAATTAACTCAGGCAAGTCAGTGGCCTTCTTGTACTCAAAGGACAAGCAGGCTGAGAAAGAAATTAGGGAAATAACACCCTTCACAATAGCCACAAACAACATAAAGTATCTTGGCGTAACTCTAACCAAACAAGGAAAACCAATTTTGAGAACCGGAAGATCAGGAGGGGTTGCTGTGAGACTGTGTCTCCTAGAAATAGCTAACACTACACAACCAGTCTCACCAACATTAGTGCCTGAACATGAGCTGAACAAGGATAAGAACAATAGATATGCACACTGAGGGAAAGACCATGAAGCCTCAACCCTACACAAAGAACATACACAATGAAGGAGAGTGCGGGTGAGTGGGAGAAATAGTTTTCCCCGGGAAGGAGCACAACAATCATTTTTTACTTCTTGGCAAGAGTAATTTCTCAAAGTGATCAAAGGAATGGAAGTAGTCATGGTAGTCAATTTAACAATGAAAGAAATCATTGTGGTGATTTTCCTAGGCTCTTGTGAAGTGAGATGTGACTCACATCAGTCTGTTATTTATTGTTTGAGAAGTTTAGGGGACAGTTTGACATGACTGAACCATGGACACTTATCAACGTCTGTGCACAAACAAAAGTAAGTGAGGATGTTTTCAAGAGAAGCTGAGAAAACACTAACCCAATACTGCTCAGTGAATCATCTAATAGGGAGGTGAAATTATGTTTGTAATGCCAGAGGCTTTGCTGTTTATAAAGTTTGCAAAGTTTACAGAGATGTAAGTTGTTTAAAACAGGAATTATTTACCCTATTAGTCATCAGCAGTAACTTGGCAAAAAATATGTGAATGTCTGCTGGGTCAGTAATGAGATAATAATGCTGACGGTAAGGTTGAGTCAGTAATGCAGATAGTACAAAGTATTACAGGCTTAACCACTGGGTGAGGCTGAGGCCAGCTCCTAGACTAAATGTTCTCTCAACACTTATTCTCAACACTGTTATAAAACACTAAAAACTTTTGATACTGAGTTTCTAGTATTTTCCTTTCAGATTCGGCAATACTCCTTAATGAGCAGTAAGAAAGACTAATACTTATTTTGAAATATGTTTTTGTAATCATTCCCACAAAAAAATAATTTTTGCTTTAATCATGCCATAGAAAATGTTATAAATGCGTTGCACTATCAAAAGTTCAAACAATCATCCAGTCTTCATTTTAACACTAGTTGATAATGGCTTAAACTAACGTTCTGAGCTAAAACAAAGTTTCAGCAGAAATTGTTGCTGAAATGATGAAATGATGAAAATGTCTAGGAATTACTGAGTTTCATAATTCAGTTACCCATACAACCAAAATATTTTCACATAAACTTCTATTGAAAATGACTAATCTGCATGTTATTTTATGTTGTGAGTCAAATGTCAACACAGTTATCAAATAGACTATAGCTATGTCTTCCAAAAGGCCAATGTGTTGAACAAACTCATATGCTTTACACATTGAGTTTAAAAAGTGGGTAAAAGAATATTTCCTAGGTGAGTTAGACAAAACCTAATTCAAGATAAACATTCGTGAGCATTTGCTATCAAGTTGGTAATACAGAACAATAAATCTGAGCCTGATGGTGTTTTTTAAAGCATCACAGTAGCAAATGAGCACAAGCTTGATTATTTTACAGTGTCTTCTTTGAAGACAGTGCGAGATAATGATAGGTCATCTAAACATATATGTCAAAGATAAATAATTAAAGGTTTTTGAATGGAGAGTATAAGATGGGAATAAGAGTCCATGGGAGACAGAAAACATGACCTATAGGGCACATAAGCAGGAGGGAAGGTACTGGGCCAAGGAAGAATGGTTTAGAGAAGGGAAGGGGGAAATAGGCAAATGGGGAAAGATGGCCAAGAAGAGCAAAGCATGTATCTAAATGCCATAATGAGACCCATTATTTAATATGATAAAGCAGTGCATGGAACTCTTTGTTTTTTCTGCTACTTAAAAACATATAATACCCCCAGTTTTACCCAGTACATGTACTATCTGTGCTCTACACACCAAAATTCTACAAGAAAAACATCTTCACGTAGATTTCTGGAAGGACACTTAATTATGTATTCCAAAAGCTGAAAACTAAAAACGAAGAAGATAAATCTGAAAACATGCCCAAGAATACATTGCTTTTTTTCCTCTTCTAGGAATCTGTGTGTGTGTGTGTGTGTGTGTGTGTGTGTGTGTGTGTGTTTACATTTGGTAAAAGTGTTTGTCTATTCTGCAACATTAACAGCAGCAGAAATGCAAAACTAAGCCAAACAGATAATAAGGCCATAGTTGAATGAATGAAAGAAATCCATTCGGCATAAAATTACAAAAGAAAAAATGTAAGTGATAGCTATTTCTAGCATTATTGGTTTTTCACTTGACTATTTCACCAAGCATAAATATTATATTGAGCAAGAAATACAATTAAAATTGGTTTATAAAATTGATTGCATTCTGTGGGGACAGTAAAGAAACAATAAAAAGTAATGATACAAAATGGAGAAACTATGAACAGAGCTCTAGAAACATTGTTCAGAAATGAGAAGCAGTCTTCACCCACAAGGAAGCCCAAATTCTTTAACTTTACCTCACCTTTACAATGTTCATCCTTCAGAAGTAGAAAGCTTTTCATTTGTTGAGGAAAATTATAATTGTTCAAAAACTCTTAGAGAACTGTGGTGGATGAACTTGGCCTCCAACCTCTTCATAGTCTCGTACTGGCACATGGCTTCAGAGTCTTCCTTTGTTAAGCCTTCCCTTGAATTTACATGATAGAGATAAAGAGGTTTGTTTGGATATCAAAAATTACCAAGAAAGAAACCAGTTCCTGGAAGTATATAGGAATGATAAGCCATTATTGCCACAAGGAATACAGCTGGTAGTGAAGGAGGAGGGAGCTGCAATCAGAGAGAGAGAACACAGGCGTGAACCCAAACTGGAACACAGACCACATCATGGACCACACGGAGTAAACATTCAAAGTAAAAAGGACTATGCACTTCTGTCATCTTTCTTAGATTTGTCTAGTCATATGTTCTTTAAAGAGACTGAATGAATTATGTAGCTATTGTGTTGTTGTATATTATTATTACCTGACATTTTACCCAGATCTGAAGATTTATGTTGACTAGGCATTAGCTTCATTAACCCCAATGAGGTACTTATGCCCTGACTGCCTATCACCATGGAGGCTATAAGAGACAGGAACTGAATCTTTATGTGCCACTCGACACGTAGAGAGATAGCAATCTAAAAAGAGAAGATAGCGAGCTAATGCCTTAAAAACTATCTCCTGTCTCATCTGCAGCCAAATAATTACATAGAGAGAAGGCATTGGGGGAAAAGGCACCCAACCTCTCTGGAGCTTAGTCCTGCTTTACTGGTTAGGTGGTCCACTGTGTTTCTGAGAGTGATGGTGTCTGTGACTCTCTTATCTCCTTTGCACTAATCCATCATTGAGTGGTGCATGGGCTCATGCACTTCTAGAAGCCTTGAGTCCATTTACAGTCCCCAAGTGTCAACCTTGTATCACTTCAAGGACATCTATATAGGGTAGTAGTTATCTCAAGACAAGCGGACTATTAACAGCATGTGTGGTGAGGAGTCAATAACATATAACATACGTGTAGGTGTGTGTGTGCAGATTTCTTTTTACAATATAGAGTACAAATGTGTTTGATCAAGTATAATCCCTCCTTTTTCCTGTCTTATGTGGAGAGTAGGCATAGATTACTTTAGTACAATAAAGACTGCAACAAATTTTAAGTCAGTTCAGGAAAGGAGAGATTCTTTCCCAAAGATGACTTTGACAGAAAGAAATTCTGTTACAGTTTTTTGTATGAGAGTATTGATTTACCCATGTCAACAAGATAACTGAATATCCATTTTTTAAAGATTTATTTATTATTATGTATAAGTACACTGTAGCTGTCTTCAGACACACCAGAAGAGGGCATCAGATCTCATTACAGATGGTTGTGAGCCACCATGTGGTTGCTGGGATTTGAACTTAGGACCTTTGGAAGAGCAGTCAGTGCTCTTAACTGCTGAGCCATCTCTCCAGCCCCTAAATATCCATTCTGATGCTATGCAGTTTCTGAAGTTTTGTATTCTTACATATGAACAGTTATGTGAAGTTCATTAAAAAAAATGTTTCCACTTGAGTATAACTTCATGTTGCTTGCATTGCTTTTCCTAACTGAAAGGGTAGCTCTCTTCCAAAGGTCAACATCGAATTCCTCTGTATGATTGACAGGCTGAAGGCCAAATGTTTGAATGTCAAACTTTGTGTGAGTTTGTCTGTTGTCTAAAGTCATTTAATTTACACTATTTCTGAAGAAATCTCTTTTATCCAGTAAGAAAACTCTATCTGAAGCAAAGACACAGAGTTTGTACAGGATTGCTTGAACCAGGAATCAAAGTTTTCCATTTCTTCTATTTCTGTGTTCTAAATGGGACAAAATCATGAAAAGAGGCAGGGTAAAAATCAGATTGGGCAGTGGAAAGATTACTGTATTGAATAGTGTTTGTCCTGTTTCCCAAAGACCCAAGTTTGACTTTGAGAACTCACACAGGGCAGCTCATAGCCACCTGAAACCACAGCTCTAGGGAATCTGATGCCCTCTTCTGGCCACCATAGGGTGCTGCACACACATGGCAGCAAACAGGCACACACACACACAAACACACACACACACACACACACACACACACACAAATGCACAAACTACATACACACACAAAATATTTCTAATTAATTAAATTAAACACCAGTTTAGAGGAATTGGAAGGAAAATGGGGAGAGAGAAATTAACATAACCAAATATACATATATAACAAGATATTTATGCATGTATATCAAGGTATTTATGCATATGTAATTTTTGAAATCTGAACCTGAAACTGGTTCTTTCATCAATAACAGTGAATTTCATCCTTTTAACAATATGTAGTAGTATCAAATGGAAAGGAACTCAGAAAACAGTCACAAGTTTTAAGGGCTATGATGTTTTATGCATAAAGAGGGTTGAACTGCAGGAACACTATGTGCGGGCATAAGTAATAATATCATTAGTTATGGGAAACAAAATAAATAATAAAATGGTGAAAAATCTGAACTGTTTTCATAATAATTACATGCTTTTATTTCAGTAGTATCAGTGTTCAACTGCTCTTCCCCACTGAATTAGAGTCATCTTTCTATCCCACTCCTTGAGTCCCCCTTTCATTGTTTATACATCTCCTTCTTTCCTTCTGAATGAAGGAACTTATAACCAATGTTCTCCTACTGCCTGTCTCTTTACAGCGATATGAATATGAATGTTGATATTTGATAAGGTACTAATGGAACTTTGCTAAAAGAATACTATGTCTAACACAGAATGTCACTTGAACTGTAGTCAGATGCCTACTTCAGTCCAAGCAATGGCTTTGCTAACTTTATTTACAAGGGTCAAATAGAGAACAGCCAAATCAGTTGAAAAATGCTCTTTTTGCACAGTGAAAATAGTACATGAAGATTCACAAGAAACTCATCTAGAAGGGGGAAATATCTCTCTGGATATGGTGAGCGCCACTGATAGCCTAGTTTGCTATAAACAGAATAACTTTATCTACATATTAGTTTAAGTTTATGAAAAACTATGTATAATTTTGTTGACAGTATGTCAAAAATGTACCCATGATTTCAACTAGAAAAATAAAATATATTATAGAGTAATTTGAATAAAATTCTATTAGACATAATTCCAAGGAAGGAAAATGAGTTCTATCATAAAGTTAGAAAGTAGAGGAAGGAAGAAAAATGTTGAAAATAAATTATTTTGAGTCTGAAATCAAATGACTTCTATTTCATGAGGATTTAACAATGTAAAATAAAAATAAGTCCAAGATACATTTTAGTATGGGACCACCTCCTACTTGACTTAAAAGCTGCCTATTTAAGTAGTTGAAAACCTATTGTGGAGGCAGTAACATGGAATCTTTGTGGGTTGATCCAGGAAGACTCCACACTGTAATGTAATTTGGCAGGGAGAATTTAATCTTCAGCCTAGCTATTCTTCTGAGTCTCTATTTCAGGTATTTTTCCAGCCTTTATAAATTTTCAGAGCGATGCCAAAGTTTGTATTCTTGCAATCTCGGATGCTCTCAGCCCTTGCTATCATACAAATGCACAAGTCACCAGGGAGGAATAAAAGGTAGGCTGAGACTCAAGCGGGACCAACTGTTACAGTTGCTTAACATCTGGGAAATTAACAAATTAGTGCAATAACTCAAACTCCAAAGTGTCATGAACTCAAAGCTGGAGGAAAGTTTACAACCACCTAACTCAAGCCCATTTCTTTACCCTAGCTTATAGATATGAAGCTGAAGTCTACTCACATGGAGTGGTTGAGCCAAAGTGATACAGCAGTAAAGCAGGTCTGGATGCTGATCCTTAAAGTAAAACTACATTTCAATTGATTTGCATCTTTTCCAGAACATTATCCACTTTCTACCTTAAGAAAATAATAGTTCAGGGGACAAGAATATAAGTCAATATAGGAAGAGCTGGTTGGGGCATGTGTGATAACCTGAGTTTAAATTCCAGTTACCTATTACCCTACCAGAGACAAAGAGACGAAGAGAGAGACAGAGAGACAAAGAGAGACAGAGTGAGATGGACAGACAGGAAGAGGAGAGGAGAGGAGAAAAAGAGAGAGACAGAGGCAGAGACAGAGATGGAGGGAGAGAGGGAGGGAAAGAGGAAAAGAGGAGGAGGGAGAGAGAGAGGGAGGGAAGGAGGCAGAAAGGGAAAGAGAGCGAGGGAGAGGGGAGAGACCCCAGAAGCTCACTGCTCATTCAGTCTATCCCAGTCAGGCTCAGTGAAAGATCATATCTCAAAAAATTAGGGTAATGCCCAGCTAAAGAAGGCATTAGGCACCAACTTCTAAACTGCAAAAACACACACACACATACACACACGTTCTGTAAAAATATTTATGCTCATAACTCATGAGTCATAACACACATGAACACGCTTGTACATACACACATAGTTCTGTAAAAATATTTATGCTCATAACGCATGAGTCAGCTTGTTATTCCCTCCTTTTAAAATATCTAGTTGAATAGTTGCTATTAGAATGAAGATGATTTCTAATTCCACCCATTTGCCTAAAAATTTCATGAATTCATTGTTTTTAATTGCTGAGTAGTATTCCATTGTATAAATATACCACAATTTCTGTATCCATTCCTCCATTGAGGGACATCTGGGTTCTTTTCAGCTTCTGGCTATTATAAATAAGGCTTCTATGAACATAGTGGAACATGTGGCCTTATTACATGCTGGAGAATCCTCTGGGTATATGCCCAGGAGTGGTATAGCAGCGTCCTCCAGTAGTATTATGCTCAATTTTCTGAGGAACTGCCAAACTGATTTCTAGAGTGGTTGTACCAGCTTGCAGTCCCACCAGCAGTGGAGGAATGTTCCTCTCTCTCCACATTCTCACCAGCACCTTCTGTCTTCTGGGTTTTTTATCTTAGGCCATTCTAAATAGTGTGAGATATCATCCTGAGTGAGGTAACCCAATCACAAAAGAACACATATGGGATGCACTCACTGAAAAGTGGATATTAGCCCAGAAGCTTGGAACACCCAAGACACAATTCAGAAATCAAGTGAAGCTCAAGAAGAAGGAAGAACAAAGTATGGATACTCTGGTCCTTCTTAGAAGGGGGAACAAACTACTCACAGAAGGAAATGCAGAGACAAAGTGTGGAGCAGAGTCTGAGGGAAAGACCATCCAGAGACCCCCCACCTAGGGATCCATCCCATATACAGTTACAAAACCCAGACACTATTGTGGATACCCACAAGTGCTTGCTGACCAGAGCCTGATATAGCTGTCACCTGGGAGGCTCTTCTAGTGCATGATAAATAGAGGGTGACACTTTCAGCCAGTCATTGAACTGAGCACAGGGCTCCCAATGGAGGAGCTAGAGAAAGAACCCAAGGACCTGAAAGGGTTTGCAGTATCATAGGAGGAACAACAAGATGAGCCACCCAATACCCCCCCCCCCAGAGCTCCCAGGGACTAAACCATCAACCAAAGAGTACACATGGAATTATCCATGGCTCCAGATACATAGGCAGCAGAGGATGACCTTGTACATCAAAGGGAGGAGAGGAGCTTGGTCCTGGGAAGGCTCAATGCCTCAGTATGGAGGAATGCCAGTACAGGGAAGCTGGAGTGGGTTGATTGGGGAACAGAGGGAAGGGAGATGGCTTATGGGACTTATGGGCAGGGAAACAAGAAAAGGGGAAAATCATTTGAAATGTAAATAAAGAATATATCTAATAAAAATTTTCTAAAAAAGAGTGAAGATGATGTTTAGTTCAGATGTTAAGAATATACACGATCTCCCAGGATCTGCCTGTATTCAGACCCTCCCATCTCTGGGATTACAGACGTTTGTAGCCATACTCACATTTTATGTGAGTGATGTGTAGTGGGTAGTTCTTACACACTGAGCTTTCTTCCCAGCCTCAAATCTTATCCAAATTTCAATGAAAAAGACAAGATATTTGCAGAGACTCCTTATATCAGTAAGTTATATCTCATATGTTTTCCAAGGCAATAATGTTTTATATCATTAAATCACTTATAACATTTGAACATATAATCTTTCTATCCTATCACAAAACTTTCCAACAATGACAGAAAGGAAATTAAAATGGATCAATTCTTCCTTTTTATTCAACTCAGAAAACAGGATACCTTCAAACAAATATGCTTTTTGCAGAAAAAACTGCTCAGAGTTAACTGTTAGATGCTAAGTATCCAAACATTCACACCCTGCCATGCTTCTTCCTAGAAATATTGGTCTAAAGCAAAACACACCCAAGATAAACTTCATATGTGTCAGCAAGATAGGGATTGAGCTGGCCCTGTTCCCAGCCCTGTAAGTGTCCAGGTTGGCCTAAGCCAATTACAGTGCCATCATTTCTTACCAGTGATTCATTTAGACATCAGTGTGGAAAATCAGGCTTGTGAGGAAGTCCACCGGGAGTCTTCTGGGAAAATGTTCTTTACTTTATGAAGAGCCATACAGGCTGAAGCAGTTTCTCCTTCCTCTGAATCTTGTTTTACCTGCATGTCTTGCTGGTAAGCAAACACCAGCTCAAGATGCCAGCTCGGAATGAGCAAGAGGATCTGGATTCCTAACAATGCCTTTGAATTTCCGAAGCAACTAGTTCTGTAACTGCCACTCTTTGTGATATACAACTGTCTCCTTGTGTATATGAGATAAGATATATCCTTATTAATTGAGCCAGCTGCAGCTGGAGACATACAAAATGCTGAAGATAAGAGTTGTCTCATAGATATAGATAGATATAGATAATCATATATCACATATATGTCTCTTACATGTGTCATATATATGTCGCAGAGGTTTGGAGGGGTGTGGGTGTGGGTATGGGTGTGGGTGTTGCTGTGTGTGTGGTGTAGGTTTCTTGGATATAACAAACCCAAATAGCGGGTGATAATAATCTTAGGAACAAACATTCCTTGGAACCACCACCAAAGACTAGTTTCATGAAGCTCATGGCCAGCTGGGTGCTGGTTAAACAATTCCTAGGTGAAATGTCAGAAAGGAGTCAAATGCTCGTCTAAGTACACAGCAGGGACTTGGGGTGGACAAGGCAAGAGAACATAGAAAGCTGTTAAGAGACTTTGCTACCTGGCCCTTACATTCATTGCCTGTTTTGGGACCCATAGCTACACTGTATCAGAAAGTCTCCTAGAAAAGATGAGATACTAGTCTGAGCAATGTACCAAAAGAGATCCTTCCCACTCTACCCAAGCCATCACACCTCCCTGATGTGCTCCTCCTAGCTTATGTCTCTTTCATCTGCTCGGCTAGGAAATGACCTTGAACATCACTAGTTGTGAGTAAACACAGAAGCACACAGCCAACCAAAAATATCCACAGCAAATATTAACTTCCAGCACTGTATAAATCTCTGCTTTGTAGCTGAGGAGGTTTGGAGGCTTCTAATTGCTACAGTTACAGGATTAGCTCAGCAGACCTGCAGCATTCTGGTGAGTGTTCACCCTGAGGAACTGGGTTAATGGGATTCAGGTTTACAAAGAAGGAGAAGTGGGCATCTGAGAATCAGAGTATCTCACCTGGAACAACCAGGAAGTAGGCTTAGGAACATTCTGTGTCCCCTGGTGGCCTTTCTACAAAGAAACCACCACATAGATTTCAATTTGGCTCTAAGTCTTGAAGACTGATATTGACCAAGACATTAAAAAATGAAGGCTGTGTGAATTAAACATTATTGATTGTTGTGTTGTTACTAATATGCCCCCAAATACAACTGCTTTTAGCTAGCTTCTTACTAAGACTAATTTTGAAAACATGCTTGTAAGAATTATCATGTGACTGACATCCACTAATGTTTTGGTGAAGATTAGCTTTCTATAGGCTGATCATTTGTGACAGTCTTCTTTCTTATCATACAATTTGTCTTTCTAATAAGTCCTTAGTAGTTTTTAATGTTAGGTTCTCAAAAGTATCAAAATTAGGGATAACTAGGCTCTTTTTTCTTCTTGTAAACATTTTTTACTGGCAAGAATTGATACATTTTATCATATTTTTTAAAAAGCCGTTTGAAAATCACCTCAAAAGTCAGTTTTTTTTTACTGTGGAATTCAGGTCACAAATTAGCAAGAAAGATGAATTCAGTGATATGTTTGGACCATATTATGGCAGGACACATCAATGTAAACCCTCTTGTTTTAATATAAACTAATAATTTAACATAGTAGCAAAGAACATGTGTGTATGATGCATATATACATATATCTAGCACTGTCTACTGAGAGAAGCTAAAAAGAATGATAATCCGAAAGCAAACAGCCAAACCTTTGTTTCTGATATGATTCTTAAGACAACACAAGCAAAACAAAAACATTCAAGACCTCTAGAAAAGGTAGTTAATTTTAGGACCAGTTATGAAAAGACATAAGGTTAGGCTGGAACATCTTGTAAAATTATCAAATAATGAATGCTTTTCTGAAAGAGAGAAAGAGGGCACCCCATATGAATAAGACATGTCAGGTGGATATGGGAATAAAGGGGGCACCTCAAAGCATGGTCAAGAGCTAACCTCAGAATAATCGAAACAATCAAACTGTTTATAATTATAATGCAAAGTACAGAGAAATATCTATGGGTTTATATTATGGTAAATAGAAGAGTAATATAAAATAGACCTGTATCCTGCACAGAATTTCAAAGGATTTGCAGACCCAATTTCAAGGCAGAAGGAAGCAGAACTGGCTCTCCAGCCCTCTAGTATAGATGCATGTTGGAATTCCCCTCTTAAAATTATAGTATGGAATATGGCTAGTTTCACAATGAAGAAAGCGAATAAACATTGCTTCAGGTCAGGCAAGCAGTTGGGGTCACATTAAGAGTCACATTGACAGAGCATACCCTTGACATGATACGAAACTGGCATTTCACCACTATGTTCTTTCATCAAAC
Organism: Apodemus agrarius; assembly: GCA_964023405.1. Taxonomy (NCBI): domain Eukaryota; kingdom Metazoa; phylum Chordata; class Mammalia; order Rodentia; family Muridae; genus Apodemus; species Apodemus agrarius. The sequence continues at coordinate 29,400,408 of OZ030014.1, forward strand.
TCCAACTCTTCTTGAGAAAAACACCTCTTAATTCCCATTAGGGAAAAATTCTAGAAGGACCTCATAAATTCTCCTCAAAACTTTCCAGGACATCAATCTAAAGCAAGACACCATTACAACTAAAAGAGGCCAAAGGATACATGACCACTAAACATAGTGTGGATTTGCAGGCAGGATTCTGGGACAGAAAAGAAGCATGAGTTAGAAACTGAAGGAATCTGAATAAGTGTTTATTCAATTAATAGTGAATCATAGTTGGTTCAGTAATTATATCAAATATGCTATACTAATATATTAATCATGGAAGAAGTCATACAATGGTTAGATTCAATGCCCTGTACTTTCTAGAACTTTCTACAAAGCGTCTAAAATTGAGCCATTTTAATTTTGTCACTCTCAGACTGATCATCAAATTATAAATAGAGTCATTTTAATGCCACTTTTATCTTTCGTCTGTGCATGTGCCTTTTCAGGTGACTTCACACTATATGTAATTTTTACTTAGCAGTGGGAAACTGTATGTCCATGAGTTATAATTCGATATGATGTGTATCTATAAGTCATTCATTTTAGCAAACCAGTATACTGTAACCTTCCCCACCCTGATTATGATGGATCTATTAGACACAGAAATTAAGGAAGTGCCAAGAGAAAGCTGGGATGAAATAATTGTGACATACTTGTGTATTGTAAGGTGTGACATGGATGTTTACTGCTGGGAACAGTATGGTTCACCAAAACAGAAAATACCCAGATACCAGTCTCAGCCTCAGTGATTATTCTCCGTGTCACCTGGAAGTCCCCTAATCTCCCTTCTCTCTAGGGTCCTTGCCTACAAAATCGACTAGGGAACTTTTTCAACAGAGCCCATTCCCAAATCTTACTGTTGTATTTTAAAGACAGTTTCTTAGAAAATTTCATACAAAGAATATGACCAAGGATATTTAATATAATAAAGACACTGAAGAAAATTGTGGATATTTAATACATATTATTTAAGATGTGTTTAGGAGTGAATATGCATGTGTGTATATACATGCATGTGCACCATGGGCATACCTGGTGCATGTGGAGGTCGGAAAAGGGTAATAGCTTCTATGGAACCAGAATTAAGGATGGTTGGGAACCACCGGATGGGTGCTGGAAACCGAACCCAGGTCTTCTGCAATAACAACTTCTCAGCCCCTGAGCTCTCTCTCCAACCCTGCTATAAAGCCCAAAGTTGTGCGTCCTGTGGCACAGTGGAACACATGGTAAATGATATTATAATCTCATAGTTGGAAACAAAAAAGGGCTTCCCACTGAAGGAGAAAGTGTGTGTGTGGCAAGCACGCTGAGGTCAGCGGAACACAGTTGGCTGTCTACGAGTCGGATGACCTTCCTGGAAAATTAGAAAGGCCTTAGATGTGAAGAAGGTTGTAGCTTGGACTGGCTGCCGAGCCACTAAGGATAATTCAGAAGCTATTTCCCTATAGAGACATCAAGATCGTTTCTAGTTTTATCAAACTGGAATCTTTATGTAATTTTATTTACACAGTCCTCTAGATCCTGGTCCGTAAATGGTATCTTTACTCCTTAACTAGGCTTCCTTTTTCATTTGCTGCCTTAGCTGAGGGATCACTTCTAATAAAGAAAAATAAATGAATAAATAAAGTATCTCCTTAGAAGACGAGCCTGTTAGCTGTTTGTGTGCTGGGAATGTGCACCCCTCTAAGCATCTAGTGGAAAATGGGTCCCTGGTTGTTACTAAAAAAGTGAGCACAAAGCATCCGTTGAGACTCTGTCTTTATGGAAGTCATTCCGAACTGGGAAAATCAGTTCACAGTCTAATGGCACAATTTGTTCTCAGGATTTCTTCGTCTTCTTTGTGTTTACTTTTTTTGTTTTGTTTTTCCCCCACTCAGGAAATTATGAATACCCCAGCAGGTTTAAAATTACACACACATGTTTGAAATTGATCTGGTCTGCTGGTGGGAGTGCCTGGCCTACACACTTTGGGGCATGTGGGAGTTTTCTTTCTCTATGATGGACGCTGAATTGTTTTTTGCAAGATCAGTATGTGGTCCCCTTCCCACCTACCCCCCTTTCTTTAGGTGAAACTGTCCACTGAGTCTAACAGACACTTCAGGACATACAGTTTAGGCTAATTTTCTTCTGTCAGACAGGGGTGGGGTAGGAGCTGTGCAGGGAAGGGGGAAGGAAGCAGGGGGAGCAGGTTAGGGAAGAGACAGAGAGGAAGCAGAAGCCAGTGTTAGGTCCCGAATCTTCAGAGAACAAGTGTACAACACCTAGGAAGTAGCCACACTTCCTGGCACAAGCGCGCAAACACACAACACACAACACACACACACACACACACACACACACACACACACACACCCCAAATGTTTCCTTCCTAACCTCCAGAGCAAGGAAGGGATCTGGAGAGCCCCAGAAGCCAGCAAAGCCTGGGGTCTCGGGCAGGCCTCAGCTCAGGGGACCAGTGTGTGGCCAGACAGCCTGGAAAGTGTTGCGAGGAAAGCCCTTGCATGCTTTGTGGAATGTCAAAAGTGCAGCATCATCCTCTCTGCTCGCTTTTCTTTGGCCAAAAGACAGAATTCGAGGGCATGGGGCACTAAGAGGAGCTTGAAATCTGCCCCCTGGAGGAGGCGTGGAGCCACTCCCTCCTGGGTTCTGATGGCCCCTGCTCCAATGGGCCAGCAGCGCCTTCACCCTTTTACGTCTCCCATTCATTCCAGCCGGGAGGACAAGGAAAACAAAACTCTAAAAATAACTGTCAGCATCTTAAAAAGAGAAAAGCTTCGCTGCCACCACCACAGCCACCACCACCACCCCCCTTCTTCTACTCCCGCCCTCTCTCCGCGCCACGGGGCACATGTCTGCTTCTTACAACACCGCGAGGCACATGGTCCCAGTTAGACACCGAACCCCATCGAGACCGAGAGGAAATCCACATCTGTGGGACGCTCCGCACAGAACCGCCACCTCCAGCGAGGGAGGCCGGGGGACTGCAGCAGCGACATGAAAAAGGGCTAGAGCGAGGGGACGCGGCTCATGCGGTGAGAGGCAGCGCGCGCGGCCAGCTAGGGCGCGGGGAGGCCGGGGACACCAGGGAGGGGGGACGGTGGCCCGCCACTCCCCGCAGCGCCCGCCGTCCGGCCCCCACGCGCGCTCCCGAGACTTGCCGGCCTTGCTGCAACTTGCTGCAGTGTTTGAAAGAGTAGTAAGAGCGCATGGAGGTGGGGCCCGGGGAAGACCGGGCGGAGCGGTTGCGGGGTGTGCGCTGGGAGGGGGCGGGGAGGAGGCGGCGGCAGAAGGGGGGGTGCTGATGAAGGGGGGGTTGATCCCTGGAGGGAATGGGATGGGGGAGAGAGGGGTAGCCCCAGCGCTTACACATGTCACATGTGCTTTTTAAGACGGCCGGGAGCGCCTGCGAGCTGGATCTGGTGGAGGATGCTGCGGCAGGTGCTTCGCAGAGGGCTCCAGTCATTCTGCCACAGGCTGGGCTTATGCGTGAGCCGGCACCCGGTCTTTTTCCTCACCGTGCCGGCAGTCCTGACCATCACCTTCGGCCTCAGCGCGCTCAACCGCTTCCAGACCGAGGGCGACCTGGAGCGCCTGGTTGCTCCCAGCCACAGCCTGGCCAAGATCGAGCGCAGCCTAGCCAGCAGCCTTTTCCCCCTGGACCAGTCCAAAAGCCAGCTCTATTCGGACTTACACACCCCTGGGAGGTATGGCAGGGTGATCCTCCTCTCCCCACCCGGGGACAATATTTTGCTCCAGGCTGAGGGGATTCTGCAGACCCACCGAGCCGTGATGGAAATGAAGGTGAACCACAAGGGCTATAATTATACTTTTTCCCATCTATGTGTGTTGAGAAATCAGGATAAGAAATGCGTGCTGGATGATATTATTTCAGTGCTAGAGGATCTCAGGCAGGCTGCCGTCTCCAATAAGACAACAGCCAGGGTGCAAGTAAGGTATCCCAACACTAAATTAAAGGTATGCTCCTCCTGCATGCTTCGGCCACTTAAAAGAGGCGGCACTTCATTTCTTGCCCTAAACAAGCAAAGAAAATGCAGAGGTCTCATCCTTAAGGCTCGGAAGCTAAGGCTTCTTTCATTTCTGGAGGGGTGGAACGGAAACGGTGGGCAACCGAGCAAAGAAAATGAATGGGCAATGAATGGTACAACTAGATAAGAAGAAATTCAAAGGCAAATCAAATGCCAAAAAAAACAAACAAAACAAAAACAAAAACAAAAGAAAAGAAAAACAAAAGTTTCTGAGACCCTGCAGTTACATCTTTGTTCAGGGTTAATAAATCAGTGGGTGGAAGGGGGAGGGGGGTCCTGAACAACTGGGGGATCTCTTTCCATAACGGGGTTCAATGTATTTCTTATTACTGATTACACATCCACTTGCTATCATCTTCACCTTTTTTTTTTTTTTTTTTTTTTTTTTTTGCATCTTCAGCCTGGCTTGATTTTTGACTGGGATGGTCGTGGAATTTTGCTGCCCTATGGTTATGCCTGTGGGATATGAATGTGTCAGGGATTCCAGGAACTCTGTGTGTGTGTGTGTGTGTGTGTGTGTGTGTGTGTGTGTTTGCATAGCAAAGGTAGTGGGGGGAGGGTTCTATGAATCCAAACAGGGAGATGTGTTTAATAGATACTTTACTTAACTTAGTATGACCTTCCTTTCCCATAAAATATCCCAAACCCAAAGAAGATTGATTATAGCTGCCACATAACAAAAAGGAAGGGGAAAAGTCCACAATCAGCAGAAAGTGCAAGGCCTTTCAACAGTACACGGAGTTTGCTGTTTGGACTCTCAAGTAAAAATTTTGACACTCCATGAGATTCCTAAACTCATTCTACACTGTCAGGTCTGAAATGGTGCAGCCAATGAGGCATGCAGCCTGCAGGTGACTGAAGTCTCAGGGACAAACGTGACTTCCAGAAGACTCCCTGCACCATTTGTGCGTCTGACCCTGTGTGTGCTCGGAAGCTATGCCTCTGAGAACTCTCCAGACAGGTGTTTCTCAAGAAGTAAAATGTGTGTGTGTGTGTGCTCCCTTAGAACAGAACCAGAAAGGCCACCATAGACTATCAAAAGGCACATTTATTGATGTCACAGCTCACCAGTATATAAAAGTCCACATAACTTCTTCAGGACTTTAAGAGACATATCTCATTTCCTGAAGTAAGTGACAATGTAGTAGTTAGACGCCAGTGAAAAACCTTGCCTCATTTGAGCGTGGTACTTTGGACGCAGTGAGCCAGTTGCTGACACTGGTCTTAGCCACTGAGCTGCCCTCTGAGGTGTAGGGAAAGCTGGGGGGGGGGCTTGCCTGCTTTGTATGTACTGATGAAGCATGCTGGGTATCTGTGGTCGGGCAGCATGTTTTCTGTTTCCCCAGTCCTTTGCCATGACCATTCCTGCTTGCTGAGGAAAGGATGTGGTGGAGAGGTAGTCTTTCTTCCCTGCAGCCCTAACCCAGTTCTTCCCGGTGTCAATCACGTACAGAAAGATTTGCGGCTGTGTGATACTGTTTGTTTTCCCTCTTGAGTCAAGTTCGCAGGTCATTAATGTGCATCATTCTAGTGAGATCTCAATAGCCTTTATTCAGCAGTACTCTCCAAGTGGAAGAGCATCCTCCAATCACCAAACTATGGACATTTTGTTTGCGGGGCGATATCATCTTGACGTTCGTTATACAAATCTCTGTGGTATACTCCTTTGATTGACCTAATAGTTATTAGCTGTGCCCGTATGATGTGCTGTGTAGTCTTCTAGGCATGAAAAGACTCAACGTGCAAGATAAATGCTCTCTCTTACAGTCAGTTTCAAGGTAGGAGGTGTCAGCATTTTCATTCACCAAGACAAGGGTAACCTGCATGAGGGGCCCTGCAACTGTTGAGTGCACGCTTGAACTGACTCCATGCTGGTCTCTAACACATCTTCCACCTACACCCCCTGACTGACTGGTTGGTTGAGGGACAATTAGGCAGGACTCTATGAGTAATCATAAAGGAATGACGTAATTCATTACATAGTTTGCTGAGTAATAGAATTAGTCTGCGACCCATAGAAGGAACAGAGCTGTTACATAGGGACTGGCATTCTTATTTTTCAATATTCCATCATGTGTCTTTCCTCAAATGTGCTGGTTTGGGTCTAACTTCATGGCTTCAGTGGTGGTGGAGTCCTTAAGCCGTATTGGGATTTCTGTGAACAATAAACCCTCTCGACACTAGACATAATCTCGCAGGTCCTTGTGCAGTATAAAATACACTTTCAAAAGCAGCACAGAAACCTAGAATTCTGCCACAGAGACTCTGGGCATCTCAGGTACAGAACTTTCTAGCAAAGAACAAAATGAGATGGACTTCTCTTTTGTTTGGGTGTTGTTTTCAAATGACTTTAGTTCTCGCATGGCAATATCTGTCAGAGTCTATCTCTAGAATGTTGGTACTCAAAAGTTTGATCAGGACTGTTGTTAAAGATGAGAGGGGAAATTTTATACATAGATTTTAGCTCTTTAATTTGTTTTATTCTGCTCTATTTAACCAGTGTCCCCACCTCTGTCCAATATGAAAAAGTTCTGTGCTGGGACGGTCCAACAGAAGAGAATCACAAGTTTGAGATAGTAATACTAAACAGTGTGAACTGGGACTGTCAATAACTTAGCTTGAAAGGAGCAGTATGTGGGCCTGGGAGACAGCATGAGGATAAGTAAGCACAGACTGACAGAGAGAAGTGTTTAAAGACCCCAGTTAGGGTGATTAAAGCACTAAAACAGCTGGCTCATCCTGAACTCAGAAAGGTTTAGATCTGGTCAACATAATAATCCTGATGATGTGATGGAGACAAACGGGTCGCGTAAAATTGGCCAAAATGGAAAAATCCACCTAGGAAGTTAAACATACCCAATGTGAGAAAAGCACCACTTGGCCCAGAATGCTACAGAGGTAATTACATTGATCCAGGCTTTCAAAACCTACGCATAAAAAGTTGTAAAGTCGGAATCACACTCAGCCTTCTTATTATAAATTCTATAATCTTTACTTTGCATTGATCTTTATGGAATAACCTCAAAAGATTACAAGGGTCATATATTATTTCTTTCATACGATACTTTTCTCCCAACATTGATACATCCATAAAGACAATATTTACCACAAATAATTATTGGCTATTTTCCTAAACAACTGATACATTCATTCAATGTCACAAAATTACTTTTAATCTTTGTAGCATATCTTCAAAATGTCTATTTTGAAGATATTATCTATTTTTCAAGATTTCTCTAAAGTGCTTTTACCTCAATACTTGAAATACTCTTTTTTTTTTTTTTTTTTTTGAAATACTCTTATCTTTAACACACACACACACACACACACCTATATATGAGCAGATGCAAGTTAATCTATTACATTAGGTAAAGTAGAACAATGTGGCCAGACTGAGTTTTTAAGTAAAATTCTTACATATTTTAAAACCATTCTGATTTTTTAAAAATGAAGTGGATACTCACAATCTGTATTTAAGGGCTGTTTTAGATTTTAATAAATGTTTCTGTTATCATGTGGGTGCCTTGGGTGGTTACAGGTAATGTTTCCCTTCTTAGATAAGTCATTATAATTTCACCTTTTAACCTGTGGAAGTGGCAATTCTTACTTAACACAAATTCCTGACAATAGAAGCAGGCATAGTATAGACAAAGCAGGTAAAGCAGTCCTCGAAACTAGCTACTTCCCCACACTTAGAAAGGAGTCACACAGGTTGGATGTCTCTGACGCACATCCTTCCCTTTATGTTACACTAACTTCCACACATATGGACACATTTTAAAACCAGCATTACATCTGTATACCACATTTATAAATAGGAGCAAGATAGGCATTCATGATCATTAACAGAAGACAGAACTTCTTAAGTGCATTGTCCATTTTTGGAAGATATTACAATTAATTGTATCATTCTGATCTCCGTGGAAGAGGAACTTGAGCCAACTGGAAAATCTGTGGTCAGCATTTTTGAATTCTACTCTTAATTCATTCTCAGATCATATATACATGCATATATATATACATATATAATGAATACTCATAAATGTTCATATATTCTGTTTTAAGTTTACCTCTTTAATTCTGTCTTTCAATGGGAGAAAAATTGCAACCATATTGAACATTGTGTTTGTATGGGAAGGGTTTCCAGTTGTTATCTTCACAATGTGTCATTTACTTTATATAAATTTATAAATGGCATTCCCATTTCACAGGGAAAGACAAAGTGCTCCAGTGATTTCGTCGAGCTCTTCAAACTAGTGTATATATTTAGGGTCAGAATTATACTTAGGTCTCGCTGGCTGGCTCCAAAGCCTAAATACACCATGCTACTGGTCTTCTCCATCCCCCGCTCTCCTACTGTACTCTATAACAATTAATATTAGCCTTTCTTACAAAAGAAGGAGCAGAAGGAGGAGGACCAGGAGGAGAAGGACCAGGAGGAGGAGGAGCAGACTTTTGGAGCCATTTTTACACCATTTCCCTTGCAGGCTGGGAATGACTGGCTCATAAAAAGATAGCAGGGTGAGACTCCAGTCAGGGCAAGCCCCTGCTATCTACCTACCATGGCAGCTGCTACAAGTTTAGCATATTCCTCATTGGCACATGACTTCAACTTTGCTATCCTTTTCCCTCAGTGCAGAACAAAGAGAGTTTGGTCCTAGGATCAGCTAAAAGTGAGAAGCCTGAAAGTCACTTGAGGTTTTGAGCCAGGGTCTTAAGTGTCAAGGAAGCTTCAGCTTTTCTGGCTTGCCCTGCCACTAAGGGTGTGAGGGGGAAGTACTGATGAGAGAGCATGACCTACTTCAATGCACTTCAAACAGAAATATTCAGGAGAGGCCTGGGTTCCCGTGTTAATTCTTTAAAAGACCAGTTAGTGACTGACTGATCTCACCATCCATTTAGGTGTCAGCATTTTTTTTTATATGGGAAATGGGGAGAGCCAGGTCAAGAAATGGCAGGAATTCTTGTCAGCCAGCAAAGTTCCTATGCGTAGCATGTGTTATCTCAACGGATTTATGGTAGATTTGAATGATGCTATTGAAAAACACTGACCCTGGGTCCCTGACCAAATTACTGTGCATGAATCCTAGCTACCATACCAGAAATGTATTTGTTCATTAATCCGTGCATACACAGATTATGCTCAAAGTATTGGAGCTCGCCTCCTGCTCATTGGCTGCACTAAAGACCTACTTTAAATCAAATTAAATTATGTTTCTACATACTTCTTCATGCTGCTGTTTTTCATCCACTGCGCTTTTGTAGGAATAAGTTTAATCAGCATGCAAAGTATTAGATTTCATTATTGCATTTCGAGAAAAGTCTGCTTACTTGGATGTTTCTTTCCGCTTTGCTCCCTTGGGCCCCATTTACCCTCTTGTGCTCTTATATCGCAAGCAGTCGCCTTCCTACTCTGCCGCACATGCCTGCTGCACCCCTCTCCCTCAATGACCCCTCTCAGTCCCCTGTCTAGTTTCATAGTCTGTAATAATATATCTGCACCCTCTTATAAAATTGTCGTGTGAGAGGAACACAATTCCTGTCTCTCTGAGTCTGAGTCACATTGCTGAATACAGCATTTTAAAGGAAGAGATTATAAAGCGGTTGCTCTCCTACATGCTTTTCTGCATTTTCTTACTCTCAGCTGCTCTGAAGAGGCATTCCTTGAGGTTTTAGGACACCAAAGGCTAGTAATAGAAGTGAGGTTGGAAGTCAGGGTGATTTGACAGATGTGTACGAAGAGACTGTGCCTCTCATCCCCTTAAGAAGATTCCCTTTCCCTTTCTACTACTTTAAAGCATATGATAATGCATTTCCTTTCACCATTTCAACTTTAAAAGTTTTTATTACAGCTGGTCTTTAAAATACATTTGAATAACATCTGGCATTTTTAACCCGCTGGCTACTGTGTCATTGTTAGGGCACATTGCATTTATTTCCATTTTAGAATTGATCAGCATATGTTCAGGACTATTGTAGCTGTGTTCAGGCATTTATGGGTGTGTTCAATGTTAGCAGTTTTGAAGATGACATCTGAAAATGGTAAACTCCTAGGTCCCCCCTCCACCCCTACCCCAAATCATGAAGTACACTTCCATTTCTTCTCTGCATGCACTTTGGAATGGAGATCTTAGACCCAAGGTGGGCCTCAATATTTCTAATTCATGACCGTCATGTATTTATTTCAGAAAAATAATATTAACAGAAAATAGGGTAGTGGAGGAAGCATCAAGGAATCATGGGGCAGATTATTGGGGAACTGTTCTATCTTGAAAAGCCCTCACCTCCATTGGGTGTGCTTGGGCCAGTCACTCAATGAAGTGTAAAGCTGATGACAGTCATTCAGCCACCCCTGAAAACGCTGGAATTAGATTTAACCCTTTTTAGAAGGAGCATTTTGCAAGCTCGTCTGCAGGAACTGCACAGCACCTCAATGCTGAGCTCCTGTCTCCGACATACACTAGCAGCATCAGAGAACGCCACACAAGGGAACCGTATGTAGGAGTGAGAATATCTGAAAGAGGCGATACATGTAATCACAGCAGAGTGTGCCGTTAATGGGGTATGGTAATCTGTGAGCTTTCAGGTGAGATTATTATGAGTTCCTCAACAAAATCAAGACTCATTTTTCTGACGTGCTGAGCAATCCAGGACCCTGAAAGGTTCTTAATGAGCAGAACTCAAAAAAAATGTGTTTAGATAAAGGATATGGATTGGAACAGCCAGGTTTCCTCTCAGGAGCTCCCTGAACAGTAAGAGGATTCTTCTATGATCCTCTGACTTGCTCCTGCTGTCACAAAAGCTGCAGGTAGAGTGAGCTCTCTGAGCTCAGAAGTTGTAGATTTAACCAAGCAGTGATGGAGAACCATAGGGTGTAACTCTACTACACACAGGCAGACTTTTATTTTCATTATTCCCTAAACAACGTGGGTTAACTATTTATGTAGCACTTACACTGTATTAGCTATTTAAGTATTTTAGAGATTATCTAAAGCATATAAATAAAAAGGAAGGATAAGAAAATAGTCAGAAAGATGTGGTTATGTTCTGTAAATACTGAGTGCCATTTTACACTTGGAACTGGATAAAATGGATTTCGATGATGGCCAGGAATTCTGAGTTTATTTAAGGAAAGATTCTAAGACAAGGCTTTCGGTCCTGGAAAGCCAGAAATGTGTTTCAAGCATTCTCAAAGTTTCAGAACGCCCTGATGAAGATCTGGGTATTTGGGGCAGGTGTAGTTATCCTGAGATGTTTAGAATTTAGCATCAAACTTTATGCTAACAGGATCTTTCAATGACTTAGAGAATAATACTGCTTGATTCTGATAGTCCATCCTGAACACACTGATGTGGGTGAGATATGTATTACATCATGTGGATAAAATCCAAAGCCATTCAAATACACGTTCACTCAGGTAAATGCTGTGTCTGCCTGGTGTCGGGTGCTGGTTTGCCCACTGTGAGTTTAGCAGGAAGTCAATCAGATGTGGTCCTAGCTGCCTGAGAGAGACAACATTACACATATAATTCATAATTACAGATTACCATGGGTGAAAAATACATGACACTGTAAGAGTAGGTATCAAGTCCTGTGGTGTTAAAAACTGCTTTCTGAAGAAATGGCTGTGAGCTAAACTGCAAAGTGTAACAGGGAGTTCACATGAAAAGGGTGGCAAAGATGGTAAAGACAAACACTTGATGGGGAAATCATAGTACTTTAGAAGCACTGAAGAAAAACCACCTCCATGGCTGGAAGTTACAAAGTAACAACTAAAAAGGTGTTAGGGACATAGTAATAATTTCTTGAGATAGATTTGTGGGACCCTGAAATTATCTAGGTATATGTCCCAATTCTACCTTCATTAAAATTATGACTTGAGGTCCATTTTAACTTGTTTATAACTCAGTTTCCTCATACTAACCCATACGTCTTGGTATTAAATACATAAACTGAGTTGGGAGTAACTTTATGAGTGTTTCAGAAAGTATAGATGTCACCTGGGGATATTGTAAAAGATGCATCTTCTGCTTCGGAGATCGGGAACGAGTTGAGATTGCATGTTTAGCAAGTTCCCAGAGATGCTAATGTTTCTCTTCTAAGAAGCACAACTCAGAGGAGAAGAGGCATAGTGTACTTCCAGAGGAAAATGCTGGGTCCACTGTAAATTCTTAGCAAGCACCATCCTTATCCTGAAGGCAGGTAGAGTTGCTGAGTGACTTCCTCGGGAAGCAATTTTCAAAAGAAACAACCCTCTTGGTGTCTTCTCTAGAATTTACAGTGCCCTCTCTGACCGTAGGCTTCACTATGGTCTTAGGAAGTGAAGTGTGACAGAGAGCTCCTGGGCCTTTCGCTCGGCAGATCTGGAGCTGCCTACAGCTCATCATTCTGAATGTGACCTTTGCCTGAGAGGAAGAAAGATAGGAAAGGAGAGTCTCAGACCTAAGGTGTCATGTGCACCTGGGTCTGAAAACACCTTGGGGCGCCACTCACAGGGCATTTCAACAGAGCTGGCCTCAGCCACTCTTGTCAGTTTCTGTCTCCTGCAATATCGTGGCTCTTTGTACCATAAAGACTCACTTGGCAATATGGTTTTCATATCATGATTTTTGCTCCGGTCTCTTTCATTCTTCCTTTGGTATTCTCATCCATCCAAAGAGCTGCTGTATTCATTCATTCATACGTGTGACTCTTATCATGGTATTGTCATTTTGCCACTTATCCAAACTCTGACTTTGATGAAACTCTGAAGCTGGAGCTCAGCAAGTCCTAAAAGTATCAGGATATTTTTTAAAGCTTATAAAAGTACTCTGTATTGGCCTTATCTCCTGAGGTAATGAGCTTTTCATCCAGGAGTGTCCAGGACACTATGGCCTTAAAACTCTCCTCTAGAGTCTATATGAGATCACCAAGGTTGGGGAACAACATCTCCTTCTCAAACTTCTTTTCCTCTTCATAATCATGGCCTCCACCTTGGCTCATCGTTTTGACTATTGTACTTCTGTCTCAGCTTTTATGTTACTGACTTCTCAGACAAACCTGGTTCTAGGCCTCTCAAAAAAATGTATTTTTGCTTAAACAACACACAAGAGAGTCTGTTATAAAAGAAACTACCATTTCCTGGCTATGCCTACTGATAGCTCTCCATAGAGACACTTCCAGCCTCACTGGTAGTATCAGATCATATTGAATCATACAGCAGCAAGAAAGCAAAGCTAACTTCTCTGTTTTTCTTACTTCACTCAAACTGTTTCTTTTGATTGGACTGTCTTACTTTCACAGGGTCAAAATTATACATGCCTCTGAAATGCTAAGTCCCTTGCCAACTGCCCACCCCCCCACCCCTGCTCCCACAGAACATTGCTAGGATATTTAGAGGCATAAAGCACTTTTATGTACTTTGGGGAATTCTTGTCTCTGTCTAATTTGCATTATGGGTTTAAAGTGACTCTGTATGTGCCTAGTGAACTAATAGGGTTAGGAAACCTCTTTATATAAATTAATTTGTCTGGAAGGACCTAGTGAAATGAAAGTTCCCACGGTAAGCCCTGAGGGAAGGTTATAATAAAACAGGAAGAAAGCTCATTCGGGGCAAGCTAACATCCTGCAGCTATATGGGTAAGCTCTGAAGAGAAGAGATTCTACCTAAAGCTCAGTGAAAATGACCTTCGTGAGTGATTGCAAGATACACAAAGAACAAACAGCATAGTTTTAGATTTGGGAAAGGGAAGAGAGAGAGAGAGAGAGAGAGAGAGAGAGAGAGAGAGACTTTCCCATCTACCTATGTGGCTTCAACTCCAGAAAGGTTGGAAAGAACAATACATAGATAAAACATTAGATAGAGTTTCCAAATTTAGCAAATAAAAATGCAGACACACATATTAAATTTTAGAGAAAAACCTAATAGGCCCTTATTGTAAGTACCATGCCATTTGAATTTATAGAACCGTGTTCGGGGTACTGGGATGCCAGGACCAATTCTTTCTTCAACAGGAGCTGAAGCCCCTGTATGAAAACAGAATCGGCCCTGCTTTTCTTTATACCTGCCTTCCCGTTGGTTCAGATGAAGAACTGATTTATTTTTTCCTTTTCTTTTCTCTGTTTGTGTTTTGTTTTTGTTTTTTTGTCAGCCCCAGTTTTATTGGTGGTCACCATCCAGGGAACTAGAAAGGAAAATGTAACTGGAAATGAATGAAAGATATTCCAAAAATCTCCAGAAATGCACATATAAAAGTCTGAAAGGACCAGAGTCTTATTCAGTTGGAAAGTGAGCAAACGAATTTTAAGTCACTTTTTAATATGACCTCATTTACATAGTCTGGCCTCAGAAAACCCATTACATTTATTATTCTACTAATTCTCAGAGATTCGACTGAGTGAAAATCCCACTTAGCCAAAATACCTTTTTTTAATCACATGTTTCAACTATGAGAAGATGAAAATGATTTAAAAGAAAGGTTGGTTAGTGGAAAATATATGATAGGCGTATAGAGAGAGAATCTGGAGGCTAGAAATACTCAGTCACCACAACCCTACATTTCCACTAGAGGCTGGGTACCCATTCTATGAATGGAACCTTTTACTAAAACAACAAAGATTCATGCTCTGAGCATGCTAACAACAGTAGTAATAAGTGCATATACCATTTAAAATGAGTCTTCCTTTTCTTGGGACTGTAAATGTCTTGTTAGAAGTCATAACTTGCTCATATGTGTAGCTTCCCCACATTATTGAAGGACAGCCTTACATAGATATAAGAAATATTTCATACAATAAAGTAAAAAGGAGATTCTCATTGACTATTGATTTGGGTTCCCTGGAATTATTTAATAGTCTTTATCATCCTTTGCCAATACTATCCTAACATTCAAGGTACAGCCCTGCCAGGCACTCATTGCTCATGGCAAAAGCCCAGCTTGTCATTCCCCTCCCACCAGGACTTGCCTTCCCATACGATGAGAATGTATGTACATGCACAGAAACTATATAAATGTACAGAATGATCTTCGTAGCACACGGACTTGGGACTTGAAGATGAAGCACAGACTGCATAACAGGTCACAAGGACGGAGGCTGTAGGAACCATAAGAGGGTTACAAGGACAGAGGAAGCAGCCTTAGGGACAGACACCTTGCTCACGCTCCCAGGGCGCCGGAGAGAAGGCCAGCATCTGAGCTAGTTTCGTGACCCCCTTTCGTAGATAGTACACCCTCTCTCAGGGAGTGGCACACAAAGCTAATATTAGCAACCTGACCCTTGTTTTCATTTCATTCTTTTCCATCACTTTTTTTTATTATTTTAAAGGGTATTTTCTAATGAAGTGGATTTCTTCTAGGTTGTGAAACTAGACGCCACATTCTTTAAAAAGAAAATATCTTGTCCGGGGGTGTCTTTTTCTAAATGATATTGAAGTTTTATACTCTCAGAGCTAGTTTGCCTTCTGCATTGATGTTATTTTTCTATCAGGCAAGCTCCTGGTAGAATAGATTAGTAATTAATAGCAACTCTGTTAGGTGACAATCACTTCCTAACTTTTCCTGGGCTCAGTACCTTGACTGTTTACTGAAGGCCTTAAAGTTGTGAGAAGTCCTTAGTAATCTAACGATGTAGTATAAAGCAGCAATTGCTTTTATTGAGCCAATCCTTTGGCTTCACTGATTAAAACAGAGAACCAATTAAAAGTTGAATCCTTCTTCTAAATTTTTTTTGTTTGCTTGTTTGTGTGAATTGGAGTCTTATAGTCCAGCCCAGCCTTGAACTCATTATGGTATAGAGAATGGCCCTGAACTTCTAATTTTCCTCTTTCCATGAGTGTAGTAACCATTGGCATGCACCACCACACGCACACTCCCAGAGAAGTATCTAAAATACTGAAGGAAAAAAAACCGAGCAAACTTTAACATTGTGTACATTTGAATGCATTACTCAACATCTTTGTCCTTCCTTTCTTCTGTATCAAAAAAAACTAATCTTCACTAATACCCACCCTTCTGTTGAACTTCTAACACCTAGCAATTTCTTCATCAGCTTTAAATTTTTAATTAATTATTTTATTTATTTATATCGCAAAGGTTGTCCCCAGAGTTCTTCATTCCATCTTCCCTAAGCCACAAACCAAGAGTATCACTGGCTAGTCTGAAGCCCCCCTGGCACATATATAGCAGAGGACATCTTTAACGTTTTAGGAACACAAACTTGAAATGACAATATCGCAGGAATATAAGGAAACCAAATAAAAAGCCTTTCACCATCCCCTGCACCGTACCACACACCAAGCCAATTTTTAAAAATCAAGTTTTAGCAATAAAATATAGTTGTTATAATGTGGACACCTGTTTGATCCTATTTATTTCCATAGTTTTATAAAGGTATTTGTACTATTGTCTTATTAATTGCACAAACGTTCAGTTGGCAGTACTAATACTGTAGAACACCCCCCCTCTCTCTCTTGCTCTCTCGTTCTCGCTCTTGCTCTCTTTTCATCCTTAACAGGCATAAGAAAGCAACACATTCTGGCTCATTGTTAGGAGCCCCAGATATAGATCATTTCCTATATGACTTAGAAAGCTGCTTTTGTAAGTGTCACTTTTGTGAACGTGAAATATAAATATAGGTCAATGGACTCTAGGGTAGCATTATCTCAGAAGAAACCTTTGATGGAAATTTGGAGGACCTAAGTTATTTATAGACAAGCTTGAAACGCTATACATTCTTAAGGACCACATCCAAGATTAAGCCTCTAAGAGGACCTTGTACCTTATCAAACCAAAAGCTAGTTTTCACTACCTGGGTGAAACTCAATAATTCTCCAGAGAAACACTTCAGACACTCTTCAGTGATCCAATGCCCATGGCCTTTCCCCAGGTCCATTAATTCAGAATCTATGGAGAAAGAGCGAAGACTGATCTTCTCATATACTGAAATGATTCTAGCAGACAACTAGATTGGAAAACTTAGACCTAACAAAGACTCATTTTGCCCAGCTCTTTAGCAGACAAAGAGAACAAGAAGCATTAGTGAGGTGGGCAGTCGTGGTGCACATCATTATACTCAGCACGTGAGGTGGGGGTGGGGTCAGGGAAGCAAGCAGACCTCAGTGAGCTTGAGGCCAGCTTGGTCAACAAGAGTACCCAGACAGCCAGAGCTACACAAGAAACTCTGTCTTGAAAAGCTAAAAGTAGGGGGAGGGGGAAGAAACATTAGTGAGGGTCCATGATGCTCCTGCAGAAACTAAGCTTTATGTCAATCTTGGGATTTCAAAAAGGGGAATGAATTCCCTGAACTTAGTGGTACCCCTTCGCTTCTAGGTAAGCTGCCTGCACAGGATCTGTGTGTCTCATGGAGGTGACTTTATCCTCTTCTGTACTCACCTAATCTGAAAGTACCTGAAAAAAACAGGACATCTTAATCAAATCTGTTATACACCAAAGATGTCCTGACTTCCTTATGTCTTGGGAAAATAGATCACTTGTACTATTAAAGACATGCTTACTTAATAGATTTATACAAGGAGATTAAGTTTTTTATTAATTGGTAAGAAATATTTTTTTCACTTTTTTATTAAATAAAATCTTTATTTACATTTCAAATGTTGTCCCCTTCCCCAATCAACCCTCTCCCGCTTCCCTGTCTTGGCATTCCTTTACACTACAGCATCAAGTCTTTCCAGGACCAAAGGCCTCTCCTCCCTTTGATGTCTAACAAGGACATCCTCTGCTGCCTATGTGTCTGGAGCCATGGGTAACACCATGTGTACTATCTGATTGAATTATTTTGTCCCTGGGAGCTCTGAAAGTACTGGGTGGCTGGTATCATTGTTCCTCCTATGGCGCTGAAAACCCCTTCAGCTCCTTGGGTCCTTTCTCTAGCTCCTCCATTGGGGACCCTATGCTCAGTTCAATAGCTGGCTGAGAGTGTCCCCCTCTGTATTTCTCATGCACTAGCAGAGCCAAGGAGCTTAATTTTTGAAATGATAGTTACATAGTAGATATTTACTGCCATGGTGGTATATGCAAGTGTGATAACTCATGAAAGTAATAATACCATAACTTGAAGCAAAACTTTGTTTTTTATTTCATTGCTATTAGCTCCCCAACTTAAATCAAGATCATCTAAACCATACACAGCCTGAGGTGACTAGTGTCTGTCAGTTAGAAACAAATCTACAAATACTGTCCGCTCTCAAGCAGTGCTTTCGCCACAATGATAGGAGATAAAGAACTGTCTGTCTAGTCAAAGGTTAGATGAATTAGCTCTTAGCATTTTTAACTTCCACTCTGAGTATGGGACGCTTCATAGTAAGAATTTCAATGGGACACGAGTAGAGCTCAGCTGGGAACACAAAGCCCTGGGGACAAGCCCCAGCACCATACAAGCAGGCTTGTGTGTGTCTACAACTCTAGCACTTGGGAGTAAGGACGGACGGGAGGAGTAGAAGTTCAAAGTCACCCTATATACATAGCAAGGAATAGTCATGTATAAATGTACTTTACAAGCTCCAGCAATGTATGTATGTACATAGCAAGTCTGGAGTACATGAGACCCTGTTTCAAAGTAGGAAAAAAACCGAAGTGGTTCCAATTTCTATTTAAACAGGATTTAGTAGAAAATCTTCAACGAATTTACACATAGTTCCTCTTCCCTCCTTACCTGTGACAATAATCATAGAATTCTCTCCTCAATGCATTTCCTGTTTGAGATGTGTAGCTAATGCATGCAGGTGCCCTGGCTTCTCCAGAAGGCTTGTGGTTGCCAGTCAACCCATCTGAAAGCAGCATCACCAGGATATCTAATTAAAGAAGAAGTATGTTCATTAAACTGTAATGAATATTTAAAGCACTTCCACTACATAGGAGCCCGTAACAATCGAAGTGCTCTCTCTGAGTCACTACAAAGCCTTTCCATTAGCTTTCCAATGGCCTCACAAATCACAACCTCCCTCCCTTATTATTTTTAAATGAAAGTTCTAAATCACTTGATGCAGGAGGGATCGGATGCTTAGCCAGAAAAGCTGAGTATCGTAAGGTGCAAGGCAGGCTGTTGGGCATGGCAGACCTTCACGTTAAAGGACCTTATTTTTGACAAAATGACAAAACTCACTTAATGAATCTGGAGCCAAATCCATACTATAATTTGCAGAAATATACATATCCTTTTCTCTGGGCTACACTTTCAGAATATTAAGTAGCTATGATTGCTTGAAGGAACATCAGAAACATCGGCAACATAGCTTTTCAACTATATGTAAAAGTCCTCCACTATTGTCTCGCTAGGATGTATCTCTCTACGAGGAAATTATTCATCATATTTATTTAAAACAAGTATTTCTGATTATTCTTTCTCCAGTAGAGAGAAGGACCCTGATCATAACCATATTGTTTTCCTAGAATAATGGCTTTTTATTGTTTGATGATCTGTACCCCCCCACTGCCCTCTTTCATTCTACAGTCCCTCCCTTTCCTCACTTCCATACCATTAATAAGGAGTTTTTATTCCTATTGTTCTCTGTCTAAACTCCACATATGAGAGAAAGCATGTGATGGTTGTCTTTTTGAGTTTGGCTTACATCCCATGACGAAATGGTCTCTAGAGAGATCTGTTTTTCTGCAAACGATGCATTTCTTTCTTGAACGATCCTCTGCTTGTTGGAACTTGTGATTGTATTTCCTCATCACTCTCCTGTCTGCCGGGAGAGTTTGTTACACCCAGTCCTCAGCCTTAGCCTCTTGCTCACCTTCGTTTCGGCACTTTAAGGAGGAAGCTTTTAAGTTCAGCGCGATGCTGAGTCGACTAAGACTTAAACGTGTGTGGTATTTTGTCATTATAATGCAATCAGGGATTTTTTTCCCCTGCTCTGAACTTTCCTGCCACTGCATGTATTTCAATGAATAGCCTTTCTGATTAGAGATTTATTCTATGCTTACACTGTTAGACATTCTGTATTCCATGCTAGTGTCTGGTTATAACTGTAAGTTATAGGCTTTTTCCAGAAATACACAGTCTAGTCAGGAAAACACATACATGGAAGTATAAGAGCCTAATTCAGATGATCTGGAACTCTGAGGAAAACAGGTCCGAGGTTAATTCTGAATAATCCAGAACTCTGAGAAACATAGAGCTGATGCATCTTGAGTTTCAACTTCCTCAAGAGCTTTATAGTCAAACTGGTTTTTATGAAAGGGTATAACTGGTGGGAACAATCACTCTGATAGGCTTGTTTCCATTGGAAATTAATGTTTTCCTTTCAAAAATGTATTCATTAAAATTGAGGTCAGTGGAAATCTGTTCCCTGTAAGCCAGAAAATATTTTGCTGTCATCAGTCTCTCTGGTTATGAAGTCAGCATAAAAATCTCAATAATTTTAAAGATATAAAGACGAAAAAGAAAGTTCTTAGGGATAGGGACCACGAAATACGAAGATGAAAAGCTCAAAGGACATTAGTCATCCATGGGACATGGCTAGAAGATTACTTCTGAAGCTGTCTATGAGCTCCCCCAAATCACCCAGCCTTTGCACTTTCTCTCACATTATGGGGAAATCCTTTAACTCTCCAAATTGAAACATGTATGCAAGATGTCTTTTATAAATTATGAAGCATTTGTGATGGAGGTAGAGAAACCATGAAGCTTCAATTTTGAGCATTTTAAAAAAGGATGGAGCATAAGGAGTAAATTTTTAGCTTGTCTTATATAACACCTGGTTCCAAAACCATTTCTTAATGTCCACTTGAATGGTAAAATCATCATTTTATTCCCACTCAAAAAAAAGAATCATTTCCATACTTTTAATAAAAGGTCACTTTAAGTCTTTTATAAAAATATGGCTAATAATTTTCTACCAAAAAAATCACGTCTTACTAACTGAAAGTATTTGTAATGTATTTTTCAGAGAATTAATGTTTATAAACCATAAGTCTCTGTGCATCTGTATTAAAAAAACAAATGAAAGAAATGTGCATATGTTCATATAGAGTGCTTGTATGCAATGTTGTGAGTACTACATTAAATAACCAGTCATCACAGGTAGGAAACACAGACATTCCACTTGACTATGATATGACTCAGTTCTATTTTTAACAAGTCTCCAGAATTCAATTCTCTGGTACAGATATCTACTTGCTTCCTTTAATGCAAGCACAGTTGGACTATAGGTACTGAGTCTCTTTCATTAAATATTTTGAAGGCAGAAATATTCATTAAGTTTTGTATGATGCAGGCCCACATTACACCTTTACTGTGTAATGGCAGTATATGGTCTTGTGGACCAAGTACTCTATGTTATTTCTTTCATGCCCTCTTCTAGATAAGCATGCATGAACCAACCTAGTTTTCTCTGACCACCATATTCTCATTTTTAATAATGGGAAACTAAGGCACAAAGAGTTAAGTAATTTATCAAAGTCTACTCAAAGTGGATGGAGTCAGGAATGTTATTTACTCTTATCATCACTAGACATGGGCCACAATGTCAGTCTCTCAGCTTTTCTGTGGGCTGCTCACACCAACCCTAGACATCCCTAATGGTTTCATAGGAAACTCAAATTAGAAACTGAAAAGTATTCACAAGATCATTAAACTCTCTCAGCCCTAGAACTAATAAAACTATGTTCCCTATAGCCCCTTTTCCAGAAGTAATTTAGTCAGTTTTATTAAGTGAAATTTATGTGCACCCTATTTAATTGATCGAATTTCCATCACTTTACTTGTAATACTCGTCCACAGAACTAATAAACCTGACTAATAACAGGGCACTTCATTATTATAAAACCATTTCTCTTTATTATGGTATTTTATTGTTCTTCTTTCCATTAACAATATAGAAAGACCTTAAATAATTCTTATTCTAATAAGTCATGCTGATGTCTCACTTTATGAAGGCCAGAAATCAGAGTCCACTGTGACTTCGTAGTATATTAGCCATTAAAAACCAGAGTGTATTTGATGTAGCTTTGTGAACACTTCTTTGTGTCACTCAGAGATATTGGAAACCACATCTGTAGGTGTCCATCGGTTTTGAAGGTATGCTGACTAACATTTATGGAGTCCTTACTTTGTGCAGGGTAATGCTGGGCTGCATGCAGCCAAACCAATATGACATGCAAACGGCAAGGACTCTACAATCTAATTTACCTGTCTGTCACATAGACACAATGGATCTAAAATACAATAACTGCCCAATGAGGGAAGCAGACATTGCTGTACTATCTACAGTGTCTACTGCTATAGAAAGGTTAGTGGTCAAGGATCATTTTTACTATTCCCAAAGGCCTTTAAAATGAAGTGGGATTTGAGCTGGTTCCAAAATCAAGACAGAAAAGTCAAAGGAAAACATTTTGGTAGAGGGAGCAATCCTTACAGCATCCTTTCTTAGGTGGTAAGGCAGTGTTTTCATCTTGGGTAGACAAAACAGGAGGCTGATTTTATTTTGCGAAGCCATGGTCAGTGAGTGAGCGAACCATAGAAAGCTTTCAGGTAGATGTTTGTATTAAGAACCTCAGATATGCCTTTATTTAAGTCATCTCTAATATTGGGTGAGCTCTTTATTCAGGTTGGGGTTTCCTAACCTTTATTGCTTTTTGGAAACAGAAAAGTCTCCCTCTGAGGGAAATCTAGCAGCGTCTCTGGCTCTTCCCATTAGATGCTGGTAGTATTTCCTTTCTGCCCCAACTTGGAACAAGCTAAATCCAATCAGAAGAGTCTGCCAAATGTTCTCTGGGGTGTGAAATAGGCCCCTGCTGAGCCCCTCCATCCTCATCCTTTGAACTCTGAGGGAATCCATTCCCACAGATCCTGCTCCTTCCACAAAAAAGACCATCAGGAAAGTGTTTCTGGTCCCTAACATAAATCTCTCATTTTCCCTGTATGGTCATTCATCTTTGTCAGTGGTATCAGAGGGTATTGCCTACCAGGAGGCCGGGACACCTGAAAGTACCTGAAAAATACTCACAAGTATGTCTTTTCCACTGAGAAAACCTCTCTAGGTTTGACCACTTGTCAACACTGTACTCCTGTTGAGATTGAAAACTGATTTCAATTGTAAATCCTGCTGGTTGGGGAGGCTCAGCACCAGGAAGGCAGCAAAGGCTTCCTGCATGGTAAATAATTCATCTTCTTTGCTTTGGAGAGTCAGAAACACTGGCTCCTGATGCTAAATCCACAAGGTAATATTGTAAACCCGGTCACTGGCAGTAAGGATGGAAATGTGTACCAAATCACAGAGGCCTTCCCACAGCCTAGAAGAAGCCATATAAAGAACGCTATTTACTAACTCGATTTTCCCCAATTTGGTAGCATGAGCAGGGGTCCTGGGAGAGCCTTATAAAAGCCAGCTAAGTAGAGGACATCCTTCATACACGATTTAGATATTGTCAGACTTGTGTCACTTGTGCATGTGGATCATTTTCTTCAAATGAAATATTTTGACCTCTCTAAAAACCGCTTTTCCCCGGCAACCAGAAGGTGAGCATGGAAGAAGGAATGAACCATCTGTCCAAGTGTAGTCTGTAGGAAACACAACATTGGATTGGCTGCTTGGTGACAGATATTTCTCCTTGGAGGTTCTGTTTTCACATTTGGCATTTTATTGCATAATCCATTTCAGTCCAAATCATCCTTCTATCTCTTTCAAGCTTGTCTAGGGTATCATGTGATTCTATAAACTCCACAGGTTCACTGACAGCTTGCTTTTGATGTTCATTATCAGGTTTTTAGGTAACTAGTAATCTTAGAATATCTATTTTTACACATTGAAAAGAGGTTCTGTTCTCATCAGAATGCCCATTTTCCCTAATAATGAGTTATCTCCTCCACACATGACAAAGTCCTTATGTGTGCTAATATATGTATACTCCTATCTTAGTCTCCTAAGGGTGCTATAATAAAGTCAGAAGAGGGAGAAAACATGATTTAAATAAGCACAATTTATCTCTTATCTCGTACAGTTCTGGACATTGACAAGTCCAAGATCAAGGTAATGTGAGATGCCTGTCTCTTGATGACCCATTTTTTGGTTCTCTCTCTCTCTGTCTCTGTCTGTCTCAGTCTCTCTCTCTCTCTCTCTCTCTCTCTCTCTCTCTCTCTCTCTCTCTCCTGTTCTTTCTATATCCTCACACAATGGAAGGGGTAAAAACCACCCTCTATAATCCAATCCCCTCCCAGGAACCCACGTTCACAAATATCACATGGTTATTAGAATCTCAACATATTCTTGGGGAGAACAAAACATTCAGTCTACTGTAGCTCAATCTAAGCAAGGTCCACTGTGTGTTGCTATTGGCAACCTTTCATCCTAAGTAAGCTTAGAAAACACATATGTTTTATGACCAACGTATTTGAACAGGTTATTCTATATGATACAACAATCAAAGCAAATATTTCTGTTAGCTGGGCTTTTCATTTTTGTGCTTAGTTCTACTGGGAGTAAATGTAGAAAACACGGTACCAAAACTACACGATCAAGGCAATCTGCTATCAAGGCAATTCAAAGCTCTATGTGATAATTAAGTTCTTTACCTGGTGGATTTTTGCCCCCTCTCAGAATATCTATGTGGATACATCAATAAAAATAATCTAAATTCTCACTTGAAAACTTTCTAGGTGTAGTTTATACAAACACAGTCTGTCAGAAATAAAAAAAACAGAATTAAAGGCATCATAGTCGTTTGAGTGGGTCAGAATGAGGAAGCATTCAAGCAAACAAAATCTTCCAGTTCAGTTCAATTGTTAAACTCTTTTTTTCAATTAGAAGAACAAAGAATGAAAAGAATCCCAGTTATGGGACCCATGAGCCATGCAGCTCAACATTCAGGCTCTGATAATGAATCCCTGACACTGCAAGCAATATTCAGCTTCTGGTATTGGTGCTCAGGGCAATTTATGAAGATCCACACGATTCTCTCCTTTAGAAGTTAGGGATATAATCTGAGGAAGTATAGATTCTCAAATACACAGCTGTATCTAGCCCACCGCAAAGAACATTCAATCCATTTTATTATGCTTCCTCTGGAAACATCTTTGAGTTTTATTTCATTTGAAAATTTGACAGGTTGTATCATACACCAGATATTGCCTTGCATATGTTATGTGTAACTGATAAGTTCTAGGACTTTCAAATGTCAGAACAATTGAGAAATGTATGATAAATTTAGAAATACACAATGGAATAAAAATAGACATTTCTGTAGAAGGCTGAAATAAACGTCTCTAGAGAAAATGTAGTCAGAACAGTTACACATATAACAATATTGAGCATTACAACTAATAATAACAGGTTAAAAGAATCACCCCATACTATTAATTCCATATATGTTTGATTGATTTCAAGTGAAATCAAGAGTTCAGAAAATATTTAACACTTTTTTAAGCTTTTACTTTTTATTGCATATTTTCTTTTCTTTTATTATTAGATATTTTCTTTACTTATATTTCAAAAGTTATCCCCTTTCCTGGTTTCCCCTCCAAAACCCCCTATCCCATTCATCCTCCCTCTGCTCACCAACCCACCCACTCCAACTTCCCTGTCCTGTCATTCCCCTATACTAGGGCATAAATCCTTCTCAGGACCAAGGGTCTCTTCTCACTTTGATGTCCAACAAGACCATCCTCTGTTACATATGCAACTAGAGACATGGGTCCCTCCATGTGTACTCTTCGATTGGTGGTTTATTCCCTGAGCACTCTGAAGGATATGGTTGGTTCATGTTGTTCTTCCTATGAGGCTGCAAACTCCTTTAGCTTTTTGGGATTTTTCTCTAGCTCCTCCACTGGGGACCCTGTGCTCAGTCCATTGGTTGGCTGAGAGCATCCACTTCTGTATTTATCAGACACTGGAAGAGCCTCTCAGGAGACAAAATTCAGGTTAAAGGAGATTGGGAGAACAGCCCTAATTTTGTAGGGATGAAGCTTCCAAACAAAGTTCTTCTCACCTTGAGCAAATTTGTTCTGTAAAGAAGGGCTACAGAGATGGTACCATGACTTAAAGCACTGGCTGCTCTTCTAGAGAATCCATGTACAGTTCCTAGCACTTGCACATAACTGTGTGTAACTTCAATTTCATGGAGTTCAGTGCCCTCTCCTGACCTTTAGGAGCACTGTACCCACAGGGTACACAGACACATATGCAGGTAAAACACTCTCACACATAAGATAGATAGATTGATAGATAGATAGATAGATAGATAGATAGATAGATAGATAGATAGTCTGCAGAGAATCAGCTCCAAAAGAAATGATGAGGGAACTAAGAATTAAAGCCAGATAAATATCTGGGAGGTAGTGACTCAAGAAGACAAGACAAGGGCTGGAGAGATGGCTCAGTGGGTAAGAGCATCGACTGCTCTTCCGAAGGTCCTGAGTTCAAATCCCAGCAACCACATGGTGGCTCACAACCATCTGTAATGAGATCTGACAACTACAGTGTACCTAATTATAATAAATAAGTCTTAAAAAAAAGAAGACAAAATGAAAAGTGCTTCATCAGAAAGAAAAGATAGCTTATGGAATTCTAAAATAAGCTAGTTCAAAGAAGGTCAACTTTAGGATTGTTTTCTGATTTAATTTTTCTAATAACATGTTTGTTTCACAAAACTATTTTAATTTCGAAAGTGACTAGACACTGTTTTTAAATGTACTATTCAAACAAATTGTGAGTTTATGAAATTCAATCAGAAGATATCAACCAGTCAGGAAATAGCTTGTCATTGTTGTTGCTGTTGTTGTCATCGGCATAGTTGTTATTTGAAATGAGGTCTTGCTATGTAGTCTTGGACTATCTGGTATTTACTCACTATCTAATAGACTAGCTTCAAACTTAAAGCATGTGCTACAATTGCAAGCATGCACTACTCTGCCTAATTCTACAGATAACACCATTGTCTACACATTAAACATCTTAATAAATTTAGTCATTCATCTAATATACACTGTAATGATAATGGCTTTTTTTTATCAAAGCCTACTAGAGACCCCATTTCAGTGAGATTTCAATCCACTATGATAAACACTGTGGCCAAAATTAACTTATGGAACAAAGGGTTTGTTTTATTTTAGAGTCTACAGCACATCATGAAAACAAATCAGGGCAGGAACTCAAGGAAGAAACACAGAAGCAGGAGTCAAGCAGAGACTGCTCTTAATGGCTTGAAGCCCTTATTCAGCCTGATTTTCTAGACAGCCCAGCCGTACCGATCCAGACAAAGCACTCACTATCCACAGTGGCCTGGGCCCTCCCACATTATGATTAATCAATGTAATACCTCATGGCCTCGCATACAGGCAATCTGGTGAGTGCATTCCCATTCCACGTGTCTCTGGCAAAAATTTAAGCAACACAAACCCTGAAGGAAACTAAAATGCAGTTGATCAAACCAACTCTTTGAGCTTCAGTAATTGATGGGCAAAATGTTCATCTGTGGAATCATACTGACCAAATATTGCATTCTGACTTTGTGATGATGACTAAAAGACCTAGAAACTAGATCCATCCTTGAAGAGTGTATCCCCAGTGACCTACTACTAAAAGCCCGTTGATGCTCTAGAATTATTACAGCTTAAACATTTTAAATGGGGTCACTTCTTCGGGGTAAGAGGAGGGAATGAATTCAAACAGTGGTAAGGCAATGGCATAAAGAAAACTGTTGTTAGTAAAATTTACCACCCCTCAAAAAAGATACTTTTAGAAATATGACATACAGCTGTATCCTCTAGATGATTTGGATGCAGGGCTGACTAGAGCCAGGGGGTGAAATCTTTGGAATCTTCCTCTTATATGATGGATGTAGGGATGTTATGCAGAATTGACAACTTAGAATATAACACGGTGGCTAATATGGTAAGGGCATATTAACAGGTCAAGGTAAATGCAGCAGTCCGTCTATTAGATATGACATATATCCTGTAATGTGTGAAGTTGTGTATTCTTTTAAAGATTTAACGTGGGAACATGAAGATACAAAATTTGTTCAAAAACTGTTTAAAGCCACAATTTTATTTTATTTTATTATTATTATTTTTTTTTTTTTTTGGTTTTTAGAGACAGTGTTTCTCTGTGTAGTCCTGGCTATCCTGGAACTCACTCTGTAGACCAGTCTGGCCTCGAACTCAGAAATCTGCCTGCCTCTGCCTCCCAAGTGCTGGGATTAAAGGCGTGCGCCACCAACGCCCAGCCAAAGCCACAATTTTTATTCTTGTAATACTATTGCCCTGAAGTCCGTTGACATGTTAGCTAACTCAATTTGATTTGAGCAGATATTGTAGGTATGACACAAAGTTTGTAGTATATACAAAGGAATCTGTAAGCAAATAAGCATGGCTGTGTCCCGTTAAGACTTTAATTTTATAAATGGAGGCGGGACTGATTTTATAGCGAGGCTGTAATTTGTTGACACTTGCTTTATATTTTTAAAAGAAGAAAATAATTAGTGTTTTCAAAATGTTAAATGATTCTTTTTTAAAAAAAATAACAAGAGTATAAAATTTCTATTGCTTCTGATGAATAATTCTTAAATAGTTCTACTGGGTGTCATATATCACCAGCCATAAATTTGGTTTCCGTGTCTATCTAGGTTTTCTTTCTATTCTCAGAATGCACACTCTATAACCTCAACAATGATAAAAACCCAACCTTTGTAGGGTTGACCACTTTGTATTAGGTAATAAGCCAGCACATGTAGGGTGGGGGTATGGTTGCTCATTCCTGGGAGAAGTTAATTCTCCCATTCTCAGCAACTAAGAATGTAACAATACTAATCAAATGACAAGAAATTAATAATTTGAAAATAAGTAAGGGCATAAGATGAGGCTAGAGAGAAAAATGTGAATTAGGAAGATGATGTAACTATATTTTATTGACAAATGTAAAAAAAATTAAAGGAAAAGCTATATTCTAAAAAAAAATGGCAAATTCATATATGTGTCCAGTTGAGAAGTTATTTGTGCACCATAAAAGATTAGTATGAAGAGGAACACTTCATAATGACATGAAAATACCCTCATGGTGATGTGTTGAAACTTTGTGGAAGAAAATTTCAACTTTTTCCTTCTTTGTATATAAAGGGTTCTTTTCTTTCAACTGCTTAGGGATACAAGCACAAAAATTAAAACATAAAATTCCATAAAATACTAGCATTCAGCTACCATGGGGAGAATAATGTACAAGAGTTTTATTGGTCAGTGAAGAAAAATGGGGATTCTACTCGATTCCCTTCACAAACGCCTTCAGCTTTACACCACACATCTTGTTTATTGAAGCCAATTTTACTGTGGATTTTTGGATCTAGTTTGTAAGTGTAAGAAGATTGTTTCTGCCTTTGGGTCAAGTGGTATATCTTCCTTAGGACTTACTGAGTCCTATAAAGCTACTACCCTCCCCATAAGCTTCATTCCCACCCACCCCCTATTAGAGGGCAGATTGACTCAACTTTATAAATAGTAAACATCTGGAAGCACGTTTTCATTTATGAATATCATTATGAGCTAGGCATCTATTTTGGGTGACATTTCTTAGAGTCGCAGTACATGGATCAGCCATCACATACGTTTGAACTAAGAGTGGTGATATTCTTAGATTTGAGATCTTCTCCCCATTTTGCTGTTCAGATGAACACCTAGTGGCAAGCCCATAGTGTAAGCTGCTCCATTAATGGAATAAACTATGACTAAGGAAATACATATACATAGAAGGTGTGTGTGAGTCGTTGCTTGGGAATCAGATGAGTGAGAAAGTAGACTGTCAATACTCCAAGTCCTCATCTTTTGAGTTTGGAAGCTACACATTGCCATCTGTCATAGTAAAATGAAAAATTAAATAGTTGTATGCAGCAAGAGTTATATTTATTGTATGGGTTTTCCTCTCAGGTCAGCATTAAGACACTGCTAATATTGTGATTGTTAAAAAAAAAAAAAAAAAGAACTGTCCACTCCAGGAAATTTAAATTTAGCATAAGTACTATGGGAAGCTGCAGTATGAACATAGAGAAGTTTGGAAGAGCCTCTGTATCCATCTGTGTTAAATCTCCATTCATACCTTCCTAGCAATGGATATCTTAAATATGTTTATCTCTCTGGATGTTTTCTAGTAAGACTGTGTTTCTCTCATCCTACTCTAGTATTTGTTTCCCTGTAGTATCAACTTAGCCACTGCCTTAGAGTTTATATAACAGTGATAAAACATATAACTTGTGGCATGAAGGATTATTTCATCTTACCACTTCTCATCATTCAGAGAAGTTAGGGCAGGAATTCAAGACAGAATCCTGGAAGCAAGAACTAAAGCAGAAGACATGGAGGGATGCTGCTAACTGCCTTGCTCTTTCATGATTTGCTCAACCTGCTTTCATATAGCACCCAGGACAACCAGCCCAGGGATGGCACTACACACACACACACACACACACACACACACACACACACGGTGATATGGGCTCTCCCTTCTCAATCCATCAATCATCAATTAAGAAAATCTACCACAGGCTTGCCTATAGGCTTCTCAGCATATGAAGGAGACATTTTACCAGGAGAGCCTTCATCTTCTGAAATGACTCCAACTTGCATCAAGTTGATGTAAGACTAGCCAAGATACTTTCTGTTCCATATAATGTAGAAAATCAACAAGTGTGTTTGGCATGTCTGCTGAGGAGCTAGTCCCACAATCACTGATCCATTATTCTAGCATTCTGCGTGGCTCTACTTCTTTCTGGCTACTGATTTATGGTAAAAAAAAAAAGCCAATGAGAAAAGTCAGGCATCTGATTGAAGTGATGAATTTTCTTGTCAGTTGTTTCTAATTAAGTGCTTTGTTGATGGGTATATTTATTAAGTGCCCACGGTATCAGATGTCACCCAATGTTTTGAGTTAAGTAAGACCTAGAAAATACAGAATATGTTTGTAGGTCAGCAGAGGGGGAAACTGAAGTGCAGTTTCTGGACAGGATGTCTCCAAAGATCAGTCCAGCAAGTACCCTCTAGAAAAACAAATTGGGTCATAGAATTGGTTGGAAAGGGCAGTGGAGATGACTGTGGTTCATTTCTCTGTCCAGAGTGCTGAGCTGTTTGTTATTCCGTAGCATCTTTCAGCCTGTCTAATGGACTCACTTTAGGAGAGTTAAGCGTGGAGATGTCATTTTCTAACCACAAGTTTAATTTTACATTTCTGTTCATTTTGCACAGAAGGTACACTGTACTATTTGGTACTCTGTCACATGCATCCTATTGCTGTAGTATCATTTGGAAGTAACAATGATTTCAGGGAGTTGTTTCTCAAAGGTCACAAAACAAGGAAGGAGGAAATTAGCATAACTGTTACTCCCTATTCATGAACTCCTCCCTTATGGACTCTGCATGGTGAAGGTGTAATGGAGACATTGTTATTCTCATGTAGACATCCACTACTTGGAGGTCATGATTTGTACTTCAATTTCCAATTCAGACATCTTTTCTGGATACTACATAAGATTAAGCAAAGCACAAGCTTTTCATTAGAAATAAGTTCTCCTCCCATCACAGAATCACAAGTGATTGATATGATGATCAAAAATGCCAAGGACATTTTAAAGCACAGCAGTAAATTATGTGCAGCTTTGGCTGTCATTAGTCTATGATAAAGATGAAGAGAGTATCGGTAAAACAACTTAATAGGGAGTGTTCTGAGAGCAGTAAGCTGATGTGGATACTTGTATAGACCTCTTATGTTTAAATTGGTGCTGGAGAGAGATTTTAGCATATCGAAAGTGGGTGTGCAGCACATCCTTTGATAGCCTTACCACGGTTACTTTATTTAGCTGACACTTGGTAAGGCTTAGATTTCAAGATGTTTGAAGTGAATCCTCTAATACAACCTAAGAGTTAATGTTCTATATTGCTAATAGGTGTGTTGGTCACATTGCTTGTTGCTGTGACAAAATAGCAGACTCACTGCAACTTCTGGGAAGGAATGGGCTATTACGCTCAGAGGTTGGGAGCACAGTCCATCATGGCAAATAATGTGGGCAGCAAGAGTGGAGACAGTTGTATCTACAGTCAGCAAGCAGGGAAAGGTGCTCAGCTTGCTTTCTCCCTTTTACTCCATCTGGGATCCAGCTGATGAAATGGTGCTGCTCACATTCAAAGTGAGTCCTCTGCGCCTTATTAATGCTTTCTTGAAACACCCTCATGGTCACATACAGAAGTCTATTGCCATGGCAATTTTAACTCTAGTCAAGATGACAAGAAAATTAATCCTCACATCATAGGAGGTAAATGTGAAAGTGGAGAAAACTCAGCAAAGACAATAATAGTATTGATACACCATTGTAAATGCTGTGAGTCTCATTAGGTTCTTGTTGGATGGACACCTGCTTAGTTTATATATCTCATGCTATGCTATGAATCTGCACTTCACTACTACTGCTACATTTTACAGGAATTAGTTTTAAAACAAAACCTGACTCTCCGTAATCTGTAGAAGTTGGTAGTTGGTAACTAAATAAACTCTTATTTATTCTGTTACTACAAAAGAAAAAAATACCACAACCCAAACGAACTCATCAAGGAAGAGCTTACTCAATCGCACAGTCAGTCATTCAGAAATATCCAAGCAAGAACACAAGGTAAGACACTGAAGGTAGCTTGCTCCTCATGGTTTGCACAGCCTACTTTCTTACAGTATCCAGAAACACCAGCCAAGGGGGTGGCAAGGCTTGCAGTAAGTTGAGGCCTCCCATATTAATCATAAATCAAGAAAATGCTTAGTAGGCATTTATACACAATATATATGTGTATATATGTACATATATATATACCCAAAACATCAACATTATCTCCTTGGTATATAAATTTGCTATTAACTGTAAATATCAGGTTTTCTGAGAATCTTCATGCTCAATGTTTTTGTGCCGCCTAGTTTTCTGTCAACTGGGAATAAACTAGAGACATATGGGAAGAGAGAATGTCAACTGAGAAAATGGCTGTCCTCTATGAATCAGCCTTTCCAAAGAGAACCCCAGTTACCCAGAAAGTATAAGCAACAATCATCAAGCTGGACTTCATGAAGTTACGAAGCTTCTATGCGATGAAAGAAATATTTAAATGACTGAAGAGGCAGCCTACAGAATGGGGGAAAAATCTTTTCCAGCTATTCACCTAACAGGGGATTAGTGTCTGGAATATACAAAAAAAATTCAAAAGCTAAATGCCAAGAAAACAAACACCTGAACTGATAAATGGGTTAAGCAACTTAACTGAGAATTCTTGGTAGAAGAAATACAAATGGCTAACAAATATTTTTGGATGAGTTCATCATCCTTAGCCATGAGAAAATGTAAATTAACAATGCCTTAAGGTTTTATCTTACTATAGTCAGAATGGCTAAGATTAAGAAATCAAAAGGCAATAATGCTGGCAAGGATGTGGGGGAAAGGGCACCCTCGTGTACTGTGGATAAGAGTGCAAACAGCCACTATGGAAATCAATGTGAAACTTCCTCCAAAAACTAGAAATAGATCTATCATATGACTCAACTCTACCAGTCCTGGGAATACACCCAAGAACTCTACATTCTACTACAGAGACACAAGCTCACCCACATTCATAGCTACTCTGTTCACAATAGCTAGAGCATGAAAATAGCCTAAATGTCTATTAACCTGTGGTCAGGTAATAAAAATATGATACAATGGAATTTTACTCAGCTATAAAGAAAATGAAATGTGAAATCTGCAGGTAAATAGATGGAATTGTAAAACATTATAGTGACTAAGAAAACCCAGACCAGAAAGACAAATACCCCATGTTCTCAATCATGTATGGATCCTAATGTTAAAGCTTTAGGTTTTGCTGTTTAACATGGAGTACTTGTAAAATGTAGAAAACTAGAAACAATTGGTGGAGAGAGGGAGACACATATAAAGAGAAGAGTAGTAAAACATGAGTGATAGGAAGGGGGAAAGTGAGCATGAGGGAGACTTTAGATGTAGGGCAGGGATAACTAACATGAAGGGTATTAGATAGGGGCAGAAGGTACAAGCAAAATGTCCCAATGACTCTTTTTGCTCCCTTGTATTGGAAATATGATTACAAAATGCCTTTATAAATAGTTTTAGAGCAGAGGGAGGGAAAGAGACAGAGAGACAGAGTGTCAGAGAGAAAGAGAGAGAGTGAACCCTCTAAACACCAAGCCACACCAGTAGCTTAGCATCCATCTGCATTTGTCACACTGTGACACATTTCCTTCTTTCTAATAGTGATAACGAACTATGCCTGGCATGATAACCTTTCTCTTGTTTTCCTTTATGGCTTTTCCCTACTAATCATACATCTCTAAATAATATGAGCACATACATGCATTCTTGATCAATTGCATGAATGGAGCTCTATGATAAGTCCCCCTGGCTGTGTCAGTGACTCAACTATGTGTTTGAATCAACCGTGCCCTTTTGTTTAGCTTTAAGTGACACTTCTTCTTTGCTGCAGTACTATTGGCATTGAGTTATAACTTCACAACTCATTCTTTCTAATGTTTATGAGCCTTTATGTTCTTTATTCTTTGGATATCTATCTCATCCCTCCTTACCCCAAACCCTCTGTTTGTGTGTGCATGCATGTGTATCTGTCTGTCTTTGTTTCTGTATCTTCCGCCTACCTCTCTTATGCTATATAACCCAGGAGAACCTGTCTAAGGATAACATTAGTAGTAACTTGTGCCTTTCTACATCAATTACCAAGAAAGACTATGCCCCCAGCATGTCTGTAGGACAATCTGATCTGGCTACTTTTTTAAGTTCCTTCTTCCCAGGTGACTCCAGGCTATATCAACTTGATAATGAAAACCAACCAGGACAGTTGGTCTCCCAGGTTATGTTCTTGTGTGAGGAATAAAAGTTCTGTCACTCTCCATAAGAGCCTCTTTCAGGTGTGGCTTGAAAAAGCCCAGACATGCTGGGCTCTCCATAATTCTATTGCATAGCAACCTTCCTTCTCATTTAAAAGAAAGCAAAGTAAAAATCACAACTTATTTATGTTTATTTCTCACTTTAAGTTACTAACCAACCCTTCCCTGATATTCCAAAGTCAAAATGAGATCAAATCTTTATAGACCTATTTAAGGAACTCATTTTCCTCTTTTTAAATAAAGCTGAAAATATACCTTATTATCTCCAAGATTCTGATATGCTGTTCATTCTCTGTGGGTTCATTAATCTCACTCTGGATAAGTCAGTGTTTCTTCAAGGTCTTTTAGATTATGTATGGGCAATTAATCCAGATTAGAAGATGTCTATAATTTAAAGTCACTGTTTAGCAATGATTTCATCACCTTCTGATCTATTTCAGCTTCAGTCCACATATCCTTCACTTATCATAGATTTTATGTTTGTATGCATATATAGGGTGCATAAATGTGCTTACCTGTGTGTGAACATGTGTGTTGAGGCCAAAGGTCAACCTCAGGTATCATTTTTTTATTGGATATATTCTATATTTACAATTCATTTCCCTTTTTCTGGTTCCCCACCCCCAAAGGTCCCACATGTCCTTTCCCCCCCCTGCTCTCTCATCCACCCCCTCCCACCTTACTGTTCTTGTACTCCCCCACAATGATGTTTTGGTCCATTCTAGCACCAGTGCCCACTCCTTTCTTCTTGTGAGACATCACTTGATATGTGATTTATGTCTTTGGTGTTCCAAGCTTCTAGGCTAATATCCACTTATCAGTGACTGTATACCATGGGTATTCTTTTGAGACTGGGTCACCTCACTTAGTATGACGTTTTCCAGCTCCATCCATTTCTCTAAGAATTTCATGAATTCATTGTTTCTAATGGCTGAATAGTACTCCATTGTGTAAGACCTAGTCATCCTATTTCTTGAGACTATCCTAGAATTTGCCAAGTAAGCTGGGGTAGCTGGGCAGTGAACTCAGATATCTGCTTGTTTCTTTTTCCTCAGCTCCTGGACCTTAAGCATATGCCATCACACCTGTCCTTTTAGATGTGTCCTGGGGAGGGGGAATCATTGAATGTAGGCCCCCGTGTTTGCATGGTAAGAACACTACAAGCTGAACTACTCTGCCCTCACGTCTTTATCATTATTGCAAGAGGGAAGAGATAAAAGGCCTGAACCACACTCGTCATTATTAGCTTTGCATTTGCTCAGTCACCAGGAGTTATACTGCTAGTCAAACAACTGAGATAATTTCATCTCTAATTTTGATCCAAGCAAGGAATAAACAGTATGAAACCAGCCTGAGCAACAAAGAGCAATTTACAATCCTTTCAGCACAAGGCTGCTTGTTTAAAGCTTAGTCTTTGAGCATTATTCTCATAGATCCATGCTGTTCTTTAAATGTCTGTTGTTTTGTCCTTTGGATTTCTTTTTGTTAGGTGTCAAGATCACTGAAGACTGTGGGTCAATAGGTTCTAAAGTTGTCCTGCTCTCTCTCCCTCGGTGGAACTGCTTGTGTTTGCGCAGTGTGAACAATGTTCTCAGGACATTTCTAAGTTTTGGCCTTCTGTTTTCAGTCATACAATTTCATGACAATATGTTCTTTTTAAATGTCCTAAATTTCCCTTTCTAATGTCACAGTGTCTTGTCTAAGCCCAAACTTGATGAAAACGAGTGTCGTTTTGTTTTGTTTTGTTTTGTTTTGTTTTGTTTTGTTTTAGAAAATAGGTGAAGAGAGCTTTGAATTTACTTATGAATGAAAATAACCCTGGCTTCTGGAGTCTTGACTGGTATTTAAGAGGCCCCCAGGCTCATTCACTACCTGTTTTCACCCACCTGGCTGTCCTACTTCCATTCCCTTTTGCTCTATCAAAATGCCCTGGCAAAAGTTTCTTAGAGGAGTATGGGTTTACTTTGTATCAAAATTGTACAAACTTCTTGTATCTAATTGTAAGAAAGACATAGGAATAATCTGAACCAACTAATCACATACAGGGTCAAGAGGAGAGAGAAGGGCGGTGGTAGCACTCACCTGTAATCCTAGCACTCTGGGAGGCAGAAGCAGGCGAATTTCTGAGTTCGAGGCCAGCCTGGTCTACAGAGTGAGTTCCAGGACAGCCAGGGCTATACAGCGAAACCCTGTCTCGAAAAAAACCAAAAATTCAAAAAAAAAATAGAAGAGAGAGAAATGAATCTAGTCACACCTATCCATCAATTCACTTTCTCTACTCTTTCCATAGTCCTGGACCCAATCCCAAATATTATTTGTAATGGACTGGATCTTCCCACCTTAATTAATATAATCAAGACAATCCCCTACAGGAATGAGCACTGGCTAACCTGATCTAAACCATCTCTCCATAAATGTTCTTTTGAGGTGTCAAGTTGACAATTCCATCTTGTGTCAAGTTGACAATTAAAACCATCACACTGCCATAACCCTCAGTGTGACTTTGTATAATCTCTTCCTCCTTCCATTTGTGTTGTTTTCATTACCTTGTCTTAGCCATCTCTTTCCTCACATGTGAAGGTTTAATGTCTCAGGAGCCAAAACCAATTATTGTGTCATGTTTCTCGTACCAATTTTGATCTTTAAACATTAAGATGACATTGCAAGAATTGGAGAGAGATATCCTAGGGCAGTGATTCTCAAACTCTCAAACTCGGATGTCCATCTGCTAAAGACACAATTATTCAAAACACTGCTGAAGAATGGTAAGGCAGACTGTTTTAGGCAGCATGCTATGAACAGGTATTGGGAACCTAGTACAATGGTGAACAATAACGGAAGAAAGATTGAAATCAATTCCAAGTATTACATAGAAAATTGGGAATTTATAAGCCAAGGAGTAAGAGAAAAGATTTTTGGGTAAAACTCACACATAGGGAATGTCAGAGGCCTAACTACACTTATCTGGTCAAATTCGTGCCTATCAGACATCACCACAATAGAAGGTGGAGAATGAGAAGCCCAGCTAGATATTCAGGATGATCATATGTTGAGAAGAGGGCATTCTGGATGCACTGACTTTGACATATTCTTCAAAATTTGCATGCAGGACTTTTGTAAAACTCTAACAATTGTATGTATTAGCACAAACGACCAAAAATCATTGTCTGCTTTTAACAGTTGCTCAGATTAGAAATTGGAATACAGTTTTGCACAGGAGAGTCTCTGCCACCTCAAAATCATCTGAAAATATAATAAATCAGTTCTCGCTGAATTTCATCCCCTTAATTTCTATTCAGAGAATTGAAAGTTAGTGAATTTAATATTGTATTAGGTTTTCAGGTCATATTAAAGCAGTTAATCCAGTGAACACACTTTGTTATGCAGTGTATTAGGTACAGGATTTTGCTCATGCTAGACAAGCCTTCTGCCACTAAGCAATACTCTATCCTAAAGGGTACGATCTAAAGACCACTACATTAGAAATATCTGCATTCTATGGAATATTCACATTCCCAGTTCATAGTGAGTCCATCCTCAAACATTTCTATTGTAAATAAAGGAGTTTAAACTGTTGCTGTGGATTTGTGTAACATCATCATGCAAGCAAAAGTTTTTATGGCCTATGCATGAGCCATAATGAGTGAATGCATTTCTCTGCAACACGATGAAATTTTTATTCATCTACCACAGAGATAATGTAGGAAAGCAATGTGACATAAGGGAGAAAGTCAAATAGTTTACATTTTGTCCTTGAAATGCATGTAGAGTCATAGAACATTCTGGTGAAAGAGAATTTCATAAGAAATCCAGATCCTCCTGATCCTCTGATCTATAAATGCAGATTCCTTGTAAGGCCAAAGGTTCCTGAACAGGACAGTGCTTGGTTTTTCCTGTTAAGGAAGTTCACTCTCATGTACCAGATACCATCAACCAGAATTCTATTATTATATCAAGAAATTTCATCTCTTAATCATCATGTGAAGAGTGATGTAGTTAAGAAATGAATGCAACACTTTCATCAACTTCAAAGAGAATTGGTTCTGATGAGGGATGCTGCCTGTGACAATCAGGCCTGGAATAATGGAGGTGTTGACAGATGCAGAAAAGTTGCAATGTAATTCTGGCATAGATGAAAAAAACTGCACCAAAACAGAAAGGCTGTGACTCTGAGAACACCAGTGCTCCTACTTCAACACTCTGTTGTTGTATTTCTGAAATGTTTCTGTGTAAGACTTCCAAGATGTGTTTAAATATTAATACTCTCAATCCACAGGATTCTAAAACAGAACAGTGTTTGAATATTTCCCTACCAATCATCTGTGTTTCATGAAAGTATTAACTGAATTGTTCTTTTATAACCTTTGCTTTTCCATAGAAAGAAGCATGCAGTAGTAATCTGTTGTGTGTAGTTTTACTCTACTGCCTTTTGCTTCAGGAGGTGACCCAAATTCCCTTGATTTTTCTGATAGAACACACACACACACACACACACACACACACACACATACACACACACACACACACACACACACACACACACACACACACAGTTTGTTCCTTTACAACTTGCCTTCTTGGCACAATTGCTGGGCATTACTGTCTCATGCCTGGAAAAGCATGTCCTTACTAATTTATTATCTCCATCTCTCCACCTGCACTAAACTTCAGTATCTAGTCCCACCTAGCCCCTGCCAAACATCCATGGCCACCCAACTGTAGCAGCCATGGGACCCAGACATCACATGGTTGCTGTATTCTTCTTCCTCCAAAGCAAGGCAGAAAACTCCTCCCTCCTTCCTTGTGTCTCCTTTTCCTCCTGGGACCCAGAAGTCCTGCCTGTACCTTCTGCACAGCAATTGGCCCTTGGCTTTCTTGACTGACAAATCAAGAACCAGTTGGAGAACAGGACCTTTGCATCAGAACCGCCCCCTTCAGTAATCATTATTAATCTTTACATCTAGGCTCTCATTTTGATCTCTCATGATAAAGTCCCATATCCCAGCTTTGACAACCACATGTAGTTACCTGGCAACTATCCTTACTCATCTCTCTTTATCTATACTTATCATCATTTGGTGCGCCAGGTTGTAT
The DNA here is from genome assembly GCA_964023405.1 of Apodemus agrarius. Lineage (NCBI taxonomy): Eukaryota > Metazoa > Chordata > Mammalia > Rodentia > Muridae > Apodemus > Apodemus agrarius. The sequence goes on from OZ030014.1 coordinate 29,440,434, forward strand.
GAAATAAGTACATACCAGTCATGTAATTGAAATGACAAATAGCACAGCTACTTTTAGTCATAACTCTACAACATTCTCAAGTTCCTTTTGGCTTTCAGCATTTCCTTAAACTGATAGTACCTGTTATGCTTCAAAGCACACATCATGTCTGACTTTTCAAAGCCTGTCTATTTAAAGAGAAGCTACTTCCAATAAAATAGAGTCTCCGATAGGCAATCTTGACCATGGGGAAGATGCATTATTCAAGCTAATCATTCATGTTCAGCGACATTGTTAACAGTGATCTCTCAGGGAATATTGTTAACACACTTGTTAAAATTTTCAGGGACAAGCAAGAAATGAAGGCAAAACTACAGCTGTCAGTACAAAGGTGTACTTCAGAGAAGGCATGTAAATATGTGTGAAGTCATTCTAATTTTCAGTTTGATATAAAATATTAATTACATGGACTCCATCTGTCTTCTGGAAACCTTCATTGACACAGTGTGTAAAGAAGCTCAGGTCTGGGAGCTACATTGTGGTTTGCAGTAGGAGTCCACACCACCCACAATAAATCCAAAGAAGATGATGGAAGCCTGCACCACTTGATGAAGAGGAATAGCCTATGTGGTCTTCCTGGAGACATTTGTTGCTGGGATTGGATGGGGTCAGATACTCACATAGCTGATCTTGAAAGTCAGGAATACAAGACAGCACTATGCTGCAAAGATGACCACACATGGTTGAAAGAACACAAAATATTGTATCCCCTCCCCAAAGACCCTAGTGCTGCCCCAGCTTCCTCAGATCTCTCCACACTAAAGATAGCAGATTCCCTGGATGATAGCTTTCTAGAACCACAAGTTCAGGTTTGTGGGATTTGCATAACATTAGCAGTTTTTGTAAAGTACCTTCTGAGGTATATTTTACAGTGGTGACTGGCAGCAGATTTCAGACCTTGAAATTCCACATGTTAATTGAAAAGCTAACTCACTTCTTTATGGACTGGACACATACCTTTTCTATTCAGAAAAACATACAACACACAAAGAAAATACTTTCAGCCAATGAGTCATCTCTGTTTGATAGATAACTCTTGATGGAATATTCTATGATAGACAATTATTTAAAAAAAACACTATCAATCCTTTATTCTGCTTTTAGGGGCTTCCCAATAAAGAGAGAGAGAGAGACAAAAGTCTTCAAAATGGCAATGTTATAAGTAGAACTGACACAGAAACATCCTGAGACTTCAGAGGAAGCATTTCTTTCAGTTCAAGTTTGCCAAAACTATAGGTTATTTCTAACTTTTTTGACTATCCCCACACAGGAAATTCTCTGGCAAAAAGAAAAAAGCAAAAGAAATGACTTATATCATTGTGTTTTGTAAAAGTGAGAGAGCATTAATGCTCATATTGATCCAACTTGATTATCTGTTTTATTCTCACCAGCAAATGTATTAAGTTGTAAAATCATTCTCCACACAATATGCTATTGTTTTGTAAACAGGAGCTCATTTTTTATTAATTCCTTAGACTTCATTTTATTTCTGTGTATTCAAATTGTTTTCATGTTGTGAAGTTTAGATTTTGGAAGTATTCCCTCTTACTACAAACACACATGCACACATGTACAAACACAGTGAAAGATCCCGAGACAGAGAGATTTCCAATTCTCATTGAAAATCTACCAAAGATGCAAATGGCCCTGAATAAACAAGCTCCCCATTTGCAAGGAATTCTTACACATTCCATGCCTAATCTAACACTATTCTTTTTTCAACAATAGCTCCATCTTAGTTCTAGATTCATTGCCATGAAAAAAGAAATCTGTGAAATCACTTCTACCAATATTCTTTATATTGTACAGAGGAGAATATGCTATTTTTGAATATTCATTTCCTTTTAACTACTTTTTGCTATCTAAGATAACTCTTTCAGTATCTGTTGTTACTATATACTGAGCACAGGACTGTGAGAAGCCCTTTCTTCTGTAAAGAATAGTCCAGTTAAGGACAGAAATACATCTTTCTAATGAAATGTAAATTTCTCATTAAAAGGCAACTCCTTTCCCTCAAAAAGTTGTACAGGTTACAGCTTAAACTTGACTGGTGGAAATTCCTTTTGAAGAGCCCTGAAAGAATCTTCCAATTGGAGACAATGTAGGATCCAAGTTACTTTCATTTTAATGAATTAGAAAATGTGAGTGCATTTTCCTGATCAGAGCCAAGAAAAAATTATTCTGAGATAGCTCATCATATGTCAGCCAATTAGCTGACATCAATATCCATTTCCTCTTTGTTTAATCTCTTTCCCCTTGCTTAGTATATTTATGGATGAAATAGTTCACTAATGGAGACTCTCTATGAGCCAATGCTAAGTTACAACATTATTTTGTTATGAATTTTCTCTATATTATGTGCCTTATAATGTGGATTAGAGTCTTCTCACAGTACCCCTGGATAAATATACTTTTAGATTCTGATATGTCTTTAGTTTTTACTTAAAAAATATTCACTGAGGTCAGGTACAGTGATAAACATTAGTAAGGCTAAGATTCAGGAGGCTGAGCAAAGAGGAACCCAAGTTTGAGCTTATGTGAGCTACATTGTGAGACTTATTTCAGGAGCAAAGTAGAATGCTGGGCTTGGGATGTAGCTCAGTGACAGAATACCTGTCAACCATATGTGAGGGGTTAAATAACAAACATTTATAAAAATATAATAATTACTCATAATGCCTATTAAAGACAGGAAGACACTTTGAAGGGCTCTGTTACAATAGGCATAAGGACCACTGCAATGGCATTTTGTAGTAGGGAAGGGAGGTTAAATTAGCTATACATAGGATGAGGAAACTGTGGGGTTATGTCTATAATCAAGATGCAGGTTAGTGGGTGAAAGATTATTAGGAGAAAAATTAGGAACTGATGGGAATTATGCCTTAACCAAACTAACAGGATATATGCTGGCAAAACAGTGAACAGTCATTACCCAGGGATAATGAGGGTGAAGAACCCAATCTCATTTTGAGAGTCAGGTGTTCTAGTTAAATCTTGCTAAAATAGAATTTATAAGGAAATGTACAGAAGGCTCCAAAAGATTCAAGACTGGATTGAAGTTTGTTAAAGACAAGAATCTGTGTTAATTTCCCTTTTCTAATTTACCTACATTTTGTTTTTAAGGACCAAATGACGTATCAGCCAAACAAAGATAAAAGCACAAAAGCCCACTGTTCTGAATGTCTGAGTCCAGAGGTGGTTAGTTGAGATATTGAGATTCTAAGTTTGAAGCACTATGAGCACACTGAGCAGTAAGAACTAGTGATGTGTCTTAGCTATTTTTCAATTGCCATAAAGAGACACCATGACCAAGGCAACTTGTTCATTTTTTTAATCCTTTAATTGGGGATTTGCTTTGCAGTTTCAGAGTGTGAGCCCATAACCACAGTGATGAGCATGGTAGCAGGAGGGCAGGTATGGTGCCGGAACAATTTACATGTTGAGATAACAATCATGAGTCAGACACACACACACACACACACACACACACACACACACACACACATAGAGAGGGGGGAGGGAGAGAGAGAGAGAGAGAGAGAGAGAGAGAGAGAGAGAGAGAGAGAGAGAGAGAGACTGGGTCTGGTATGGGGTTTTCAAAACCTCCAAACCCATCCCACATGACATACTTCAACCAACAGGGCCACACTTCCTAATCCTTCCCAAACAGTTTACCAACTGTGGACCAAGCATGCAAATACATAAACTTATGTGGCTGTTCTCACTCAAATACACCACACAGCGATAACCTGAGACACTCTCATGGTTTGTAGTTTGATGATGTCATTGGTCGTTCTAGTAAATGTCTTTCACATATCATACAGCAGTTGTTCTGGTAAATATCTTTCACAAATCATACAGCAGCAGATGTGAAAGCTATCTGTACATGACTGCTTATGATCGTGTTCTTGGTTTTGATATCAAGTCACCCAATTTCAGTTTGTGGGACTTCAAAAATGGGATGTTCTAAGTAAGTTTGTTGTTCTTAACCCCAAGTTAAGAATATGTAAGAAAAATGAAAACTTTTTAAAAAATTATATCAAGATAGGAAACTAGAATTTAAACTTGCTCCAGAAATGAGCAAACCAAACCTTAAGGAGAGAAATGAACAGGACTATGGTTACTTACTGACAATAATCTGCTATAATTTATTACTGAAGCCGCCAGACTAGCTTGGTCATTCAGGCTTATATTTCCAGCTGCTTAGAAGACTGAGGCTTGAGGGATGACAGAACCCAGGATGCTTAGGAGGCTACAGGCAAAGTCCAAAACCTATGTAAGCAAAAAAGTGATATTCTGTCTCAAAAAGCAAAATACAGGAAAGTAGGGGGAGTAAAGAAAGACAGAGAAAGGAAGTAGTGCTGGGAGAAGAGACAGAAGTGGAGTGTGGGGAGAAGGAAAGACAAACAGACAAGAGTGAAACTCTGTGGAAAGTTGACCCTAGTTCTTTCAATTGTCTGGTCAGTTCTGATTTTGAACTTTGATTTTCAAATATGACATTTTAATAAAGCCTTGGCTAATATAACCAAAGTTTCCAATTGCCTTCTGTTAGATGAACAGGTTTTTATTTAATTAATGAATAGCTATCTTTCTATGAAAGCAAAAGCACCCACGTAGAGCTTCCTAATTCTGTAGGGCCCAGGTTTTAACTTTATTCACAAATATATTCTTAACCAAATTGTCTTGACCAAATTATACAAAAGTTAAGGACAAAAGGAAAAGGTTGCTTTGGGTTGGTTGGGTTTATGTGTGCATTTGTGTTTGTTTGTTTGTTTGTTTGTTTCCTAGAACGTAAAACATCCAAAAAACAGCCATCCCTCAGGCAATGAAGCTGCCCAAGCTTTAACCCACATGGTCAGGAATGATTAACTGTTCTGCTTGTATCTCAGCAAACATGTTTATGAATCCCTCAGTTACTCTTGTATCGCTGGAAATTCTAACAAGTCTGCTCATTTTATAGTTCTGAGATCCTTGCTTTACAGCTTACATGTCAAGTATTTCCCATGAGTCTCTTATGGCTCAGAGTTCTTGCCAGGGCATCTGGAGCAGAAACAAACAAACAAACAACACTCTGTAGGTAAAGACTTAAAATGGTTGAGAATAGAGCACAAGTGAAACGTTTATTTATTTATGCAGGATTCAATGTTGGAAATAATAACTAGAAATATAATTGATAAAATGATACAGAATATATCAAATTTCCAGGCCCAGAGTAACTACTGGGTTTCTGGGAAATAGATGTGAGACCATTCAACTCCTTCCTTTTTTGTAGGATACTAAGAGTTGAAGCGGGTGCTCACACATGCTAAGCAAGGGCTCTACCTACTGAGCTACATTTCAGCCCTGTTTTATTTGTCCCTCTTGTTTCTCACACATTCACTTAGCCACCAAATTCTATCCACTGGACTTCTTAAATATCCCTTTACTAACTCATTTTCTCTTTTGCCTCTTGGTACTTGCCTAAGTTAGGGCTTATCTCTCAAGCAGGATATCTGCTATGAGAAACTCATCCGTGTTCTTATTATTACTATTACTGCAAAAATCTCAACATGTTCTCCAGGAGACATCTGTATGTACATTGCAGACCACTGTTCATGCTGCTTCTGAGAGAACTTCTTACACATACATCTCATTAGACGGCTAAAAATTTTCAGTGGCAGCCATTACTTAGGATGGTGCAAGAAGCGCCAGTGGCCAATGAAAGGCATGAAGGACCTCACTGCCGGTCAGTATCAAGAGACCTGCATGCCTTTCTGTCCTTTGGAAGCCACACTTAGTGTTCCAATGTAAGCAGGTCTGATGAGATCCAGGCAGCTGTCAGCTCCGGTTCTGGAGGAGTGTTGTTTTGGGTACACACTATCACTGGTATTTTTAACAATGCATTGACACGGCAATAAAAATTCGAAAGGCCTCCCCCTAAATACCTGCTTATGTAACTAATTACAGTGGCTTCAAATAGCCCTGAGCTTTCAGTCAAAGCAAACACCCACTTACAGAGTGAAAGTACCTCTGTGTAAATGAAGAATGTTAGATTGTTTTCTTTATATAATCTCTCTAAAGAGGAGAGCCTCTCACCCTATTCCTAAGGGTGACATTGTCACCTTGAATTGTCTGAGTTCTTGCAATATCTAAGGGAATTACTTACCCTGTACTCAGAGTAACAGATAATGTTTAGGAACGATGGGCCACACCAGGTACTTCTTTGCCTGTCAAAGAGATTTGCTGTAGCAACTGCTTTGAAAAAAACCCTTCTTCATTGGATGTGTTGAGAACAAAGTCTTTTGTATTTGCAGTTCTTACAGTGTAATTTCTGGCATGACCACTGTACTCTAAGCAAGTCATTCCAATTAGTATATATCTAATAATGGACATAAGGCCATACATTGAGTTCATACAATGCAGTACACACTCTGTTCTTGGCATTCAAAGACTCGGTGTCTGTATCATGTCACAGAATATAAGAGAAAGCATTTAATAGATACAGAAATGAAATATTATGCTGAAACATGTGTTAAAGTTTGCTGCAAAGTATCTTGATGAAATGTATTCTTCTGAATAATCCAGTAGAGTTCAAATGATGGCGTTCCAAACACAAGGTGAAACATTCTGATTACTTCTTGACTTTAGCATACTATGTCTCATTATGAAATTAAAGACAATTTTTTTTGAGATAGGAGCTCTCAACACCAGTGGTTCACCTATGGGTCACAACCCTTTTGTGAGTTGAACAACCCTTTCACAGGGATCGCATATCAGGCATGCTGCATATCAGATACTTAGATTATGATCCATAACAGTAGCAAAATTACAGTTATGAAGTAAGAAAAAATGCTATGGTTGGGGATTACCACAACATGAGGAACTGTATTAAAGGATCGCAGCCTTAGGAAGGCTGAGAACTGCTGCTCTTATATAATCCTGGATGCTCTAGAATTTACTATGCAGACTTGGTCGGCCTTGAATTCACTATGATACCCTGCCTCAATTAAAATCCCCTGCTTTGATTAAAAGTGTGTGCTACCATGCCTGGCAAGGTAGGTAGGTAGGTAGGTAGGTAGGTAGGTAGGTGATAGATAGATAGATAGATAGATAGATAGATAGATAGATAGATAGACAGATAGATAATAAATAGATGACAGGTAGATAGATAGATAGATAGATAGATAGATAGATAGATAGATAGATATGAAACCATGAGAAGCTCCTTTATGCCTCCGCTAATGCTTTTAGTTAGAGGACTATTTGTTAGAGGGACTTTTAATTACAGGACCCTCCAGTAGGGGAGGCTTTTAGTTACAGGACCCTCCAGTAGGAAGACTTAGCTATAGAATCTCCTACTGGTGGGAAGGGGGAACTTTAAATTCCAGGACCCTCTGGTGGGGGGACTTTTTTTACAACTGTGGAGTCAGGTTTGGAACTTTCCATCCTGCCCTCTGGCTTCTAGAGCCTACCTCAGACTGCAGACACTGCCTCCCTGTGGAACTTGTCACACCCTGAAGTCCCATCTGCTTAGCCCCTGGAAGAATGCAGATGGCCACCCTGACAGGTCGCTCTGAAGCTAAGTCCCAAGGGATCCTGGGAAGGAGGGGAAACTCCTCGGCTCTCTGAGCTCAGTCACATCTGCTCAGATAACAAATAGTCTTCCAGGTTTGAGAAAGCCCCTGTCCAGGTGGTCACCCAAAGTACATTACAGGGACATTTGAGCTGCCTTCTTTGTGTTTCTCTTAAAAAATACCTGAAGCATACTGTCTGTCCCGCAAACTTACACTGACCTAAAAGGAAGCTCTGAGTGGTATGAAAACGACATCAGGAACACCAGGAAAGGTCTGGATCTTTTATTCCCCCTGTGGCTGAATAGACTCTCCTGAAAGAATCCTGGGAACATTTATTGTTTGTATTACAAGTTGGAGCTGATAGAAGGATTTTGGTGTCAAGGGTCATGGTATGTTTTAATTTATTTTATTAAGACCAGTAAATCAGTCAACCAACAGTTTCTAGTTAGTCAGTAACTGTTGATAGAGCTTTTATAAAATAACACACAGGTTGCCAGCCCTCTTCAAATATCAAACGTGACTATGAAAAGGAACCTTATGAGCCCTATAACGCAGTTTACAGATGGAGAAGTACCAGTGCATGGGAAGGAAGTTAGAAAAGCCAGAGTATTAAGTAAAGCTTGGGCAACTGAGCATTTTAGCCAAAATCACTTGAATTTTAAAACCATATCACTATTTCCAGTGACTGCCTGTAAGGCCTTCACCATTACAAGCAGGTCTAGGGACCTCTATGATATATGGTGGGGCCCTCCTTCTAAGGAACATGGAAGAGAGCTTTGTCCATTTCCTAGCACTTTATAAAAGCAGGTTTGGAAGATTTTTTTCATTAGTTAATTTATTTATTTATTCACTTTACATCCCAATCACAGCCCCTTCTCCTCCCTGTCCTCTCCCCCCAACACACACACACACACACACACACACACACACACACACACACACAGTCTGTCCTTCCATTCCTCTTCCTCTTCACCTTTGACAACGGGGAAATCCCCCTTGGGTACCAACCCAAACTAGCACCTCAAGTTACTGCAGGACTAAGTGCGTCCTCTCCCACTGAGGCCATCAAGAACTCTTTATGCTCAAGTTTTAATCTTCCAAAAAGAACAGTGATGATTTGTGGAAGAGAAGTATTGATTGTCAAATTATGAGAAATTAAGCCATTGGAACTTAAAAGCAAAGAGAGAGAGGCTTCATTGATCAAAGTGTTGGCACCATCCCCTGTGAGCTAGGATGGGGTTTTTCATCAGGAAGACACAGTGAGGAGGGATATTTTTGTGCACCTAGAAAGAAAAGCAGTGCAGGTGTGTGTAGTGAGGCCAATAAAACCCCCAGGGCTACAGTGCAAGTCGGGCTGCTCAATATCTGCCTTGTTTTAGTTATTACTTTCACAAGACCTGATTTCACTTTGATGCAACTGCCTAGCTTAGTATTTCCACATATTGCATAGAAATCTAAATAAATTCAGTATTAAAGCTTTAGGGTTATCCTACTGCTTATGCTTCTCTCCATCTGTTACAAACACTTGAATTTTTAAAGCTAAAATATTTTCTAGGTAACTGCCTAGATAGATAATCAAATGAAAGGATATAATTTGTGAATAGTATTAAGGATATAAAACAAAGCAAAAAGGAGGGAATGTTTCACAAACTATTCTCATTTAAACACTAAAACTAGTAAGCTGTATAATTTAATGTATGTCTGACCTAGTTCCCAGAGTCCAAAACACTTAGCTTGGTTTACTACATCAGACAAGTGACTACAAGGAGAATACTAATTTTATTGTTAACCATAAATAAAAAGCATCCAGAAAGACATTTGATTTACCTGTGAAGAAATAAAAGAGTACTTATTTCTTAACTCTTTAATAAGTTTTGGTTAATCTTTTGCAATCAAACAGAATATCATTTTTTTAAACCCACATGCTCTTCACTTTAGAGGTTTTGGTTTTTTTTCAAATATTGTGATGTTTTCTTTGTAATGTTTACCTCCTAAGGCATCAAGATATTCCTCTTTTGGATGACATTTAAGACTACTTTCAAAATATACCTCACCAGCCCACGAAATGTTAACACAGTTGCAAAGCTAAGCCATTACAGTCTCATTCCCCGTGCTGAGAAAAATATTATTTAGCTCCCACATGGAGCTGCAAGATAAGAGAATACTTTCCTCCTTGCCTTTATCAAATGACATTCAATTATTTTCATAATTGAGGCAGGAAATGTTGGTTATAGTAATGATCAATTGTAAAGGTTTCATTAGGATGCGTATCACAGACTAAATTTTCAAAGCATGCCTGTCCTCTGGGGGATTACAAAGAAAAGGTAATTCTGTGGGAATAAATTGGACTTAAACAAGTGTTGTGCCCTTTCACACCTTTTCTCTAACATCTTGCTGACAGAGCTCAATAATTATCCCTCATTGTGTATCTAAGGGAGATGACTTTTCAAACAGCAGAACGATAGATCCAAAGGGGAAAGGTAAGAACACAGGGAGCAAGGTTCTAAGCTAGTTACAGAGAGAGGACAAAGAGAGGAGGAAAAGCAGAAAAGATAAGTAAGGGACAAACCAAGGAAGAGAGAAGTGCACTGATGGAAAAACAATAGAACACTGAGGTCTGAATTGCATTGGTGAAGACCCAAGAGTGGAACTCAACCACAGCTGTGATAAAGGCTATACTTTTTGACTCAAAGTTCTCTCACACATTGTTTATTACTTTGACCTAAGGAAAGGTACAGTCTGTACTCCCTATTTCCATTAAACTCAGACGTTTAGTAGAGATTTATATTAAGTATCCAAAAAGACCTCTTTGGATGTATATTTGACACATTTGAAAATGAAGTGGAAATAAAAGTTAGAACCCTGCATTTTTCTTTCCAAAATGCTAACATTGCTTCTAGATTACATAAACCTATGTCATACTGGATAGTAATCTTATTTAATTTCATAATTCTAGATTCCTCTAGCTATTGAGATAATCTGAGAAAGTATATAAGCCATATTTCATTTCACAGCATGCTTAATATGTAGGAACTGCTCAAAAAGATAAGTATCATTAGACCAAAGGAATAAAAACATGAAGGTGAAGAGCCACGGGAAGATCGTAGCTCAAGCTCAATACAGAGGTGACTTTGAGCCATCAAATTCATGAGAGTTTTCTTTGTTGAGAAAGCACTCTTTAGCCAAGAGCAAGGGCAATTCAGGTCAGGAATTAAGTTTATTAAGATTTACTATACCCTCAATACTAAGATTCTATTGACATTCACTTGTAGATGTAAACAGCATGCATTACTAAAGCCTCAATAGGCATGCTCATACAGCCCACTGTGAAGAAGGCTGATGTATCCCTGTGAATTCATTGCTTATAACTTGGTCTTAAGGATGAGTGAGTACTGAAGCTCAGTCATCCTATCTCCTCCTCTTCCATTCTCCTCTGCATGAAACTTGATGTGTCACACGCACTTTATATCCTTCTCAATCCCGTCTACCCCTTGGCTCTGTTTCAATGACTCATTTGTCTCTGTTACTTTTATAGATGACTTGAGAGGGGTTACACATGAAACAAAAGTGACCTGGAAGTCTGCACCACTTGGTACAGACAGTGCTTCTTTTTAGAATGCTGATATGTGTGTGCACACTTTAAATGAGTCCTACTGAATGTTTGTGATTTTTGCAGCAGTCATACTCACTTGGGTTCTTTAACTCTCTTTTCTGCACTGCAATGTTCCTTATGTTTTATTCTTTTGTGATCATATTTTTGTGATCATATTTATGCATTTTACAAAAAACATGAACTCTTCTAAGAAAGAAAATGCATTTTCCTTCTATTTGTCTTTATCTTGTTTTTATACCCAATAATCTACCTTCTGAGACACTTAATACAGATATGTTTAATGTGTTATAGTGGAGGGAACTGTATATAATTTCCAACAACTCCTACACCTCTAAGTGGCAAAATTTTTCTAAAACGCCCTTAACACTCCATAAGGGGTTCTTTGGAAAAAACACAGGTGTGGAGACATTTATTTTCAGAATACTGTGTATTCCAGAAGATGCTTAAAAATATCTTTCTAAGGCTCACAAACGTTAGGTAATGTGCTTTAGAGGAAGCTACGGGGAAGATAAAATGTGCATATGTACAGATGTATGGAATGTATGTCATCTTTCCTCCCCAGTACACAACCTCATCTCTGCTGTACTCCAGAAGTTCAGGCTTTTTATATTACAATCAAAGAAAGCTTTGGAGGGAAGAACTGCCTTATTCACTATCAATCCCAATCTCAATGTTACCTCAGCCTCCACATTGCAAATTGCAGTCATTCTGGAAGTTCCAGAAATACAATGTACTTACATTCCTGTGCAGGCCTTATGCACACTGTTGCTCTCTGTGTACAAAAGCCAGGAAGAATCTCATTGCTACTCTGGCTTCACAGTTTTGCTCAAATGCCACCTTCTCTGAAAAGCCTACTACTTCATAGGCCATGTGATTCTTTCTTAACATTCCCTAAGCACTTTATGTTAACTGATATCAGATAGGCAGGTGGAGAGATGATTGATGATAGATTGTATAGATAGACAGATGATAGATAGATAAATGCATACATGATAGAAAGATGATAGATAGATAGATAGATAGATAGATAGATAGATAGATAGATGATAGATAGATAGATAGATAGATAGATAGATAGATAGATAGATGACCCTACCTACCTCATTCTTCCATTCCAGCACATAACCACAGTCTCTGAAGTAACTAACTGTACTATTCACCACTCTATCCTGTGCCCACTGGATATCTGAACAGTTTGCTTTATTATCTGTTTCTACCCACATGTAACAGCCTTAGATACCCAAATGTGTTCACTACACTCAGGTCTAATGTAAATGTCTCCAATGCTTGACTTTGCCTGCTTTTCCTAACTTTCCTATTGCTTAGACAATGCTTTTTATTTAAACTTTTTTATATAAAAATATAGCAGCAGCACTGTCCTCACTTTCCGTTCCTCCCTTCAGTTCTTCTCATATTTCTCCTTGCTTCCTTTCACATCCATGAACTCTTTTTCTTTAACTGATACACACACACACACACACACACACACACGTACAAATATACATATGTACACATAATACATGCATTCATACATATTTTTACATACATACATATAACACATACACATATGTATGCATACACACGCATACAGAATCCTTATTAAGCCCATTTAATGAGTTGTTTGTATGTGTATATAACCATTACTGACCACTTGGTATTGGATGATCAATTCAGAGGCTCCTCCCTTTGGAAAAGAAGTTCTCCCACTCTCAGAATTCCTTAATTGCCTGTAGCTCTTTGTTTAAGTGTGGGGCCCCATGAGATTGCCCCATTCTGTTAGCATGTCTGTCGGTGCTTTCCATGTTCATGTCTTATTCAGGAAGCCATATTGTTGAGGTATCATGGGTGAATATTCCCTGTTATTTCTTTTTTTTTATTTCTAATAGCCACAGTCTCACAGCTGATTTCTTGATACTTTGATTCTTATGATATTTCTGCTCCACCCCCTGCCTTCCTGTGATATTTTCTAAGTCTTGTGTGTAGAAGTTGTATTTATAAACGTATTTATCTAAATGGGTAACCCATGATCAACTGTTCTCTGAATTTTGACCAATTGTGATTTTCTGTGTTGGTCTTTGGTCTTTGCAAAGAAAAACTTCTTTGATGAAAAGTCAAAGCTACACTTATCTGTGGGTTAAAGGAGAAGTATTTGGAGTGCAATGAGGAATTATGCTGATCTCATAAAGTGGAGGCTATAAGTTCACCTCTAAGACCTATGTGCACACTAGACTTGAGTAGTTGAGTAAATACTAGTACCAGGCCTGGTTTCTCTCCTGTTAAGGGAGTATTAAATCCAATTAGACAGTTATTGGTTGTCACCATGATATTAGTGCCACTATTGAGCCATCAGGAATATTTTGTCATACTGGTCAATAACATGATTCAGACTAAGTAGGACTGTTTGTTGATTCCCTCTCTTGTCAACTTATACAGTAATTTCTGGAAATATAAATGTTAGTCCTTGCCAGGCTTTTAGCAAAGATGAAGCTCAGACCATTTATCTAAAGTGCGTAGTGTTTTCAGCAACAGGGTCTTATCTTCATCCCATGTGGAGGATGTTCTTAACTCTACACTGAGATTTTCCCCTGGAAGTTGTCAGTATGTCCTGTTTTTTTCAACTCAGGTGCAGATAGCCTAAGTGCCGCATTCATCATAAGGCCTGTGGTTATAAAGAGAGCCGTTGAAAGGAAAAGATTCTTAGTCCAAAGAAAGGTTATGATGGTGAGACTTTCAATACTTCTACCAAAACAAGTAGCTCGGCATAGGGACTTGTAGAATTCCTCTAGTATTTATTTAACTGGCAGCCAATTTTCCTACTGCAGGTTAGCACCACAGCTTTGTACTGTTTGATGTCAAATACTTGTCTTTGAGTAGCCATTACAATTCCCTTGTGAACAACTTATCTAATAATAATAATATCACTTTTAATGGAAAATTGGGTGATAAGATCGCTAATATGAGCTATAGAGAAACAACATATTAATTTTCATAGCTTTATGGGTAAAGTTGGGATTTTTCTCCTTGGGTTCTTAATTTCCTTGATAAAGGATTTATAAACAGGTTTGAAAAGCAATTTTATTAGAGTCTGAAAAACAGAGCTGGGATGATGCAAATATGGCAATTGCCAGGAGAAGAAACATGAAGAGAGGAAGAGAGACGATAAGAAGATTTAGTTATGCAACAGCAAACAGGATGGACCATATTTGAATGGCAGGATAGGGAACTTCTAGAGACAAGGGAGTCAGTCAGAAAACTCAGTGTCTCAAGAGCATGATCAGGCTTTGGCCAGTATCCAAAAGAAAAGAGATAGAGAAAAGCAAAAGAATAACCCAGAAACTCAGAGGCCCAGGTGCTGGCAAAGGAAGGCTACAAGTGACCACATGGGGTAAGGGTGTTCCAGGAAAGATAAGCACATTATCCCACTAAAGGGATAATTATTCTTCCCACTGTCCTAGCATGGATTTAGATAAATTGGATTTCCCAAGGGGTGGTGTCTTGCAAGTCCAGGTAATTGACAGACCCAGCTGGAAAAACTGTTAAGGCAGGAGACAGTGGTGGGTAATGTTTTAATCTTTGAGACATGTTTTTATCCAGGACATGATATATGGTTATATTCTTTTGATCAGCAGAAAATAGCTTTTCCTCAATGAGGCTCAACAGAACTCTGCTACTCATCATGGGCTGCCTTCAAGGCTACTATAGAGTTTACTCCTAAAGGAAAGAGTCCTTAAAAGTGGATGGGAATTTGAAAGTAGTCATCACCAATTTCCAGCATAAAATTACAAAACTGCAGTTCCAAAGCTGTTCATCAGAAGGAATTAGCATCTAGACTAGAATTTTAATCACACATTGACTTTGGTCCCTTAGTTGGTAGTGGTATTTAAGAGAAGAATGATAACCTATCAGAGATGGGGCTTGGGATATAGCTCAGTGATAGTACACTTCCCTAACATATGTAAGACCATACATAAGTCCAAGGATCAGTATACACACACACACACACACACACACACACACTAATACACATACACATACACACATACATACACATACATGCAAGCTCTTTTGACACCTCAACTCTTCATCAAAAACAGAACTGAAATGAAATTTAGCTTTTGGCCCAGGACAAAAACAGAACTGTTCATATTTGGGCCCCTCTCCTCCTTATATCTGTCTCCCGTACTTACCAATATAACTCAACATTAAATACAGGTGATAACTATATTTCTATTCAGTTTATAAAGCTATGGGAACATTTTTCACAAACAGGAAAAATTCAACATATGTATGCTATTGTGTATTAAGCACCCAAATATGATAGAGGTGATTTGATAAGGATCTGAAGAACAGATGACTTTTACAACCTAAGAAGTTTATTAGTTCTGTTTGTGTTACTGGAGATTTATGTCCTAGAGAAAGGACAATTTTCTTTATGTTGTTATTTAAGGCATCTCTCTAGAGATTACTCCAGAGAAAATAAAGGAGTGACTTTGATCAGATTTAGAGAGAGATAACCACCTCTTGTTGGTATGGAAATGAGCACAGGTTGTGTTGTTCTCCCATTCTTCCTATTTTCATTTTATCACAATAAAGCAGACTGATCTAGCTTGTTTTATAGTGTCTGATAGCTTCACCACTGAGGAATCATTTGGTTTCTGTTGCTGTGATAAACATCATGAGCAAAAGCAACTTGGGAAGATTATTTCAGCTTCAGTTGTAAGCCTTCCTAAAAAGCAGTTGGGGCCAAATCAGGAAGCTAGAGGCAGGAGCTAATGCAGAGGTTATGGAGGAGTGCTATTTACTGACTTGTTCAGCTCCTTTCTTATAAATCCCTTTCTTATAAAGCCACTAGTCCAGGGCTGGCATTACTGACCAGTTATCTGGGTCCTCCCACATCCATAAATATCAAGAAAATTGCCTGAAGATTTGCATACGATTTGCATACAAGAAAACTCTGCAATCTGATGTTAGCATTTTTCTCAATTGAGGTTCATCTTTCCAAATGACCTTAGCTTGTGTCAAGTTGAGGGGAAAAAAACCAAAAATAAAAATGGAACATTATTTAACAAAGAGTATATCAGAACTTTAGAGATAATGTAAGCCAAACTTTTTGCCTCACTCAAGCAGAGGAGAGAGAGAGAGGTCAGAGAATCCAGTCAGCAGCTCCTGTCGTACTGTAGCAAAAGTAGAAATTAAATCCCTATAACTTGATCCCGTGCCTGTGTTCTTGACAGCACATTTCAGACACCTGCTGGGAGGCAGAAATAATTTTAAATGACTAAGTGAATAAACAGTATTATGTAAATACCCCACGTGTTCCATATTAATAAGCACAATCCCCAGCCCTCTCTGAGCTCTCATCATATCTTATATTAACATATTTGACCCTCACAAGACCTCAAAATTCTTATTTTTATGAGCTATAGAAAATTTGACCCTCACAAGACCTTAAAATTTGTATTTGACGAGTGATAGAAATTATCCCTGAAACCACAGTCTTCAATTGTCATTTTAAGCACTAATAAATCTTATGCCCAGGAATTTAAGGCACACATACTTCGTGTCAGGATTGTGACAGGGACCCTAAGCATCATGGGTGATCTCTGGAGTCTTTTCATATAACCACTATCTTGCACATTCTCTCTTCTGAGTACATTTAATAATTATCCGAACATATGCACATGTGTTACGAATATAAGTGTTGGAGCCAGAAACAAGAATGAAGCCATTGGCAGTGCCTCTGACATGTAGCTGTGCATCCGTATTCTACTTGCTTACTCTCTTTTCAACTCATCTTCTCATCGATGCCTTGAAGTCATGTCCGTATAGCTGGTCCTCATAGCCTAGTGGAAGAGTCGCCTAGGACAACACAAATGAAGATCTTAAATCTCTGCCACTTGAATTAAATCGGCCCTACCAAGCTTGGTTCACCAACTATGCTGGCACACTCTCTTAAAATTATTTTATGTCCTGGTTGGCTAACATTTTTGTTTTATTTCAGCAGCACAGAAACCCTGTGTTTAATTATTTTTTTAACTTCCCTCTCTGAAAAACAATACAAAATACTACATTTTCTCCACTTCAAATATGACAAAAGGAATCACAGCTATTCCCTCTTAGGGGCATTTTAATGCTTTAGAAACTTCATCTAGAAAATGATTTTTTTTATTATCCTTTAATCAAATACCTTGTAGGAAGTTGTTTTCTCATTATTTGCTTATCGCTTCCAAATATGAAACTGCAATGGAAAACCAAAATGAATAATGGTTTCATTTAGTCCTATCTTGTATTTACATTTTTACAAGGAGGAATGAAAAAAGAATATGTTAGGAAATAAATAAGGAGGTATTATTCAAACAAATAAACAAAATATCATTCTTTTTAAAAATGCCACTAGCTCCTTAGTATGAGGAAAACTTTCCTTTCAGCAATAAAATGCAGTTGACCATCTAAAGGTTTATAATATCCTTACAGAATCTTCTTCATTGAAAATCAATGCAATCTGTATTACAAGTACCTTGGCCAGGAGCTGTGCTGACAAATTATTTCACAGTCACAAAATTATCTGAATGTTACCTAGCATCTAATAAAGCAAATGCCTGGCTTGCTTCCTTATAATTTCAAAGCACTAGTGAGTAATTTTTACCCTGCACAGTTGTCTACAACATGAATATCTCCACATTATCTTGTCTATGTGAGAAAATATTCTCTGTTTTTAACTCTGAATTTAATTTCCTCTTCACTGTAGAGGTGTGTACTGGCTGGAAGTGATTTAGGGGCTACAAAGTAGTAGGTTTCAATGCGAGCTAAGGGATCCAGGGATATTACTGCATTGCCGTCATCAGACAGACTCTGATAGCTCCCAGACCGTGTTGTGACCGGTAATTTTATTGATTCACCTTGCAACAATTTACCTACTGGAGACAACCTAAGCTGGCATTTTCCTCACGCTGCACTCAGACTCTGAAATGCTGCAGAATTTCCTAACTGACAGTTTTGCTTCAGAGTCATCCTGACCCCAAACTCTTTCTCCATAGTGCATGAGTATAAGAATTCAAAACAACAACAAAAAAAAGTACATTACGTCTTTCACCGGAATCAACCAGCCAATGTTTTCATACTCAATTACCGGCCTATGCCCTTGATGAGACAATTCAGAAGGAGCCCCTATGGTCTCTCTAACCTAACATCTCACCCCTCTCTTCTGTTCTTTGAGCATCCTATGTCCTCTATGCATGCAGATTCTTCTCCTTCCATGGCTGTCTTGCACTCCCTGAGGTGCCCTGTCTGTTGACTAGTGACTTATTGTCCTGCATGTGCCTCAAGCACAGCAAAAGCAGCTGGGGAAATGATACAGGAAATGATGTTGACGGAAATGTGGATAATCAAGGGGGAACAACATTTGAAACATAAATAAATAAATAAAATGACCAATTAAAGAAAGGAGAAAGATTCTTTGGGGTCTAACTTCTTGAGTTCTTTGTATATATTGGATATTAGCCCTCTGTCAGATGTGGGGTTGGTGAAGATCATTTCCCACGTTGTTGGTTGCCATTTTGTCCTTTTGACAGTGTCCTTTGCCTTACAGAAACTTTGTAATTTTATGAGGTCCCATTTGTCAATTCTTGATCTTAGAGAATAAGCTATTGGTGTTCTGTTCAGGAACTTTACCTTTGTGCCCATGTCCTCCAGGGTCTTCCCAAGTTTCTTTTCTAATAGTTTCAGTGTGTCTGGTTTTATGTGGAGGTCCTTGATCCACTTGGAGTTGATCTTAGTACAAGGAGATAAGAGTGGGTCAATTTGCATTCTTCTGCATGTTGACCTCCAGTTGAACCAGCACCATTTGTTGAAAAGACTATCTTTTTTCCACTGGATGGTTGTGGCTCCTTTATCAAAGATCAAGTGACCATAAGTCTGTGGTTTCATTTCTGGGTCTTCAATCCTATTCCATTGATCTACCTGCCTGTTGCTGTACCAATACCATGCAGTTTTTAACACAATTGCTCTGTAGTACAGCTTGAGGTCAGGGATATTGATTCCCCCAGAAGTCCTTTTATTGTTGAGAATAGTTTTAGCTATCATGGGTTTTTTGTTGCTCCAGATGAATTTGAGAATTGCTCTTTCTAGATCTATGAAGAATTGATTTGGGATTTTGATGGGGATTGCATTGAATCTGTAGATTGCTTTTGGCAAGATGACCATTTTTACTATATTGATCCTGCCAATCCAGGAGCAAGAAATATTTTTCCATCTTCTGAGGTCTTCTTCGATTTCTTTCTTCAAGGACTTGAAGTTCCTGTCATACAGATCTTTGCTTGTTTGGTTAGAGTTACGCCAAGGTACTTTATGTTGTTTGTGGCTATTGTGAATGGTGTTATTTCCCTAACTTCTTTCTCAGCCTGCTTGTCCTTTGAGTACAAGAAGGCTACTGATTTGCTTGAGTTAATTTTATAACCAGCCACTTTGCTGAAGTTGTGAACCAAATAACCCTATCAAAAAATGGGGTACAGAGCTAAACAAAGAATTTTCACCAGAAGAAATTCAGATGGCTGAGAAACACCTTAAGAGATGTTCAACATCATTAGTCATCAGGGAAATGCAAATCAAAACAACCCTGAGATTCCACCTCACTCCAGTCAGAATGGCTAAGATTAAAAACTCGAGAGACAACAAGTGCTGGCGAGGATGTGGAGAAAGAGGAACACTCCTCCACTGTTGGTGGGATTGCAAAATGGTAAAACCGCTCTGGAAATCAGTGTGGCAGTTCCTCAGAAAATTGGGCATGCCACTTCCAGAGGACCCCAGCATACCACTCCTGGGCATATACCCAGAGGATTCCTATGCATACAATAAAGACACATGCTCCACTATGTTTATAGCAGCCTTGTTTATAATAGCCCAAAATTGGAAGGAGCCCAGATATTCCTCAAAAGAGGAATGGATACAGAAAATGTGGTATATTTATACAATGGAGTACTACTCAGCAATTAAAAATAATGAACTCATGCAATTTGTAGGTAAATGGTTAGATCTGGAAATTATCATCCTAAGTGAGCTAACCCAATCACAAAAGAATACACATGATATGCAATCACTGATAAGTGGATATTAATGAGCCCAGAAGCCCTAAATACTCAAGGCACAATTAGCAAGTCAAATGACTCCCAAGAAGAAGAAAGGAGAGGACCCTGGGCCTGTAAAGATTGGATCCGGTATTGTAGACCCAGAACAGAGAAATCGTGAGGGGGGAATGAGTGGGGAATAGCAGGGGGGAGAGGAATTATGGGACATATGGTGGGGGGTAACTGGGAAAGGGGAAAGCCTTTGGAATGTAAACATAGAATATAGAAAATAAAAATTTTAAAAAAAGAAAAAAAGAAAAAAAAGAAAGGAGAAAGAAAAGTGGATAATTTCAAATTGTCCGGTTTTAGCAAAGTATTCTCTAAAATTGCAAGGTGGTTACTAATTTACACCTGGAGGTCTGTTCCCTCAGTTAAGAAATTTTACTCAGAGAACAGGCTTGTTTGAAGCTCCACGAAGTTATTAGTAAGCAAACCAGGAAAGGTCCTAGTTCTCAGCTATTTTGTGTTCTCACTGAAGACACAGAAAAGGAGCAATAGAATGACTATATACAACCATCTGAAATAGAAATCCATAGCAAGAAGTTCATAAAATAGGACAGTTCAATGGTCTGAAATGGCCTGTCTTTGGGGAACAGGGTGTCCAATTTTGGATTATATGATTTATATCATTTTTATAGCTAAGACCT
Source organism: Apodemus agrarius (assembly GCA_964023405.1). NCBI lineage: Eukaryota > Metazoa > Chordata > Mammalia > Rodentia > Muridae > Apodemus > Apodemus agrarius. The sequence goes on from OZ030014.1 coordinate 29,461,408, forward strand.
CCATAACTAGAAGTAGTTTTGGTTTTAAGAAGAGTATAGGAAAATATTCAAAGCAAGGAGTGCACCAGACACAAACATCATGAGGTAAAAAATTAACTTGATCTGCTCAAGGAGGAAGAGAAGCATGGAGAAAAGAGAAGAAAAGAAAAGAAAAGAAAAGAAAAGAAAAGAAAAGAAAAGAAAAGAAAAGAAAAGAAAAGAAAAGAAGGGGGAAAGAGACAGGAGAACAGTAGGCAAGCTCAGAAGACATTTCTACCTGTCCTACACATTGCTCTGCAGGCTTGGTAAAGAGCCCCTGTAGCAGTGCAAACCAGTGGAGGTGTTTAGGCACAGAAATGGTGTGGTATCATTTGCAATTGGATGAGTACACTCTGGCTGTGATACAGAGAAGTAGATAGAGGAACAGCAGAATCTGACCACGATATAGCCAGAAATCTGACACCATCTTATGCTGTTGACACAGCAGCTGACCTCAGACTAGCACAGAAATAGAGCAACACCGAAATCAGCATGTTACTAGTATTCTGCCATTTAAACATTTAAGACATATCTCTATGGTAACATAAGAGTGATTTCTATACCCAGGGAAACTTCAAATTTTGTATGAGAAATTACTATCCTAAATGAAGAGGCTGAGTTAAATTACAGGCAATACTTTATCTGGCAGGCTGCCTTTCATGAAGAGAAAGAAGTTGGAAAGGAGAACTATGGGTGAAATAAAGTTTTGATGCATGGGTCAAGGGTGTTTCTCTGTTCTGACTCTGGGTCGGTCTAGAAAGCATTAGACTGGTATCTGAGGATCTCAGTGGGAACTAATAGGTGTGCCTTTCCTACATGTCTGGATTCATTTATCTAGCAAATAAAACTGCTCTGCCTATGACTAGTTAGATCTTAACCCAGTGCTGAAACAACCAATCCATCCCTGAAACAACCATTCCATCCCAGAAACATCATTTCTGAAATTTGACTCTTTTCAAACTCTTTGTGTAAGTAGTTTTATTTGTAGAGCAAGACAGCTGAAAACTTAACTTCTATATGCTATAATAATCACTCCACATATTCATATTTCCTCCAATTGAAGATACGAAAGCTGAAGACAACACAGATAGTGAACTAGGTAGAAGTTTTCCCCAATTAGAATGAGTTGTATGCTACAACTCAAGTCAAACGATCTTTGAGCAATTCTTTGCATTAACCTTACTGAATCCAAGGAAGTCCTTACCACTTCAAGGAAGTCCTCTACAAGACATAAATATTTGCTACATTCAATCTTACTTTCTCCTACTTATAAGTATATAATGATTGATTAGTTTGACAAGAGAAACTCTTTACTACTTTTCTACAATAGTAGAATGTTCTCATGTCCATAATATGCTTGATCAAGTTTCTAAGGACTCCAGTGGAATAGGTTGGCTGAGCTACCTGCTTGGGCATGTTGTAACCATCGAATGGAATTTTGAAGCAAGATGTGAAAAAATCTCATTTATATTGGGCAGGTACATAGACTTAAACATGGACCAGAAATTCATTCTTATTTCCTTAAATACAATGGAGAGGGGAAGATACAGTGAAGATGTATCTTTTATAAGGTATCTTTTTAAAAATTGAAACTAGGCAAGTTCAAAAGGAAGGTTAGCAGCTGGTTAAACTAAAAAAAAAAACTGGGCTATTTAAAAATATGCACATCTTTAATTTTTTTACTTTTGTCCAGTCATACAATGAGCACCTCCCTTGTCCACTATAATCTTCAAGTGAGACCTAAGAGACACATAACTTCCTTGCTGCTGCTAAAGTTCCCCAGAGGTTTCTTTAATGATGGAAATGAGCTAAGGCACATATAGCAGCACTTTCTTAAAACGAAAGAGAGCTTTGGAGATAAGGGCTCTCTCAGATGATTAGACACAAAAGTTTAAATGAAGACAGAATTTAAGAAAAAATTGAACCAAAACATTATGTCAAATTTTATATAAAATACACCAAATAAATGAGCCATTTTTTATAGTGGTCAAATACAAACTAAATTCACACCACTCAGTTCTGGGACATAATTCACATCTTCTTTTTCAAAACATGTCAACCCTCTTTCCAAGACCCAACATGTTTAAACAAAGACTAAACTTGTAGCTTGATTTTTTTTTTACTGATTATTTTATGTATATGGGTGTTTTCCCTGCATGTAAGTTTGTACACCAAGCAAGTGTCTGGTGCCCATAGAGACTAGATTAGAAGTCAGATCCCCTGGAACTAGGGTTACAGATGGTTGTAAGCTGCCTTCTGGGTTCTGGAAATTGAACCAGGGTCCTCTGGAAGAACAACTAGTGCTCTTAACTACTGAACCCTCTCACCAGCCCCAGTTGGTTTTATTAAAAACAACAGAAAAAGAAAAAAGCTTAATTACAAAGATCCCACAGAAGCTGTTGATGCACCATGGGAGACCCTCAAATTCAATTGTTGTTAAGAAGTAGGTTGCTCATTTGAGTTTGTTCTAGTTTCTAAACATATTATAGCTATTGTAGTAGTTATCATGAAGGGACAGGTACACAGAGTGATGGTGATATTGTTCCTTTTCAATGTTTGATCATTCTTCAAGTAATATTTATATTTTCTGAACATCTAATCTTTTTGTGTTTGTAATACACACTAGGGTTACTTTTGTGCATGTCAAAAGCAAAATGCAAGTAAGTGATTCACGTCTAGGTTTCTATCTCATGAGCAAGTTAGAGGCCCAGCAGTTCCCTGCAATCTCTTACGGTCAGCATGCTGATCAGTGTGTTGCTCCTGCTCTTTGGAGAGAAATGTTCTCTGCTAAGAACAAACTCTTTTATACTCTTATAAGATCAACTCTCTGACTCCATTCAAAAACAAAGTACTTACAGCATGAACTAACTTTAGTGCTCTCATCTTTTTTATTAGATATATTCTTTATTTACATTTCTAATGTTGTCCCCTTTCTTGCTCCCCCCCCAAAAAAACCCCTAACCCATTCCCCTTTCCCCTGCTCACCAATCCTCCTACTCCCGCTTCCCTCTCCTGGCATTCATCTTACCTGCTACCAACAGCACATTTTTAACCCTGTAAGTCATTCTGGAGCCTGCTTTTGGGCTCAACATTCTATCAACCATAATCACTGAGGTACAGAGATGCTGGGGCAAAAATGAAATTTCCAAATAGATTAATATTGTGCAATGGCCATCAGGGAGCAACCTCGCTGGGTGAGAAGAACTGGTAATTCTGTGTCCATCCACATGAGCTTAAAGGAGAAATGACCACTTTGCTTGCCCCAATCCTAGAATGATGATCTTATTCACAGTCCCTCAAGTACAGTTTATGAAGCTGAGATACCATTTGGTGACACTACCTAAAATCATAAAGCCTCATTTTTCCTCCAGGAAATCATAAGTCTGAGACAGAGTCGGGTGTGTGTTGGGAGATTGTACAGGCCCAGCAAGTGCCTGTATCACATGCACTTTTCATACCACACTAGCTGTTGCAAAAGTATTTATTCTACTGGGAACTGCTCTTTTTAATCTTAGTGGTATAAGGAAGTAAGGGTTTTCTTATCTGTATGTTGGTGCATATCTTAATTCTGGAATTCTTAGCATATTTATATGTAGGGTGATTATTTTAATTTTTTTTGTTTTTTTTTGTTTTTTTTTTTGTTTTTTTTACCTTTTATTTTTTTTATTTTTTTTATTTTTATTTTTTTTATTTTTTTATTGTATATATTCTATATTTACAATTCATTTCCCTTTTTCTGGTTCCCCACCCCCAAAGGTCCCACATGTCCTTTTCCCTCCCCCTGCTCCCGCATCCACCCCCTCCCACTTTACTGTTCTTGTACTCTCCCACAATGATGTTTTGGTCCATTCTAGCACCAGTGTCCACTCCTTTCTTCTTGTGAGACATCACTTGATATGTGATTTGTGTCTTTGGTGTTCCAAGCTTCTAGGCTAATATCCACTTATCAGTGACTGCATACCATGGGTATTCTTTTGAGATTGGGTCACCTCACTTAGTATGACATTCTCCAGCTCCATCCATTTCTCTAAGAATTTCATGAATTCATTGTTTCTAATGGCTGAATAGAACTCCATTGTGTATATATACCACATTTTTTGTATCCATTCCTCTGTTGAGGGACATCTGGGTTCTTTCCAGCTTCTGGCTATTATATATAAGGCTGCTGCTATGAACATAGTGGAGCATGTATCCTTATTGCATGCTGGTGAATCTTCTGGGTATATTCCCAGGAGTGGTATGGCTGGGTCCTCCGGAAGTATCACACCCAGTTTTCTGAGGAACCGCCATACTGATTTCCAGAGTGGTTGTACAAGCTTGCATTCCCACCAGCAGTGGAGGAGTGTTCCTCTTTCTCCACATCCTCGCCAACACCTGATGTCTTCTGAGTTTTTAATCTTAGCCATTCTGACTGGTGTGAGGTGAAATATCAGGGTTGTTTTTATTTGCATTTCCCTAATGACTAGTGATGTTGAACATTTTTTAAGGTGTTTCTCAGCCATCCGAATTTCTTCAGGTGAAAAGTCTCTGTTTAGCTCTGTACCCCATTTTTGGATAGGGTTATTTGGTTTTCTGGGGTCTAACCTCTTGAGTTCTTTGTATACATTGGAGATTAGCCCTCTGTCGGATGTGGGGTTGGTGAAGATTTTTTCCCAATTTGTTGGTTGCCGATTTATCCTTATGACAGTGTCTTTTGCCTTACAGAAACTTTGTAGTTTTATGAGGTCCCATTTGTCTATTCTTGCTCTTAGAGCATAAGCAATTGGTGTTCTGTTCAGGAATTTTTCCCCTGAGCCAATGTCCTCAAGGGTCTTCCCCAGTTTCTTTTCTATTAGTTTTAGTGTGTCTGGTTTTATGTGGAGGTCTTTGATCCACTTGGAGTTGAGCTTAGTGCAAGGAGATAAGAGTGGATCAATTCTCATTCTTCTGCATGTTGACCTCCAGTTGAGCCAGCACCATCTGTTGAAAAGGCTATCTTTTTTCCACTGGATGTTTTCAGCTCCTTTGTCGAAGATCAATTGGCCATAGATGTGTGGGTTCAATTCTGGGTCTTCGATCCTATTCCATTGATCCGCTTCCCTGTCACTGAACCAATACCATGCAGTTTTTAATACCACTGCTCTGTAATATTGCTTGAGGTCCGGGATATTGATTCCCCCAGAAGTTCTTTTGCTGTTGATGATAGTTTTAGCTATCCTGGGTTTTTTGTTATTCCAGATGAATTTGAGAATTGCTCTTTCTAGCTCTATGAAGAACTGAGTTGGGATTTTGATGGGAATTGCATTGAATCTGTATATTGCTTTGGGCAAGATTGCCATTTTGACTATATTAGTCCTGCCAACCCACGAGCATGGAAGATTTTCCCATTTTCTGATGTCTTCTTCAATTTCCCTCTTCAGAGACCTGAAGTTTTTGTCGTATAAATCTTTCACATGTTTGGTTAGCGTCACTCCAAGATACTTTATATCATTTGTGGCTATTGTGAAGGGTGTCATTTCCCTAATTTCTTTCTTGGCCTGCTTATCCTTCGCATATAGGAAGGCTACTGATTTACTTGAGTTGATTTTATAGCCAGCCACTTTGCTGAAGTTGTTTATCAGTTGCAGGAGTTCTCTGGTGGAGGTTTTTGGGTCACTTAAGTAAACTATCATATCATCTGCAAATAGTGATAGTTTGACTTCTTCCTTTCCGATTTGTATCCCTTTGACTTCCCTCTGTTGTCGAATTGCTCTAGCTAGTACCTCAAGTACTAGATTGAAGAGATATGGCGAGAGGGGACAGCCTTGTCTAGCCCCTGATTTTAGAGGGATTGCTTCAAGTTTTTCTCCGTTTACCTTGATGTTGGCTACTGGTCTGCTGTATATTGCTTTTACTATGTTTAGATATGGGCCTTGAATTCCTGTTCTATCTAGGACCTTTAGCATGAAAGGATGCTGAATTTTGTCAAATGCTTTTTCAGCATTCAATGAGATGACCATGTGGTTTTTTTCTTTGAGTTTGTTTATGTAGTGGATTACGTTGATGGATTTCCGTATATTGAACCATCCCTGCATCCCTGGGATGAAGCCAACTTGATCATGGTGAATGATTGTTTTGATGTGTTCTTGGATTCGGTTGGCAAGTATTTTGTTTAGTATTTTTGCATCGATATTCATAAGAGAAATTGGCCTGTAGTTCTCTTTCTTAGTTGGATCTTTGTGTGGTTTTGGTATCAGGGTAATTGTGGCTTCATAGAATGAGTTGGGTAGTGTTCCTTCTGTTTCTATTTTGTGGAATAATTTGAAGAGTATCGGTATCAGGACTTCTTTGAAGGTCTGATAGAATTCTGCACTAAAACCGTCTGGTCCTGTGCTCTTTTTGGTTGAAAGACTGTCTATGACCCCTTCTATTTCTTTGGGGGTTATGGGTCTGTTTAGACGATCTATTTGATCCTGGTTTAATTTTGGTATTTGGTATCTGTCGAGGAAATTGTCCATTTCCTCCAGATTCTCCAGTTGTGTTGAGTATAGGTTTTTGTAGTAGGATCTGATGATTTTTTGAATTTCCTCAGTTTTTGTTGTTATATCTCCCTTTTCATTTCTAATTTTGTTAATTTGAATACTGTCTCTGTGCCCTTTAGTAAGTCTGGCTAGGGGTTTATCTATCTTGTTGATCTTCTCAAAGAACCAGCTTCTGGTTTTGTTGATTCTTTGTATGGTTCTCTTTGTTTCAACTTGATTGATTTCAGCCCTGAGTTTGATGATTTCCTGTCTTCTACTCCTCCTGGGTGAGATTGCTTCTTTTTGTTCCAGAGCTTTCAAGTGTGCCATTAAGTTGCTAGTATATGCTCTCTCCTGTTTCTTTTTGGAGACACTCAGGGCTATGAGTTTTCCTCTAAGCACTGCTTTCATTGTGTCCCATAGATTTGGGTATGTTGTGCCTTCATTTTCATTAAGTTCTAAGAATTCTTTGATTTCTTTCTTTATTTCTTCCTGGACTAAGGTATCATTGAGTAGAATATTGTTCAGCCTCCAAGCGTATGGGGATTTTCTGTTGTTTTTGTTGCTATTGAAGAACACTCTTACTCCATGGTGATCTGATAAGAGGCATGGGATTAGTTCGATCTTTTTATATTTGTTGAGATCGGTCTTGTGTCCAATTATATGGTCGATTTTGGAGAAGGTACCATGAGGGGCTGAGAAAAAGGTATAGTCTTTTGCTTTAGGGTGAAATGTTCTATATATATCTGTTAAATCCAATTGCTCCAAAGTTTCGATGAGTTTCTCCGTGTCTCTGTTTAGTTTCTGTTTTCCTGGTCAGTCCACTGTAGATAGTGGAGTATTGAGGTCCCCCACAATCATTGTGTTAGGTGCAATGTGTGCTTTGAGCTTTAGTAAGGTTTCTTTTACAAATGAGGGTGCCCTTACATTTGGAGCGTAGATGTTTAGAATTGTGAGTTCCTCTTGGTGGATTCTTCCTTTGACTAGCAGGAAGTGACCTTCTGTGTCTCTTTTGATGACTTTAGGTTGAAAGTCAATTTTATCTGATATTAGAATGGCTACTCCAGCTTGCTTCCTGTGACCATTTGCTTGCAAAATTGTCTTCCATCCTTTTACTCTAAGGTAGTGTTTGTCTTTGACTCTGAGGTGTGTTTCCTGTAAGCAGCAAAATGTAGGGTCCTGTTTTCGTATCCAGTCTGTTAGTCTATGTCTTTTTATTGGGGAGTTGAGTCCATTGATGTTAAGAGATATTAAGGAATAGAGATTATTACTTCCTGACATTTTTGATGTTATTTTTGTTTTTGAGTAGTTATCTTCCTTTGAGTTTGATGGAAGAAGTTTACTGTCTTGCTTTTTCTTGGGTGCCATTTCCTTCCTTGTGTTGGAGTTTTCCTCCTATTATCTTTTGTAGAGCTGGGTTAGTGGAAAGATATTGTGTAAATTTGGTCCTGTCATGGAATATTTTGCTTTTTCCATCTATGTTGATTGAGAGTTTTGCTGGGTATAGTAGTCTTGGCTGACATTTGTTTTCTCTTAGGGTCTGCATGAGGTCTGCCCAGGATCTTCTAGCTTTCATGGTTTCTGGAGAGAAGTCTGGTGTGATTCTGATAGGTCTTCCTTTATATGTTACTTGGCCCTTTTCTCTTACTGCCTTTAATATTCTTTCTTTGTTTAGTACATTTGGGGTTTTGATTATTATGTGACGGGAGGTGTTTCTGTTCTGGTCCAGTCTGTTTGGAGTTCTGTAGGCTTCTTGTACATTCATGGGCATCTCTCTCTTTAAGTTAGGAAAGTTTTCTTCCATAATTTTGTTAAAGATATTTGCTGGCCCTTTAAGTTGTAGATCTTCACTCTCATCTATCCCTATAATCCTTAGGTTTGGTCTTCTCATTGTGTCCTGGATTTCATGGATGTTTTGGGTTACAAGCCTTTTGGATTTTGCGTTTTCTTTGACTGTGGAGTCAATGGTTACTATGTTATCTTCAGCATCGGAGATTCTTATTTCTATCTCTTGTATTCGGTTGTTTATGTTTGCATCTACGACCCCTGTTTTCTTCCCAAGGTTTTCTATCTCCAAGGTTGCCTCCTTTTGTGATTTCTTAGTTGTTTCTACCTCTGTGTTCAGATCTTGGATGGTTTTGCTCAGTTCCATCATTTGTTTGTTTGTGTTTTCATGTAATTCTTTAATATATTTTTGTGCTCCCTCTTTCATGACTTCTGCCTGTTGTTTCAAGTTCTCCTGCATTTCTTTAACTGATTTTCTCACTTCCTCTTTATTGGTTTCTGTCTGATGGCCCATATTCTCCTGGAGTTCTTTAAGTGTTTTTTGTGTTTGGATTGTAAGAGCTTCTACTCTATTGATGTTCCCCTGCATTTCATTAAGAGATTTGTTTATGTCTTTTTTGTGTTCCTCTAGGAGCATCATGACCTGTGCTTTTATATCTAACTCTTGTTTTTCTGGTGTGCTGGGGTATCCTGGACTTGCTGTGGTTGGCGAATTGGGTTCAGATGGTGCCATATTGCCTTGATTTCTGTTAATAACGTTCCTACGTTTGCCTTTTGCCATCTCTTTATCTCTGGCGTTAGTTGGTCTTATTGTATATGGCGCCCTGCTGAAAGCACAGCACGCCTGTCCCCAGGAGACAGATCCCTTCTGGCAGCTTGTCTGTGCTGGACTATGCTCGTTCTGAGTCCAGGTCCCTGACTCCAGCTGCTAGAGTGCCGAGCTGTGCCCCGAGGCGGCCCGGTGGCCCCTCGCTGCTAGTCCGCTCAGAGAGCTGGTCCTGGCCGGTAGTCTGCAGCCGCAGCTGAGCTTTCTGTGCCCGGATCTCCTGCAGAGCTAAGCTAAGCTATAACTCTGGCCACGCACCTGATTCCAGCCGCTCACTGCGTCCAGTGTGCCCGCTGTTTGTGCGCGGGGGTCTGGGGCAAGATGGCTGCCCCTGCTGAAAGCACCGCGTGGCCTTGGCTGAGCTGCTCGTACCCGGCTCTGCTGCTCCCTTCTGGCTGCTGCTCGTACCCGGCTCTGCTGCTCTCTTCTGGCTGCGTTGTCTGTGCTGGACTATGCTCGCTCTGAGTCCAGGCCCCTGACTCCAGCTGCTAGAGTGCCGAGCTGTGCCCCGAGGCGGCCCGGTGGCCCCTCGCTGCTAGTCTTCTCAGAGAGCTGGTCCCGGCTGGTAGTCTGCAGCCGCAGCTGAGCTTTCTGTGCCCGGATCTACTGCAGAGCTAAGCTAAGCTGTAACTCTGGCCACGCACCTGATTCCAGCCGCTCACTGCGTCCAGTGTGCCCGCTGTTTGTGCATGGGGGTCTGGGGCAAGATGGCTGCCCCCGCTGAAAGCCTATTTTAATTTTTGAAGCTTGAAGACTAATTTGTTAGAATTTAAAAGGAAAACATCCGAGATAGGCAAACTATAAAGCTCAAAAACTGCTGAGGAGGAGACTGGAGAAGAGAAGGAAGAAAAAAAGTCATGCCATTGAAGCCAGCGCACAGGCCAGGCACATGGTAGACACACAGGCAGATGGCAGGGAAAGGGGCTTTAGAGAAAGTAATACATTCCAAAGAATCAGGAAAAAGGCTTACCTAGGTTCTGACTAGAACCTGAAAGAAATAGGCAGAAAAGGGAGAAAGAATACACAGTGTCTTTCTGACTCATGTCAGAGGAGGGGTGGGTACCGGCAGAACCTCATGGTGTCTCACAAGGACCAATCCAGGAGCCCTAGGGAGGGAAAGTGCAGTATCTTAATGAAGAAAATTTTATTATATGTCTTTAACATGGCCTAGGGGGAGCCTTGCCACGCTCTCTACTTACAGCTAAACATCGATCATAAACTTGATCTGCCGTTAAGGAATGTGACTCCATTCTATAGAATAAAATGTTCGGAATGAGACCATTTGGGAATCCAAATTTATGAGCCATTTTCCTATACTTGTGGCAACTCCGGTGTAGCTTTGTAACACTGTCCCCATCGTCTTTATTCCTGGTTGTCATGCAGGGTCTCCCATGTAGCTCCCAGAAGTTGAGACTAAAAGCCTGACTTTCCTCTCCACCCACATCATTTCCACAATCACCAGCCTTCCTTGTGCCTCTTCACTTAGAATAAGAAACTGTCCCCTTGGAATGTGCCTCCTTCTGGTAACTGAAGTCTCCCCTCTTTCTGTTTTCAAGGATGGGAGGAACAGTTTTATTGGACACCAGCTGGGCGGGGTAGTGGAAGTGCCAAACAGCAAAGACCAGCGGGTCAAGTCAGCCAGAGCCATTCAAATCACCTACTACCTCCAGACCTATGGTTCTGCCACTCAAGACCTCATAGGGGAGAAGTGGGAGAATGAGTTCTGTAAACTTATGAGGAAGCTCCAGGATGAGCACCAAGACCTCCAACTGTACTCTCTGGCATCTTTTAGCCTCTGGAGAGACTTTCATAAGACCAGCATCCTGACCAGAAGCAAGGTCCTGGTGAGCCTCGTGCTGATCCTGACCACGGCCACCCTATCCAGCTCCATGAAGGACTGCTTGCGCAGTAAGCCCTTCCTGGGCCTCCTGGGGGTGCTCACGGTATGCATTTCCATCGCCACTGCAGCCGGGATCTTCTTCATCACTGATGGGAAGTACAACTCCACCCTTCTGGGAATCCCTTTCTTCGCCATGGGTAACTATCCATCCTTGTGGTAATCGGATTCTTGCCGGTTTGGGGCAAGGTAGTACATTTCTTGGCTTCTCAGGTGGATATGTTTTAGTTTTGCTTTGGTGTGTCTGTGTGTGATTGTGTATTATTTTCCTTGGAGGTTTGTGTTTGTTTCGCCTTTTTGAGGCTTTCAAAGGACATTATAGAATAATCAAACCATCCTTCCTCTTAATCTAAGGAAGTCAAAAGTATTTAGATTATACCATATGAGAACTCTTTTCTCAGTTTCTTCATTGCCGATGGATTGGAAGTATCTGATATAAAACTAAAGAGAGTTGGTGCTTATTGCAAACATAATTTTGTGCTCTTCAATCATGTCCATCCTCTGGGATAGTAACAGGATAGTTAGTGAGTATGGTGAATGAATATCTAAGAACAACTGATATGTCGTAATCTTAAATATCTTCTAAAGTAATCACAAATTCAGTTAATAGCTTTGCACAGAACTTACTCTATGATTTTACCTGTGTAAAAATAAATTTAAAAAATTTTTTAAAACTGCCTAATGCCACTGAGGTATAATATCTAGTTTATATGTTTATCTCTGATGGAAATATCACCCTTAAGATTATGAATTCTCTCCCAGCAAGACATAAATGATGTCCTAACTACTAAAAATGGTGTATGTCTGCATGTATGTATGTGGTGTATATGTAGGGATATTTGCTGTGAACAAACATGAGCAAGGACTCAGTGACAGAGTGGATATGTCTTATTGATAAAGAGGAGATTATGGTAATATTGTGGAATTCACAAAGTTCTGTTCTATGCAGTGTAATCATGTGTAACAATTCATAAACTGAACCTCCCGGCACTGAACTAACATGAGCAAGGTATTCCTAAGCTATAAAGAATGACTTTTGATGGGCTAGCCTAAAATCAGTTGTAAATAAGTTTCACTATGCAAATGCTAAATATGCAGGCATGTATACAGAACACTTTTCTACATGGCTCAGGTACCTAATTTTTTTCCTTCACAAGCATGTCTGTATTAAAACTCCAACTTCCTTATAGTTTAATGAGCTAGCTCATCTACATAAACCTATAATTCTTGCATAAAATACCAATAGAAGGTCTTCAAATGATTGTTTTAACATAATAAAATATAATTAAAAATAATAGTTGAAAGTAAATGTTCAACAAATATGTATAATTTTAGTAGGTAACATTGTGTGACAGCTCTGTGAATTACACAATGATAAGGAAGCCAGCCTTTGGCTTCTGCAATTCAGTCTTAAATTTTTTGCACAGCATTACAAATGTCTATCCGTTAGCTAATAAAAATAACCTTTCCAAAATACATATAAAATATTTTATCATTAGTGATAAAGATGAGTCTGAGACTGGATCATTTATACATTTTATTCTTTTATAAATATTCAAGTTTCTTCTTGACTTGAAAACTGATACAAGATTTCTAAAAAAAAAAAAAAACACACAATAACACTCACAAAACAAGGCTCTCTCAAGCCTAATCAAAACCATTGGCACCTTAATTATAGGATAGAAACATATTTTTCAAGAAAGGAAATGATTATACATTCTATACAAATAAGGTTTAAAAAAATAAAACTACCTCTACCGATGTGAGATTGGAATGTCAGCTCTACAAGGGCAGAGTGGTGTTTACATTCTAATAGCAAGAACACCAAAAACCATAGTGTTGGAAAGTCCAGACCTGTAGCACATACATTGTGCCTTTGTCTGCTAACCTTTGCAATAACAAATCAACTATGGACATTGTGGACATGGACTATACAAAGACAGGTCAGGGGTATTTATGGTGCTGCTGCAGCTCTGGGAGGATTGTGTCCACTGTTCTCTGAAGGTAAAGCAGTGAAAGACCCACACGCATGTGTTTAAAAATCCTGCTTCTTCAAGATTCTGTTTTCAGCCCAGCTTTCTGCTTTTGTTGTATGTTATTCTGAGTACTCAGGAGCATCTATTTGTTCTGGTTCTTCATATTAAGATGAAGAATTGGGGCTGTTTATATTAAATTTGAAGATGGCACAGCATTATGCATTTCATCATTCAGAGAATGTAGGTTTTTGTAATCCCTTTTTAAAACTGCAAGGTTTATATTAACCTGCAACTTCTAAACAGAGAGAGAGGCAGAGACAGAGACAAAAAGAGGCTGACTGACTAACGGTTAAGAAAATCACACAGTTTGCATATAGAGCATCAAACAAGCAAAGCTATAAGTCACAGAAAACACATGTTTGGAAAGATGTCAAAGTAGAATGTGATGTTAAGTATAAGTAAATACTGTTTGCCTGGGGCATGCACAACATTGGTTGATGCAAACCCTTTGTTGAATTATTTTTCATGAATGTACAGACTCTAAAATAAATAGTATATGGGAGGAAGCTCAGCCAACATTTCTTTTTTTATTAGATATATTCTTTATTTACATTTCAAATGTTCTCCCCTTTCCTGGTTCACCTCCCCTCAAAAAAACCCTAACCCCTCTCCCCATTCTTACCAATCCACCCTTTCCAGCTCTCCTGTCCAGGCATTCCCCTATACTGGGGCATCTAGCCTTCTCAGTACCAAGGGCCTTTCCTCCCTTTGATGTCCAACAAGGCCATTCTCTGCCGCATATGCATCTGGAGCCATTTGTCCCTTCATGTGTACTCTTTGTTTCATAGTTTAGTCCCTGAGAGTTCTGGTTATACTAGTTGGTTCATATTTTTGTTCCTCCCACGGGGCTGCAAACCCCTTTAGCTCCTTGGGTCCTTTCTCTAGATCCTCCTTTGGGGACCCTGCTCAGTTCAATGGTTGGCTAAGAGTGTCCCCTTCTGTATTTGTCCTGCACTGGCAGAGCCTCCCAAGTGACAGTTATATCAGGTTCCATTTCTAGTAAACCTCTACTCCTGCCCTAGTCTACTTTCTTTTGCTGTGAAAAAGCATGAACCAAAGCAACCTGGGGAGGAAAGTGTTTATTTGGCTAACATTTTCACAACATAATTCGTCATTAGAGAAGTCAAGGCAGAAACCTGGAGGCAGGAACTGAAGCAGGGACCATGGAGAAGAGTTGCTTACTCCCTTGCTCTCTAGACTAACTTTCAGCTACCTTGCTTATACTTCCAAGGACCACATGACTAAGGCTATGCCCAACCACAGACTGCCCCCCCTGCATCAATCATTAACTTAAAAATACCTGCCTACACACCAATCTGATGGAGGAATGCTCTTAATTGAGGTTACATCTTTCCCAATGACAATTGTGTCTATTGACAAAATAGAAAGCAAGCAAACAAGCAAAAAAACATTTATCTATTTTATAGATTTATAATTTATTCTATTTTACATAAAAACATTGGCTATAGACAATTTTTCAATCTTCCTGAAAAGATTTTGTGTGCCAATATTCAAAACCGTTTACCCTCATCAAAGTTGATTACCAAAGCTGTATATGTAAATTATGGAGTCTGTTCTATAAATCAAAGAGACACATATCTGGCATACCTTTAATCTTGTGTCTTTCTTCTGTATTCCTTATATTTATTTTTTGATTCATTTGATGGCCCTAGTGTCATTTCAGAGGCACATAAAATGTATCTAAATATCCTTCCTTTTTAAAGGCAGTTCCTGTTTTTATACTTTTTCCTGAGGCTCCCTTGAGCAAAGATATATTTGGCAAGTTACATGTTCCATATTTGGCTTTAGAGAAGGTGACTATAGGTACAAAGTCTCTTAGCACTCAACAAATCCAGATTTGGAATGCATTTTTTAACTGGCTGAAATGATTCAAGCCTAATACTCTTTCTCTATTCAACAATAAACCAGTGAGGATTCCACCAGATAAAATTAAACCTCAGTGTTGACCTTGTCAGTTTAGGTTTTCGTTTGCTTGCCATCCATGCATTCTCTTTCTGGAAGGGAGAATTTGGACTAATATCACAAAAATGTCCCAGGCTAGCCCATGTTCTACCTTTGCTGTTTATTCATAGGCAGTTGCCAGGGTATACATGGCTTTGGTTCACTATTACTTTTCTGCTCACTCAGAGTTTGAGCTGAGTCTAACAGTCATCTTCACAGACTGGTCACATACAGAGAAGTTAGTGTTTGCAGGTGGACTCAAGGTTTACAGATCGAAGCTTGTATGTATCTTGAAGGCTGCCTTGTCAGTTGTTATTTGCTGAGTACTATACAATGCAAGGTATTTAGAATTATAATCTCAAAAGATTTGAACTAAAGTAAATCCACTCCTTACCGCCATGAATTTTAGACATATATCCAAGACAAAGGAAAGATGGGACAAGAAAATGAAGAAGGAGGAGCTAGGGAAAGGCCCCAAGGAGCTGAAGGTGTTTGCAGCCCTATAAGAGTAACAATAATATGTACCAACGAGTAACCCCAGAGCTCCCATGAACAAACTAAAGGGTACACCAACCAAAGAGTACATACATATGGAGGGACCCAGGGCTCCAGATACATATGCAGCCTTTTCAAAGATGGCCTTCTCAGACATCAATGAGGAGAGAGGTCATTGGTCCTGTGAAGGCTCGATGCTCCAGTGTAGGGGAATTCCAGGACAGGAAAGTAGGAGTGAATGGGTTGTTGAGCAGGCAGGAGAGGGAATAGGATAGGGGATTTTTGGGGGGGAGAAACAAGGAAAGGGGATAACATTTGAAATGTAAATAAAGCAAACATCTAATAAAAGAGAAAATGAAGAAATGTAAACATTGCTATATTGTTGAGAAATAAAGCAAAATATAAATGTGGAATGGCATGCAGGGTAAAAAGCACTGGTAGTCAGTGGGGAGACATATGTTGGAGAAGAGCCAGAAATGGTACAGAGAGATTCTATGAGGCAATGAACAGTTAATACTTCAAATTTTAATTTAGAGAAGATAGAATACTATGTGAAGCATTCTGCGTGAGTCAAAAGGATGTGTTCTGATACATCCTTTTGCATAAGTCAGTCTGTAGTAGAGCAACAATGAGGTGAAAAGGTTATCCCAGAGCCAGTCTTGCAATACAGGGATGCTGAACATAGCATTAGAACAGTGGCAGTGGGAAAATATGGATTAAATTCACAAAATGTATCTACAAATCAAAATGACAGGATTTGCTGAAGGACTGGGTATGCTCTATAGGAGAAAGGGGTGCCAAGGCTACCTCCAAGGTTTGCAGAGTGACTAGTGAATAGATTGCAGCTCCCATGGACTGTGCTTGGATGGTCTGGGAAGAAATGAGTCGTGTGTTGAGAAGAAAGTAGTCAAAAGTTTAAGTTTGTATCTGCTAAGCCAAAGCCATCCATTAGGCATCCAACTTTGGAAACGCACATTGGACTAGGTGTGTAAGATTGTGTGGAAACCAGGTTCAGAGGTTGGAGATGTTGGAGTTGTCATTTCATTAATGAGATTAAATAGTGTGAAAATCTGCTAACTTCAACTAGGAAGATGATCATAGATGAAAATAAATGTCTTTGGCTCAATCCTGGAGCACTCCAATACTTTCAGACAGGGAAGATGGGATGATCCAGAAAAGGAACAATAAAACTGACTAGACAATGGAAAAGGATTGCAAACCAGAAAGAAGAGTGGTCTGGAAGCCAAGTAATGGTGTTCGTGAAGGAGCAGGACAACAATCATATAAGGGATTCTAAAGCCTATATCCACTGAGAAGTGGCCTTTGGCTCATCAATCCAAAGGCCAAGCCTGGATGACTTTGACAAGAACTGCTTTGAGGAATGTTGTGGGTGAGAGGGTCATTTAAAGATGATCAATCAGGGATGAAGAGGGAAACAAGTAAATACAATGAGTAAGAATAGTTCAAGGCATCTTGGTATCACTTGTTTTCATTGGAAAGTAGAGATATTTACGTATGTTGGGACACGGTCAAAGGACAGAAAACTTCATAGTGAAAGTATAGAAAAACAGAAATTAGAAAAGGAATGGCATTGAGCAGAGGAGGTTTTACATCTGGAGCACAGGAGCATCACTAGCCTTATATAAGACGATAGCCAGAATGGAAGAACTCACAGCTAGCTTGTTTAAAGAAATATACAGGAAGAACACAGGGAAAGATGCAGATGGTTGGCTGAGGAATGAGTGGCAGCTTGCATGTGGAAGTTTTTTTCTGTGGCCTCAACTTTGTCAGTAAACTATTATGGAAATCAGCAGCTGAGAATAACCATTGGAAAAGGGTACTGATTTTTTTTTTGAAGATAAAAGAAATGTGAAACAGTCACTTAGAAATATTCAGACTGAATTTTAAGTTTTGGGAATCACTAGGGAGTGCTAGGAACCCGTTCACATTAGTGATCTTGATTTTAGTAAGCTAATCAGTGAGTGAGTATACTGAACTTGTAAGCCCCCGGCTACACAAATAGCTGGAGGAAGAAGTTGAATTTAATCAGAAAAAAATGTAAAGCATAAAACCTTGCTATACTGTGGCAATGTATTGTCATCTGCAAAGTTTATGCTTGAGAAAAACAGTTGGGTTACATCATCATCATAATCATCATCATCATCATCATAATAATAATAATAATAATAATAAAAAGTCAATGTTTACAATTTTTGCTGGGTTACACTCCTAGCTGGCTATCTTGGAGCATGTATATACTTTGAACAGAGTTTGACTAAAGCAGTGTTGATCTTGTTCACATGACTGGTACCAAATCTTGGATATCTGAAGGACAATTTCATTTTGAACTGTTGAACTGAATTTCTAAATATGTTCTTACCAGTATAATGTTAGACTTCTATTTTTGTTTTGTTTTGTTTTTTGTTTTTTGAGACAGAGTTTCTCTGTATAGCCCTGGCTGTCCTGGAACTCACTCTGTAGACCAGGCCAGCCTCGAACTCAGAGATCCACCTGCCTCTGCCTCCCAAGTGCTGGGATTACAGGCGTGCACCACCACTGCCCGGCCAATGTTAGACTTCTTACATGAGGTCAAGAGACTCCTAGAAAATGCATTTAAAGAAAGCTACTCAGAAGGTACAAATCTAATCTGCATACTAAATTTGTCAAATTCTCTTAGCTGCATCCAATTACTAAGTCCAGGCCGGGTTCAAGAATGAGACTGTAGGACTCCAAGTGTTGAGGAGATCCTTGGTAGAATAACATTTCCCAGAAGGTATGTGGAACAGGAGTTACTATTCTGGTCATCTTTGGGAAATGTGGAACAAGAAACACAATGCAGAATCTAGAAATGCTTGATGCAAAGGTTTTTCAGAATAGATCATTTTGAAATTATTGGCTGAATTATTAACAAACCATTACCAAAAAGTAGAAACAGTCCCTGGAATCTGGAAATAATTACAAACATACTACAGATTGATTTTCACAATACGTAATATGCACTTCAAAAGTGTGTTGTTTTCAGAAAGGACAAAGGGAAAAAAAACATCTGTGATCATCCATGAGGATGAAGAAAGATACTTGTAACATACCCTCAGTCCCAGTAGCACAGAAACAAAGGAGAAAGAGTAGAAACTTCTTCAGAAAATGATTCTTAGAAGCAGTGTTTATACACAAGGAACAGCCAGTTTTCATTAAAGCAAGCCTCTAGAGATATCTGGATAAAGGGGATCTTGGTGATGGAAGTATGTCATGTCTTCATGAAGACTCTGTTAAATGGGAGTAATGAGAAAACGAACAGAGCAGAAAATATGTAGTGCTGTAAGGGAATGTGACCCCAAGGGGAGAACTGAATCTTTTGTGCCATGTTCAGTATTCAGTGAGGAGAGGAGAGATGTATGGCAAAAGAAGTGATGGCCCTATCAAATTAAAAGATCTTCAAGCTCCAGAAATCTCTCCACCTTTCTTCCCTTCTCTTTTGCATTCTTCCATATTATCCTCCTTCTTTCTTTCCCTCCATGTCTTCCTCTTCTCCATCCTTCTCTTTACCACTATCTCCTCCTTTTCTCATCTCCTCTTCCTCATCCTCCCCCTCTTTTCCTCTTTTTCCAACTTCCTCTTCTTCCATTTCATCATCGCTCCTTCTTTCTCGTCTTCCTTCTTCCTCTCTTCTTTGTTTTCCAGCTTTCTATATCCTGAAAGACATTTTCCATACATAGCATTTGTAGTCAGGGTGTTCCTGGCCACTCTCCTCCTGCCTCAGTGTTCTTAGAATTCATTATTGTCTAAATACATACTGTTTAACATTTCTTTATTGATTTCCCCTCACCAGATTGCAAATACCCATAAAATATGCATTTACCTTGTTCCATTCTGTTACTAAGTATGATGACAAACAGCATCTGATGTAGAATAGACTCGATAAACATACATAGAATTAATGATCAAATGGCCTGTCACTGTTTTCAAATAGGTTATGATGTATAGAGAATCATTAAACCAAATGTAATGTGTCATGGACATCATTTATATTTCATTGAGAAGAAAAGAGAATAGAAATAGATGGGAAATGTAAAAAAAAAAAAACTGCTACCTATGGTGCTGTTGTGATATATTTTTCTTCAGTTTCATATGCCTGTATACAAAAGATCATGATGTAAAATGAAATTTATAACATGGGCTACTGTCAATATTGTCTTAAAAGACAGTGTAGTGCTTGGGGGAATAATATTGGGAAAAGAGGCAGCTGGAATAACTCATCAGAGGTGCAGGTAGCATCTGATCTTGTTGGGAGTAGACTTAAGAGAGGAGTGTTTTAACGTTGTCATGCTTATGGCACATGTTACAAGGCATCTTACTTAGAATATTCCCTCTGGGGAATGCAACTGTGACTATTTGACATCATTACCATTGTCTAAAACACCCACAGTGGGATTTATGAACACTGGGCTGCCATGGTCTTGTCTCAATATGAGGAGGATTCTGAGAAAGGGGGAAATGGGAGTGATGCTGATTCAATAATGACTCGAAGTCTGTAGTGGGTCTACACTGTCAGTTCAAGTGCTCTTTCTTTACTAGAGGATTCTCATCATTTTTCCTCTTTTCCTTTCTTTTTATTTATGCCTCCTTCTCATTCTTTTGCCTTCTCCTGACCACAGAGCCTGAACCCAGTCTTTTATTTACTAAAGTTACAACATCAAGTCTTTGAACATTGTTAAGTTTTTTTAGAAATCCTTAAATTTACATAAATTTTGTGAATCCAGGATCATTAACCCCAACCCCTGCTTCCTTAAAACAGAAACTAAACACAAAGCAAAAGCACATCTCATTACAGTTTTACCCAGTCTGTTCATGGGTAGCTCAGCACAGCTCTTGCAGTTTCCTGGTACAGCAGACAACAGTCTTTAGTAACTGCTTTCTTGTAAGAACAGAAAGGTGACAGACTACTAAGGTTAAAGTAATTTCCTACAAATTTTAAAACTTATGCTAGTAAAGCAGCTAGCTTTCTCTAACATCTCTCTAGGCATTGTAATCTCCAATCCTTCAAGTAGCTAGGAGAACAAAGTACTAACTTTTTATATGCTCAAGTATCATCTTTTAATTCTCTAATCTTTGTTTCCGTGTCCAAGCAATTCTATGGCCTCATGTACTCTCCTTTTGATATCATTTGTTTCTAGGTCATATACAAGCCTTCCTCCTATAGGCAAACCCATCTATCACTTGCTTTTCCATAGATTCCTCCTTCTTTTCCTATCTGTGCCGTTACTCCTTGAGACCACTTTAACTCTCTATCCTTGATGTCCCTACGTTCACCCTGGATAATAATGAAGCAGTCATTAGACTGGAGAGTGCAAGTATCTCCTCATAATTCGAGTTCAAGGCCAAGTCGGACAATGAACTATTTCTTCAAAGGACCATGTAGGCTTTTTATGGCCTCTGGTTATGTTGTCTAGATCCTTTCCCATGGCCCTAAAGGTTGAGCAGAAGGCATGTTCTTCATCCTCCACAGCCCCATGACCTCCTCCATTCCTCATTTCTGAGAACCGCATCTGTTTCATTTATTATGGACTGATTAGCTCTCAGTAAGGGGGAAGTATATTCCCCAGAGAGACTGAACATAAAACATATAGATGAGACCAGTAGACCAGCTTCAGGGCAACAGCAACCATCAGCAAATGTGGTGATCAATGCCCTTGCAATGTTCCAGGGGCAGGAACTGTGTCACACCTCCCCTCTATAGCCATGCTGGAACATCATGGACTTATTGATGTTTTTTTTTCTTTTTTTAACTCTTAGCTTTCTCAGAATAAGATGTCAAAAGTTTTTGTTTGTTTCTTGAATTAAATGGCATACTATGTTCTACATGCTAGCATTTAATTTTAATTTCTTTACATTGTTCTCTGTTCTTTTCCAGCATTGGCATGGTCCCCACGCGTCCATTTTAATAAGTAAAGACACTTTCATAGTTTTATTTCTATTTGCTATAATGAGACATGTTGGTGAAAGCCAACTTTGGGGGAAATGGTTTGTTTTAGTGATTTAGTTCACAATTCCAGGTTATAGTCCATCACTGAGAGAAAGTCACAGCAGTAGGAACTTGAGACTGCTGGTCTTGTCATATTCACGTTGGCTAATAGAAAGAGATGAGTGCAAACATGCTTACTTGCTTGCTTATGCTCAGCTCAATTTCTGATACAAGACCCCCACCTACCACCTAAGGATCGGTGCCACCCACAGTGGACTGGGTCTTTCTTCATTAATGAGCCTTCATGACAACCCAATTTAGATAATCTCTCATTAAGACTTTCTTCCCAGCTGATTCTAGGTTGTGTCAGGTTGACAGACAAAGCTACCGGTCACAGTCACTTACTTATTGTTGCACCCTTTGAAACGAGAAGGAGAAGATCTTAGTATAACAAGTCATTGGATGTTACATCAAATACTGGGGGTAGCATTGAATATTATGTACTCTTAGTGTATTCTACTATCCAAAATTAATTACACTTATAGGCTGACTCCTGATTCCTTATGGTTTTATATACTCTATAGCAGTGGCTCTCAATCTTCCTAACCTATGACCCTTTATGTTCCTCATTTTGTGGGGAACTCTAACCATAAAATTATTTAGCTACTGCTTTATAACTCTTATGAATCATAACGTAAATATTTGATATGTGGAGTCTCTGCTATATGAGACCTATGAAAGGATCATTTGACCACCCAAAGGAGTCGTGACCCACAGGTTGACAACCACTGCTCTGAATGCAACCTCACTTTTTAACCTAGGTTTTTCATTGAAGTTGTTAAAGTCAAATATTGAATGGAATTTAAGAAAAAAGAATACTGCAAAATAACACAATTGTACTCAGAGTAAAAACCATATAGACCAGTTCTGAAGAAGTTAATTTGAGGCCAGTTAATATTTTAGGTTAGACTATTATTATTATTATTATTATTATTATTATTATTATTATCTTTTAGACATGTTTCTTTTTATCACTTATCTATTTGTTTGTTTGTTTGTTTGTTTGTTTGTTTGAAACTCCAGATCTTATTCCCCTCCTGGTCCACCCTCTGACTGTTCCCCATCCCATACCTCCTCCCCATTCCCCTGTCTCCACAAGGATGTCCCACTTCCTGCCCCCCACCCCACCAGAACACTAAACTCCCTGGTGCCTCCAGTCTCTTGAGGGTTAGGTGCATCTTCTCTGACTAAACCCAGACCTGGCAGTCTTCTGCTGTATGTGTTGGGGGCCTCATATCAGCTAGTGTATGCTGCCTGCTTGGTGGTCCAGTGCCTGAGAGATCTCGGGAGTCCAAGTTAATTGAGACTCCTGGTCCTCCTACAGGGTCGCCATCCTCCTCAGCTTCTTCTAGCTTTCCCCTAATTCAACCACAGGTGTCAGCAGCTTCTGTCCATTGATTGGGTACAAATATCTGCATCTGCATCTGACTCTTTCAGCTGCTTATTGGGTCTTTCGGAGGGCAGTCATGATAGGTCCCTTTTTGTGAGCGCCCCATAGCCTTAGTAATAGTGTTAGGCTTTAGGGTATCCCCTTGAGCTGGATCTCACATTGGACCTGTCATTCAACCTTCTTTTCCTCAGGTTCCTCTCCATTTCCATCCCTGCAGTTTGTTTGTTTTTTTTCAGACAGGAACCATTAAGGGTCAGAGTTTTGACTATGGGATGGCAACCTCATCCCTCACCTGAAATAGAAATAGGTGTAAATATTCCTCACTGCCCAATTGGCAGTGCTTCTATTTTTAGTTATTGGCTTAGATGGGCAAATCAAGATCAGATAGTAAGCAGATACAGAAATTAGTAGAAATTGTAGAATGACGGATGTGCCAGAGAGTTTGAAGTCTCCCTGTTTGGACATCAGTACAGTCCTCAAATGTGCATCCATCAAACATAGTCTCAGCAATCCTCATTAATTATAGTTGACTTGGATGTCAAGTCAGAATGTTCCAAGAAAAATATTTCTGACAAGGGGCAGCTGTAATTGCCAAGCAGAACGTGATTTTCTGCAGAGCTGCTTCAGAATGGCAATACTTGCTGCCATTCACGCTCTGGAAACAGCAAGCTGGGAATACAGTAAAGCTTACGTCATTGATTTTTCCAATGAAAAAAATAAAGCCTTTAGCGGGTAAAATTTACTCTAAAAGTGAAGTTTTATTACCTGTATAAAATTAAGTCTTAAGCCAGAGTTTCATGCTCTTTCATCTAATACAAGAAAAATTTGACATTAAAAAAAAGTATACTTTATGTTAACTTGGGAGCCCTGAAGGACTACCTCCTAAAAATTGAGGTGCCTTTGGACCGTGATTCCACCTAATTTTATGAAACATTTTGACTTGTATATGTGTCAAATATCTGTGTATCAGATTTGTGGGTTACTTGGCACATTCACCTTTTTTATTCTGTCTCTCTGTCTCTGTCTCTGTCTCTTTCTCTTATGTGTATGTGTCTGTCAGTCTGTCTCTCTGTCTGTCTCTATCTGTATCTGTGTCTCTGTATGAGCATGTCTGTGTCGTGTGCCTGTGTACGCACATTCTTTATGCAAATGTGGCGCATCTGTACCAATGTGTTCTTGGGTGGTCCTTGTCTTCCACTTTGTTTGAAACAGAGTCTTTGTCCTTTGGGCTTTGTTGCTGTTGCCCACTCTGCATGCCAAGCTCACTAGCCTGCTAGCTTCTGGTGATTCTACTGCTCCTCAATCACATCATTCCTCAGGAACAAAATAATATATAGGCTACTACACTGCTATTTTAAGTGGGTCCCAGGGGTTCAAACCCATAACTTTCTGCTTACACAAGAAGTGTTTTTACCATTACTGAGCCATCCGCCAGTCCTTTCGATTTAAAAATGTTTTTATTGTGTAGTCAGTATACATGATAGAGTGCCAAATGAGGACCTTTTAATACAAGTACAACTTTGTACATCTGTATTGTCTGTACCCCATCTGCCATCCCTCATTCTATTCTTCATTTCTAGATTCTTTTTCCCCCTGAGGATTTTTCATCTAGACTAAGACAAAACTCTAATATTCAAGGCTTGGCTATAGACCTGGCTAACTAGATATCACCATCCATCCTTAGAGGCTAAATCTGAGTACAACTCTCAGTTTAGATTTACTATGAAGACGATGTTGTTATTTCTCTTTGCCATGACTGACCTGGCCTATCTGGGAATAAGAGTAGGGACAGATGAGTGATTCATCAAGAAACTCATCCCATTTGAAATCAAAATTCTAAACAATATCATAGTTAACAACATAAATCAGCATAAAATGAAAATCTGTGTCATATTAGACTAATAGCCAAAGACGTCCTTTGAGATGACAGCATGAAAAGATTAGATATATTAGTGAGTGGCAAAAATGAATGAAAGATATGGAAGTGTTTTTTTTACCAGAAAGAACAGACTAATATTAGAGTAAGCTACTTTTAGTAACAAAAAGGTGGGATTTGGGAGAAACAAGACAAATGACTCGGTTTATAGGATAAAAGTAAATGCAAAATGGAAGACAGGGAGCACAGAAGAGCCCCTGTTTGATTTAGAGACTTCAATGGCCAAGTGTGGTAAGGACTCATTACAACAGTTGAACTGATTTTGTGGATCTATCCTTGTCTTAGTTAGGGTTTTACTGCTGTGAACAGACACCATGACCAATGCAAGTTTTACAAAAGACAACATTTAATTGGGGCTGGCTTACAGGCTCAGAGGTTCAGCCCATTATCCTCAAGGCAGAAGCATGACAGCATCCAGGCAGATATGGTGCCAGAGGAGCTGAGAGTTCTACATCTTCATCTGAAGGCTGCTAGTGGAAGACTGACTTCTAGGCAACTAGAGTGAGGGTCTTAAGTTCATACCCACAGTGACACACCTACTCCAACAAAGCCACACCTCCTAATAGGGTCACTCCCTGAGTCAATCATATACAAACCACCACAATCCTCTAAACTTCTATTACATCTCTCCTCAGTTAGTCTCTGGGCTCAGAGGACATTCTGAGTTTGTGTACTGTAATGTTGTTACAATACTTGGGTTATAACTGGTGTCCTTAACAATTAACTTCTGTTTTTAATGTATAATTTATTATGCTTGAAAATTTTATCCATGAGTAATTTATTTATGCCATTTCCCACCCAGCACTCTCCCCCTCCAACTTTTTCATTCCCCAATTCTCTCTCTCTCTCTCTATCTATCTATCTATCTATCTATCTATCTATCTCTCTATCTCTCTCTGTCTCTCTGTCTCTCTCATGATATCTGCTTTAATTATTATCATAACACATACATATATATATGAATACAACCTCCTGGGTTGAATCCATCTAACGTTTACAGATGACCAGTTGGGATTGGATTACCAATTAGCAGCCTCATCCTTAAAGATAACTGATCCTCCTTCTCTCAGCAGCTATTAATTGCCTGTAGCTACTGAAGGAGGGGTGAGGACTTTTGAGATGTTCCCCATCTAGGCAAGTCACATTGTAATCATGCAGGTCTTATTTGAGTAACTGTTTTATTAAGATTTCATGTGTTTAGAACCCTGTCATATATAGATGACACAATCTCGAAGCTCAAGTACTGATCCTCTGCCACTTACACACCTGCCACACCCTTCTACGTGAGGTTCCTTAGCCACACCCTCTTCCATAAGGTCCCTTAACCATACCCTCTTCCATGAGGATAGGTGCATCAGTTGGGGCGAGGCACTCCATCACAAATTTTTCTCTGTTACTTTTGTCCAGACTTCTGTGATGGTCTTGTCTGCTGCAAAGATACACTTCTTTTTAATAAGGGCTGAGAGTTATACTTACCTGTGTTTAGGATGCAGTTGGGAATGACATTGGTTTAAGAGAGTTGGCAGTAGTGGGTTCTCCTCTGGAGTGCATGATTCCACCAGCCTCAGGGAGTTGAGGTTCAAGTACGAGGCACAAATGGGCCTTAAGTCCAATTAGGTAGTTGTTGGTTACTGCTGTGATGAATTACATCTTGAACAACTGTTTTATTTTTATACTAGTGCACAGGTGTGGGCTGCTTTAGACATGGATATAAATCTGAGAATAAAATTGGAAACTCAATCAAAATTTTTAATTTATTCGAAACGGTTTTCAAAGTGTTGAGGCGATTCTAGATTCTAAAGATGAGAGTTTTGTTTAATAACTTTATCTTTGTCTGGTGCGTTTTGGGCATGGAAAAGTGGCTGTTCTTTAATTTGCTTAGATGTACATAATGACTGGCATTCCTATCCAATGAAGAAGTGAAGCCATTGAGCCTTTTCTGTGCTCTGTTGTGGGTCAAGGGTGAGAACTGATAGCTCTCCAATCTTCTCCCAGATTCCTCTCTCTCTACAGCTGTTCTCCAAGAGCTTTTGAGGGTTCTGAGGATTCTGGAAAGAGCAGAGAGAGCAGGACTCCTAGCCCCTGCCTTCTGGTTCTGATAATGTTCTCCACATGGTCTCATTTCTGCAAACATTCTGTTTAAGGGCAAGTGATTGCAGATTGACTTTTCTTTGGAAACTATCACCATACAGGGTGATAGTTCTCACAAAATAAGAAAGACAGAGGAGAGAAAAGAGAGAGAGGAGGAAAGAAAAAAGAAAATGGAAATGAAAAGGAAGGAGGAGAGAAGAAAGGAGAAAACTACGCATACACACACACACACACACACACACACACACACGACCCATGATTTTCCCCATTGTATGCTGACTCCTTTATAAAATAACCAACTATAGACACTTAAAATAAATGTATTTCTAGACAGAGTGATTGCACTCTAGTTGACATACTTATGTTGTCTTCTTTGTGTGTTTCTACAAGTGTGATGTTGATTTCACTAACTTCTTTCTTATACACAAATTAGCTTCCTTTATAGGGTTGCAGGAGACAAGGGCTCATGATTTCCAAGAAAGATGGAGTGAGAGAGTTCCAAGAGATTTGATTATGACATAATCTTTAGTTCTACTCTTGCCTAGTGTCTGTCTTACAGATCAGGATAGTGATGAGGTGGCAAAATTGTCAGTGTTATAAGACCACCAAGTTGACAAGAGATAAAAATGTTAGCCAGAACTTATACTCCAGTAATTCCTCTAATCATTGGACAACATAAAACTCCTAACAAGGCTTTCATTTTGCTCACAGTGTGTAAACTATTACTCAGAAGGCTTTGTCATGCCATAAACCACAGTAAGGGGACATCTTTTTTTTTCCTTTAGATATTTTCTTTAGTTACATTTCAAATGTTATCCCCTTTCCTCATTTCCCCTCCAAAAACCCCCTATTCCATTCCCCCCAGCCCCAGTTCACTAACCAACCCATTCCTGCTTCCCTGTCCTGGCATTCCCCTACATTAGGGCATCGAGCCTTCACAGGACCAAGGGCTTCTTCTCTCATTGATGTCAAACAAGGCCATCTTCTGCTACATATGTAGCTGGAGTCATGGATCTCTCCCTGTGTACTCTTTCATTGGTGGTTTAGTCCCTGGGAGCTCTGGGTATACTGGTTGGTTCATATTATTGTTCCTTCTATGGGGCTACAAACCCTTCAGCTCCTTGGGTCCTTTCTCTATTGGGGACCCTGTGCTAGTCCAGTGGTTGGCTGAGAGAATCCACCTCTGTATTTGTCAGGCACTGGTAGAGCCTCTAGGGAGACAGCTATATCAGCCTCGCAAGGGGACATCTTATAAATATCCTGGGTCTCAAAAATACTGTCAAAATCTCTTCTTTGTTATCTCCCAGTTTCGTCCTTATTCCTCCTGGGAAATCTCTCTCCATGCTGGAGAACTGTCTGCCTTGACTGGATTCTGCCCATCTATGGGCACCGCCCCTCAGTGCTGCTCATCATTGTCTAAATGAATCAGTAGAGCTTGCTATGAACTAAAGTTTCTGTTGAGACTGGGAGACAATCTTTCTTTAACTATACTGATCAAATGAGTTCAGTCTTTAATCTGTGACCCCCCTTCCCCATTTCAGATGGTCTGGGGTTCTTCCCCATAATGGAGTTCTTCCTCTCCCCATAACCTCCCAGTGACAGTTTTCTCTGAGTTGTGTTTGCTCAGAGAGTTCATTGCTTTAGCCACGCTCATTGTGAATGTTACCCTGAAAAAAGAAAAACTGAATACCCGAAATCATAGCACGTGTTGTGAATCTTGCTAACTCCCTCCGACCCTATTTCGACACTGTTAGCAAGAGCTGTAATTACACAGCTCAGCCCCGCTGTGTTCTAATAGCTGCCTGGCCCAGGGACAGTGGTGCATCCAAGGAGGCTAATGAGTTCTGTTTGCCTCTGTATAGCTTCTAACTTCAAGTACCTTTCCATTCACTGCTATGACCAAATGAAAACTTTTATGTCCCCATGCACAGGCCATTTCCTGTCTAATAATATTCTCTTTTTTTTTTTTCTAGAAATTCCTGGTACATTTTATTTATTCTAATTTTCAGGACTCCTTCTTTATGGCTTTATATAAGAAAAAAAACTCCAACTCTGAAATGGCTATTGGTTTCCTTTTCTGCTTTCTCTGCCTGCTTGTTTACATGTCTATTTCGATCTCTCCTGCTGAGTTTCAAAGCCTACATTAAGGGATGGAGACTATTTTTGTATCTCCAGCCAGGAGAAGAGGGCTGAGCATCCTGTGGGAGGTATTTTAAAGTTATGCTGCACTGTCTGAATGGAGGGCTGTTCCACCATTTGACCCACTATGTATCCTGGAGTTCCCAGAACAGTAGTGTTGGTTCTGTCTAAAATATCACGCCATACCTTCTAGCTTTGATTTTTCCCAATCCTTGTTCTAGAATAGTGATTCACTTCTAGGCTCTGTATGGCCGACCCTCTCTCCTTCGGCTTCTGGCTTTTCTTTTGGTTTGGTCAATAACACACACAAGAGATAGATAGGCAACGAGAGTCAAAGAGCTCTCTGTCCAGCTCCTGCCTGCCTTGCTGCAGCCCTGTTTCATTGACACCGACTCCG
Organism: Apodemus agrarius; assembly: GCA_964023405.1. Classification (NCBI taxonomy): domain Eukaryota; kingdom Metazoa; phylum Chordata; class Mammalia; order Rodentia; family Muridae; genus Apodemus; species Apodemus agrarius. The sequence goes on from OZ030014.1 coordinate 29,490,881, forward strand.
CAGAGGAAGGCAGACTCTCGACCTCATCCTCCCCCTGATCCTTGTTCACACTGTTCAGAGCATTTATTCCGTAGGACTTAATACTCCTAATAACTTCTTCTTCTTGATAATAGTAAGATACCAACATCCTTCATTTTTTTTCTGTTTTTCCATGGACTCTGACCATATCTACATAAATAATTCCTTGATATGCAATGATATTATCAGACCATCGAAGGGATTGTCTATATCCTGCCAAGCCATTGCAAAAATTGCCTGGCTATGACAGAGGATCCCAGTATGGAAAGGATAGGTATTAGCCCAGGATACTCCCAAGACCAAGTTCTCAGCACAATGGGGACATAAGAGTTAGAGACAAAGACAGAAAATAGGGGACAAGGGAGAGAGGGTAGGGATTCTTGGGGAGGGGGAGGGTCGCAAAGGACTGCCTCTGGATAGAGAGGAGACAGATGTGGCCAATAAGAAAACGGCAGTTTATAAAGATAAAGGGGAAAACCCCATGTTGGGATGAGGTGTTTAATTTTAATGGGCATGTGAATTAGGTGAGCCAAAGGGGTCTCTTGATTGTTGAACTTCAATAGTTTGATAACCAGACCGTGGTAGTCAGCCTGAGGCAGAGGACGTGGACAAATATGTGAATAGACCTTGGGGGATAACTTTAAGAATGTAATGGTTTTTAGCATGGCAGAGGGAATGGGGGTGAAGGGCAAAGCCTGGGAGAGCCATGTTTGCCACGCATGTGCTGACTAGGGTCCCGTTAAGTATTCTATTAGATTTGAAGAGTTTCTGAGAAGCCCGTACACTTACATAAGATGTTGTCAACCAAATGTCAAAGGCAATGGATGCCACTCACTGCCAAATCACATCCTGACCATCAGCAGCCTGGCAGTGGCCATTGTCCAGCATGTGAGCACATGCCCTTGTCCGTCACAAGTTCACAACACCCCCCTCCCTTAATTCACGGCACAGCGTACCTCCTTTCAGAGACCAGAATGCAGGCACGACTCACTTCACCCTCTTTCACAGTTCCTGGGATAAGCTTTCCCTAATAAGTTGAGATTTCCATGCCACAGCGTCCGTGCAGACTTCCTTTTAATTTTTAAATCTGTCTCTGATGTTGCGATAAGTGTGTTCTTTGAGGGAAAAGTATGAAAAGTAAAAAATTTTTAATTTGCTCGTGTTTTTATTATCAATCTTCGTAAAAGTTGAGGCAGTCTTTAATAGCAATTTTCTTTCCTAAGAAGTAAGGATGGGGCGGGGTGATCCCTCGGAGAACACTGGGTCCCGGGGGTCACTTTTAAAACGTGGTGACTATTTTCTTCCTTATAGCTAGTTTAAGCTAAAAGTAGATGGATATAAAAATGTTGCCTTTAAAGTCAGAGTTTCCAGTTATATATAAAAGAAGCTGCCTGTCCTTGTTTTGTGTCATGATTCCTGTGCTTCCGCAGATAAAAATAGCGCTGGCACCGCTCTCACTCCTGGCCCTCAGCTCTGGAGGCTTCTCTCTAATGTGTTGTCCACCCTCATCCTGAAGGCCTCTCAGTGTTGCTGCTTTCCAAGTATTTCTTTCTTGTTGAGTATCTGAGCCCCACTCTACACAAAGCCACTCATTCTCCATTCTTGAGGTTAACACAAACCCTTCCACCAACCCTTGCATTCCCACTAACACTGTCTTCTGTTTCTAGAGAGAAGGCTTTAATTTTTAATTTTCTTCTTTAATTGTGTTATTTTAGATATTATAATTATATCATTTCCCCTTCCTGTTTCTCCATCCAAACATTCCCATATACCTTTCCTTGCTCTCTTTCAAAGTCATGGTCTCTTTTTGCATTAATTGCTGTTACATACAAATATGTATTCCTAAATATGTATGTGTATCCTGCTAAGGCTGTATAATGTTGTTTGTTGGTATAGTATGGGTTTACTTTTAGTTTGCTTTTACCTTACTAAAAAAAAAGTGCACTTTTGTTGTAGGAAGATGGAGAAGCAGCATATGAAACAGTAGTCAATGAATATAACCTTTGTCCATGTCAGTTGTTACTTAAATATACAAATATAAAGAAATGCAAAACAAAGCTGAGATGTGTCTTCATATGGACTATTTTTATGCTGCTTTCCCATTTAATGAGACATCAAGAATTTCTATGCACATAGAAAATGTACAAAATCTTTATCCATCCTATCTTTGCTAATATTAATACATCAATGCATGTGAGACTCCGCTCAGTGGAATAAATAGGATATTATGAGTGCTATAGCAGCCTCTTGAGGGTCATTCTAGGCTCAGTCTTCTCCCTACAATCATTGGTGTGCTGGCTTTTACAATGGCCACCTTCGGGTTTTTCCTGTCTTCACTACCTATCTACCTTATTATATGTACATAACTGCACAGTATTATCTCTGTTGTATATTCTGGCACCTTCCATAATAGGTGAATTATAGAATCAGCCTAAGTGTTTATTGAAGCGGTCATTTGTTAATCTGCTCTGAACTCCCTAGAGGGTGCCTGTGCACTCCTCACTACCAGACCAAATGCTTTGGATTCAAGAATGAAAAGCGAACACATTCAGACTTATTTTTAATATCACCTAAGCAGCCCAATGGCAATGCCATCTTCCACCTTGCTAATGCCTTCCCTCTAATATTCCTGAATTATTACTTACTAAAATCTATATGTCAAATCTGCTACCCCAGACCCAGTCAGGGGTGTGGCCTCTGGAACCACTCTTCCTGGATTCTTACATGGCTGCATGCTTTCTCTCCTGCAGCTCTTAGGCTTGATCTTTCTGCTTCCCCAGCATTGCGATTCTAAAAATTCCTTCTTCCTGTCTTCCCTTGCCCAAGAAATCTAAATCCCACCTGCCCAGCCATTGGCCACTCCTATTAGAGCCTACTGGTGTCAGGACCTGTGGTATCTTACATGCAGACATGCAAATTCCTGTGTAATTTGGGAATTCAATTAACATAATATAAGCAATAAACCAAATCCATAACAGTTTATTACCTGATGAATGTTTTCCATCTTCGTGGTGAATAGACTATGTTATTAGTTTAAAGTATCTCTATATCTATGTTTATCATATCACTAGACCCCATAGTTTTGTTTTTAATTTAGAGATCACAGTACACACTATAGTGCTCACCCTCAAGTTATCCAAACCTATGGGGATTTTTTTGAAACTTTATATATAAGTAAGTATTCACATCATTTTTCCTCCTTTCTCTCTTGCCTTCCCCAACTCCTCCTCAAATACATGGCCTCTTACTCATAAATATCATCTATTTGATATATATCATATTTTATAAACATTAAAATGTTCATATTAAGTATAAATGGTATCTTTAAATACAACCTGATGGTTTCATTTAGTGAAATCATAAGTGCACATAAGTGTATGTGTTTAGGGTTTACCACTCAGGATTGGATAGCCTATCATTGGGCTAATCTCTGGAGAAGTATCATTCCTCTCCTTTAGTAGCCCTTAATTATCTATAGCTCTTTATCCATTATCATGGCATGATGCAGTTTCTCCAATCCATGGTGATATGTCAATTAGTGGTGTCATTTTTCAGGTTTTATTTAAGCAACCATAGTGTTGAGATTTCATGGTTCACCTTCCCTGTCATATATAGAAACATGATCTCATAGCTGACAAACTAGTCTTATGGCTGACAAACACCCTTGGTGGTGTTTATGCACCATCTCCAGTGAAGTTTTCTGGGCTTGAGTGTAGATGTATGTGAATCCATTGTATGTGGGTGCCAATGATCAATCATTCTCTTCATTTTGATCAATTGTGGCTTTCTGTTATGGTCCCTTTCTGCTGCATAAAGAAACTTCTTTGATGACATTTGAGAACTAATTCACCTGAGAGAAGGGAGGTTATTTGTAATGTAGTTAGGAACTATGTTGGTTTAAGAAAGTAGCAGTAGGAGGTTCTCATCTGTGGCTTCACCAGACATGATTAGTGATATTGCAGTGCTGGATGTGAAAGCCCACTTACTGAGCTCTGCTTATGTCGGAGTAGATGGCTGTCTCTTAACCCTAAATATGAGCGCCACTATTGCGCCTTTCAGAATCTCTTGTCATCGTTGTGGGTCACAGACTTCACAAAGCTGGATAGGACTGTCGATAGCTTTACTCCCATTACAGCATCTGAGAGATAATCCTCAGAGTAATGGCTTCCAGGTCAATGCAAGCTTGATCCCTCCAAGTCCTCTTTCTGAAGTGTATAGTATCTTCAATAATATAGTTTTACCTTTGACTTCTGAGAGGCAACAAAGTGTTATGCCAATACTTTGTCATGAGAGGGGGAACTCTTAGATTCCTCTGACAAACAAGCAACTCTAAAGGAGGTTTCTTATGTCTGCCCCTGGCTGTTTTGTTATTCTATACCTCTTTGGTGGAATATTATCACCCCAAGTGGCATAACTAATTATGTATATTAACTTATATACATTATATTAATTCATATATAACTATAACTCATATATAACTCATAATAGACACATTATATATAACTCAATTGTTATGTATCATTAATATATAACATATATTTATATAGGTGTATTATACATACATGTATTTTTAAGTAAGAACAAAATAATTCTCTATTTTTTTCTAACATCTTTAGTATTATTTATCCCTCCTCTCCCCTCTCTGTACCCTCCCTCTAAACAACTTTCTTTTCAAGAGCACAATGACATAATTTACTCCGTGGTAGAATCTGATGAGCCCAGATCCATAGAAATCACATATTGCTCCACTAGGGAAAAGAAGCCCAGTGAGTTCATGGTAGTAAAACATACAGTATCTTGTAAAGCAGTTCCAAACAGGAACAGTGACATATTAATCCATTGAAACCAGCATGTCAGACTCAGGGCTGCTAACTGATATGAATTACGTAGTCTCACAGGACAGTACGGGCTGGTTGAGATCTGTTTGCAGAAGAATCTATGTACTGCCTAAAAGAGAGCATTCAGATTTTCCTTCCTAAACAAAACTCAAATCAGACACTTCAGCAAGCCAGATTTTGTGTCCAGGGAATCAGAACACTAACAAGGTAACAAGGATGAATGCTTTACATACGTTAATCAAATTATTTATCACAAAAATAATACATAAAAACCATTAGGAATCCAGACAATGATATATCAAAAAAGTTAATGACAACAGAAGAATTTAACAAATGAGAGGATGGGGCAGCTGGATGCAAATTACATAGCTCTGGTTCCATGTACATTATCTGTCTGCAGCACATTGTCTCATTGCGTCATTAAAAGTAGCTAATTACTTAGAATGATTAAAGTTGACTGATAAATACAACTTTAACCATCTGCCACATACTTTCAAATCTCAGATATAGCTCACGTTTCAAAACAGAACAAGATAACATATAATTTGTATTAACAGTATTATGTGTTAATATTAAGCTACACTCGTATACTGAGATACATACAATTACTAAGTCCAACATATGCTGAAATTTACCATGATGTCAGTTTTCTTTCTTTAAGAAATAATTTAGGGGGCTGGAGACGTGACTTAGCAATTAAGAGTACTTGCTACTCGTGGAAAGACAGGGATCCAGTTCCTGTCACCCATGCCAGGTGCTTATAACCTCCTGTAACTTCAGCTGCAAGAGATCCACTACCCTTTACAGACCTTTGGGATGCACACACACATGCTGGGGATATATTTATGCAGGCAAAAACACTCATACACATAAAAATAAAATGTAAAAAATAAAGGAAGTAAGATAAATGCTGAAAATTTCACAAGCTGAAAGGAAAGAAAAACTCTTCTCAGTATGAGATGACAATACCACAAGTTTTCATTTTAATATATACTTTATGGGTATGGCATCTACAAAAGCGACATCTTTTAAATGAAAATCTTGACACTAAAACAACAGCCTTTGTTTCTTTAAATTAAAAATAAAAACTAGGGCACGGTAACGGAAACTCATCTGAGGATGGATACCCAGTAAAAAATAGCTATATCAGCATGATCTTCATTTAATTAAAATGAGTTTTTTCACCTTCCACCAAAAGATTTATTCAAGTGGGAAAATTAAATATGGATATTTATGTTATGAACTGTTCTTTCTATTATTTTTAACTAATCATGTTAAAATATTTTAAAACTAAATAAATTGCTTTCATACAGTGACTTGCTATCTATTCATATGCTTTACTATGGCAAATAGTTTGTTACCACCTAGAAATACTAGACCATCCTAGCTCGTTACTACATAAATTACCATCTGTGTCTTAACAACTGTCTTCATATCACTTATAGACTTTAGCATGTTCTTTCCTTTGTGCTGTGATAATCTTTTCAGTATTTATTTATGGCATTGAGAGCCAGTCCTCAGCAGAGTGACTTTTTCAGTCCCAGCAGCTAAAAGGAACAATAAGAAAGAGAGCAAGGCAGATAGGAGGCGGGAGGAATCTGACCCGAGCAAGTTGACTTCTTGTGTTAACTCCAAAGACTCACAGGAAGTGATACATTATGCTTGTTGAACAAAAGTCGAAATGGAGAAAGAGTTCTTGGTAAAGCATTTGCCATGCAAGCATGTAGATTTGAGTTCTGTCCCTAGCACTCACTAAAAAACATTCAGTGCAACATGCAGACTTCTTTTTTTTTTTAATTTTTATTTTCTATGTTCTATGTTTACATTCAAAAGGCTTTCCCCTTTCCCAGTTCCCACCCACCATAGTTCCCATAGTTCCTCTCCCCCCCCAACTGTTCCCCAATCATTCCCCCTCCCCCTCGGTTTCTTTACTAAACTGGATGCAATCTTTACAGGCAACATGCAGACTTCTAATGCCACTGCAATAGCAGAAAAAGCTTCCTCCAGCTTTCTGGTCAACTAGTCTAGCCAAACAAGTGACCTCCAGGTCACCGATACCTACTTCATAAAACAAGGTGAATAATGACTTAGGAAGATACTTAAGGGGTGGGGAAATGGGGATGGAAAAGAGAGTGTATGCACACAAAGAGAGAAATTCTGAGAGAGGGAAGGAGGGGGTGAAAGAGAGAGAGAGAGAGAGAGAGAGAGAGAGAGAGAGAGAGAGAGAGAGAGAGAGAGTATGTCTGTATTATATAAGGAAGAGCCTCTGGGGGAGGGGGAAGCTCAGCTCCTGCTGCAAAGTTGAGGGTCAAGGGATGGGTAAGCCACCTTGCCCAAAAAAGACTGAGGGATGCTGGGAGAACCTGGAGGTCAACAAGGCACCTCAACCACTCAAGCACCTCAACTACTTGTCCCTAGGTCTTGTGGATAATAAATGAATAAGCGGTGACATATTCTTCTCTGGTTACTTCCTGCTGACACTGGGGAGTTGTTATTGGAGTCTCAAAAAGCTGGAATGTTGGCCAAGTTCAGAAAGAGCAGGCTGTTTCACTGGCTGGATGTTCAGACTCTGCGGGACCATCTGGGGCTAGGAGAGGGCAGTCCCAGTTAAAGCAGTCTTTTAGGCTGGACCACCTGGGGCTAGCTGTTTTGGAGAAGTCCCAGAGACAGATTTTGAGGAAACACCTGGACATGGCAGGATGTTGGAACAGATTTTGGACAGAAGATAAAGTTGAGGAGTTGATGGAGAAAGGCTTTTTTGGGGGGGTATACATTTGAAACCTTTAGGCCCATGGTCTTGGTAGTTGGTGGAGTCCCAAAACCAGGGAAAAGGGGAAGAATCCCACCCTCTGTAATAGCCAATAGGTGGGGAACTTCAGACTGTTGACTGACAGGTACTTATCTGGAGTTTGACTCATAAAAGTTGAATTCAAGTTGATTCCTTGAAGTTTGCAAGAACCCTTTTTTAAATTTTCAAAAAGAGAAAAATTTTAGACATGTTAGCATTATGATTGTTTGTAATCTGTTCTAAAACTCAACATAACAGAGAAGGCAATAGACCCACATGTTTGTGTCATAGCAAAAGCTTCAGAAAGGATTTTGAGTTAAAAACATGAATACTCTTTAAGGCAAACTCAAGAAAAACAGAAAGAGGCCTTCCATGGAGAAGGGGCAAAAGGTCACTTAATTCTGATTTTCAGTAAACTACAAACTGTTAAAGAGGGGCTTATTTCCTCTATCCAGAAGGCTAACTGTATATAAATTTGGCACAAAAAGAAACACGTTTAAGTCTATACTTAAAGGAAACTGAAAATCTTGAGCTTGTGACTATGACAATAGTAAGTTTTATAGTGGAAGGCTTTGCCAGAGATGGACTGACAGTTTATCAAAACTAATCAATTTATTAACCCATTGGTTAATGTTAAAGCTCTGAACTTTGAAGTCTGAATTAAAACAGTAGCATAGTGAAGGAAAGGAATCTGAAGCATTTTATATGCCTTAAATCACTTTCTTATCACCATTTAAGTTTTCACATCCTCCAACATTCATAAACTTCCTTTACCAACCTTAAAACACTTTCTTGGATTCTAAATCACTCTCTCTTAAATCCTCACAGAGGGCATAAATGGAGAGAGAGAGAGAGAGAGAGAGAGAGAGAGAGAGAGAGAGAGAGAGAGAGAGAGAGAGCAAAATGTCTGGGTTATATAGGGGAGAACCTCTGGAGGAAGGGAAGACATGCCATTGGGCAGAAGAGTTCAGGGTAGGGAGCTAGGTATGCCAGCCATACCTTGCAACAGGTAGGAACTAACGGATGCTGGGAGAACCTAGATAACAGATCCACTTTGATATACTTAACAGGCCTCTAAACCACTTGTGAGTGTCGCAGCCCCAACAAGGAGTATCTGCTATGCTGGATTAAAATGAATAAGAGTGAAAAAAATCAACTCTCATCCATCTCCTTGGATTTAGATCTGGCTGGAGATTTCCTGACGGCTGAATGTTATGGTTATGAGAAGTGCACAAAGTCATTGTTTTCACAGAGGCATGCAATATAGGGACCAAGGCATACCTTCAAAGTGTTTAGAAACTTGGAAGGAAAGGGAAGTAGTTCTCACTAACAAATGTGATCCAGGGGCACCTCCTGAAGTCATGATGACTCCCTACTGCCACAAGCTGTGTGTGTGGAGGTGTGCAATCAGGAGAAACACACAACTGTGCCAGACCAAATTCAAGCTTGAGGTCAAGCCTACTTTTCCCCCTAAAAACATCCTCCTGATTTTAGCAAATAGTCATTGGAGACAAAACTGCATCCATATAATAAGCAAAGAAATGATAAAACACAAAAAATAAAACACTAACACAAGCAACATGCAAATAATAAAACTCTACCAAGTGAGCTATCTGCCCCAGGAAAGAGAACATGTCAGAGCCTACTTCAGAAATGATACAAACACCATGACCCCAAGATTACATAAATAGAAAGAATAGAAACAGAGAAAATTAAGGGAACTGGAGAGATTACAAAAAGAAAGCTATCTTTCTTTTTGTACACAGAAGAACGAGAAGAAGAAATATGACATTATTAGGAAAATTAACTACTTCAGAAGCAACAGAATATGATAGAAGCTTGAGTAGAAATACATTCAGAAATAGGATGATTGGCAAGAAAATCACATGAGAAAGACAAAATAGGAAAGGAACTAAAGAAGTAATGTTAGGACGGAGACACATTGGCATAACAAAATGTGGTTCTGCAGACAGGAAGAAAACAGGAAATCTAAGTGCCACCCCAACCCTAAGTTTCTTACAGGCATTAGGAATAAAGATATGAGATTTACCTGAGACATCTCAGAATGGAGCACATGTGACTGTCTCCTAAATAGGAAACACTTTTTTTTAAGTGCCTCTATAAAAAGAAGAATTAAAATAAAACTCCAATGAAAACCTACAGTAAAACTGCTTTCGACACAGAACCAAAAGTCACCAGGACTGAGATTCAGAACAAAATGTTGTTGTTATGCCTATTAAAGGTGTGAATGAAAGTGTCTGTGTGTCTGTATGTGCACCCACATGGGTGCACACATATGTATGTATACGTTTGTATCTATGCATATACAAATATATATATACATACATGCACAAATAACTAGCAAAATTAAGGAGGAAGAGGCAGAGAAACCTATATACTTTTCATTCTGTAATGGGACAAAATAGATAGGTATTAATTAACATTGAAATATGAAGTTAAAATGATATTCGGTTCTTTCAGTTTTTTACCAGTTTATCATTTTTACTTTGAGTTTTCACTTAGAACCTTTATAGTCTTAAGTAGAATTATAAGTGAATTTTAGTAATTTGTTTTAAGCAACTTTATTTTTTTTAAATTTTTATTTTCTATATTCTATGTTTACATTCCAAAGGCTTTCCCCTTTCCCAGTTCCCCCCTCCCTATGTCCCATAATTCCTCTTCCCCCCAACTATTCCCCAATCATTCCCCCTCCCCCCACAGTTTCTCTACAAAACTGGATCCAATCTTTACAGGCCCAGGGTCCTCTCCTTTCTTCTTCTTAGGAGTAATTTGACTTGCTAATTGTGCCTTGAGTATTTAGGGCTTCTGGGCTCATTAATATCCACTTACCAGTGATTGCATTTCATGTGTATTCTTTTGTGATTGGGTTAGCTCACTCAGGATGATATTTTCCAGGTCTAACCATTTACCTACAAATTGCATGAATTCATTACTTTTAATTGCTGAGTAGTATTCCATTGTATAAATATACCACATTTTCTGTATCCATTCCTCCTTTGAGGGATATTTGGGCTCCTTCCAATTTCTGGCTATTATAAACAAGGCTGCTATAAACATAGTGGAGCATGTGTCTATTGTATGCAGGGGAATCCTCTGGGTATATGCCCAGGAGTGGTATGCCAGGGTCCTCTGGAAGTGACATGCCCAATTTTCTGAGGAACCGCCAGACTGATTTCCAGAGTGGTTTTACCATTTTGCAATCCCACCAACAGTGGAGGAGTGTTCCTCTTTCTCCACATCCTCGCCAGCACTTGTTGTCTCTTGAGTTTTTAATCTTAGCCATTCTGACTGGTGTGAGGTGGAATCTCAGGGTTGTTTTGATTTGCATTTCCCTGATGACTAATGATGTTGAACATCTCTTAAGGTGTTTCTTGGCCATCCGCATTTCTTCTGGTGAAAATTCTTTGTTTAGCTCTTTACCCCATTTTTTTGATAGGGTTATTTGGTTCTTTGGGGTCTAACTTCTTGAGTTCTTTGTATATATTGGATATTAGCCCTCTGTCGGATGTGGGGTTGGTGAAGATCTTTTCCCACTTTGTTGGTTGTTGTTTTGTCCTTCTGACAGTGTCCTTTGCCTTGAAGAAACTTTGTAATTTTATGAGGTCCCATTTGTCAATTCTTGATCTTAGTGCGTAAGCTAAGCAACTTTATTTAAAGAACGTGATAACATTCTACTATTACTGAGGGAATTTAGTAATCAGCATTGGCAATAGACAAATGCATTCAAAACACCATTTGGAAAAGTCATGTTACCAAATTCATTTTCTTTGGGAGAATCTCTTAGTGAAAGAATGGGTTGGGGCCTTAAGCAAGATGAGCTGTTGTGGAGAAAACAAGTTTAAGGGTCAGAGAACAGGACTAAAACTGAGGAGACATAATGCATTGACCTCTCTAGATACCAGCAAGAGGCATCTTTTCCACAATACAATAAACCCTGTAGCATGTAGACATGTTTACAAAACACGATTTTGTTTGATTTGGCATAGAAGTGTGAAGTGTGTGTGTGTGTGTGTGTGTGTGTGTGTGTGTATCAGGGGCATAAGTGCATGTGAAGGTGGGGTGTATATATATTTAAGACTGGAAGTCATAGATTTAGCTTTGCTCTACATGCATACCCTGGGAATGTTTTTGTCTGGTTTAATATTCCTGTATATAAAAATAGAAGCATTTTCTTTTCTGACTTAATATTTCCATGTAAAATAAAAACAGAATCATTTCCCTTTTATGTGTTTGGGTATTTAAACATTATTGAGAGTTTTGCTTTAACAGGAAATGATATTGTTTTATTAGACTTTATATAAATGAGCTTTTAAATTCTTTTTTAATTGATTAATTAATTTACACTCCAGATTTGATTTCCCCTCCTCGGTCCACCCTCTGACTGTTCCACATCCCATACCTCTTTCCCAACACCCTCTCTCCACTAGGATGCCCCCAGCCACCAAGCCCCACCCTACATAACCTCTAAATTCCCTGGGTCCTCTAGTCTCTTGAGGGTTAGGTGTATCATCCCTGATTGAACACAGAACCGGCAGTCCTCTATGTTTATGTGTTGGGGGCCTCATATCAGCTGGTATATGCTGCAAGATTGGTGGTCAAGTGTTTGAGACATCTTGGGAGACCAGGTTAATTAAGACTGCTGGTCCTCCTACAGGGTCACCCTCCTCAGTTTCTTTCAGCCTTTCCCTAATTCAACCACAGGGACCAGATGCTTCTGTCCATGGGTTGGGTGCAAATATCTGCATCTGACACTTTCAGCTCCTTGTTGGGTCTTTCAGAGTACAGTCATGCTAGGTCCCTTTTTTTGTGAGTGCTCCATAGCCTCAGTAGTAGTGTTAGGCCTTGGGACCTCCCCTTGAGCTGGATCCCACTTTGGGCCTGTCCCTGGACCTTCTTTTCCTCAGGCTCCTCTCCATTTCCATTTCAAACGAGAACTCTCCATTTATAAGGCAAAGGACAGAGTCAATAAGACAAATCAGCAACCTACAAATTGGTAAAAAAAAAAAAAAAAAAAAAAAAAAAAATCACTAACTCCAAACCCTATAGAGGGCTAACTCAAGAAGACAGCCACCAAAAAATAAAAAATAAAAAATAAAAAACAATTAAAAAAAACAGGGTATATAACTAGAACGAGAATCCAAAACAGAGGAATCTTTCAATTGGGAACAATTATGGGTGAGATTTTTGACTGTGGCATGGCAACCCCCTCCCTAATTTGATGCCCTGTCTTCCTGCTAGAGGTAGACTCTCTATGTTCCCTCTCCATACTGTCATGCATTTCATCTAATGAATTTCATCATGCATTTGAATCCTGAGAGTCTCTCACCTCCCAGGTCTCAGGTATATTCTAGAAGGTCCACTAAACCTCCTACCTCTTGAGGTTACCTGTTTCCATTCTTTCTGCTGGCCCTCAGGGCTTCAGTCCTTTTCCCTCACCCAATACCATATCAGTTCCCCTCCCCCCATACCCCACCCGGGTCCACTTTCTCCCCCAGGTCCCTCCTTCCCTCCCTACTAGTGATTGCTTTCTTCTCCCTCTCAAGTGGGACTGAGGCATCCTCACTTGGAACCCTTACCTTGTTGACCTTTTTGAGTTCTGTGGACTGTATCTTGGGTATTCTGTACATTTTTTGGCTAATAGCCACTTATTAATGAGTACATACCATGCATGTCCTTTTGGGTCTGAGTTACCTCACTCAGGATGATATTTTCTAGTTCCATCCATTTGCCTGCAAAACTCAGGATGCCCTCATTCTTAATAGCTGAGTAGGATTCCATTGTGTAAATGAACCACATTTTCTGTATCCATTCTTCTGTCATGGGACATCTGGGATGTTTCCAGCTTCTGGCTATCATAAATAAGGCTGCTATGAACATAGTGAAACATGTGCTCCTGTGGCCTGATGGGCATCTTTTGGATATATTTCCAAGAGTGGTATTGCTGAGTCTTCAGGTCGATCTACTTCCAATTTTCTGAGGAACCTCTAGAATGATTTCCAGAGTAGTTGTACAAGCCTGCAATCCCACCAGCAGTGCAGAAGTGTTCCTCTTTCTCCACATCCTCACCCAAATGTGTTGTTACCTAAGGTTTTGATCTTAGCCATTCTGATTGGCGTAGGGTAGAATGTCAGGGTCGTTTTGATTTGCATTTTTCTGATCACTAAGGACTCTGAACATTTCTTTAGGTGCTTCTCAGCAATTCGAGATTCCTCTGTTGTGGAGTGTCGGTTTAGTCATATACCCCATTTTTTGATGGGGTTGTTTGGTTTTTTGGTGGTTAGCTTCTTGAGTATTAACCCTCTATAGGGTGTGGAGTTAGTGAATATTTTTCCCAATCTGTAGGTTGCCAATTTGTCTTATATCCTTTGCCTTATAGAAGCTTTCCAGTTTCATGAGGTCCCATTTATCAATTCTTGATCTTAGAGCATGAGCCATTGGAGTTCTGTTTAGGAAATTTCCCCCTGTGCCAATGAGTTCAAGGCTCTTTCCCACTTTCTCTTCTATTAGATGCAGTGTATCTGGTTTTATATTGAGGTCCTTGATCCACTTGGACTTGAGCTTTGTGCAAGTTGACAAATATGTGTCTCTTTGCATGTTTCTACATAGAAACAGTCAGCTGGACCAGCACCATTTAGTGGAAATACAAACTTTTTCTTTTTTTGTAACTTGCCTGTTCATATTCTTTCCTATGTACATTGGGTATGTTCTTTTATTATGGATTTGTAATAATCTCCTTACATAAGCTAAACATCTCTGAACATATTGATGAAGTGATATTTTAACAGACTACGAGCCACGTAGGAGAATTCTTTTCCCATTTCACATGCAGAAGTGGAGATCTGTGAAGGCTGTAAGGAATCCATACTTTGCTCCAGGGAAGGTAGATTTGTACCTTTGGCTTTACTCATGAGAAGGAAATAAAAGTAAACTTGTTTCCTAGCTGACCTTTGCTTAAGGAAGGCTTCCCAGGAGTTTATCTCCATTCACAACCTGAGCCAAGGACGTCAAAACGTCTCAGGAAGCACTTACCCACAGGAAATACTCAAAGAACTTTTGGAGTGATGTGTTCTATAACAGTCTCTAAATGACATTGCCAAACTGAAGGCCAGGCCAGCTGAAGCACCCTAGTCTCACAATGCCCTAAAAGCAGCAATCAAATGAAGAGAGTCTGGAAGACTTCCTTTAAGACCACTTTTGGCAGCGTTGCCCATCTCTCCTGACATTTGCCTTGTGTGAAAATGACCTGAGATGCACAGATGAAGTTGAAGCAAATGAATGTTTAAAGGAAAAGGCATCGCTGTGCAAAGAGCAGTTCATTAGTCTGGCTCAAGACACCTTCTGGTTTAACTAAAGGATGAAAGGTGTAACACAGCTAGGAACAGGCACATATTGGTGCAATAGTGAGGCTTGCATGGATACATGCGTGAAGTTACTCTTCATGGTGTGAAGCACTAAAGGCAGATATGCTAAACAAAAGTGATAGCTCCAAAACCGGGTGGGATAAATAGCTAGGAAACTATCAGGAAATGATAAGCCCATGGAACAAACATGCTATAAATATAAATGTTAAGAAACCAGGTAGGGGAGGCTTCCTGTACACAGACCTGCACATCTGCACCCTGGGAAGAGAGCAGAGCAAGAGGAGCTCGCTGGGTATTTCTTGATTTAAAAGGGAGCCAGGAGACTCCACAGCCTTCTGTGCATAGCCAGCCAGGAGGAAGTGATCTCACAGCAGGCTTTCACTTCTGAGCACAGAGGTGAGATCTCCACCTTCTCTCTGGAGGGGACCCAGCTAGGAGCACACAGGTCCTAAGATCAGTGGAACAGCTGGGACAGAAGTCTTCCCACCCATTGCCATTTGCACCAAGGAGCAGGGAAACTCCACAGTCTTCTGTGCATAGCCCACCAGGAAAGAAGGATCTCCCCGCAGTGCTTTCACTTTTGAGCTCAAAGGAATAAGGACAGAGACTTACAGGCCCACAAGAGGAACAAACTCCAGCCAGAGACAAGAATACCAACTAGCACCACATGGCAAAAGGCAAGTACAAGAACCATACCAACAGAAACCAATGCCACATGGCAACATCAGAACCCAGTTCTCCCACCACAGCAAGTCCCAGATACCCCAACACACCGGAAAAGCAAGAGTTGGATTTAAAATCATATCTCATGATCCTGATAGAGGGCTTCAAGAAAGACTTAAATAACTCCTTTAGAGAAATACAGAAGAACATCTGTCAACAGGTAAAAGCCCTTAAAGAAGAAACACAAAAATCCCTTAAATGAATATGGGAGATTATGGGTCAACAGGCAGAAGCCCTTAAAGAGGAAACACGAAAATCCCTTAAAAAAATTACAGGAAAACACAATCAAGCGAAGGAACTGAACAAAACCATCTAGGTTTTGTTCTAAAAGTGTAAGTAGAAACAATAAAGAAATCGCAAAGGGAGATATCTCTGGAGATAGAAAACCTTAGGAAGAATTCAGGACTCATAGATGCAAGCATCAAGAAGAATACAAGAGATAGAAGAAAGAACCTCAGGTGCTGAAGATACCATAGAAAACATTGACTCAACAGTCAAAGAAAATGCAAAATGGAGTTCCTGGTAACTCAAAACATCCAGGAACTCCAGGATACAATGGGAAGACCAAACCTAAGGATTATAAGTATAGATGAGAGTGAGGATTTACATCTTAAAGGCCCAGTAAATATCTTCAACAAATTTTAGAAGAAAACTTCCCTAACCTAGAGAAAGAGATGCCCATGAACATACAAGAAGCCTTCAGAAAACCAAACATCTTGGACCAGACAGAAAATCCTCCCAGCACATAATCAAAACACCAAATTCACTAAACAAAGAAAGAATATTAAAAGCAATAAGGGAAAAGGGGCAAGTAACTTATAAAGTCAAACCTATCAGAATCAGACCAGACTTATCACCAGAGACTATGAAAGCTAGAAGGTTCTGGGCATACCTCATACAGACCCTAAGAGAACACAAATGCCAGCCCAGGCTACTATACCCAGCAAAACTCTCAGTCATCATAGATGGAGAAACCAAGATATTCCATGATAAAATCAAATTTGCACAATATCTGTCCACAAATCCAGCCCTACAAAGGATGATTGATGGAAAATGCCAACACAAGGAGGGAAATTACACCCTAGCAAAAGCAAGAAAGTAATCTTCCAACAAACCCAAAACAAGATACCCACACAAACCTAAAAATAACACCAAAAAATAACAGGAAGCAACAATCACTTTTCCTTAATATCTCTTAATAACAATGGACTCACCTCACCAATAAAAAGACATAGACTAATGAAATATTTCTCATGTAAATCTTCAATTTTATCAGAAAATGTTTGTAATTCCCCTTTTAATTAATTTAGTAATTTATTTTATGTCTACCATTTTAACTGCATTATTTTTCATGATAATCTTCAATTTTAATGTCTTTCTATATATTTCCTCTATTTTATCAGAAATGTTTCCAATGTAAATCTTTGATTTTATCACAAGTGTTTCTAATTCCACCTTCAATTAGTTTAGAAAGAGTTTTACATCAACCATTGTACATCAACCAATGTAAAATTTTCCATGAAATAGTAAATTTTAATGTTTGTCTATTTACTTCTTGAATTTTACCAGAAATATTTTCCATGTAAATCCTCAATGTTATCTGAAAATGTTTATAATTCCACCTTCAATCAATTTAGGATTATCTCTATGCCTATCATTTTATCTATATAATTTCCATGATAATCTTTAATTTTAACACGTTGTTCTATATACTTTTACAACTTTATCAGAAATATTTTCCATGTAAATCTTCAAGTTTATCAGAAAATTTTTTATAATTCCACTTTTAATCAACTTAGGAATACTTTTATGCCTAACATTATTATATCTATATAAAAATTTCCATGATAATCTTCAATTCTAATATATTTTTCTATATTTCTCTACAATTTTATCAGAAATATTTTCCCCATAAATCTTCAATTCTATCATAAAATGTTTCTACCCCATATTTCAATTAATTTAGCAATGTTTTACATGTCTGCCACTTTACTCCTTAATTTTCCATGAAAATTGTCAATTTTAATGTTTATCTGAAAAAATTTCACATAAATCTTTAATTTTATCATAAAATGTTTTTACTTCCCTTTACTTCCCTTTTCAATAAATAAAAAACTAATTTTTAAAAAAAGAAAGTAATTTTTCTTCCAGGGATTTGCAAACTCATACTGCCTAATATGTCTTGAGTGGATGCTTATAGTATGAGTATGTAATTGGAGGCACCCATAATTTGAGACAAAATAAGCAATCTTCCTTTCTTGGGTACAAATAAATTGAATGATTATAGTACATAAAGAAAAAAAGAAACCAGGTAGGAAAACATAAGCATATGTATAAACACCTGCCCAGATCAAGATGAAGCATTAGTGTTAGAAGCCTTAATGGAAAACATTTCCCAAGTGGATTAGTCATTCATTTATTCAATAACCATATAATTAGCCCACAATCTGGAACAAAATGTGGACAGTTCCAGTGGGCCCATGATGGAAACAAGATATACCCAATAACTTTAAGAAATGGAGTATAGAATAAAGGCCATGGTGCAATAAGAGAGTTGTAGATTTGTTTTCTGGATTGCTTGCTTTGTGTCTGTGTGTGTGTAGGATGAACTGATATTTTCTATCTTTTTGATCATTTGATGATTCCATATGTATATATAACATGTCTTGATCAAATCCATCCCTATTATCTCTCCCCTAGTTCCTCCCCTTTCCTTCTCACTACTTTATCCTCTGAACTTCATGTGCTTGTTTTATAAATCCCCTGAGTCCCCTTAGTGTGGCTGTATGTACTCAGAAGTAGGACCATCTATAGGAGCATGGTTAGCCTCTCAGGGACCACATCTCTGTAGAAAAGTGAATCTCTCCCACACCAGCCAACAATTCCAGGATCTCCTCAGTTACAGTTGGGGTTTCATGAACCCATACATCCTAAGATTTTGGCTGACTTGATATTCTCCAGGTTTTCTGCATTCGATCCCAGCCAGCTCATGTGTATAACTGGCTCATCATCCCCAGCAAATTCTTTTAGGTTTGTTGAAAGATTACTTTCTTGCTTTAATAGCATGTAGTTTCCCTCCTTGTATTAGAGTCTTCCATCTATTATCCTTTGTAGGGCTGGATTTGTGGAAAGATATTGTCTGAATTTGGTTTTGTCATGGAATATCTTGGTTTCTCCATCTATAGTATTTGAGAGGTTTTTTTTTTTCTCAATACAGTAGCCTGGTCTGGCTTTTGTGTTCTCTTAGGATCTGTATGACATCTGCCCGAGATCTTCTAGCTTTTATTGTCTCTACTGAAAAGTCTGGTGTAATTCTGATAGGTCTGCCTTTATATTTTACTTGACTTTTTCCCTCACTGATTTTAGTATTCTTTCTTTGTTTTTGTGCATTTGGTATTTTGACTGTTATGTGATAAGGAATTTCTTTTCTGGCCTAATCTATTTGGAGTTCTGTAGGCTTCTTGTATGTTTATGGGCATCTCTTTCTTTAGGTTAGTGAAGTTTTCTATAATTTCGTGGAAGATGTTTACTGGTCCTTTAAGTCAGGACTCTTCACTCTCTTCTATACTTATTATCCTTAGGACTGATCTTCTCATTGTGTCCTGGATTTTCTGGATGTTTTGGGTTAGGAACTTTCTGGGTTTGGGTTTTTTTTTTGTTGTTGTTGTTGTTGTTGTTGCTTTTGTTTGTTTGGTTTTATTTTGCGTTTTCTTGACTGTTGTGTCAATGTTTTCTATAGTATCTTCTGCACCTGAGCTTCTCTCTTCTATCTCTTTGATTCTGTTGTTGATGCTTGTGTCTATGACTCCTGAGCTCTTCTAGGTTTTCTATCTCCAGGGTTTTCTCCCTTTGTGATTTCTTTATTGCTTCTATTTCCATTTTTAGATCCTGGATAGTTTTGTTCAATTCCTTCACCTGTTTTTGTTTTGTTTTGGTGTGTGTGTGTGTGTGTGTGTGTGTGTGTGTGTGTGTTTTCCTGTAATTCTTTAAGGGATTTCTGTGTTTCTTCTCTAAAGGATTCTACCTGTTTACCTGTGTTCTCCTATATTTATTTAAGGGAGTTATTTATGTCCTTCTTAAAATCCTCTATCATCATCATGAAATGTAATTTTAAATCAGAGTCTTGCTTTTCTGGTGTGTTGGGGTATTCAGTACTGGCTGTGGTGGGAGAACTAGGTTCTGATGCTGTCAAGTAGCCTTGGTTTCTATTACTTATGTTCTTGCCCTTGCCTCTTACCATCTTGTTATCTCTGGTGTTAGCTGGTCTTGCTGTCTCTAACTGTAGCTTGTCCCTCCTGCCAGCCTGTGTATCAGTACCCCTAGGAGACCAGTTCTCTCTCAGAGGAGTTTGGATATGGAAAACTGTGTCACAGGGTCAGCTCCAGGGTACAGATGGAAACCAGAAGGATCCTGTCCCAGGCTGCTTCTCAGTTTCTTTGACCTGAAGTCTCCAGATGGGTCCCTCAGAGCAGAAATTGTGATCTTACCTGTGCACACAGGCTTTTCAGCAGTCTTGGGAAACCAACTCTCTCTTGTCAGTATTTGGGTATGGAGCACTGTGGCACAGGATCAGCTCCCAGTGCAGACCATCTAATAACTTTAAATACTATAGCTTGCTTGACAATGTGTTTACTATAAAATACATCAAATTTTGGGTGGGTTTTTGGCTAATACTTTTATATCTATATCAGCCAGCTTCCCTGTTTGCCTATAATTTTTGGCCAGCAAAAAACAATAAACATTAATATTGGCCCACCTTAAACATAATTATTTAAAAAATCTGTATGGAAATTGATATTATATGCCTTTTAAGATCAAGTGTTATAATAGATTAACATGGTGTTCTTAAGTAGAGGTAGTTTATCCCCACATGCAATATTCAACAAAATCTGAAAACAGATCTGATTTCTGTGGAAGAAAGAGTGGTACTGTTAGGAAAGCAGAAAAGCATCTTTGAATGCATCCAAGAGCCCCAGCAAAGAAATACCTATTCCCAAATGCCCATATGTTAGGTTGAGAAAGCCTGGGTTTTCAAAAACAAGGTCTCTGCCTACTGGCACAGAACCAAAATATGGTCTTGTCTTTGAAATCTCAGACACTTATAGATCCCAAAGACTATGTTTAATTACTGTGAACACTATTTGGTTCCTTGAAAGAACAAACTATCATAGGAAGCATAGAGGGGTAAAGAGCCTAGACCTAGAAACAAGGGCACAAAAAGGATTAGCCTGCTGCTAGAACAAGATGAAATTCTGAGCCAATGTTTTCCTTAATTTTCTTCCAGAATGGATCTGGTTAAAATTAACAAATGCAAAATGGCTGTCCATGGAATTTCTCCTAAGTCATCTCTTATTGTAGATGCCCTTTTATTCCACTTATTTTTTCTCATCAGTAAGGACTCCCATTAATTCCATTTCCTTCAATATCCTCCACATTCTTCAAGTTTTCCATGCCTTATTATCAATAAGCACTTGAGAAGGCCCAGAAAAAATTATCTATAGTTGATAATAGATTTAGTGTTATTGCTGCATAACTATGTTTTTTTTAAATGAAAATAACCCAAAGTAAATAATGGATGGTGCCGAGAATGTAAGCAAGGGCCAGTCAACGGCTACCTTGATTTGGTCTGCATTTTTACATTGGGTTGGTATGTAAATAATTCCTGTAACTGTCCTGTGTTGGTAGCCCTGTGTACAAATACCATGTGTTCTTGTTTAAGTGTTATAAGTATTGTTACCGGGATTGGTATTAAACATTAGCTACAGCTAGTCTTTGGCAGTACAGCAATGAACTGCTAAGGTATTTTCTTTTTTTTAAATAAACATTTTATTTTTATTTTGTTTTTTTAAAGATTTATTATTATATGTAAGTACACTGTAGCTGTCCTCATACACCCCAGAAGAGGGCATGAGATCTCATTACAGATGGTTGTGAGCCACCATGTGGTTGCTGGGATTTGTACTCAGGACCTTCAGAGGAGCAGTTAGTGCTTTTAACCTCTGAGCCATCTCTCCATCCCAGTTATTTTCTCACTAATATATGCATGAGTGCCTTTCTATACATATACATTTACCCTCAACAACCTAGCTCTAGTGTAGAACCTGTCCCAAATCCCTCAATTGCCTACCACAATGTTAGTACCTCTATCCACTTGTGTCTTTCCCTTCCTTGCCTCTACTGCTCAACAGTTCTTATAGGATTTCAGTTATATCCCAGCTACAACTTTTGGTCCTACACTTACTGCCAAACTGTGACTGGAAGTGGAGCATCTTCATACAAGAATGAGTGAGAGATTTTTCTTAAGGTTTCTGTACTTGTTTTTGTCAGGAAAGACAGAAAATCACAAATATAATCCTCAAATTTAATCCCCCCACAATAATCCTTACTAAAGGCCTAAAAGTTAATTAATCATATTAGTTAATTAATTAATAATAAATGTAGATCCATTTAAGTGAGAAAAATAAGTTATAGTAAATAAGTATTGAAAAAATATGGTCATTCTATAAGTGTCCATTTCAGATGCACACTAAAAATACAGAGTTAGAAATAACTGTACAATTTAAACACATCTCATAAGGATAAAAAGTATAATGTAAACATGGGTAAAAAGAAGAGGAAATGAGCAACATAAAACAAGAGGCATGAGTAGAAGAGTTCTGTATGAAATTATCATACAGATTCATGATTCTGAGATGCCTCACTCAACATGCAAGCAACAAAATCTGTTAAAAGACATTCTTTCTAATTTCTATAGATGCTTTAGGACTGAGATTATTATTATATAAATCTCTGACAAACACAAAAGGAGCTGAAAATAATTCCAAGTATCACCCCATAGAATAATTATCATCACCATGAACTTTAGTCTGGATGTTTCTCACTTATTTTTTATGCAGACATCATGGTTATATGAATAAATGGATGATGGATGGATGGATGTGTGGGTGGGATGAATAAATATTTAGTTGAAATATTTGAGAGATTACAAACTGAAATTATTTTGGATATTTAGATATATTTGTTTTAATATATGTTTTAAAAGATAAAACAATTGGAACAAAAGTATCTATTATAAGGCCCAAAATATGTAGTAAACATAATTTCTAAAATTTTTATGAAAAAGAAAATTTGACTGGGTAAAAATATTAAGAGAACAGAGAATTTTCAAAACAAATGCTTCCTCTTCGAGATCATCCATCCCTAATTCTTCTCCACTGAAAAAATATGTTTGAACTAGCATACATTTTATAACCTTATAGTGCCCTCTCCTAGCTCCTGAACCTTGTGATCATATGCCCTTTTGCAGCACATTCATTAAATGAATCCAAGCCAGTCACCATTCCTTCACTGCTGTACACAGTCCTCAGTTCTGCGATGTGTTTAATACTGTTCCCTGTCAGCTTCTTCTAGCGACCTGTGACAACTTAGCACATGCACACCATATCTAACCCACAAGTATCCCTCCACTCATCTTCTTTGTATTAATCTTCATTTAAAGCAATGGCCAATATTCAAATGACTGTTCCCATGCCATTTTAAAAGTGGAACCACGATGAGGGTTTCCCTCTTGCTTAGTTTTTTCCTCTCAGGTTGGTAATGACCTTTCTTTTATGTTCTTATCACTGATCCTTTCCAATTTATGTTATACGGACTCCAATTTTTCCCTGTCTGTGAAACACAGAACATCCTGTTCTCCAAGGCCCTCTACTGGTTACCCTAAATCTGCTGAACTGTCCTCATCCTGATAGTGTCACTTAGTTAACACCCTCAGTCATGTGATGGTGGTCCTGCATACAAATCCCATGTCTTCTTGTTTAGATGACATTTATTATTCAAGAAACAGGATGTCTGCTCATTTTTAAACTTTTTAAGGGTAGCTTGGCTGAATAACAGTCAAAACATTCCCCTTCCCACCTCAGGACTGGGAAGAAGCCTCAGTGATTAAGGTCAAGTACTACTTTTGCAGAGGACCCACGTTTAGTTCCCAGCACCCAAAAAGGACAGCACACAACACAACTCCAGGGGAATCCAATACCTCTTGACTCTCTCAGCATCTCTACCCACAAGCATATACCCATACACAAACATACAGAGGTATTATTAAAATAACCAAAATTTAGCCGGGCATTGGTGGCACACGCCTCTAATCCCAGCACTTGGGAGGCAGAGGCAGGCGGATTTCTGAGTTCGAGGCCAGCCTGGTCTACAGAGTGAGTTCCAGGACAGCCAGGGCTACACAGAGAAACCCTGTCTCGAAAAACAAACAAAAAAATTCTTTTTGCAGAGCAGAAAGAATGTTATTTCTTTTTTTCTTTTTTTTTTCTTTTTTTTTTCTTTCTTTTTTTTTTTTTATTGGTACAGCAACCGGCAAGTGGATCAATGGAATAGGATTGAAGACCCAGAAATTAACCCACAGACTTGTGGTCACTTGATCTTTGATAAATGAGCCACAATCATCCAATGGAAAAAAGATAGCCTTTTCAACAAATGGTGCTGGTTCAACTGGAGGTCAACATGCAGAAGAATGCAAATTGACCCACTCTTATCTGTTTGCACTAAGATCAACTCCAAGTGGATCAAGGACCTCCACATAAAACCAGACACACTGAATCTATTAGAAAAGAAACTTGGGAAGACCCTGGAGGACATAGGCACAGGGGGAAAGTTCCTGAACAGAACACCAATAGCTTATGCACTAAGATCAAGAATTGACAAATGGGACCTCATAAAATTACAAAGTTTCTGCAAGGCAAAGGACACTGTCAGAAGGACAAAACGACAACCAACAAAGTGGGAAAAGATCTTCACCAACCCCACATCTGACAGAGGGCTAATATCTAATATATACAAAGAACTCAAGAAGTTAGACCGCAAAGAACCAAATAACCCTATCATGTTATTTCTTAAATATAGGCATTTTTGTGTCTCCGTGTCTGCTTCAGGGTCCAAAACATTTGACTCTGTAGATTTTACATGTCACTGTCCCTCTCTCTCTCTCTCTCTCTCTCTCTCTCTCTCTCTCTTTCTCTCTCTCTCTCTCTCCCTCTCTCTCGCCCTGTTTCCCTGAATGGAATTTTATTTTATTGAGTTTTATTGAGTTTTATGCTGAGCACACAGGATGCCATTTGAACTTAGAGGACACAAATATTCTTACAAAGGGCCTTCTTTTCATTTCATCAAGTATAATTTCATTTCCTGGATAATTCCTTGTTGCCTCTTCTAAACCTCACTTGATCTGAGTTCAGGAATTCCATATCTTTGCTTGACTTCCTTATGAGTTCCAGTAATGCTTCTGAAGAGTTCCTGTTCTTGTCTATGTCACACCTTCTTCATGCATTGATGATTTGGGGTTCAAACATCAAGACTTTCTTCAAATCTTCTGGGATTGCCTGTGTGCCAGATTTTTGAACATCATCTGCTAAGTTCTGTGAACAGACCTAAGTTTAGGTAGCAGGCCTCACAGTAGAGTCATCTGGTCGACACTGTTGTGACTTTTTTTTTTGATTTTTTTTATTGTATATATTCTATATTTACAATTCATTTCCCTTTTTCTGGTTCCCCACCCCCAAAGGTCCCACATGTCCTTTTCCCTCCCCCTGCTCCCACATCCACCCCCTCCCACTTTACTGTTCTTGTACTCTCCCACAATGATGTTTTGGTCCATTCTAGCACCAGTGTCCACTCCTTTCTTCTTGTGAGACATCACTTGAAATGTGATTTGTGTCTTTGGTGTTCCAAGCTTCTAGGCTAATATCCACTTATCAGTGACTGTATGCCATGGGTATTCTTTTGAGACTGGGTCACCTCACTTAGTATGACATTCTCCAGCTCCATCCATTTCTCTAAGAATTTCATGAATTCATTGTTTCTAATGGCTGAATAGTACTCCATTGTGTATATATACCACATTTTTTGTATCCATTCCTCTGTTGAGGGACATCTGGGTTCTTTCCAGCTTCTGGCTATTATATATAAGGCTGCTATGAACATAGTGGAGCATGTATCCTTATTGCATGCTGGTGAATCTTCTGGGTATATTCCCAGGAGTGGTATGGCTGGGTACTCCGGAAGTATCACAACCAGTTTTCTGAGGAACCGCCACACTGACTTCCAGAGTGGTTGTACCAGCTTGCATTCCCACCAGCAGTGGAGGAGTGTTCCTCTTTCTCCACATCCTCGCCAACACCTGATGTCTTCTGAGTTTTTAATCTTAGCCATTCTGACTGGTGTGAGGTGAATCTCAGGGTTGTTTTAATTTGCATTTCCCTAATGACTAGTGATGTTGAACATTTTTTAAGGTGTTTCTCAGCCATCCAAATTTCTTCAGGTGAAAAGTCTCTGTTTAGCTCTGTACCCCATTTTTGGATAGGGTTATTTGGTTTTCTGGGGCCTAACCTCTTGAGTTCTTTGTATACATTGGAGATTAGCCCTCTGTCGGACGTGGGGTTGGTGAAGATTTTTTCCCAATTTGTTGGTTGCCGATTTATCCTTTTGACAGTGTCTTTTGCCTTACAGAAACTTTGTAGTTTTATGAGGTCCCATTTGTCTATTCTTGCTCTTAGAGCATAAGCAATTGGTGTTCTGTTCAGGAATTTTTCCCCTGAGCCAATGTCCTCAAGGGTCTTCCCCAGTTTCTTTTCTATTAGTTTTAGTGTGTCTGGTTTTATGTGGAGGTCTTTGATCCACTTGGAGTTGAGCTTAGTACAAGGAGATAAGAGTGGATCAATTCTCATTCTTCTGCATGTTGACCTCCAGTTGAGCCAGCACCATCTGTTGAAAAGGCTATCTTTTTTCCTCTGGATGTTTTCAGCTCCTTTGTCGAAGATCAATTGGCCATAGATGTGTGGGTTCAATTCTGGGTCTTCGATCCTATTCCATTGATCCGCTTCCCTGTCACTGAACCAATACCATGCAGTTTTTAATACCACTGCTCTGTAATATTGCTTGAGGTCCGGGATATTGATTCCCCCAGAAGTTCTTTTGCTGTTGATGATAGTTTTAGCTATCCTGGGTTTTTTGTTATTCCAGATGAATTTGAGAATTGCTCTTTCTAGCTCTATGAAGAACTGAGTTGGGATTTTGATGGGAATTGCATTGAATCTGTATATTGCTTTGGGCAAGATTGCCATTTTGACTATATTAGTCCTGCCAACCCACGAGCATGGAAGATTTTCCCATTTTCTGATGTCTTCTTCAATTTCCCTCTTCAGAGACCTGAAGTTTTTGTCGTATAAATCTTTCACATGTTTGGTTAGCGTCACTCCAAGATACTTTATATCATTTGTGGCTATTGTGAAGGGTGTCATTTCCCTAATTTCTTTCTCGGCCTGGTTATCCTTCGCGTATAGGAAGGCTACTGATTTACTTGAGTTGATTTTATAGCCAGCCACTTTGCTGAAGTTGTTTATCAGTTGCAGGAGTTCTCTGGTGGAGGTTTTTGGGTCACTTAAGTAAACTATCATATCATCTGCAAATAGTGATAGTTTGACTTCTTCCTTTCCGATTTGTATCCCTTTGACTTCCCTCTGTTGTCGAATTGCTCTAGCTAGTACCTCAAGTACTATATTGAAGAGATATGGCGAGAGGGGACAGCCTTGTCTAGTCCCTGATTTTAGAGGGATTGCTTCGAGTTTTTCTCCGTTTACCTTGATGTTGGCTACTGGTCTGCTATATATTGCTTTTACTATGTTTAGATATGGGCCTTGAATTCCTGTTCTTTCTAGGACCTTTAGCATGAAAGGATGCTGAATTTTGTCAAATGCTTTTTCAGCATCCAATGAGATGACCATGTGGTTTTTTTCTTTGAGTTTGTTTATGTAGTGGATTACGTTGATGGATTTTCGTATATTGAACCATCCCTGCATCCCTGGGATGAAGCCAACTTGATCATGGTGAATGATCATTTTGATGTGTTCTTGGATTCGGTTGGCAAGTATTTTGTTTAGTATTTTTGCATCGATATTCATAAGAGAAATTGGCCTGTAGTTCTCTTTCTTAGTTGGATCTTTGTGTGGTTTTGGTATCAGGGTAATTGTGGCTTCATAGAATGAGTTGGGTAGAGTTCCTTCTGTTTCTATTTTGTGGAATAATTTGAAGAGTATCGGTATGAGGACTTCTTTGAAGGTCTGATAGAATTCTGCACTAAAACCGTCTGGCCCTGTGCTCTTTTTGGTTGGAAGACTGTCTATGACCCCTTCTATTTCTTTGGGGGTTATGGGTCTGTTTAGACGATCTATTTGATCCTGGTTTAATTTTGGTATTTGGTAACTGTCGAGGAAATTGTCCATTTCCTCCAGATTCTCCAGTTGTGTTGAGTATAGGTTTTTGTAGTAGGATCTGATGATTTTTTGAATTTCCTCAGTTTCTGTTGTTATATCTCCCTTTTCATTTCTAATTTTGTTAATTTGAATACTGTCTCTGTGCCCTTTAGTAAGTCTGGCTAGGGGTTTATCTATCTTGTTGATCTTCTCAAAGAACCAGCTCCTGGTTTTGTTGATTCTTTGTATGGTTCTCTTTGTTTCAACTTGATTGATTTCAGCCCTTAGTTTGATGATTTCCTGTCTTCTACTCCTCCTGGGTGAAATTGCTTCTTTTTGTTCCAGAGCTTTCAAGTGCGCCATTAAGTTGCTAGTATATGCTCTCTCCTGTTTCTTTTTGGAGACACTCAGGGCTATGAGTTTTCCTCTAAGCACTGCTTTCATTGTGTCCCATAGATTTGGGTATGTTGTGCCTTCATTTTCATTAAGTTCTAAGAATTCTTTGATTTCTTTCTTTATTT
Organism: Apodemus agrarius; assembly: GCA_964023405.1. Lineage (NCBI taxonomy): Eukaryota > Metazoa > Chordata > Mammalia > Rodentia > Muridae > Apodemus > Apodemus agrarius. Next base: position 29,519,408 of record OZ030014.1, read on the forward strand.
CTTCCTGGACTAAGGTATCATTGAGTAGAATATTGTTCAGCCTCCAAGCGTATGGGGATTTTCTGTTGTTTTTGTTGCTATTGAAGAACACTCTTACTCCATGGTGATCTGATAAGAGGCATGGGATTAGTTCGATCTTTTTATATTTGTTGAGATCTGTCTTGTGTCCAATTATATGGTCGATTTTGGAGAAGGTACCATGAGGGGCTGAGAAAAAGGTATAGTCTTTTGCTTTAAGGTGAAATGTTCTATATATATATATCTGTTAAATCCAATTGCTCCAAAGTTTTGATGAGTTTCTCCGTGTCTCTGTTTAGTTTCTGTTTTCCTGGTCGGTCCACTGTAGATAGTGGAGTATTGAGGTCTCCCACAATCATTGCGTTAGGTGCAATGTGTGCTTTGAGCTTTAGTAAGGTTTCTTTTACAAATGAGGGTGCCCTTACATTTGGAGCGTAGATGTTTAGAATTGTGAGTTCCTCTTGGTGGATTCTTCCTTTGACTAGCAGGAAGTGACCTTCTGTGTCTCTTTTGATGACTTTGGGTTGAAAGTCAATTTTATCTGATATTAAAATGGCTACTCCAGCTTGCTTCCTGTGACCATTTGCTTGCAAAATTGTCTTCCATCCTTTTACTCTAAGGTAGTGTTTGTCTTTGACTCTGAGGTGTGTTTCCTGTAAGCAGCAAAATGTAGGGTCCTGTTTTCGTATCCAGTCTGTTAGTCTATGTCTTTTTATTGGGGAGTTGAGTCCATTGATGTTAAGAGATATTAAGGAATAGAGATTATTACTTCCTGACATTTTTGATGTTATTTTTGTTTTTGAGTAGTTATCTTCCTTTGAGTTTGATGGAAGAAGTTTACTGTCTTGCTTTTTCTTGGGTGCCATTCCCTTCCTTGTGTTGGAGTTTTCCTCCTATTATCCTTTGTAGAGCTGGGTTAGTGGAAAGATATTGTGTAAATTTGGTCCTGTCATGGAATATTTTGATTTCTCCATCTATGTTGATTGAGAGTTTTGCTGGGTATAGTAGTCTTGGCTGACATTTGTTTTCTCTTAGGGTCTGCATGAGGTCTGCCCAGGATCTTCTAGCTTTCATGGTTTCTGGAGAGAAGTCTGGTGTGATTCTGATAGGTCTTCCTTTATATGTTACTTGGCCCTTTTCTCTTACTGCCTTTAATATTCTTTCTTTGTTTAGTACATTTGGGGTTTTGATTATTATGTGACGGGAGGTGTTTCTGTTCTGGTCCAGTCTGTTTGGAGTTCTGTAGGCTTCTTGTACATTCATGGGCATCTCTCTCTTTAAGTTAGGAAAGTTTTCTTCCATAATTTTGTTAAAGATATTTGCTGGCCCTTTAAGTTGTAGATCTTCACTCTCATCTATCCCTATAATCCTTAGGTTTGGTCTTCTCATTGTGTCCTGGATTTCCTGGATGTTTTGGGTTACAAGCCTTTTGGATTTTGCGTTTTCTTTGACTGTGGAGTCAATGGTTACTATGTTATCTTCAGCATCGGAGATTCTTATTTCTATCTCTTGTATTCTGTTGTTTATGTTTGCATCTACGACCCCTGATTTCTTCCCAAGGTTTTCTATCTCCAAGGTTGCCTCCTTTTGTGATTTCTTAGTTGTTTCTACCTCTGTGTTCAGATCTTGGATGGTTTTGCTCAGTTCCATCATTTGTTTGTTTGTGTTTTCATGTAATTCTTTAATATATTTTTGTGCTCCCTCTTTCATGACTTCTGCCTGTTGTTTCAAGTTCTCCTGCATTTCTTTAACTGATTTTCTCACTTCCTCTTTATTGGTTTCTGTCTGATGGCCCATATTCTCCTGGAGTTCTTTAAGTGTTTTTTGTGTTTGGATTGTAAGAGCTTCTACTCTATTGATGTTCCCCTCCATTTCTTTAAGAGATTTGTTTATGTCTTTTTTGTGTTCCTCTAGGAGCATCATGACCTGTGCTTTTATATCTAACTCTTGTTTTTCTGGTGTGCTGGGGTATCCTGGACTTGCTGTGGTTGGCGAATTGGGTTCAGATGGTGCCATCTTGCCTTGATTTCTGTTAATAACGTTCCTATGTTTGCCTTTTTGCCATCTCTTTATCTCTGGCGTTAGTTGGTCTTATTGTAGATGGCGCCCTGCACAGCACGCCTGTCCCCAGGAGACAGATCCCTTCTGGCAGCTTGTCTGTGCTGGACTATGCTTGCTCTGAGTCCAGGTCCCTGACTCCAGCTGCTAGAGTTCCGAGCTGTGCCCCGAGGCGGCCCGGTGGCCCCTCGCTGCTAGTCCACTCAGAGAGCTGGTCCCAGCAGGTAGTCTGCTCCCGCAGCTGAGCTTTCTGTGCCCGGATCTCCTGCAGAGCTAAGCTAAGCTATAACTCTGGCCACGCACCTGATTCCAGCCGCTCACTGCGTCCAGTGTGCCCGCTGTTTGCGCGCGGGGGTCTGGGGCAAGATGGCTGCCCCAGCTGAAAAGCCTGTTGTGACTCTTGAGCCAGTCAATTTCTCTAGGGCACTGCTATTTGAGCCTGAGTTTGGGCTTAGAAACTTCAATGCTTTGGGTCACTTGATGGTTTGTTAAAACAAAACTTGAGTCAGGACTCACTGCTGAAAATTCGCACATACAGTTTTTATGTGTTGCTAGTGCGGCATGCCCTGAGGTACAGGTTAAGAAGTTCTTGTTATGAACACATCCTTCCCCTTACTCACTACTGTTTCCCCTGCTTTCCATGTTCCTCTTTGCTAGCAATTCAGCCAGTAGCATCACTCCACTTTCTTTGCCCATAGATTTAATATAATAAAATAATCTCTGTGGTTTTGCTGAAGCTCCACTGGGAGAACAACATAAATATAGGGGCTGCTGTCCTTGAAATCAGCCTCCTTTCTTACATTTCCCTGCCTTCCCTTGGTTTCCTTAAGCCAGAAGAAAACCAACTCACAGGCAACGGACATCATTGTGGGCATATGGGAGCCCTTCCCTCTTCCAGCACTGAACCTGCTGTTTGGGATAGTGTTCTCCTCTTGAGGGAGCAGCATGAGCAACTGAAGGTTTTAGGAAGCAATTTGGAATGATTTTCTCACTTTCCTTTGCTTTGGTCTCTACTTGACAGTACTTTATTCCTAGTGTATTGTTTGGGCTACAAAATTGTTCCTATTCCGGTGAGGATAAGTTCTTTGTCATTAATTTGTTCTTAATATTGCTAATTTCAAAGGAGATTAGAGTAGAAAATTGCATTGTGCCAACTTTAATTGGAGATTCCCATTCTAAGGATTTTAAGTTTACAGAATTTTTATTTATACTGGCTTGAAGTAAAATGATAATTACCCATTTGGAAATTCCTCTGGCTCTCTGAATAAAGAAACCCCCTAGTGCCTATGTAATACTATTTAATTTCTTTTTCTATTTTTTGAAGCTTCATGCTGGTGACATTCAATATATATTCAATGCAATTACCTTAGGATTCAAGTCTACTAGTTTTTTTCATTTAAATTTTTGAGAATGTCATGCAGAAATGCTGTATTTACATCATTTCCACATTCCTCTCTTCCCCCTTCCAGTTATCCTCCATGTCCGCCCCAAGTCCCTCTCAAATTCATGACCACTTCTTCTTTAATTATTATAGTTACATATGGGCTTGTCGCTACATAATCAGTCTATCCTGCTGAATCCGTTAGTGCGGTTCATGTGTACATGCTCTGAGCTGAGTGGGACTGCTTAACCAATCAGGAAGCTAACCCCTTCCTGCAGGAAAAAACTGATTATTTGTCTCTCAGAAACCACTAATTGCCTATAGCTCTTCACATATGGTAAGACCTTGTAAAATTTTCCCATCCTCAAGTTTGTTAATTATTGAATTTTAACAGTATTATTGTTGGCATATATCTATGACAAGCAGTGACTATATTGCTTGATTCTTTTCTATTGTTTTGAGACAATGATCTCACTCTAACTCAGACTGGCCAAGCAATTGTTCAATTATTTAAGCTGGCCTTGAACTCGGAGCCTCAGCTACTTAAGCACCTAGGTTAGTAGTATGAGCAATCATATCTGGCTCAATTTAATGGAAAAGGGCAAAAGCCTAACTCCTCAGGATAGGTCACTAATCAGAATTTTGTTTGGACATTTCCTGGTGGATGCCTGTACATATTAGATGTCCAAGGGTATAATCTGAACCATTGAATTCAAAACTGGACTTTATTGTATCATTAGCACTCACGGAAACCAAGGCCACTTTAGTAGGGGTCACTGTGAACAGATCACCAGTATGAAAGTGAAAAGGGACAACAGGATCACATGAAAAGGCAGCCTCTGTACCCCTAAAACTTGGAAGTTTCATGGAGGAACACACCTAGTTTTGTTCGCACAAATTTCATTCATAGTCCTTGTCTATGTTGTTTTCCTCATGATACAACAAAATTCTAAAAAACCTGTCTATCCATTTGAAGCATAACTCAGAGCATGAGAAATGAGCATGTCGGGACTGTTAAGTCTATGTATGTATTCTTGGTCAATATTTAAAATCAGTAAGCTAATGTTAAAGCAAGATATTCCCTGCTTTTAAGGTTGATATGAGGTGCTGAATGACTCAGTGGTAAAGGGAACGCACTGCTCTTTCAGATGAGAGCTCAGTTCTCAGCCCCCAAGCTGGATAGCTCAACCACTGCCTGTACCTTCAATTCTATTGGGAGCTTATTGCTACTCTCTGTTGTTTTGCTTTCTACTGCTATGATTTAAGAACAAAACCAATAAACAAACAAAAACTCTGACCAAAAACAACTTGGGAAGAAAAGGGTTTTTATTCAGCGTGTACATCCAGATCACAGTCCATCACTGAGGGAAGTCAAGGCAGGAACTCAGGCAGGGCAGAAACCTAGAGGCAGGAACTGAAACAGAGACTGTGAAAGAATGCTCCTTACCGGCTTACTCTCTCAGCTTATGTTCAGCTACATTTCCTTTTCTAAATCTGTTTTAGATGTATTTGTTTAATGTGTATGAATGTTGTGCCTGTATGTATACTTGTGCATCACATGCAAATCAGAAAGCATCAGATCCCCTAGAAGTGTAGTTACAGATTGTTATGAGCCATCATGTGATTTCTGGTAACTAAATTTCAGCTCTCTGAAGAGCCACAAGTATCTTAACCACTGAGTCAACTCCAACCCTTCAGCTACTTATCTTTTACCTCCTAGGAGCACCTGCCCAGGAACAGCACCACCATAGTGGAGTAGCACAGCCCACAGTGGGGTAGCACTGCCCACAGTGGGGTAGCACCACCCACAGTGGAGTAGCACCACCCACAGTGAAGTAGCACCGCCCACAGTGGGGTAGCACTGCCCACAGTGAAGTAGCACCGCCCACAGTGGGGTAGCACCGTCCACAGTGGAGTAGCACCTCCCACAGAGGAGTAGCACTACCTACAGTGGAAGAAGCAAGGTTATCAAAGCCCACGTGTACCTGCTCTTGCTGTGATACAGCAGATATGGAATCCTCCATGCTTCAAACTACCTACCTTTGGTCCATTATTATTCAAGTAAAGCTGCCACTCTCTTACGTGCTATACTATATGGCTAACCAAAGTCATAATACTGTACATTGACTCTTTGGTGGAATCATTAATCAGGAAAATTGCCCACACAGACTTTCCTACAGGCTACTCTTATGGAGACATTTTTACAGGTGAGGGCCCCTCTTCCTAGCTCCCTCAAGCTTATATCAAATGGACAAAAACTAACCAACTAACCACACACTTTAACCTTCACAAGTACCTGCACTTATATTCACAAACCCGAGCCCCACCCACACATACTCACTCAAAACTAAAAATAATAAAAATAAATCTTAAAAAACTGACTGGGCAGCTAGGTAGTAGAGGTGCACCCCTTTAATCCCAGAACTTGGGAGGGAGAGGCAGGTGTATCTCTGAGTTCAAGGCCAGCCTGGTCTACAAAGCCAGTTCCCAGACAGCCAGGGCTACAAAGAGAAACCCTGCCTCAAAGAATCAAAAAATAAATAAAATAAAAAACAAAAAAAGAAGCAAAATTTAACAAATACTTTTTAAAATACCATAAAGTGTTTATTTTCCCACGTCTTTTTAAAGGTAAAAGTTGTCTCATAAATAAAAATGCCAGAGTTGTAATTAATAATTCCAAACCTGTACAGCCACAAAAGATGTCTTTACTTTGCAAATGATTTTTACAGAAAATGGAGTCTACGTTCAAATGTGTTCTGACAGGTTTCAATTAAAAATCACTCTAATTTAACACATGCTCAGAACACTGAGGGTTGCTTACTAAAGAACCCAGATTGATAGACATTACTCCAAAGCCCTTTTTTTTTTATTTAAAATACGTTTAGCCATTAGTGCACCATCAGGAAAACCCGAGCAGCAATGAGAGGAAATTGTTTACCAGGGAATGACTGACAGGATAACATTTATAAACAACATTTAGTCACTGGTACCAACCCTCCGGAAAGTATTTCATTGAAACAAAAAGAGAGATGTGAGCGTGCTGTTGAAAATTCTTCACAAGGCTGCCCCGACACAGCACTAACATACTGCATGGGAAATAAAATGCGATTTTGATTGAACTTGGAGTAGAGTGTGTTCTGCTAATTACTGAAAAGTTACTGCTGCTCTCGAGCAATCAAATAAACTGTTCGGCGGAGTGCAGAGCTTATGGTGTTGACATAACCACGGCATGATTAAGGCACTCGGTTATCTTTTTCCAAGATAAAACTGCTTTGTATAAAAGAGCTATTCTGGGCCCTGAAAGTTAGATGGTTTGTGTATATTTCAGATACTCAGAACTGTCTATCAATATTCCTTCTCCAACATAAACAAATTAAAACCCTCAAAGGAGTGGGATACAGTGTTATCTTTAGTCCATGATAAGCACTTATATGTCCACCATGAATCCCCAGCCCTTTAGTAGCTGGAGTGTATCAGATCCATTTGATTAGATCTAACTAATGCATTTAAGCAAGTGTGATGAATATGCTACTTATAGACAAAGCTACGGGAGGCCATGAGGGACTGCTGCCCTATCATGCCACAGCAGACATGGAGTCCTCCATAACTAAAGGCATCTCCCTTTGATTATTTATTCTTCAAATAAGACATATAAAGTTTATCCCCTTCACATGCTTGCAAGTGTGCTATATGGTATTTCAAGCCAAAGGCATGATATTGTACAACAAATATCTACAACCTATTATCACACCTATTCTATCTTTCATGGATGAAACTATATCTACCAAGCGGCAAAAACCAATGCCCCTTTGACCCATATTTCTAGTTCCTCACTGCATTCATCTTTGCATCTGTAAGTTTTACTATTTTAGATGTCTGTCAGAGGAATCCTGCATGATTTCCTTTGGTGACTTTGGTTTTACCTAAAGGAGGTCTCCAGGTTCATCCATACAGTCAAATATGTAAGCACTCCATAGTAATGTTTCAAAGATGAATAGTATCCAATTGCCTATGTACACCAGGTTTATACATCTATCCACAGACAATTAGATTTCTGTCCCCACTTGACACCTAAAAATCAAACTGATATGAATGAGGAAGTGGTATCTCTTGAATACTAATCTTCTTTTATGTTAGTGCAGAGGTAAGATTGCCAAATAAAATGAGAGTTCTACTTCTATGTTTCCCATAAGAACCTATGAGCAGCTGTACCATGTTCCTTCAGGATTTTATATTCCCACCAATAGTGCTTCATGTTCTTCACATTCCCATGAACACGGTCTCATTATCTACCTTCATGCATGGTGAATACTTTTACAGTGTCATATTTCCTTGCTTGGCTCATTAGTAGTCGTTCTCCTACTTCAGAACTTTGGAATTCACAACACTTCTTAAACTACTACAGTCTATTACCCACAGGGGAACTTACACTATTTCACATACAGTCTAACTTTACACAAAAAGCTCTACTTTTGGCAATCTTGGCCTTGTCGTTGTGTTGGTCCTGCACTTTGCTTGTTAAGAACCCTACTTCATGTTATCATCTTTCATAAACAGCCAATTATCTTTGAAAAGGATTCATGCAAGAAAAAACTCTTCAGTATTTGTCCATATAACTGCTATTCCTCAATCCTGTTTCTAATCTTATATTTCCTTCAGTTGTCATTTTTTTCTTCTCCTCAAAGACCTGTTCTAGTTTCACTGTATTGCTGTGACAAAAAAGCACTTTGATCAAATCAACTTAGGAAGGAAAGAGTTTATTTTAGATTGCACATCCTAGTCATAGTACATCATTGAGGGAAGTCAGGCAGAAACTCAGTCAGAAATGCAGCAGAAACTAAAGAGGATTGTTACTGGTTCTGTCATTGTCTTGGCTAGCTTTCTTATACACCCAAGCCCACCTTCCTAGGAATGAATCTACCCACAGTGGGCTTAGCCTGCCCACATCAATTTACCAATGTGACAATTTCTTACAGAGACTGGCCTCAAGTCAATCTGATCTGGGCAATTATTTAACTGATGTTCCCTCTTCCTAGGTTATTTAAGTTGGCAATAGAATCTAACCAGTTCACCTTCTCCTAACATCTTCTGTAAAATTTTTATGTTCACTTTTATTTCTGTTATTCTTTATTCAGCCACAGAATGCTAGAATGGCTAGAATCTTTTTTTGTTTTTCCTCGAGTAAATCAATGATTTTTTTCACTGTCTTTTCATTTTCCTAAAAAGTTATTGTCTGCCATTTTAATTTTTCCTTCTGTTTGGAATAAACCCCAATTTCTTTTATAACTCTTAATATTTTCTTTGTTACTAGTTCTGACTAATTTAACAACAGTGTACCTTTGTGTAGTTTTCTTCATGGTTCCTCCATGAAGCATATGTTGAAACATTTGGTTCATAACTTACAGTTTTTGTCAAATTTTGGACATTGTATCTTAAAATGCTTTTCCTCTTTGCTTTTCCATTCTGGGACCCTGATATATGTATGTATACATACATACATATATATGATATATATATGTCCCCACTTGATATATATATACATATATATATGATAATGGCATACATGTGATTGTTAACAAATATGGGTACTGAACATCTACTACATTTTAACTTTATTTTTTAATTTCAGTTGAGATAGTCTCTCCTTCCATAGCTCAGGTTGACTTTGATCTCTTGAACCTCAATCTCCTGGAAGTTGAGATAACAGAAAGATACCATCATATCCAACAGGGTTTAGCTCATTATGGAATGCATTTTTCCACTTCAATTCTTTTCTGGTAATATTTTAGCAGATGCTAAAGATTATCTTAGTGTTACTATAATTGTTGCAGAGATTTATCTGAAGATGAATTTACTTATTTGCCAGAATTCTTTCATTCTTTGAATTTTGCATTAATATTATTAGGTGAAATCAGACATAATGCCTAAAGACCACATGCACTTCAGGATAACTATAAACATTGCCCAACACATTTGTCGTTAACATCATACTGTCAAAAATCTCTAAAGACAGTACAACCCCATTAGAATTCACCATTTCTCACTGTGATGTACAACCTTTGTTTCCCAGCATGATTGGTGTTTAACAGACACTATCCATGAGCCTTGAACACAGGCTCAGTTCCCTCTATTCCTTTTGAATGCTCCCTATCCCCTAATTAAAGGTGACTTTCTTACATGTATTTGTGAATACCCTGTAGAATCTCAGATTCTATTCTGAACAGTTATTTAAATCCTCCAGTATTTAATTTGCAAACACTAGCCAGCATGACACGCACATACTCTGAGCAACCCCTGAATTCAAGGAGTATGCACAACTCTGCCTGAGTTTTTACATTTGAACTGTACATGGTGGTATGCTGCAAATAATAGGATTCACATCTCTTGCCCTCAATAATCATTCATTATCTAGAATTTTCTGATGTCACGACACTGAGAACAATTTTTCTAACATTTTCTAGTGTGTAGGTTGTTTCATGGTGGGTTCTGTTTCAGATGAAGAGGAAAATGGGAAATATGGTCCTTGTTACTGTCTCAGACAGACATAGAAATCCAAATCACTGCAAGCTTTAGATTTGTTACTATAGTATAAGCCACTTCACCCTGATTAATGTATATCTAGTATATCTACCTATAGTAAAAATATCACAAAGTGTCTTAAGAAAAAAATTAATTTATACCCTGTAGTCTCTCAACTTGTTACAAAAAAGATAATAGATTTTCCATTAAAATTCAGAGAGAAAATCATCTAAAATATAATTATTTAATATGGTATGATTTTGAATGAACATCATTGTGAAATTGGTTCTTTTCAGCCCATAATGGGCAGATCTGCTCAGAACTGATGTGCTCAGATCTAGTTCTAAATCTAAATGGTAGAAATCTACTCATTCTTGTACCTAAGAAACTATTAAAATTCAAATTACCTTTGGATCAAGTGTTAAGCTCATAGACCAAGTGTGAAAATCAAGGGAAGACATTCTCACATGTTGGGCAATTGTTGAGACTCTGGCCAGGGCAAGCAGCCAGAGCACCTCCCCTTCCCATGGAGCTTGGGCTTTTCCACAGCATGACAGCTTGTCCAAATGTAACCCAAGAGAGAGAAAGCCAGATGGAATCTGTATTACATTTTCTAATAATCTGGCATAAAGTATTGCACACTGTTGCTTCTCCTATTTTTTTTTTGTTATTGCTGTTTAGTTGTTTGGTTAGATGTTATTCTATTTTGTTATTTGTTTATTTAGGGTTTTTTGTTTGTTTGGTTGGTTGGTTGATTTGGTTTGGTTTGTCTATTTGGTTTGGTGTGGGTTAGGGTTTTTGAGACAGGGCTTCTATCTGTAGCCCAGTCTGCCACTCTGTCCTGGAACTTGTTCTATAGATCAGACTGGCCTCAGACTCAGAGATATGCCTATCCCTGCTTCCAAAGTGAGTGCTGGTTAAAGGTGTGTACCACTCAACCCAGCTATCCATTCTGCATTTTGAAGTCATCACAATAACCCATCCAAAGTCAAGAAAACACAGTCTACATGTAAGGAAAAGGAGTACTGAAGTTCTAGAAGAAAGTGTAAAGACATTGTGACCATGGCAATTTTGGGGAAATTCAATTGGCCACACTAATACTGATAATACTAACAATTATTTTAGATACTTAGAAATGCCATGTATTAAAGTTGCAGTACCCATACAAATGTTGCCTCCTCTGGAAATGTCTGCCTCGTTTTGTACCCAAGATGGTTTGAATATGCTTGAACTGGCACTATTTGTAGGTGTGTCCTTATTGGTAGAAGTGAGTCACTGTGGGCGTGGGCTTTAAGACCCTTGTCCTAGCTGCCTGGAAGTCAGTCTTCTCCTAGCAGGCTTCAGATGAAAATGTAGAACTCTCAGTTCCTCCTGCACAATGCCTGCCTGTATGCTGCCATGTTCCTGCCTTGAGGATAGTAGACTGAACCTTTGAACCTGTAAATCAGCCCCAATTAAATGTTATCCTTCTAAGAGTTGCCTTGGTCATGGTGTCACTTCACAACAATGAAACCCTAAGATAATATCCTTGTTATTCACAGAAACCTCTTTCACAGGACACAGATTCTCTGAAAGCATGATTTGCACCTTAGTTGTTCATTTGGTTTCAAGACTATAGCAATAAGTTTGCACAGAACAGGCTACCATCTCCATAACATAATTGAAAAGTTGGAATCATTCCAACTGAAAACACATAAAGTAAAAGCTGTATGTGTTTTCTCAACTAATTCCAATTCATGGTAATCTTATAAGTACTAAGTTTTTTATTATAAAATAAAATAGATTATGTCAAAATTGAAAGCATTATTGGGTTGAACTCTAGAGTCTCTTAAATGTTGAATTAGGATGTAAATTTGTACGCAGCATTTGGGGGAAATACACATTCAAAAGGTGCCATGATGCTGAGCTCATACAGCTTCCTGGATTCCCAGCTCTTGCATTTTATTTTGTCAGACAGCATTCAAAATTAAATGAAGGTTCCAGCTTGGAACAGATAGGTTTATGTAACTAGTAAGCTAAGCAGCCAGTGTTTTCCTGGGAAATTATTTCAGTTATAAGTCACATCAGGACAGTGCCCAATTCTTTCAATGGAATACATACAAATCACTGTGGATAAAATAATCATGGTCTTGCTTATTATCAACAATTTCTTTTATGTCCACTGTTTTGTCTCTGATTTCTAATTCTAATGTCTCAGAGATTGGTTTAATTTTAATCCAAATCAACATAGTACAGTCTTTGCATTCATGCTAGAATCTTTCCTTTAAGAATGTCTTGAGCATCTTGTGCAATAGGAAATCCTGCCTGTCCAGGATGCCTTAATGAAGGGGTGGATTCATTTTACCCTAAACAGGATAAGAAATATAAACTCTGAAGTGTAAAATGGTTGTTTCTTTGCTAAAAGTTCATTCCAACTCCAAGATGAATCCAGCCCCTGTTTGTAGTTAGATCTTTCTGTAAAGTTTTATCTGAAAAGTAGAAGTGTTATCTTTTGGCAAGGACCCTGACCTTTATGAACTGATGGTTTACATAACAAAACTACACCAATAGATTAGAAGGCAAACACATAGACATAGTCTCACTATCACCCTGTTTGTGTGTGTGTGTGTTTTGCTTGTTTTGCATGCAATTATTGAAGTTGCTACAAACTCAAAAGCAACATTTTCTATAAATTGAAGTCATTCTGGGGAGTCCTTTGTTCTGGAATGTATACTTTAAGTCTATTGTTCAGGACACCCCTATTTTATCATTAAAAGTATTGTATGCTCTTTTTACAGTAATATAAGAAGTGAACCTGTGGCACTCAGTTTTAAAGTTCTGTGTGTTTGTGTGTCATTTTCCCCCTATTATTTGTCTCCTCCAACTCCTCCTGTGTAGGCCCCACTATTCTCTTTCACATTTATGACTATTTTTATTTTTATGAAACACACACATACACTTATGTGTATATGTGTGCAAATATATGGGGATATATGTATACATACAATCTCAGTCAATATAATGTAACTTGTATATGATTTCTAAGCATCTATATGTGCCAGGTACTTTTATAGACACTATGAATAAAAGGACTGGGCATCTCCTGGAGAAATACATCTTTCATATTGATGGACTCACAGCAAATAATTACAGAGAGATTGGATCCCTAAGCCAAGAAGAGATCAATAAGACACTGTTGCAGGATTGCAGGCTAGGAGACAATTAATTGTCCTTTGTTGGAACTTCACTGTGGAATCTTAAATTCTAACAGATATGGAATAGCAATGTCCCTATAAATGTGGGTAGAGAGATGGTAGCTGATCCAGGAAAGTGCATTGGAATCTAGTTTCTATCTCCAGATCCTGTGTTAAAATGTTGGCTGTGATGGTCTGGGCTTGTACTCCCAGCACTAGGGAAGGAAAGGTAGGTGGATCTCTGAACATCATTTGCCAGCCATCTTACCCTAGTTGTTGAATTCCAGGCTACTGAGAAATCTTCTCTCCAGAAACAGAGAGAGAGAGAGAGAGAGAGAGAGAGAGAGAGAGAGAGAGAGAGAGAGAGAGAGAGAGAGAGAGAGAGAGAGAGAGAGATTGAGAAAAGAAGAAGAAGAAGAAGAAGAAGAAGAAGAAGAAGAAGAAAGAAAGAAAGAAAGAAAGAAAGAAAGAGAGAGAGAGAGAGAGAGAGAGAGAGAGAAGGAAGGAAGGAAGGAAGGAAGGAAGGAAGGAAGGAAAGAAAGAAAGAAAGAAAGAAAGAAAGAAAGAAAGAAAGAAAGAAAGGAAGAAAGGAAGAAAGAAAGAAAGAAAGAGAGAGAGGAGGGAAGATAGAGAGGAGGGAAGGAAGAAAGAAAGAGTAATTGCTTCTAGGTGTGGTGGGGTGGTTTGTTGTTTGTCCCAGGTAGTGACACTATTAAGAGTACAACCTCCCAAGTGTGTACTTGTTGGAGGAAGTATATCACTGTCAGGTTACTTAGGGGGTGGGCAATGAGAACCTCCTCCTAAACATGTGAGAGACAGTTTTCTCTTAGCACTCTTCAGATGAAGATGTAGAACTCTCAGCTACCCCTGCACCATGCTTGCCTGAACACTTCCATGCTTCCATCTTAATGATAATGAACCGAACTTCTGCACCTGTAAGCTAGCCCAAATTATGTGTTGTCCTTAGAAGAGTTTCCTTGGACGTAGTGTCTGTTCACAACTAAAAAAAAAAAAAAACTAACACACTAGGTTAAACTCCACCCCACAAACAAGTACACACAGATGTGCATAGGTACACACATAATTATTTTGTCAATGAACTAAAAATATACTACTTAACCACTCAGTTTCATCAGTCCATTCTTAGAAAATTTTTCTGTCTAGTTCCTTCCAATATTTTTCAATCCATGCTCATGAATAGTCTCTGAGACCCATCTTACCTCACTCTTCAGTAATGAGACTGAATGAGTAATGTGCATAACTGACATCTCCCTTTGTCCCTCTTCTAAACATCTTTCATTGACACTCAGTGCCATTTTTCAGCTAGGAATTTTTTGATAACGTTACATGTTGGTATTTGTCTTTTTGGATGCTATGTAATACTTCAGACTCCTTCCCCCCTTTTCATCTTGTGCATCTTTCCCAAGATTGTTATGATGCGCAGGTTCATCATCCATTGTCCTTAGCATTTATCATCATGAGACTTTTCTATTCCTCAGTTTCTTGACAGACTAGAAACTGATGAAGTATTCTACCAGGATATAAATTAGTATCTCTAGAGAGATGGTGGAAAATCCAAATTAGATCAAAAGGGGAAAAAAATTCACCCTTCCTTCCTTGTTTGGCATAGGACTACTTTTAGTTACTCAATAAATAATTCCTGGGTGTAAAAACTCTACCATAATTTATATAATTTAGCCCCAAACAAAAGTTGGGGGACTAGCAGCTTCTTAATAAAATATTGAATATTTTTCTATCAGAAATAAATGCAGGAACTTTTCTAATGATAAAAACTTGGGCAGCTCCACATGGATATGACTCTGGCTTTATATATGTTCTCAGTGCTAGTCAGGAGTGAGTGTTGAGACTACCAAGCAAATTTAGAAGACATCACTATCTTGTGGATGAGAGAAATGGAAAACAGCATTCCATTTGTAAGAATTTAGAGCTAGTGAGTCCAGACTTAACAACTTCCCAATCAACAGGGCTATTACTCAGACACCTGAAAAGCAGTTTTAGATGTATAATGAAATACCACCAAAGGACCAAAGGAGACTGCATGATATAAACAGTAAAAAAAATATTTTCCTTCAATATTAGTATTCCAAGCTTCAGGAGATCTCTGTGAACCAGCTGTTCTGCTTTATTGCTCATGCCCCAAAATCTCAGGATACAAAAACCCAGAATTCACTCAAACTTTTCACTGATCCCTCAAAACTTATTTTTAATGATTCTCCTCTCTTTCTACTTTCCATACCTTTGGGATATTTCCCCTTGAAAAAGATATTATCTCTTAGCCTTTCTAATAAAAATCAATCTAGCTGACTGCGGCTTTCCCAGAGAGCTTTTTCCTCTATCCCTTTGATCCAGAAAAGATATTAAAAAGTGTCCAAAAGAAAAGTGAGGACAACACAGAAAAAAAATTAAAGCAAGTTAAAGAGGTGGAAGGTAGAAAGAAAAAAGAAAGGGATCTAGTACACATACTGCCAACGTATTTCTGTCCTATGACCGAGTACCTAAGACAGATATGGAACCTAAAACTAGTGTCCAGTACTGGTCATGAAGACTCAAATGCTGTGCACTCTAGCTCTTTGAATGATATACATACAATTCTTTCTTTTTAAATTAAATGTTTTATTAGATATTTTCTTTATTTACATTTCAGATGTTATCCCCTTTCCTGTTTTCCTCTCCCAAAACCCCCCTAACCCATCCCCCTCCCCCTGCTCACCAACCCACCCACTCCCGCTTCCCTGACCTGGCATTCCCCTATACTGGGGCATCGAGCCATCTCAGGACCAAGGGCCTCTCCTCCCTTTGATGTCCAATAAGACCATCCTTTGCTACATATGCAGCTGGAACCATGGGTCCCTCCAGGTGTACTCTTTGGTTGGTGGATTAGTCCGTGGGACCTCTGGAGGCACTGGTTGGTTCATATTGTTGTTCCTCCTATGAGCCTGCAAGATCCTTCAGTCCTTTATCTTCTCCATTGGGAAACTTGTGCTCAGCCCAGTGGTTGGCTGAGAGCATCCACCTCTGTATTGTCAGGCACAGCCTCTCAGGAGACAGCAATATCAGGCTCCTGTCAGCAACAGCTTGTTGGCATCCACAATAGTGCCTGGATTTGTTGACTGTATATGTGATGGATCCCCAGGTGGGGCAGTCTCTGGATGTCCTTTCCTTCAGTCTCTGCTCCACCCTTTGTCTCTGTATCTCCTCCATGGGTATTTTGTTCCCCCTTCTAAGAAGGACCAAAGTATCCATAGTTTAGTCTTCCTTCGTCTTGAGCTTCGTTTGGTCTGTGAATTGTATCTTGGGTATTCTGAGCTTCTGGGCTAATATCAACTTATCAGTGAGGGCATACCATGAGTGTTATTTACCTCACTCAGGATAATATGTTCTAGCTCCATGCATTTGCCTAATAATTTCATGAATTCGTTGTTTTTAATAGCTGAGTAGTATTCCATTGTATAAATGCACCACATTTTCTGTATCCATTCCTCTGTTGAGGGACATCTGGGTTGTTTCCACCTTCTGGCTATTATAAATATGGCTGCTATGGACACAGTGGAGCATGTGTCCTTATTTCATGTTGGAGGATATTCTGGGTATATGCCCAGGAGTGGTACAGCAGGGTCCTCAGGTAGTATTATGCCCAATTTTCTGAGGAACCACCAAACTGATTTCCAGAGTGGTTGTACCAACTTGCAATACTACCATCAGTGGAGGAGTATTCCTCTTTCTCCACATCCTCACCAGCACCTGCTGTCACCTGAGTTTTTATCTTAACTATGTCTGACTGGTGTAAGGTGGAATCTCAGAGTTGTTTTGATTTGCATTACCCTGGTGATACTAATGATGTTTAACATTTCTTTAGGTGATTCTCAGCCATCTGGTATTCCTTAGTTGATAATTCTTTGTTTAGATCTGTATCCCATTCTTTAATAGGGTTCTTTGTTTCTTTGGAGTCTAACTTCTTGAGTTCTTTGTATATATTTGATATTAGCCCTCTATCAGATGAAGGGTTGGTAAAGATCTTTTCCCAATTTGTTGGTTGCCATTTTGTCCTATTGACAGTGTCCTTTGCCTTACAGAGCTTTATAATTTTATGAGGTCCCATTTGTCAGTTCTTGATCTAGAGCATAAGCTATTGATTGGTGTTCTTTTCAGGAAATTTTACTCTGTGCCCATGTGCTCTTCCCCACTATCATTTCTATTAGTTTCAGTGTGTCTGGTTTTATATGGAGGTCTTGATCCACTTGGACTTCAGCTTTGTCCAAGGAGATAAGAATGGATCAATTTGCATTCTTATGCATGCTAACTTCCAGTTGAACCAGCACCATTTGTTGAAAATGCTGTCTTTTCTCCACTGGATAGTTGTAGCTCCTTTGTCAAAAATCAAGTGACCATAGGTGTGTGGGTTCATTTCTGGGTCTTCAATTCTATGCCATTAATCTACCTGCCTATCCAGTACTGGTCATACAAACTCAAATGCTGTGTATTGTAGCTCTCTGAATGATATATGTACAATTCTATAAAGACACCACAATGATGTAAAACACCAACCAGAATCCATGACTTCCTGTTATCGGCAGCCCTGCAAGCCTAGGGACCATGGTCACTACAAACTAGACTTTGATTTCCCTGTGGTCCAGCCACTTTTAGCTCTTGCTTGAAAAATCGAACAGAGGATATTGTACCTGGCCTCATCCCTGTGCAATGCCACACTATATTATTCACTCCCATTTTTAATCAGAACTTCTTGGAATTTTCTCTTTTCATCTTAGTTTGATTGGAAGTTTGCTCTGTCATTCCACCGACAATATTGACAAGTTCAACAATGAGCCCCACCTTGCCAGACCCAATCAACCGATGTGTTGAGCATTGCATTATTTATTTACCTTCGGGACCCACAGTCTTGTGAGTGTTTTCCACCAACTCAGACTGCTACTTCCCATTGTGTTTTTTTTCCCTCATCTTCCCAGCTTTTAAAAACAGCCCTTCCTCTTCCTCCTCAGTTCCTATATGACATCTAGTCATTTATAGTCCATGTATATTGTGACATCTCCCACACTTAGAACTTACCTCCAATCATAGACATATACAGACATATCTATCTAACAAAATATGTTTTAACTACTTGTCATCTCCATTCCTCCTTGCTGGTGATATTTCTGTAATTATTCACTTGAAATCCTAGATTCATAAGGCACAAATTAATGTCCTGAGTCTTATCCCACCCATCTTTGCTTCTCCATGTTGGAGCCAGTGATCGTGAAACTGTGATTCATAACATATTGTAACATTTTACCTTCAAGTCCTTTGGAAGCTTGTCAATATCATTATCACCACTTGTAGTGGCTATTCCTGGTTGTCAACTTGACTATATGTGGAATGAACTACAATCAACAATGGAAGTTCAACAATGAGCCCCACCTTGCCAGACCCAATCAACTGAAGTGTTGAGCATTGCATTATTTATTTACCTTCGGGACCCACAGTCTTGTGAGTGTTTTCCACCAACTCAGACTGCTACTTCCCATTATGTTCCCATTATGTACAGTTTCATGATCAGAATCAAAATTGGAAGGCTCACATATGATCCTAATCTGGAGGCTCAGAGATATAAGTTTCTGACCTGGACTTAGCATGGAGATCTTGAAGCATGGTTTCTAGTTCAAGATCATCTGGGATTAAAGGCATGGAGACATACACTTTTAATCCCAGATTATGGTTGTGGATCTAGTTCAAGATCATCTGGGATTAAAGGCATGGATACACACACCTTTAATCTGGGCTACACCTTCTACTGGAGACATATATAAGGACATTGAAAGAAGGAAGACCCATTCTTCCTTGCTGGCTTGCCTCGTGGGACTGAGAAACTGCAAGATTCTTGGACTTCCATCCACAGCTGCTGCTGACTACTGTTGGGGAGTTGGACTACAGACTGTAAGTCATCGACAAATTCCCTAACTACATAGAGACTGCCCATACATTCTGTGACTCTAGAGAACCCAGACTAATACACCACTGCATGTTATTTACTGCATTTGGTTAAGATCTATCAGAAAAAAAAGACTGTTCAGCCTGTACTTTGAGGTAGATTTAGATGAAAGGGATGTTGGCAGAATGTGTGAAATCACAACTGATCAACAACCAGGGCCATTAGCTGGGCTGAACAAAGCACTGTTGTCTCTCCACGGTCAAAGGAAGGAGTTGAGAATGGGTAGGGGAGACTACATAGAAAGCAGAATTCTTGCTGCCTGTCAGGAATTATGGCATTGGTTAAAAGGCACAGTCATCCATACTGACTCCTCAAACACAGTCAGTACAGTAATTTCCCAGACACCTTCTCCCTCCCACAGACTCACCGTTTGTGGCTCTTTATGTCCTGCCAGGGAACTGGTGGATGCAAACACATCAATGAACCTTCTGGGCAGAAAGCTGGTGGAGGCCACTGGAGGGCATACACAGAGTATAGAGGGCACTGATAGAGCCTGAAAAGTCTCCCCTACATGATCGTGTCTGTTACTACCCTCACCTTACTGTGTCTCGGCCACAGAGACTTTCAAGGTACTTATCAAATCTGAACCGCAAGGTCTCTACACTCTATTCATACGTCTCTTTATTTTCAACCTTAATCTCCCTTCCCATAATTCCAATCTTCTGCATGATCCTGCCTTGATAATTTATCTAAATGAGCCAGAGCTCAACCCATCCACAAAAACTACTGTCCTTGACTTCTGACTTTGTCATACATTTTTTTTTGTCATCTTAGAAACATAATGTTATTGCTCTGGTCACCTATAGCACCTTGCTGATTCTATCTGTTTTCTTAAACAAGAATTGAATTTTTCAAAAATTCAGGGGCATTATTGCCTTTCTGTGAAGCCATCAAGAGGGCCATTTCAGCCATTTCACACAGGAGCACACTGTGCTGGGAGATGGCTGGGGTTGCAGTGTCAGGGAACACATCAGAGAGAAACTAGATTACAGATAAGATACCAGTCAGGCACATGCAGAACCTCAGGCAAAGACACAACTGCTGAGAGAAAGAACTCCAAAAGCACTTGAGTGATGTAAATCAAAGGCACCTGTATGCCAGCACTTACAAGGGTATTTGAAATTACAAAGCCCAGAAGACAGAGATGACATTTTGAAATCAGACAGAGATGACAAAGGCATAAAGTGGACCAAGATTTAAGTTGATATTTGGACAACAGACAGTAAAATAGAATTATCTTTAGGGCACCGAGGATGAACTGCCCAACATGAACTTAAGTAGCTAGCAAGGGGATAAAAAGGTCTCTCTGATATGGATAAAATAATGGATTTTTCAGACCAAATAGGTTTAATAAAAATAAATTAAAACTAAAACATAGCTGGTGAATAATAACTCAAAAGAAGAAAGTGATCTCAAATGTATTATATTAACTAATTAAAACAGATGTGTGAAAACTACATGAACTTATTGAAAACATTGACCATATAAAATAACAAAATGTATTGCCAAACTTGAGATATCAAGATTGAACTAAAAGTCTTGCAAGTTTTGCCATATAAATGGAAAGTATCATTAGTATAAAATATTCACTAATTGAAGGGAAAGTAGATTAATGAAAAAATTTAGATACCTTTGAATTAAACCTACAAGTTAACATTCCTAGAATAGTCCTTAATAAATGTTTGCAAATAATTTTTTAACTACTGAAAAGTATTTGAGGAAAACAAGGCCAAAATATAATTAAAAATTTAAAATACAAGACAAATTTGATGTACCAAGTAAGAGGATACAAGTACTTAAAGTAGTTAAGCATTCACAATGTGAATATTTTGAACAATCCATATAAATCTGTCTGATTATATCACTTCAAAATATAGTTATAGGAGCTGGAGAAATTCTCAGTGGTTAAGAGTGAGTGCTTTGCTGCTCTTGCTGAGGACTGGTATTTAGTTCCTAGAATACAAAGGAGACCTCACAATGATTTGTAACTTCAGTTTCAGGGGATCTCAATCTTCTGGCCTCTGAGGACATCTGCATAGACATGGTATACACATATATCATCAGATATGCATATTAAGGGAGAGAAAGGAGAGTAATCTATAACATTATAAGACACTATATTAGTTAGGGTTTCCGATGATGAAAAGAGACACCATGACCAAGGCAACTCTTATAAAGGACAAAATTTAATTGGGGTTAGCTTACTGGTTCTGATGTTTAGTCCTTTATCATAATGGTCGGAAGTATGGCACCATGCAGATAGGCACGGTGCTGCAGGAGTTAAGAGTTCCACATCTTGTTCAGAAAGCAGCTAGGAGAAGAATGGCTTTTATGAAGCTAGGAGGAAGCCCACACCTACTCCAACAAGGCCACATCTCCTAACAATGCCACTGTTTGCGCTAAGCACATCCAAACTACTGTACACACTGAATACAAGGATAGGGAAAAATGATTGTAAGATGATAAAAATTACACATCAGCAGATGACACCCATACCAAAGTACATAATGCCATACTGTTATGAGGGAGGGATGACAACATCCAATAAGGAAGTTTTGTTAGTGAAGATGGGTGTTCTCACACCCTGACTATGGACCTCTGTCTATCAGAAAGGTTGGTGTTCTGGTATATGCTTTTTCTGTGCATTCAAGTAAAACCTGGAGATGCATTGTTTTCCTTGCTGACTCAAATGTTTACTGAAACTCAACAGTCAGAGGAAGAAAAATAGGCAAAAGAGTGTTTTCTTCCTCCTTCCCCTGTAGGGCATGTTCTATTAACAAAGTGTGGACCTCCTATTGGAAAACTGAGCTTTGTCTGAGAGGAAAGCTGAACAGCATTAAACCCTAGTTTGCTAGGGAATTAGGATGCCTGCTTTGTATTATCTACCTCTTGTAGATCTGAACTTTTAGATTTAGATCTAAGTGGATGCCTAACATTAGTGACACTTTCACTTCTTCTCAAGTGTGACAAGAGCAATAGGAAGAAAACTTCAGCTCAAAATCTCTGTCCTAGAAGTTGTACTGGTTCATCCCAGTGTGTGCTTGTGTGTGTCTGTGCTCGTGTGTGTGTGTGTGTGTGTGTGTGTGTGTGTGTGTGTCCTATCTTATTTACTTTTGTTATTCTTACTTGAAATCCTTAAGATTGTAAAAGACAACTCAACATACTTAAGGGTTATTACAATCTAGAAAAATATTTTGTGGGAGAAGGACTCACTAAATCCCACCCTAGTATAATAGCTGGTCAGCAATTGATGGTTACTGAGGGCACAGTCAGTTTTCTTTAAAAGTGCAGTCCCAGTAGATAATCCCCATGTACATACAGACAATACTAAGTGGGCTGAGTATATTTTTTAAAACATCACAAGTTGTTTAAAGGAAGAGAATGAGTGATTGGCTTAATTAAAACACATTGTACACACGCATGAAATTCTCAACTAGTATTTTTATCCTTTTGAATTCATCCACCAAACAGTTCTGTCTGTCCCTTTCAAGGTAGCTATTCTGAGGCAACCAATAGGAGCCAGGGAGGCTGCTATTGTTTGGGATGTGCTGGCAGCTCCTCAGTTGGAATCCCTTTGCATTCTCAACTATGCTATTTTGAACATCTTTGAGGGTGGAAATGCTCTATCCCTTGAGAGTGTGCCTGGTTTTATATGAGCAGTACTGAGTCATTCAGAGCCAGAGCCCATGAACTAGAGGAATGGACAAAGTTACATAACTGTTTTCTGCTCTTCAGAGGAGGTGGGATCTTAGACAGAGAACCTGGACTAGGGAGCTTCCTACCCTGAAAAAGAAGAAACTGGAGACTATAATTATAAATATTCTGATGTGATTGCTAGATTGGAACATCAAAACAACTTCAAACTGTCTACAGTCCTGAAATGTGAAATATTACAATTAGTATCTACCTGTCTAAGAATTCCAATAAAACTATACATTTTTATAGTATGTTTTATTTTTATTGATTTTTTTAAATTAGCTTGTTTTGACTGATATAATATATTGATCGCAATCTAATGCTCAAGTCAGGGTCTATATGTCCATTTCCTCAAAGATTTATCATTTCTCTATGGCACAAAGCATTCCAAAGCTCTTTTTCTGGTTTTCTACAAAATAAATTAACCTCTGAGCATACCCTAGACTACCAGAAGTTATTATTTAAATCTATTCAAAACTAAATACATTGAATGACACGCCCCCACACACTCATCCCTTTCTACTCCTACTCTTCCAAGTCACCAGTAACAATCATTCTATTCTCAGTGCTTGTGAGATTAGCTTTGCAGAGTTGACATAAGAATGGAAGCATGTCCTTTCTGTGCCTTGCTTATTTCATTTCTTGTCATAATCTACAGCTCCATGTTATTGTGAGTGGCAGGATTTCATTCGTTTCAAATGGTAAGGTACTATTCTATTAAGTTAATATGCCACATTTTCAAGTTAATGGATATCTATGGTGTCCATATTCTTTTGTTAATGGACATCTATGGTGTGTCCATCTCTGGACCCCAACATATGACTATATGTATACAACACTTAAATTAATATATTAACCAACACTTAAAGAAAATTGTTCAATAGTACCGTACATCAACCTTTGTACTATACACTTTATAAATACTAATTCTGTAAATTGAATACTGTCCCTGAGATAGGTTCTGGTTTTAACTTTACTTTACATATGAGCAAAGTGAAAACATGTAACCTCTCCAAGGTCAAACAGTCTCTAAAGTCAAACATCCTAATTTATTAGGCTAGCTTGACTTACCTCCCCACTCAGTTCAAACTCCAAAGCACTTGATATCTTTTGGCATGTGTTTTTGCAACTTTGTGGATTTGCCTCTGACAGACCAGCCTTTTACAAGGTGGGTTCTGTTAGCAACCTATGACCCCCAGGCCATTTCTTTCTACCCAATCTTTGTGTGCCCATGGTTTCTGTCAACTAGAATAGGTATGTTAAGACAAAATTCATTTGGATTTAGAAATTAGAAGCTTAAAATCATTAGGAAGACAAAAGCAGGGTCACCATTGGGGATCAATAAATAAGGAAGACAAGCCAGCTTCACCCAGCTACCCTACTTCAAATTGCTCTGCTGTCACTGTGAATATGCAGGCATCTCTTTATGAAACATCACAATATTTTTTCCTGTCATTCTCTTCACTCCTCGAATCTCATAGGTGAACATCATTGGAAGACTAAGTCATCAAACCTGCTAGCAAGAACTCTGGGAAATGTAGTTCTTGTGTACAGCCATGGCACTGCAAGAAAGGAGAGGGAGGCTAAATGGCTGGCAGTGGGGTGTGCTAAGAGCTGGGCAAGGTTTGCTCGAAAACAATCTGTTTTTATGGCTGTGTCTGCAGGTCAGATAATAGAAGACATGTATATTAAGTCAGTGTCAAAGTGTCAAGGTTTTTTAGTGATCTTCTGTGGATCAGCCCTGGAAACAATGCTATAGATTTTAGCCCTGAACCCTTTCCCATACTGCCGTATTGATTTGCCTGCTAATGTGGAGTGACACAGGATCATGTGAGTCCTGAAACTAAACAGGTGTGAGTAAATAGGAAAAAGACATCAGCATCTCCATACACTGTTTCCTCTTTGGCTTTTTTGCCTAGTGTCTTTACTTTGAAGCTACATCTTCTAAATGCCCAAACAAATGAGCACAATAACGTAGTCAAGAAAAAAAATGCCGATTTCACTCACTTTTAAAGGCTTTAGAAGTAAAAGCTTTAAGTATTTATGGTTTTAATTTTAGGCTGAGATGCAGTATGGTGACCTAGAAAGGCTAATGCTTTGTGATATAAAGCCTGAAAAATATTCAGCTGAACAACTCTGGGGAACTCCCTTTGGAAATTAAAGGACAATCATTTGTTAAATTGCTTCTCTCTTTCATTATGATTCTTTTTAGAAAGTCATCCAGTAGGAGGAAATGCATGAGTAATGGGTAGCCCAAGCTGGCTGAACCTAATGCTTTTTCTAAATTATAGAACAGAACACTGGGAACATATGGGTAATTTAAACTCCATATTCAGGTCAGTTACTCTCACTACATGGTCAGTGAAACTACAGTGACATTCCAGATGCAGTAGAAATGCCTCCAAGAGTCCCTCCTGCAGTGGTGTTTACTATGCTCTCCATGGTCATGTCTGAATTTAAGATTAAAGGGCAACAGAAAATCTATGAACAAATCAGTTTCTGCTATTCAATAAGGACCCTTTACACAAAATATTTATAATCACAATTTTCAATGCCAGGGCATATGACATTGCAGGCAGTTGTGAGTCACCTTACATAGATGCTGGGCTCAAACTTGGCAAAAGCTCTACACATTCTTACCCACCAAGCCATCTGTCCATCCCACATGATGTTTCTTGGTTGTTTTTTAACACATCGGACTTAGAAGCTTTTACACTAATGATTCCCTCTACCTATAATATTCTGTTGATTCAGTCACCTCTGTAAACCTGCTTGGAACATCTCTATATTAAACAGGAGGTTAACCTTATTATTATTAGCCTTATTAGATCATTGCACTTTATTCCAATCTGCTTTCAATCATGCCTCAAAAGTGATTAAAAATAAACTCTGTAAATAGAGCCTGATCATCCCTTTAGAGTCACAGACAGTAATGGCAATTACAATCTGCTTTTATGATTATTTCCATGGCCATTGGCATGTTTTACATACTCTATATCACATTGGTTCCTTATGCTGGCTGTTATTTGTTTTTCACATAATCTTCAAGGTAATCAGGGCCTTTGTCTAATTAATGTGTCTCAAATACTCAGCACAGTGTATGGGGCATAACACTACATTTTTAATGAATGGTGAATGTTTGGAATGAATGGAATACCTGTGCCTAGTTAGAAAACTTGACTGGGGCTATAAAAACGACTGTCAGATGAAAAGCCCAAAGACTTATTTTGAAATTCTTAGTTTGCCATTACTGTCCGACTTTAGACCAATCTCTAAAGCTTTTCTTTGTCATATTCAGTGTCTCTCAAGAGATAATCAGACTCTATTTATAGAGTTTATTTTTAATCATGTTCGAGGGAAACTTTAAAAGATTAAAAGTTTATAATTCTGGTACCACATAATTTATCATAAACTGAAAATTGTTCTTGGAGTTTGTGTAGTTCATTGGTTGGTTTTGGAAACATGCTTTCTCTATTATGTAATTATGGCTGATTTGAACTTACTACATAGACCAGGCTATCGTCAAACTCACAAACCTTGACCTGCTTTCACCTCCAAAGTGCTGACATTAAAGGTGTGTGTCACCATTCTCAGCTCAAACACTTTAATAGTAAGCAAAGGAGTTCTCAACTAGGCTTAGTGGAGCATCTGCAATGCCAGATCTTAGGATATCAAGGTGGAAGGATTACCAGGAGTTCCAGGCCAGCCTAGATAACATGGTAAGACCATGTCTAGTTTGACGGTTCCTCAGAAAATTGGGCATGTCACTTCCAGATGACCCTGACATACCACTCCTGGGCATATACCCAGAGGATTCCCTTGCATACAATCAAGACACATGCTCCACTATGTTCATAGCAGCCTTATTTATAATAGCCAGAAATTGGAAGGAGCCCAGATATCCCTCAAAGGAGGAATGGATACAGAAAATATGGTATATTTATACAATGGAATACTACTCAGCAATTAAAAATAATGAATTCATGCAATTTGTAGGTAAATGGTTAGATCTGGAAAATATCATCCTAAGCGAGTTAACCCAACTACAAAAGAATACATATGAAATGCAATCACTGATAAGTGGATATTAATGAGCCCAGAAGCCCTAAATACTCAAGGCACAATTAGCAATTCAAATGAGTCACAAGAAGAAAGGAGAGAACCCTGGGCCTGAAAAGATTGGATCCAGTTTTGTAGATCCAGAACAGAGAAATGGTGGGGGGGGATGATTGGGGAATAGTTGGGGGGAGAGGACTTATGGGACTTATGGGGGGGATCTGGGAAAGGGGAAAACCTTTGGAATGTAAACAAAAAATATAGAAAATTTTAAAAGGATAAAAAAATTTAAAAAAAGTGAATTCACAAGCATTTTAACTAGGGTTATCTAAAGGGGGTATAAAAGCCAGGGGAAATAGTCTGTCCACAAGTACCAAGTACTATGAGAAATACCTTCAAAATCTAATTCAAAACCTTCTTGTCTTCTACTGTTTCCTATGCACTGTTCTCACCAGCTCACCTTGGATGACCTTCTTAAATAAAGCCAACCAGATCAGTTCCATGCTTCAAACTCCTTAGGGACTTTTCCCTCACTCAGCTTCTCATAAAGATCATAAATTCATTATGAGGTCTCATAAAGACCTCAGCTTCTCAGCAGAGCAGATAGCAAGATCAATCTTCTCTTTTGACAACTCCCTGCCTGCTGTGCCAACATTTCTAGCTGTTTCTCTAGGTCCCCCAAACATGTTCTTAACTTAGGGGTTTTGATTTACTGGTTCCTCTAAGTGAGACTTGTTCCCTATCATAATGGCATGTCTCACTGTCCCTGGCCTTCCTGTTTAAATGTCACCTGTCAAGTTATGTAGTAGAAGTTTCTCCTTCCACACCACTGGCACACTCTAACATCTTCATCTTCTTCATTGGCTTTCTTTCTTCCCACACACTTATCACCCCCTAATGTAATACTTCCTGTCTATATTCATTAATTACTGGCCTCATACCTTAGCAGTAAACAATATCAATTAGAGCTAGAACTCATCCTTCACTGTTGATGTCTGTGTCATAGCATCGAAAATGTCACCTGGAACCTAATTAGCAATTGAAATGTTTGTCAAATACATGAGTGCACGAAAAGAACTGAAGAGCAGATACTAATAAACTTGTTTGAAGCCATAGCTACTGAGCTAGGTTTTGCAAGTGCATGGATTCTGATTAAGTCCTAACAATGATGCCCCAGCATTTGGGTTCTCCCATGATGCAGTTCAGTATGTACTGAAGAGGATGTGCAAGTTAGCCATGGAATGATCTAAACCAGAGCTGACAGAAAGCACAATGTGAGCCACAGGATGATACTCCTCTAGAGTCCATGCAAGCACCTGAGCACTGAAGTGCCTTGTGTCATATTCTCACTTTAAAAGACTCCAACATATTAATTCCTTCTCTGAGTCCACTCTCCAAATACAATGTAAAGCTAAAAAGAAGCAGTACAGAGACCAAATAGTTCCCAGCTGATTTGATAGTTTCATTTTTTTTACCCTATGAATGGAAATAGACATTTAGTATGTGAAACTATATAAAGGAATATTAGCTTATTTTTCTCATGAAATTCTTTTTTGAAAATCTGATTTTTTTGATCTGTGACTAAACAACTTACTGGAAATGAAATACTCAATCAAAAATATCAAATAAACAAATTACATATTTTCAATTGAATTCGCTTTGCTATTGTGAATATAACCTTATTTAATTTTATATATCAGTGGAATGAAACATTCAACAATTTAATAATGTAATACATATCCCATAACTGGAAGGGCTTCATAAGATCCTGTACCTTTGAAATTTTATTTAAACTCCCTCTCTCCTCAAAGTTGACATAGGTTTTACCATCAAATATGAATAATATCCCTCACCAGGAGCTAGAGATAACAGAATCAGAGTGGGTGAGGAAGTGAATGAATGGATAAATTTAGAATTCTGCAGGGAAAGGCTTCTGAAGCTGTGCACTGGCACTTAAATTCAATCCCAAACACTTATTAAGGGAGGTTTTGAAAGATATTTAAGAAGAATTTTTAAAAAGGAATCAAAGAACAAGCTAGGCAAACTTAACTCCTTGTGTTAATCATGTAAGTCATGTAAATATGTGCCTGTGTGTGTGTGTGTGTGTGTGTGTGTGTGTACAAACATATACAAGGTCACTAGATTTATATATGTAATGTATGTGCTGGAAATCAAATGTAACATTCTTGATTTAATATGTAGAAAGTTTATACAAATAGAATTCAGTGCCATTAGAAGGAACTTGATAATATGAGGATGTATGTACATAATATACATTAATGTTTTAAGTGGGGAAATGATCTTGCTGCTTTACAAAGGATTTGTAAAGATAGCATCTTATGTTTGCAGACATTTGGATTTTGGTGTCTGATAACTAAAATAAATGGCTAGCAGTTTAGAAAAATGGTGTAAAAGCTTGTGGTTTAAAATTGAGAATAAAGAAGGTAAAATTATATTTGTCATTTTAGATAAAGCATTTTTAGATCATCAATGAGGACTCACTTTGAAAACAACCCAGATTAAAATTATCTAAGGTAGCCCTTTAAAAAATCATTGTGAATCCCAAAACTCTCTTGAGATCATGCTTAATTACACATCAGAGGACTACAAATAAGATCTAAAAAAAAAAGAATAATATATCTCCATGCTTGTTCTTTGAAAAATGCAATAGAAGTTATTTACAACATCTCTGGAGTACATGGCAAGGAAATGCCTTCATTTTTCTGTGTATTTAGTTGGACTCCTGAACTATCACTGCAGACATCAATCTCACCTGGCTTATTATCACAACATATGGTTCCTCCTTTGCTCAGTCATGGAGTTTCGGCAGGTGAGGTTCTTGTCAGGAAAGATGATATCAATCTCTTGCTTTCTGGCCATAATGAAATTGTGAAGAATATAAGGAAGAAATGTTAACTGTCCTATGGCCTGAAACATGCATAGAGAGTGTATCATGGATGATAAATACATTGATTATTAGTGAAAACATTGTTCCGCTACAGTATTCTGTGGTTTCATATACATCAATTTAATCCTCAAAGTAAGCCTGTATGTTGGATGATGATGTTGCTCCTACTTTATAGATAAAACCAGAAAGATGGGCTAACCTGTCAAATGACACACAGCCAGGAAGTGGCTTAGGTTTCAACTTCAAGCAGTTTGTCCACAGAGCCCAGGTTTTTTGTTTGTTTGGCTGGTTAGGTTGGTTTTTTGTTGTTTTTGTTGTTTTTGTTTATGCAAAAATGTATAACCATATTTTATTTATTTTTAAGTCACTTTTTATTATTCATGTTATACTCCAATATCAACCCACCTTTCCTCACACAAGTCCTCCCCCCATTCCACCTTCCTCTTCTTCTCTTTTGAGAAGGGAAAGCTCCACTCTGGGTGGCACTCCCTCACACTAACACCCCTCAGTGTCCCCCTCCTAGGATGGGTTCACCAAACCTTTGAAAGGTCTAGCATCTCATCGAGTGCTTCTGGCTTGCTCTTCATCTCCTTTTTCTTCCTGATACATGCAGTACCAGTATACTGCTTTCCTCCCTCGGGCCTTTCTAAGCTAATGTTTCTGCCTTGTCATGGCATTAAAAGCAGTAAATTGAGCTGACCACACAGACTGAAATCCCTGAAACCATGAGCCAAAATAAGCCATTGCTCTTGCAATATTTTTTTAAGCTGGTCTCTTCTCTTGCATCCAGGCATTAAAGTGAGTGACCCGACCCCAGAGAAAAACTTTCAAAAGCATACATCAAACCAATTACAACTATCTGCTAACAAGTCCTACAAAGTTTGAAAAGTTTATTTACTTGATTACATGTGCTCCCAGCGTGACTGTTTAATGCTAGAATGTTTGTGCCATGAATAGTAAGTATTAGATAGTGTTTGGGTTCCATCAACAAGCTTTGCTGGATCAAGAAATTATATAGGAATTTTCCCCCTGAGCCAAGGGCATGTGAGACCCTTGGGGGTGGGGAACCAGACAAAGGGAAATGAATTGTAAATATAGAATATATCCAATAAAAAAAGAAAGAATAAAAAAAAGAAAGAAAGAAATTATACATAGTTGCTCATCTCAACATGTTCCAGACCTGAGGTCACAGCAACTCTAGCTTCCCCTCTTCCCAAGAAGCCCAGGGGCTTTGTGATTCTCTTTTGAAACTAAGAAAGGGGAAGAAACTGAGATCCAAGCAAACAAGTCCAACTGAGATGGCCAAACAAGTCCATCTAGCCTTAAGTGGAGAAAAATGCAGATACTCTTACAACTGCGGAGTAGAAGGGATTCTGGAAATGGGAAGAAAGGCAGAAAAATCTCATCTCTAATTTTCAAACTAATTAGTCCTAAACAAATCATCCAGTATGGGTCCTACTGCAGGTAACTGAATTTTATAATTTAAGTGAAGTATCTATGAAATGCTTGACCTAGCACCCAAACCACAGTATTGGACATGTACTGGGAATAAGAAGAAAATATTCCTAAAAGGAATAAGGGTTATCTTGTCAACATGACTAACCCATTCAGTGAGCTTTTATAGAGCCTTGCTGCAGAACTAGGATTTGGAGAGACAATGGACAAATAAGAAGGAAATTTTATTCTTCAAGTTCCTCAGAGGAACATTACAGTGAATGGCTGTTTTACAAGAAAAGTTGAATCAGAAGGAAAGATACTAAACTCCATTCTTACATGCTGGATATTTGGTGCCTTCAAACATGTGAGGAAGAAGTCTTTGATAGTCTATAGATGAAGAGGACATGAAACACCAAAGAAAATCTGGAAATTGGCTTAGAAATGTTCAGTTTAAGATTTGCAATCACTGACTGGGAAGGTAGTTCAGTGACTAAAATTGTTGCTATATCATGATGAAGACATGAGGCAAGATGCCCATGACTCTTGTAAATAGTCAAGCATGATGGCAAACACACTTACTTTCTAAACTGGGGGCACAATGACATGCAGCTCCGAGACTGCCTAGCCAGCCAGTTAGCCAAAGCAGTTAACTCAGGTTCAATGATGCTCTGTCTCCAAAATAAAGTAGAGTAAGAAAGACCTAGGGATCTGCAGAACTTCCACATGCACAGAGAGGCAAGTATGCCTCTTTCAGATATGGACAATCTTGAAAAACTAAAGAATCATGCAAACATACACTCAACACACATAGAAACACACACACACACACAAATTGCTATCATGGGAGTGAAGGAAAGTATCTGAAAGTAAAAGAACATACACTACAGAGGAAAAAGTAGAACCTAGAACAAAGACCTAGGATAGAAATAGAGAAAGGACATTCAAAATGCCAACTAAGATTGATTGTCTGAAAGAGAAAAGGAAGCTGGGAGAGAAAGTAATGGAAGCCAATGATGTGTGTCAGGATTGACCTGGCTTCATTTTAGCTGGAAATATGTTACAATTAAACTATATTAGTAAACACACAGGGAGAGATAATGTTAATTATAAAATTACCAAGATATCATTAATTTTGTAGTAAAATAATATATATGAGAGAGATGCATACATAAATAGTTATATTATAAATATTATATTTTATATGGTAAAAATGGATAGTTTCTATGCTGTTTGGAGATGGGAGTTGTATTAGTCATGG
Organism: Apodemus agrarius; assembly: GCA_964023405.1. Lineage (NCBI taxonomy): Eukaryota > Metazoa > Chordata > Mammalia > Rodentia > Muridae > Apodemus > Apodemus agrarius. Next base: position 29,551,919 of record OZ030014.1, read on the forward strand.
TTCTCTAAAGTCACAGAACTTATGGGTAGTCTCTATATAGTAAGGGAACTTGTTGATGACTTACAGTCTGTAGTCCAACAATGGTCAGCAGCAGTTCTGAATGGAAGCCCAAGGATCTACCAGTCGTTCAGTCCCACAAGGCAAACAGGCAAAGAAAAGGGAGCAAATCTTCCTTCCAATGTCCTTAGGTAGGTCTCCAACAGAAGGCATGACCCAGATTAAAGGTATGTGCCACCATACCTGGATCTGGGACTTGCTTTGTCTCAGAAGACCTTTAATTCAGAGATCTCCCTATCTTAATCTTCTGGCCACTATGCCTCAAGATCTCCAAGCCATGTTCCAGTTCAGAAACTTTTATCTGCCAGCCTCCAGATAAGGATCACAGAGGAGCCTTCTAATTCTGTATTATAGTTAATCCCAGATATGGTCAAGATGACAACCATGAATAGCCACTAGAGGAGTCTATATGTCAGACATCTTTATATGGAGTTCTAGATTGTCCAGTGTGTACAAAAGAATCTTGTCACTGTGCCTTTAGATCTCAGTTTCCTCAAATTATGATACTATCTGTTTTTTTAAAGCTCCTTTACAAACATCTGAGAAGACTCATGGCATAATATCTGAAAATCTTCCCTGTCCCCAAAACCATGAGAGTTATTATTATCCTTCTGTTGATGCTCCAGCATTATACTATTAGAAGCTAAAGCTGAAGGAAGAATACATTAGTTTATTCAAAGAACACACCGCCTAAATGAGCATGAGGATCTATTTTCCTTTTTAAACTTGTTCACACTTGAAAAATATGTTCTAAAAGTGCAGAGTAGCTTAAAAATCAAGTAAAGGATATGTTTCATAACCTCTCAAACAGTAATGACTGTATAATTACTAGGTTTCTCCTCCTGAAACCACTACTAGAACTGTGCTTTTATTCATGTGTTTAGCTCTTAGTCTTTCAGCAACCATTAAAGATGCTTGACCTTGGCTGTACATTCTTGATGTACAGCTATGTTTCCTCATGTAGAAATTCTTCCAAAAATAGACAATGTTGCCAAAAGTGCCAATCTCCTGTTTATGTCCCACTGGGCTCTAATGACTTTTGCATGTACTGTGATAAGAATTTAAATTAAATTAAAAAATACCACTCATGCCAGGAACAGTGGGATTGATTAGAGCAAGACTGGTAACCATTTCAAGATCAAGACATGGATGTAACCTTTCCTTGCTTGTGATGAACAGAGAATGCAAGACAGGGTACTCACATCTCTTGCTTAATGACCTCAGGCGTTGGCTAGTGAACTGTCTATACAAAGCCAGTGTCAAATAAATCAAAATACACTTCATAAATGATATGAAATAAGAATGTTTGTCTGTCTAGATATTCCACAATGTGCTCTCTCTCTCTCTCTCTCTCTCTCTCTCTCTCTCTCTCTCTCTCTCTCTCTCTCTCTTTCTCTCCCTGTCAATTAACAAGAAGTCCCCAAAGCAAACTCATCAGGTCCTTGGAGCATTCTTGTTCATAGTATTGTTCTTATCCCCAGCTCTTGTTTCCAGTCCTTTATCACTTACTGCTTAAGAAGAGCATAATGCCTTCTGCCGTCCCCAAATCTTCCCAGCATTCACACAGAAAGATCCAGTAAGCACATTTTTACAATGATGGACCAAAAAAAATTGTGACTAAAATGAGTTCACAATGAATAGCTATCTTGACTCAGTGTAAATCATCTAGTAAATCCTCTATCCTTGTAACCCTGTACACACACACACACACACACACACACACACACACACACCACTCTAAAGGTCACCATTTCCTAGGTAAAAACAAATAGTAGATGTCATGAATCAGTAGAGCAGATCCTGAAATCAGGAAAGACCCATTGGAAGACCAAGTGAAAATTGCCTTAGAGGTTACCAGTGAAACTAAATAGCTTAAGGTCTGTAATTTGCTTGTACAGAGGGAAGAATATGATGCCTTCTTGGGAACTCAATCCACCTTCCTCACACCTAACCAGAGGCCCATCTCCTGTGTCTGGCTCAGCATCCTATATCACAGATATGACCTCACTAAGGCAAGCATATTTAACATGTTATTCAATGCACATTTGTAGATCCAAATTCCTTTCTCTGATAATAGGAAATACTATTCATGACACACTATTTCCTATATGCCCAGTGTAAGAAAGTTAAGGAGAGTTCCTATAAATAGTACTTTTTTAATCACCAAAAATCCTATAAAAAGCACCTCCTTTGATACATTTATTTGAGCATTTCTTTCCCCCTGTGGGGAACTCAACATGGTGAAAGATTGTAGCTCCTTTCTGTAAGGAATTTACACTTTTAGAATAGCTACTAAGCCACACACACACACACACACACACACACACACACACACACATGATGCCATTCAATATTGCTGGTTATCTCTGCTAATATGCCTCATTAAACAGAGAAGGAAATGGGTATCATTATATTCAGAGGGAAAATCATTTGCTTTTGCCTGAGTTCCTCAGTCAATGAAATCCAGTATAGAATATGCCCTGAGTTACCCAACTAATTGCTGTTCTGTTTACCTAGATATTTACATATTTTTTAAGTATTGAACCTAAAAATGCCAGTACAGAAATACATAACCAAAATGCAGTGTAGTTGTATCTTATATGAATTTTCCCTGACAAATACCTGAAAATAAACGTTAGAACATCTGATAAATATTTTATTGACTACATTAGCTCCTGTTTGGGGCAGATATCTAAAGGATGAAAAAGAGCCAGGCAGTGGTGGTGCAAGCCTGTAAATCCCAGCACTTGGAAGGCAGAGGCAGGCAGATTTCTAAGTTCAAGGCCAGCCTGGCCTACAGAGTGAGTTCCAGGACGGCCAGGGCTACACAGAGAAACCCTGTCTCAAAAACAAAACAAAGGATGAAAAAGAACCATTCCTAGAGTGGTTCTAGTAATGTGAACTTGTTTGTGCTCAAATGTTAGGCTGGTGCCAAAGTAGTACCTGGAAGATACATTTCAATGGGTGTCTATGGCTGTCAAAGCATACATAGCTCTCACAAATGCTTCATTGGTGTGCAAAATTTAAAAATTAAAGTATTTGCTTTAATGTATTAATTCATGGGGATATGTGCCAAGGATGCCCAAGAAATGTGACAGCCCTTATGCACACAGTTGCTTTAAGACTTGTTGTGAATTTCCATGTTGCAGAGAGACACATTTTGATCACCTGTTATTTTACCCTAAACCTCCCATCAATTTCTTTTCCCTCTTTTCTTTCTGAAAAAAAAAATCAAAAACAAAATCAAGAACAAGATAAACAAAAACCTTTTCATCTTTGGACAGCTGACTTAAGGCATTGACTCAGGTTCAAACAGGGGTCACAGTTTAGTCAAAATATGTCTTCAGTATGAAGACCTCATAGCACGTCTCTTACTTTAGAGCGAGTGTGTTCTGCTTCGCATAAATAAAAGTTAAGAGTTGCAGGTGAACTGAGGAGCCAGCTTGAGGTTCATTCCTTTTGCCAACCCTGGCCAGCTTTAGCAGGGAGGAGAGCATCCCACGGGGACATGAAAAGCAGATGCCGGGGGGGGGGTGACATGCAACCACAAGCAAATATGTGGCACAGTGGCACAGAGCAAGACTATCACTTGACCTGCACTGACATACAGTTAGTACACAGTATGAGTGTGTCCACAGATTATCCATACAATGACATCAGAGCATGGCAGAGTCTGTTTCCAGGCAATGGTACAAAGCACTCATGGCAGCCTCGAGTTCCTGTCTGGAAATTCACAGTTTCACATATGTGGGCATCTATGGAACCACCGTGTCATGAATTAAAACACAGAGGCAATACAGAGGAGATTTGTTTTTTAGTTTGTGTTTTTAACTACTACCGGATGAAAGAGCCAACTGAGCGTGCTTGCAATGTCGAGGAGGAAGAATTATCATGTACTACTGCAGAGGTATCCTTTTTGGTCTATCTGACACACCTCCCTCTTGTGACTTCATTAACTATGACTGTATAAAATTAAAAATAATAACTTTCCACCTGGGTGTAGGAAGGATTTGACATTCAGTAATCCATTTTAATTTTTATAAGTGGATCTTTTCTCTTCTGCTAAATCTTCTTCCAAAGATTAAATCCTACATTCTAAAGAACATTTTCATTGTTGAAGGTGAACTGTCTTTTCTGTGTTGATTACGTTCCCTACCAAAGTTTTTATTTTGTACTATTTTTAAGAAAAATGTTCTGTAATTGGGTGCTTATATAAAGCAATCTCGATTAAAATTGTCTAGTTGTTAAAATTAAATATTAGGTACCAAATTGTGACTTTAATAATAATAATAATAATAATAATAATAATAATAATAATTCATTCTAAATACAGCCCCATTTAGAACTCTGCTATTTTAAAATCTTCTGCACACCCAAAACATAACTAGCTTTAGCTCAAATAGTGCTTTGACTTAGAAATTTCCATTATCATGTGGTTGAACCCATGGGGAGTTAAAATACCTCACCAATCTACCACACCACTGTAATACTTTCTTTAGATCATTGTCCCTCAATTCACTTATCCAACATCAGCAACATATTTATTGATTACCACCAAGTCCTACATCAGTCAAAGATAGCGCAAAGGTAATTAATAGAACTCACATCCAGGCAGGGTAAGAAGGAATAATACAAATGAGAAGTATAGCATTAAGCTATATGCAGTAAAATGCTATACAATTACATGTAGGTCAATAACATGCAGCTATGCAGAGCTAAGTTAAAAATAAAGGGATATATTATCAGAGTAGAAGTATATGAGAAAGTCATGTTGAAGGATGTATGTTTTCATTTTTCATGGGACTTCTTTATATACCCACAGGGTGCCCTTATGTTTATGGCCCAGAAGTGCTTAGAACTCATTGTCCCCATGCCTCAGCCTCCCAGTTTTAGAACGATAGACTTGTGCCACCACATTGAAACTCCTACTGGTCTGATTTAATGCAAATGCAAAAGAAAAAACACTAAAAATCAAGTGTTTTCTTTCCTTGGAAGTTTAAAGAGAACTTTAATTTTTTTCATTTCTCTCTCTAACACCCCTATTTAGGGGAATAGTCGTCAGTGTCAGTCAACAAACTGTTCCTTCCTAAAGTTGGTGAAGATGTTTTGATTTATTTCTGACACAGAATACTCCTTTTAAAGCTACTCACATGGGCTTTTTTTTTTTTTTTACACTCGGCCACTGGAAATCTTTAAGGATGAGGGTGCTTGGGAAAGTCACTACTTAGAAAACTGAAGCCACTGGACAGGGTGATCCCTCCTAGCCTCACAAGGGATTCAAGTTATCTGCATGAAGAACAGGAAATGAAACAAACACTGTAATAGTGGCTTGAGATGTGGTTCATAGCAACAAGATAAAAAAAACTACTAAAATTTCAAATAAGCCTTGGAGTCTGTCACTTCTTGTAAATGGGATAAAAAAAAAACAAATTTTAAACATTGACTTTTCATTTGTTACCCAATAATATTACTGGGAAGGGGAATCTGGCCAACATGGAGAGCATCGTTTAGAGCAAGCTAGAACGTGTGGTAACAGAGCCAAGAATAGACGTGCACCTTGTCATTTCAGCACCTCTCCCAAAGGTCAAAGGAGCTGCCGTTTCTGATGTGTTGTCCCCTAGTCGTTCCCATTTGCCCTGTGTAACAAGCTAATGCAAAGGGATCAGCCACATAAATAGCCTGCCCCCACAGCTCTCCCTTTGTAACAGGGTAAGTATGTCATAGAAAAGAAAGGATCCATGTGGATAATTTTGTCCTTCTTAGAAGGGGGAACAAAATACCCATGGGAGGAGATACAACGTGTAGAGCAGAGACTAAAGGAAAGACCATACAGAGACTGCCACACCTGGGGTTCCATCTCATATACAGTCACCAAATGCAAACACTATTGTGGATACCAACAATCTCTTGCTGACAGGAGCCTGATATAGCTGTCTCCTGAGAGGCTGTGCCAGTACCTGTCAAATACAGAAGTAGATGCTCTCAGCCAACCATTGGACTGAACACAAGGTCCCCAATGGAGGAGCTAGAAAAGGTACTCTAAGAACTGAAGGGGTTTGCAGCCCTATAGGAGGAACAACAATATGAATCAAACAGTACCTTCAGAGCTCCCAGGGACTAAACCATGAAGCAAAGCATACACATGGAGGGACCCATGGCTCCAGCTGCATATGTAGCAGAGGATGGACTTGTTAGACATTAAAAGGAGGAGAGGCCCTTGATCCTGAGAAGGCCTGATGCCCCAGTATAGGGGAATGCCAGGACAGGAAAGCAGCAGTGGGTGGGTTGGTGAGCAGTGTGAGGAGGGGATGAGGGGAATGTTTTGGAGGGGAAACCAGGAAAGGGGATAACATCTAAAATGTAAATAAATAAAATATCTAATTAAAAAAAGAAAGGACTCATAATTACAGTGATTTCAGGGTGTGAGTAGCTGAACTTCTCTCTTCAGGGAGGTCCCTGGAAATGAGTCTTCCAGCACCTTGTGAATCTCTGGTCCCCAATGAAGCTGAGGTAGGTGTAGCTTCTGCCTGAGGAGGTGACTCCAGTCCCAAGGGACTCTCTGGGTGGGCTATTGAGAGGAAATTCACATCTCACAAAAATAAACTCTGAATGAAAAAGGAGTGTCACAAGAATTCTCTAACTATGTGGATAACAAATGAAAGGCAATATTAATAATAATCACGTTTAAGGTCAGATATTGTATGAGTGTATATGTATAAGCCTGTACACATACACACACACACACACACACACACACACACACACACACATATATATATATATATATATATATATATATATATATATATATATATACATATACATATATATTATTGCACCCTATGGAAGATCCTTTACAGTTACATTTGCAATAATGAGGTCAGAATGTCTTTCAAGTGCCCTTTGCAAACAAGGGTGAGCTGAGCTCCAGCACCTTTGTAGACAGTGGTATTTTGTGTTCATTAGGCTTGACAGGATGAAGAAAATGGATGAGAGCTTCCAAGGCTGATTCCCAGCAACCTTTCCACCAGCCCCCAGGTAAAGCTGCAGCCTCTGCACAACAGAGTGCTCATTAGTTTGCAAGGCTCCCACCATCAATCCCCAGAAACTTTTCTATTCTGAGCTGAAGAATGATGAGATAAAAAGGAGAAGAAGAAGAAGAAGAAGAAGAAGAAGAAGAAGAAGAAGAAGAAGAAGAAGAAGAAGAAGAAGAAGAAAGTCACGTGCAACTGGGAGCAAGTCGGGAAAACAAGCACTAATAAATTGTGCTTGAGTCAGAATGAGAGAGTGAGCAGCACATGCAAATGTATTGGGAAAGGGAGAAAGGCTACAAACAAGTCAATGCAGACAGCCAGAGACTCTCCAAATCCCCACTGACTATCTGGAAGTCTCCACAGGCCATGCGTTCAAAGATGTCAGACAAGTGTGAAATGAAGAAGCTGTGATGTTTCTGGCCTTCAGTAGGAATGCAGGTTTCTCTAAAGGAGACCTGCAAAGAGAGGAGGAGCAGACACTTCACTTCAACAGCATGGGTGGTGAGCATATATTAAGGAGCTTTCATGGCCAAGAAGTCCAAAAATAGCCGGGAAAAATCCCTTAACTACCAATGGAGCTATGGATGTTCATCACAACAAACAGTGTATTTATAAATGTGAAGTAGGAGGTAGGGTCCTCTTCATGCAAGTATTTGTGGGTGCCTTCTTTTTCCCTGACATTTTTCTGGGTACTACAATATAGCAGACATCACATAAAGTGTTTTCACTCGGTTTTAGCTGCCAGAAGGAGACAGCCCTCCTAGCAAGAAAGAAGCAGGTAGAGAAAAAGACAAGGGGAGGGAGAGAGACAGAAATGGAGAGACAGAGAGACAGAAATGGAAAGGATGAGGGACAGCAAGAGAGAGAATGTATAGAAGGATGGATAAATCAATGGATGAGTGGATGGATGGATGGATGGATGGATGGATGGATGGATGGATGATTATTAGAGAAATACTATTTATAAACATAATGGCAAAATCAAGATAAAACAAGAGGCATAACACTGATGCTAAATACTGTCACACGAAGAGGTCTCGGAAGTCTCTGAGGAGACATTTGAACAGATAATTGAATGGATTGTGTAAAAAGGCAAAGGGGAACAATCCATTAGCCTCAAAGAGTTGTATTTGTGTTCTTTGCTTGAACACATATTGCCATTTCCTTTCAGGTTAGGTTTGGAAGAGCCCAATGGAAATTCCTTAGTAACCTAAGAGAAAGTTCTCCTGAGCTGTCTGTCATAGAGTGACATCATGTGACATATACCATACAACATAAAACACCTGTCTTATTTCTTATAATCTGCATGTGGTTGTGGTTGTAAGGGAGACATCATGGTCTGTACTCTTTGCACACATGATGCAAATACACCTATACACAATCTAAAATCAAAAAATATAAAAATGAAAAACTGTATTTCTTAAAGCACACATGGGAGTTGACCAAATATCTTCTTTAAAATTTAAATGTGCAAGATCTTTTTAAAGCTTGTTTCCACAATGAACATACTTAACTAAGGGCTATGAATTTGATTAATTTTCCAAGTTATTATGTTCATCTACTCACCCCTGCATCTCTATCCAACACCAGCCCATTCTATTTGGGACTTAAGAGAAGACTATACCCTTTGTATAATAAGCATCAAATATGCACAAGGCCTATAAGTATCACAAGGCCTATAAGATATGCACAAGGGCTCAGTAATGTGAAATAACTATCAAAAGCATGTCAGTAATGGTGGTATATGCATCAGCAAAGGGACCATGGTAGAATTCCTAGATGTAACTGGGAATAAGATCAACAACAATAGTCAATATTTAAGCATGAACCCACTGACAAGACTGATACTTGATATGAGTCCAAATGTCTGTGCTCTGAGCAAGGGCACCCTCATCCACTTCCTTGAATCATCCCTATTGTAGGGGAGCCAAGTCTACAGGTAAAGGACTGGCCTGCTGAAAAAATGTGCATAGGGTTTATTGTAGAGGGCAGACATCCAAGAGGATGAGTGGGGATTAAAACGTGGCCCAGGGTCTGCCTGCCAAACCATATGTTCCATGGGGGGCCTGTATCCACCTGAGAAAGTGCTGAGTCTACCGGCCCTCGTGCCAAGGCATTAACCATTGCAACCTCAACCACCTCATGGATTTGCTCATTCTGACTCTCCAAAGGAGCCATTTGTGCTGACAGGGATACTGGTGAGGGAAAGCTTAGACCGGTATTTAGGATGGAAGTGAGTGAAGAGAGAAATGGGGTAAGATAGAAAATAATTGGAAGGGAAAGTCAGGAAATCAAGATCAAGCAAGGTATTAAGAAAGTTGTTGTTTTTGTTTTGTGTTGTTTTGTACAAACGAGTTTCCTGATTCCTTCCAATAACTATCTTGAAAGGAATACCTCAAACCCAACAGCCATTTGAAATCAAAAAGGGTGAGTTCAGTAATGATTTGTGAATTCAGCTTTCCTTCATGATAAGAAATACCTGAAAGAATAAGTGAAATATTTGAAATAAATGAAATGCCTGAAAACACTAAAGGGAAAAGGTTTGTGTTGACTAATATTTTCCAAGATGTCAGTATATAGCCACTCTAATGACTCTTAGATTTCTGGTAAAGTAGATCTGATATCAGCGAAAGCATGGAGATAAAGAGGCTAGTTATCTCACAGACTCAGGCAACAGCAGGAGAGAGAAACCAAGACAGACAGAGAGACAGACAGATCATCTAAGGTCAAAATATGCCTCTAGAAAGGTATAGTATGTTCAAAAAGTCCTCCCCGATAACCCATTAAGTTAAGGACCTATCAATGTATTCATCAGAGCAAATAGTACTCACATGATCTATTAACTTCTAACTATGCCACCTCTGAACTAGTGTTCCTGGGATGAAGCTTTTAAACACAAGAGCTTTGAAGGAGCAATTAAAAATTAAACTGTAATATTTATATTAAGATTTGGCTTTGTGTAACAGATAGCTGCAAATTAACAACTACATTGAGGTCAAAATCTATTCCTCTCTCACATCAAGTTTTAGGTGAGGAGATAGGCTGTCCTCTGACATCTGGAAAGCAGTGTGTTTATAGACAGACAACCACAGAGTTATGCTTTTCCTAATGGCTCAGATGAAGAGCCAGCCATCACACTCATGTTTTAAACAGAAAATTAGAACAAGCCCATGTCACAGCCAATTAAATAAAGTTATCAAAATCTGTTGAAGTATTTTTCAGCTAATGTAACAACAAATAGTAGAATCTCATCTTGCTCTAAGGAAGATTTGGAAATGTTACCATAGCTCGTGTGGTCTTAAATATAGGTAAGATTAGGGATCCTAAAAGAAGGAAAATGCATTTGTGGATGAAAAAAATCTAAATTAAAGTAGACTCAATTTTGTATTACCTTATTAATACCCCCCCACAAAGAAAAATGCTAACTTGCCTAATAACATAATAAACACCAATTTTGTCTTGGGGAACTGGGACTAGAGTGTGGTCTCAAAGTAGCATGGTTTAAATCTAGTATATACCTGTTATGAGGTAATAATAGCATTTTCTTTAAATGTTATATGATATTTCGTTTGCCTGGTTCGTTTTTTTTACTACTATCTCTGTTTAGCGTTTCTGGCAGACAATTTTAGACTTTGTCTCAGTCTCCAAAGCCAACAGTGTGGTAAATGGAATCACCCTTCAGTGATCATCTATCCTCCCTTCCTCTTCCTATATCTCAAGGACAATCAGCTAAAACTATTTAGCTGTGCTTAGCAGGTCCCTGTCTTCTTGTCTCTCCTTTTGTTTGAATCTTGGGTGGTAGCCATCATTCTGTAAGGATTCCCGTTTTAGCGAAAGGCCAGTGTCTCAATCTGTAGGCTAATTCTTCACAGTGGTTAATTTGCTTGTCTGGGCTCATGTCATTCTAATTTATTTTTCTAATATGATTCAGTGTGGAAATCTTTATAAGTATTATTTCCCAAACTAAGGAATTTCTACGGGTATGCACAATTTATTCTGTGGACAAAGTTTATTCAAAATGTTTTGTTACTATTTATTTATGCATGTGTGTGCCTCTCTCTCTCTCTCTCTCTCTCTCTCTCTCTCTCTCTCTCTCTCTCTCTCGTGTGTGTGTGTGTGTGTGTGTGTGTGTGTGTGTGTGTGTGTGTGTGAAGGCATAAGAGAGTATTGGGTATTTTTCTCCTATCACGTTTTGCTTATTTCTTTGAGGCATATTCTCTCCATGTACCAGTAGCTCATGACTTCTCAGCTGTCTTGGAAGCCATAAAACCCTGGTAATCTTCCTGCCTCAGCCACCATCAGAGCCTGGGTTACAAGTGTTTTCAGGATATACTGTTAGTTCCATGAGTGCTAGGATCTAAACTCTGACCTTCATGACTGTGTAGCAAATGTTCTTAACCACTGAGCCATCTTTCCTGATGTAATGGCTGCTTTTACCCAACTTGACACAAAGACAGATTCATCTGAGAGGAGGAAGCCTTAACTCAAAAACACCTCCATCAGATCCTGTTATAAAGTAAGTTTTTAATTAGTGATCGAGGCACTCTTCCATGGCCTCTATTTCAGCTCCAGTGTTGTCTGGAATTGTGAGCAAGATAAACTCTCCCCAGGTTGCTTTGGCCATGATCTTTCATCACAGCAATAGTAAATCTAACACAAGTTGATAACAGGAATGGGGTGTTGCTATTGCAGAACCTGACCATGTTGTTTTAGGGTGGATTGTGGAAATACATTGGAACCTTGGGCTAGAAAAGTCATTGAGTGTTGAGAACTCAGTGAGCCATTCTGCTAGCTTGGAAAATAACAATGTTAAGAACAGTACAGATGATGGTGGCCTAGTTTGTGAAGTTTTCAAGGGAAGCAAAGACAGTACCAAGCCTTTTCTTTTTGTGAAATATCTGTGGTTCTGGTTATCTGTGACTGATGAATCAGGTGTGACTAATGAAATACCAGAATTATTAAAGTGAAAACTTAGCTTTGCTGTGATACTGGGGCTGGTCAGCTAGAGCTGAGAGATTAGTGGTGGTTAAGAAAAAAAAACAGCATTGCTAAGGTAAAATATTCTGGAAAATATTTCCTGAGAGTTAGCTCACAGAGTCTGTGTTCTGTACTTGGCCAAGTTTGTACCTTGTGCTGGCAGCTGAACTTGGCAGTATATGAGTCACCCAGATGGATCTGGTTTTGAAAAGGTGAAGGGGTCATGGAGAGCAGCTGAGATTTAATGCTGTGTGGCAGGACTGGAGTCCCTGAAGAGAGCCCAGGAAAGGCTACTGGTGTAAGGGAAAGCCAGTTGTAGGAAGGGATCCCAGCAATTTTGGAGATGACTGTGCTAAGGGGTGACCACTAAGAACAGCTACAGCAATGGAATGAAGCCAGCTGCAACCTAGAAGACAAGTGTGTGCTTTGGAGGGCAGAGCTGGAAGAGAGACCCAAGGCCTTTGGAGGAGCACAGAAGATAGTGAGTGAATCTGATACATTGGACTTTAAGTTATGCATTTGCTTTGTTCATAATGTGACTGTGCCCTGATTCTTCCTTCTTAAAGAAAGTATTAATTTCGATATTTATAGGATCTCACATCTGAAAGACTTGGAACTTTAAAAAAAATAATTTGAGATTTTTAAAGATATTAGATATTTTAAAGAGACTAAAATATGTTTTAATGTGTAAGAACTGTGGGACTTTTAAAGTGATTAATGTTTTATATTGTGGCCTTAATGTTCCATCTTGGTGATAAATGAGAAAATAAAGGTTCTTTTTTATAAGTTCTGTGTTTCTATGTTAAGTTGACAAGGAGTCAGTTGTAGTGGCTGGTATTTGTGTCAACTTGACATAAGCTACAGTTGTCAGAGAGGAGGGAGCTTCAGTGGAGAAGATGCCTCCATAAGATCCGGGTATAAGGTATTTTCTTAATCAGTGATTGATGGAGGGAATTCCCAGTCCATTTTAGGTGGTATACCTCTGGGTAGCTGATTCCAAGTTCTATAAGGAAAACAGGCTGAGCAAGTCATGAGAAACAAGTCAGTAAGCAGCACCCTTCCATGGAGTCTATATCAGCTCCTACTCCAGGTTTCTGCCCTGCATGAGTTCCTGCCTTCACTGCTGTTAATGGTGAACTGTTGTGTAGAACTGTGAATAAAATAAACCCTCCCGTCTTCCCAGGTTGCTTTTGGTCATGGTGTTTCATCACAGCAATAGTAACCCTATCTAAGACCACCAGCCCTGGAGGAAGCTTTTAAATGAAATCATTGACTGGCTCTGGAATGTCTATAGGATAATGACTTTCAATTTGTAACTCAAGTCTGTCCTCCTCCAAAGAACAGATTCATGCTTACCTCCTTTCCATTTCAATGTCTAATTAAGAGGCTCAGAATTGGCCACTGAGAAAATACAATGACTAATTCCTCTCACATAGTATATTTGCTTTTCCCTTGCCTTCAATCACAATACCATCTTTACAGTTAAAGAAATTGCATACCACACGAAAGATTGGGGGGAAATCACAGTTGTTTTTGGCTCCCCATATTGCTATGCCCATTCCATCCACCAGTGAGTCTGATTGCTAGAGTCAAATCTTAACTGAGATCCTATAACTTTATGTAACCTTCTGTGTTCTCTTGAACCTGAGCCCCTAGACTTGTTTAGAACACAATACCAATTATCTGAATGAATAGAGTTAGGAGACAGCTAAATAAATGTTCAAATTTCTACTTCTTACCATGTGTCATAGAAAGATCTCCATAGGCTCATGGGTTTAAACACTTAGTCCCAAGATAGTGACACTAGTTTGGCATATTTTAGACCTCTTAGAAAGTAGAATCTAGTTAGAAAGAGTGGGTTTCTCAGTGGAGGAGAGTTGAAGCATATAGCCCATACCATTCTCTCTTTCTCCCTATCCCTCTCCCTCCCCCACTTCCTCCCCCTCTCCTCCCCTTATCCCTCTTCCTCTCCCCTCCCTCCCTTTACCCCTCCCCCATCTTCCCCCCTCTCTGTTTTCTGGTGTCTGAGAGATGAGCAACCTCTTACCATGTCACATCCTTCAGCTACCGTTGATCTACCAACCACCATGGAACTGCCTAGACGGTGAGTCTAGTTGATGGACTATAATCCCTCATATCTTACACCAAAATAAACTACTCTTCCCTCATTTCCTTCAAGATATTTGATCACAGTGATGAGAAAAGTAGCAAGTAGAGACAATACCAAGAAGTGGTAGTATTGCTGTGTACAACTTGACTTTGTATTCTACAGACTTCTGGGGCTGGATTGGAAAGGAATCTAGAAGAATTTGGAACCCCTGACCATAACATTTCAAGACTTCTCTTAGCAGAGCTCTGAAGGAGAATAAAAGACCAGAATGACAAGAGAAATACAGATAGTGGCAGTCAAGCTCAAAATTGACATTTATCAAGAGTTGAACCATTCATGTTATATGCTGAGCAATGAATCTCACACCATTCCACCTTTGCACTAATGAGGTTGAATTTAAGAAAATGAGGATGAATTTTTTGGATGGAGGAAGTTTCAAAGCAGAGCAGCATTTGGGCATCGGCAGAGTTATTGTTCACTGAATTTACCAAGTTCACAGTGAAAAAGCATAAATGACATTTAAAAAAAAATGTGTTTGGTAAAGAAGTGAGTGTGAACATAGTGTAGTTGGTGAGGTAAGGAGCTGGATCCCAGAAAAAAAAACTGAAGAAAGGTCTGGTATAAACAGTATGATTACTGAAGTGATTGACATCATTAAAGGAAACCTAATCTTTAGGGTACAACAATGGAACAGGTACTCTGAGAGGAAGACCTCACCCACCAAAGGATCCAGTCTGTAAAAACACAAATTATCATAAAAGGAGAGATCCTGAACTCAGAAAGCCACCATACAAATTCTTAAAGGAAATGAGGGAAGAGTAGTTTATTTTGGTGTATGATGTGAGGGCTTATAGTCCATCAACTAGAGTCACCATTTAGGCAGTTCCGTGGTGGTTGGTGGATCAACAGTAGCTGAAGGATGTGACATGGTAAGAGGTTGCTTATTTGTATATATATGAAATCAATTCTCAGATCGCTGAACTATTACTCAATTGTGTATGTTTAAATTGCAAAATATTAAGAGCAGACAGTTAGCATGTTTTGTTTATTGTGAAATATATCAGTAGGAAGTAAATATAAGCATAAAATAGCAATTTTTGAATGGATATATGCATATTTCAGTTGGATATGAGTTGGGACCAAGCTGTTATAAAAATAGTATTTACTGAATAAGTATAAGTAAAGTTTAAATACTTCTGGTATAAGTGGCCTAGATTTAAGCAGTTCAGGGTTGTTACCCTGCCTTCACAATATCAAAATCCAAGATCCCTTCTACCTTGTTGCTCTCCTGCTCTTCGAGTCCCTCTAATCTGAAGTTCTATGATTCACACTCTATCTAAGTTATGGACAGAAGGTCAAAGAAAATCAAATGTACCCTTTTCAGTACTCATCACATTTACATTCTTTTCATCACATGGTCACACCTAATTATAAGACAGGACAAAATATATAAGCCATTGAGCCAAGGTAAAAACTAGGATTCTGTTATTTACTAAAGAAAGAAGGAAATACTAAAAGAAAGACAACAATTCCTCAAATAAGATTCAAGTGATTTTTTTCTCCCTTTAGAATTTTAAATGGGAAGAATCTCTTTTATGAAACAAATGACTGAGCCTGCACTGTGGAGTGACTCCTCTTGTAATGTCAGATCTAAATGGAGCTACCACTGACCAACAAAAAATATCACACAAATACTACAGGATTACCTTACTCCCAGTCCCCTTTCATGCAGTTGTCAAGAATATCCTTGTACTAATGGTTCAGGGCAATGGCTGTACTAATTATTATTCAATATTTGATATTTTGTTTTTACACAGTATTTTCCCTCAAGCTGACCTGGATTGTTTTAATGTAGACTGAGAACTCATTACAAAGAAATTTCAATGTCAGGTTCACACATCAAAATATGAAGCAATTCTTCATTCTTGATTTACTAAGGGATTTATATCAATGGTCTTTCTGTTGCTTTCACCAGTTCCTTTTTTCTTTTTCTTAAAATTCGCCAACAAGAAATCGGCAACCAACAAATTGGGAAAAAATCTTCACCAACCTCACATCCGACAGAGGGCTAATCTCCAAGGTATACAAAGAACTCAAGAGGTTAGACCCCAGAAAACCAAATAACCCTATCCAAAAATGGGGTACAGAGCTAAACAGAGACTTTTCACCTGAAGAAATTCGGATGGCTGAGAAACACCTTAAAAAATGTTCAACATCACTAGTCATTAGGGAAATGCAAATTAAAACAACCCTGAGATTTCACCTCACACCAGTCAGAATGGCTAAGATTAAAAACTCAGAAGACATCAGGTGTTGGCGAGGATGTGGAGAAAGAGGAACACTCCTCCACTACTGGTGGGAATGCAAGCTGGTACAACCACTCTGGAAATCAGTATGGCGGTTCCTCAGAAAACTGGGCGTGATACTTCCGGAGGACCCAGCCATACCACTCCTGGGAATATACCCAGAAGATTCACCAGCATGCAATAAGGATACATGCTCCACTATGTTCATAGCAGCCTTATATATAATAGCCAGAAGCTGGAAAGAACCCAGATGTCCCTCAACAGAGGGATGGATACAAAAAATGTGGTATATATACACAATGGAGTACTATTCAGCCATTAGAAACAATGAATTCATGAAATTCTTAGAGAAATGGATGGAGCTGGAGAATGTCAAACTAAGTGAGGTGACCCAGTCTCAAAAGAATACCCATGGTATACAGTCACTGATAAGTGGATATTAGCCTAGAAGCTTGGAACACCAAAGACACAAATCACATATCAAGTGATGTCTCACAAGAAGAAAGGAGTGGACACTGGTGCTAGAATGGACCAAAACATCATTGTGGGAGAGTACAAGAACAGTAAAGTGGGAGGGGGTGGATGCGGGAGCAGGGGGAGGGCAAAGGACATGTGGGACCTTTGGGGGTGGGGAACCAGAAAAAGGGAAAAGAATTGTAAATATAGAATATATACAATAAAAAAAATAAAAAAAAGAAATTAAAAAAAATTTCACCAACAAGCACAAATCAAGAAATTAAAGATTATCTTTCTGTTGCATGTATGAAGTATCTCTGTTCTAAATGCCCATGAATGTCCTTTTCATCTTCTATTGGAGAACATGTCCTAGCTTGCTTTCTACAGCTCTGATAACCAATATTATTAAGCAGCGACCATGGAGGAGTGCTGCTTACTGAAATGCTCCTCATGACTTGCTCAGGCTGGTTTTCTATACAATCTAGAGCCTCCTGCCCAAGAATGGCACTGCCAATAGTAGGGTAAGCCCTCCCACAAAAATCAGTCTGATGAGATTTCTTCTCCCCAGACATATCTCCAAACCTGGCCATCTTCAAGAAACTAAAATGGAATTCTCTTTTAGACTTCCAAGATACTACACATAAGGCACACATACTGCGTACCCACTTTTAAACATGTGGACCTTTGAACATTTTTTTTCGAGTAAATGTCTCACTTTGTGTTTGACAAAATTTATAACAGAATAAAGATAATAGAGTCAATATTGTCTAAAAGAATGGTGATATGTTAAGGAAGATGAATTAAAAGACTTCAGGACTGCCCTGCCGCCATATTCGCTCCCAGACAGGGAGGACAGGCAGCTCTAGATACAGAGATATCCTGACTTTAACATCACTTGAGACACAGACCGCCAGGCTTCTGCCTATGTTCAAGACCTGGGCAGCTTTATGGTTCATCTGTGTGCCAACCTGTCATGGGTCATTTGCCCTGCAGAGTCATGGGCACTTGGAGGGGCTCCCCACAGCCATTTTCACTCCCAGACAAACGGGACAGGCAGCTCTAGGTACAGAGATATCCTGTGTTTAACATCAGTTGGGAGACAGACCACCAGGCTTCTGCCTGTGCCCAAGACCTGGGCAGTTCTGCGGTTCATCTGTGTGCTAGCCTGTTGTGGGTCATTTGCTCTGCCGAGTAATTGGCACGTGGAGGGGCTCCACGCCGCCACCTTTCCTACCAGTCAGACAGGACAGGCAGTTCCAGGTACACAGAGACAACGCCCAAATATAACATTGCTTGGGGCAAGGCACAGCAGGGCTCCAACAGAACCCAAGGGCAATCTGTGCCAGGGAAAACCTAGTCACCCAGAGGAGCAGAAATAGCCTTACAGGCTTACAGGAGGTTCAAGCACCAGAAAGTGACAACAGGACCAACTAATGCCAGAGATAACCAGATGGCAAAAGGCAAAAGTAGGAATGTTACTAACAGAAATCATGGAAATATGGCAGCATCTGAAACCAAGTCTCTGACAACAGCACGCCCTGGATACGCCAACACACCAAACACACCATAAAAAACAAAATCTGGATTTAAAATCACTTGTCATGGTGCTGTTAGAGGAACACAAGAAGGACATAAATAAATCTAAAGAAATACAGGAGAAAATGGATCAAAAGTTAGAAGCCCTTACAAGGGAAACACAAAAATCATTTAAAGAAATTCAGGAGAATAAGGGTCAACAGATAGATGCCAATAAAGAGGAAATTCAAAATGACTTAAAGAAATACAGGAGAACTTGGGTAAACAGGCAGGAGTCATGAAAGAGGAAACACAAAAATCTCTTAATTACAGGAAAACATAAACAAAAAAGTGAAAGAACTGAGCAAAGACATCCAGGATCTAAAAACAGAAGTAGAAACAACTAAGAAATCAAAAAGGGAGACAACTTTGGAGGTAGAAAACCTTGGGAAGAAATCAGGGGTCATAGTAGCAAATATCAACAACAGAATACAAGAGATATAAGAAAGAATCTCAGATGCCAAAGATACCATAGAAAGCATTGACTCAACAATCAGAGAAAATGCAAAATGCAAAAAGTTTGTAACCCAAAACATCCAGGAAATCCAGGGCACAATGAAAAGACCAAACCTAAGGATTATAGGGATAGATGAGAGTGAAGATTTACAACTTAAAGGGCCAGCAAATATCTTCAACAAAATTATGGAAAACTTCCCTAACCTAAAGAGATGCCCATGAACAAACAGGAAGCCTACAGAACTCCAAACAGACTGGACTAGAACAGAAATTCCTCCAGTCACATAATAATCAAAAGCCCAAATGAACTAAACAAAGACAGAATAGTAAAGACAGTAAGAGAAAAAGGCCAAGTAACATATAAAGGAAGACCTATCAGAATTACACCAGACTTCTCACCAGAGACCATAATAGGCTAGAAGATCCTGGGCAGATCTCATGCAAACTCTAACAGAACACAAATGCCAGCCAAGACTACTATACCCAGCAAAACTCAGAATCACCATAGATGGAGAAACCAAGATATTCCATGATAAAATCAAATTTACACAATATCTTTCCACAAACCCAGCCCTACAAAGGATAATAGGTGGAAAATGCCAACACAAAGAGGGAAACTATACCCTGGAAAAAGCAAAGTGGTAACCTTCTTTCGTCAAACCCAAAAGAAGATAACCACTCAAACATAAAAATAACCTCAAAAATAACAGGAAGTAATAATCACTATTACTTAATATCTCTTAACATCAATGGACTCCATTCCCCAATAAAAAGACATAGACTAACACACTGGACACATAAACAGGACCCCACACCTTGCTGCATACAGGAAACACACCTCAGTGTCAAAGACAAACACTAACTCAGAGTAAAAGGCGGGAAAACAATTTTACAAGCAAATGATCTCAAGAAACAAGACGGAGTAGCAATTCTAATATCAGATAAAATTGACTTTAACCTAAAGTCATCAAAAAAGACACAGAAGGTCACTTCATGCTGGTCAAAGGAAAAATCCACCAAGAAGAACTCACAATTCTGAACATCTATGCTCCAAATGCAAGGGCACCCTCATTTGTAAAAGAAACTTTACTAAAGCTCAAAACACACATTGCACCTAACACAATAATTGTGGGTGACTTCAACACTCCACTCTCCTCAATGGACTGATCAGGAAAACAGAAACTAAACAGGAACACAGTGAAAGTAATTGAAGCTTTGGACCAATAGGATTTAACAGATATATAGAGAACATTTCATCATAAAGCAAAAGAATATACCTTTTTCTCAGCATCTCATGGTACCTTCTCCAAAATCAACCATATGATTGGTCACAAGACAGACCACAACAGCCATAAGAAGATTGAACTAATCCCATGCCTCCTATCAGATCACTATGGAATAAGCGTGGTCTTCAATAGCAACAAAAACAACAGAAAGCCCACATACACATGGAAGCTGAGCAATACTCTACTCAATGATACCTTAGTCAAGGAAGAAATAAGAAAAAAAATCAAAGGCTTTTTAGAATTTAATGAAAATGAAGGCACAATATAACCAAATTTATGGGACACAATGAAAGCAGTGCCAAGAGCAAAACTCATAGATCTGAGTGCCTCCAAAAAAAACATGAAGAGAACATACACTAGCAGCTTAATGGCACAGCTAAAAGCCCTGGAACAAAAAGTAGCTAATTCACCCAGGAGGAGAAGAAGACAGGAAATCATCAAACTCAGGGCTGAAATCAATTAAGTAGAAACAAAGAGAACCATCCAAAGAATCAACAAAACCAGGAGCTGGTTCTTTGAGAAAAATCAACAAGATAGATAAACCCTTAGCCAGACTAACAAAAGGGAGATTAACAAAATTAACAAAATTAACAAAGGAAGATTCCAAATTAACAAAATTGGAAATGAAAAGGGAGATATAACAATAGAAACTGAGGAAATTCAAAAAATCATCAGATCCTACTACAAAAACCTATACTCAACACAACTGGAGAATCTGGAGGAAATGGACAATTTCCTAGACAGATATCAAATACCAAAATTAAATCAGGATCAAATAGATCATCTAAACAGTCCCATAACCCCTTAAGAAAAGGAAGTGGTCATTGAAAGTCTTCCAACCAAAAAAAGCACGGGACCAGATGGTTTTAGTGCAGAATTCTATCAGACCTTCAAAGAAGACCTAATACCAATACTCTTCAAACTATTCCACAAAATAGAAACAGAAGGAACACTACCCAACTCGTTCTATGAAGTCACAATTATGCTGATACCAAAACCACACAAAGATCCAACAAAGAAAGAGAACTTCAGACCAATTTCCCTAATGAATATCGATGCAAAAATACTCAATAAAATTCTTGCCAACTGAATCCAAGAACACATCAAAACAATCATTCACCATGATCAAGTAGGCTTTATCCCAGGGATGCAGGGATGGTTCAATATACGGAAATCCATCAATGCAATCCACTACATAAACAAACTCAAAGAAAAAACCCACATGGTCATTTCATTAGATGCTGAAAAAGCATTTGACAAAATTCAGCATCCTTTCATGCTAAAAGTCTTGGAAAGAACAGGAATTCAAGTCCCATACCTAAACATAGTAAAAGCATGATACAGTAAAACTGGTAGCCAACATCAAACTAAATGGAGAGAAGCTGGAAGCATTCCCACTAAAATCAGGGACTAGACAAGGCTGCCCCCTCTCACCATATCTTTTCAATATAGTACTTGAAGTTCTAGCTGGAGCAATCAGACAACATAAGGAAGTCAAAGGGATACAAATTGGAAAGGAAGAAGTCAAACTATCACTATTCGCAGATGATATGATAGTATACTTAAGTGACCCAAAAAAACTCCACCAGAGAACTCCTACAGCTGATAAACAACTTCAGCAAAGTGACTGGTTATAAAATCAACTCAAGCAAATCAGTAGCCTTCCTGTACTCAAAGGATAAGCAGGCTGAGAATGAAATTAGAGAAATGACACCTTTCACAATAGCCACAAACAATATAAAGTATCTTTGTGTGTCTCTAACGAAACAAGAGAAAGATCTGTATGACAAGAACTTCAGGTCTCTGAAGAAGGAAATTGACGAAGACCTCAGAAAATGGAAAAATCTTTTATGATTGTGGCTTGGCAGGATTAATATAGTAAAAATGGCCATTTGCCAAAAGCAATATACAGAATCATTGCAATCCCCATCAAAATTCTAACTCAGCTCTTCATAGAGTTAGAGAGAGCTATTCTCAAATTCATCTGGAATAACAAAAAACACAGTATAGCTAAAACTATTATCAACAGTAAAAGAACTTATGGGGGAATCAGTATCCCGGGTAGGACCCTGTTATACCACTTCTGGCCATATACCCAGAGGATTCCCTGACATGCAATAAGGACACATGTTGCACTGTGTTCATAGCAGCCTTATTTATAATAGCCA
This sequence comes from Apodemus agrarius, assembly GCA_964023405.1. Taxonomy (NCBI): domain Eukaryota; kingdom Metazoa; phylum Chordata; class Mammalia; order Rodentia; family Muridae; genus Apodemus; species Apodemus agrarius. The sequence goes on from OZ030014.1 coordinate 29,574,344, forward strand.
GAAGCTGGAAAGAACCCAGATGTCCCTCAGTGGAGGAATGGATACAGAAAATAGGGTATATTTATACAATGGAATACTACTCAGCAATTGAAAACAATGAATTCATGAATTTTTTAGGCAAATGGTTGGAACTGAAAAATATCCTAATTGAGGTAACCGAATCACAGAAGAATACACATTGAATGCAGTCACTGATAAGTGGATATTAATTAGCCCAGAAGCTCTGAATACTCAAGACACAATTAACATATCAAATGATTGCCAAGAAAAAGGAAGGAGAGGTCCCTGGTCCTGGAAAGGCTTGATCTAGCATTGTCAGGAGTACCAGGACAGAGAAATGGGAGGGTGGTGATTGGGGAATGGACAGAGGGAAGAAGGCTTATGGGACTTATGGGGAGGGGATAACCAGGAAAGGAGAAAGCATTTGAGATGTAAACAAAGAATATAGAAAATTTAAAAAAAAAAAGACTTCAGGACTAACATGATTGAGTTTTTTATGTCTTTTTTTTTTATTTTTTATATTCTATGTTTACATTCCAAAGGCTTTCCCCTTGGGTTTATAGCTTCCTCTGCTATAGTGCCCCTGACTACTTAGTGTGTGCATGGTCTATGTGTGTAAGAGTCACTCAAGATTTTTCCATCTGTCTGACTTTTGCTACCTGGACTGTGCAGGGTTATTGATGACACATTAGATTTCAAATTAGAGTGAAAATATGACTTTGAGAAATTTATTTAACCTCTCTGTGTCATAAGAATTTGGCTAGAATTTGATGTTATTGTTTAAAATGACACCACCAACAATGTTAGTATAAATTGGGTCACTGAAAATTTATTTTGTGTACAGTAAATCTTGCTTTGTATTGTGGCTTTAGATCATAGATGAAATCTCAACCAGATGAAAAGAAAACAATGAGACTTTATTCAGGGATTTGTTTTGATCAACTGAGGCTTTTGCACTAAAATATTTATGGAGTTCCAATCAAAGGGTAATATAAATGCAAAGGGGTTTTATTGTCTTTCTAATTGTTGTCTTCGATATAAGCACTTACAATTTAGACAAATTTATCATTTCTGATCAGTTTCACATAGTATAACCGTCATTTTCACTATAAATCCTCAATCTTCTATCCCATTAGCCACCATCAAATTGACTTATTAAACAAGGAAGCAGGCTTATTACTGTGCTCTTAACCTTCTAGAGAGAGGAAGGAGAGAAGAGGTGAGCGGAAGATTTTCCAGGGGGTTCCTATTTCTTTTCTTCTATAACAGCAAATGGACAAGAACAATTAGAAGAGACATAGCTCCTTAAATGCCACCTGTGGGTGGTGGAGAGGAAAGCTTTTTCTTGGTCTGACTCAAAATAGACCCACCTACTAGCTAGAGACATCCACAGTGTCCACATGGAAGTTGAGGGTGGTTTGTGAGGATTCCTCCAAAGAGGGTCAACAGTCTATCCCTCCAGCCTTACCAGCATATGGTGTTGTAGTTTGAATCTGAAGTGCCCCTGACAGACTTATGTTTTGAATGTTTGCTCACCAGCTGGCAACACTATTTTGAGAGGCTATGGAACCTACAGGACTTAAGGCCCAGCTGGCAAAAGTAGGTCACTTACAGATGAGGCCTAGCCCTAGTCTCACTCTCTGATCTACCACTACCTGAGGAACTTTTGCCACATGCTCACAAATCATGAGCTCTGTTATTCTGTCCCCCTCATAATGAACTAAAATCTTTCAAAACTTTAAACTAAAATAAAACTTTCATCCCAGGGCTCCTATGGTATTTTGAATAGGTTTGGCCCCTATAGACTCATGTGTTTGAATGCTTGACTCACAAGGCGTGGCATTATTAGGAGGTGTGGCTTATTGGAGGAAGTGTGTCTCTGTGGGAGCAGGCTTTGAGGCCTCCTATGCTCAAGCTCTGCCCAGTGTAGAATTGGAGCCTCCTCCTTGCTACCTTCAGATCAAGAGGTAGAAATCTTGGCTCTTCTAGCTCAATGAATGCCTGCAGGAGGCCATGATAATAATGAAGCTGTAAAATAACCCTAATTAAATGTTGTTGTGGGTATAGTGTCTCTTCACAGCAATGGGAACCCTAAGACACCTGGAAATATGGCTCAGCAGTTAAGAACACTTGCTGTTCTTGCAAAGGAGTGAAGTTTAGTTCCCAGAACTCATGTTGTTAGTTCAAAACTGCTTACAGGTTCCAGTGGATCCAACATCCTCTCTTGGCCTCACAGGGCACACACACACACACACACACACAGACACACACACACACACACACACAAGTGCACACACATACATATTTATAAAATATAAACCTTTCAAAATGTAAATAACTAAAATGCCCCCTACCTTAAATTGTTTCTGCCAGATATTGTGGTTACCTGAAATACAAGTCACTCGTACCCCTGCTTTTCTGAGTGGAGTATAACCTTGTCTGGTATGGTTTTACCTTAACAGTTTGTGTTCCATTAATCTCTTTGTTCTTTCAGGAGAAAGGCACAACCTGCTAGGCTCCTCTTCTGACCACTCAGAGGCCTCAGTGTTTGAATTGGATTTCGGTTGCTGTGATAAAACACCAATATCAAAGGGCAACTTATTGGGGAGTGGGTTATATTATCTTATACTTCCGCATCACAATTTATTACCCAGGGTTGTGAAGGCAGGAACCCAAAGTAAGAACCAGAAGTGAGAAATGAGGCAGAGACCAGTGATGAATGCTGCCCCCTGGCTTGGTCCTGATGATGACTTTCTAAGCCGGCTTTCTTACAGCACCCAGGACCACCATCCCAGGAATGGCACCTCTCATAGTAAGACAGGCTTTCCCACATCAATCGCCGATTAAGAGAATGCTCTTGATGAGAAGATTTTCTTAATTGATATTTTCTCTTCCCAAAAGACTCTAAGTTGTGTCAATTTGATCTGAATCTAGCCAGCACACACAGGAACCCGGTGGAGGATGCTTCCACCCACACTAGGCTTTAGTCCCTTGAGAATTTGGTCCTGCCAGATGCATCAGCTACCTGGAGCTTGGCTGAAGCTAACACTGATCTATTTATTTACACTCAAGCTAACACTAGCATATATCCTCATCATGCTCACCATGCACTTGATTCTATAACTTGCAAACTTTGCAGGTTCATAGACAGGTTGAGAGCATCTGCAGTCACCTTACTCCAAAACCTCTCACCTTCTTTGCTATAGTTACACACTCAATGGTTTCTTTCAGACTGTTACTATTCTTTTGCCAGTCAGGTAACCTCCTGGTGCTTTGTGCTTCTTTCCCTGAATAAAGGACAAACCTAGAACTACAGGGGAAGCACACTTGGTGTTGTATTCAACCCAGTAATTACAAATGCCAGGCCTGTAATTGACTATCAAATTATTTACAAATAGCATTATGATTCCATACTTTTGATGCAGTTTTCTTATAATGCAATATAATCTCCTTTGATTTGGATACCAGTCTCTTCTGCCAACTCAGAAGCTTTTGTAAATGCCCACGCTTTGACTTCAGAACTGAAGAAACTGTCACTGCTCCAGGAAAGCTGCCTAGGACTTTCAAAGCCAGTGCATATTTCTCCACCCACACTCAGTTGACCTCAATAAAAATATTTTCTCCATTTTGGCATATGCTTAAGTTCTGACTAGACTTCAATACTGGTAGCTCTTACAGTATAAGCCTTATTATAAATCATCATACTCAGTAGTGTACAGAATGCTGATAGACTAAACATACCAAATGTATCGTGTTCTTCAATAAGTAATTAAAGATTTAACATCAGCCTCTGAAATTCATATTGACAGGAGGCTGGGGAACCCCATATCTGCTTTTACTTTTTAAGCAGAGAGATAGTAAAGCATCCGTGACATATAATTATGTTTCTTTTCTGTGGAATAGCTATTGTAGAGCTTCTTATTATAATCTCCACCTGAGGCAAATATATTTTTGTCTCAAATTTAAATTGAATTCTAATAAAATCCCAGGCCATATATTTTGGAAATTTTTAGCAAATTTAACGAATATAAAAACAGAAAAATGAAAGTTATCTTCATTTGAGTTTTATTGCTGTTAAGAAACACTGTAACCAAAGCAACTTTTACAAAGACAAACATTTAATTAGTGCCTTACAGTTTCAAAGGTCCAGTCCATTATCATCATGGTAGGAAACAAGGCATCTTGCAGGCTCACCTGGTGCTGAGGGCACCAAGAGTTCTACATCTTGATCCAGAGGCAGCCAGAAGGAGACTCTCATTTGGAGGCAGAGATGAGGGAGGCTTTCTTCTGCACTGGGCAGAGTCTGAGCATCAAAGCCTCAAAGCCCACACCACAGTTACACATTGCCTCCAAGTAGACCACACCAACTCAATCAAAGCCACATCTCCTACTAGTGACACTCCCTGGGCTAGGCATCTGCAATCCACCACAAAACTTAACATAAATACTATATCATACCCACATCCTCAGCAGGCTGGTCTTAAGGAAGACTTTTTGTCTTTTAATTCTGTGTTGTGTATGTGTTTATGTGAATGTATACCTGTGGGTTTGTGTACGTGTGTGTGCACATGCACTTGGAGGCCAGAGTTATTGTGCATCTTATTTCATCATTAGAATTTTAGGTATGTGGTTTCCCACTACATTGGCTATGTGGTCTCTTACCACATTGGCTAGCCAGAAAGCTTCAGGAAGCCTTGTCCCTACCTCTTCAACTCTGGAATTACAGGTGTATGCTGTCCCTGGCATCAGTGTGGGTTCTGGAGACAAACACCCAGGTCATTATGCTTACAAACATATTGTATACTGTATTGTCTTCATAGACTCATTCTTTTTCTATTTTGTTTGTTCTGTTTCTCTGAGAATTCTCCAGAGAAACAGAACCAAACCAAGGTGAAAGATGATATATGCATTCACTATATAAACATTAAACAAATCTATTAGGATAGCTACATAATAGATAAGTACTTATTATATGGAATTCTTCTGTTCAATTGCAGAGCTGAGAAGTCTCTAATATGTATCCAACAAATTGTAGATCCAGAAAAACTAGTCTAAGTGTAGTCCTATCTTGACATTTAGACAGAGAGCAAATTCAATCTTATTTTAAGCTTTTTCCTATTTAGGGCTCAACCAAATTAAATGAGTCCCGACTATACTGAAGGCAGCATACTCAGTCTGATGATTTAATCTCATTCTAAAACACTCAAGAGAAAGTGTAACAATTAACTAGATACACTGTGGCCCAGTTATGTTGACATACAGAATTATTCATCACATAATACTAAGAAAACATTTTACATGTCCACTGAAAGAAACATAGAATACACTGTTGGGAATAAGTAAAGTAAATCTGTCATCCAGAAGATATTCTATAGACATAATATCCAGCATTCAGATATTTGAATATATTTACTTTATTGTCTAAATATCTCCATTATTATTCATATTTTGGTATGGTATGGACAGAACTCTAGACAGGAACAAATGTATCCATGTGTTATGGGAAGTGATGGAAAATCAGTGGTATGTGAGCAGTTGTGGATAAGAATATTCAGAAACAGTCAGAGCAGCAATGCAGATAAAGGGCATTTCAATATGGAGTCAGGAAGCAGCTGGCATCAGAATTTCCAGAGTACTCGATAAAAATGCAAGTCTAAGAGTTACAACTCAATATACCAAAAAGTTAGAATAAACTTCTATAATTCCAATCCTTCTCAAGCATGCCATGGTTTAAAAATACCTACTAATAATCTTTCCTCTATAATAATTCTAAAATGCTATAGAGCTAAAATAGAGTTATTGGCAGTTGGTGACTGCTGAGCTACTCTCCTTTGGAGACATGGCTGTGGATGGCTATGCACTCACGAGTAATTGCAGAGAGTTACTAATAGCAGTTTTTAAAGGACATGAAGTTGGCAGCAGGAAGGCATGAGGAGAACTGGAGGAGTTGGAAGGAGGAAGAAGTGGGTGGATATGATCAATGTGCATTGTATAAATTCAAAAAGACTTTCAATGAGTAAAAAAACTATTATTAACTCAGAGGAAATTGAAAAAAGATGGGGCAAAAACATTGTAAGAGCCAGAGGAATGGGACATTTCAAGAATATGGTTTCCCGAACAAGGCCAGCTTAATGACAATAGCAATGACCACGTCAATGTGGACAGATGAAAGTTCACATTGTCTTAGCTCCAGATGAAGAGCTCCAGGTATTCAATGGCTGCTGAGAACACGAGAATCAGTCAACTCCAAAAGGTCAGCCCTGGGATATGCATAGAGGAAAAATTCCAAATGGATTCAATAGACTGGACATAATTGTGTGTGTGTGTGTGTGTGTGTGTGTGTGTGTGTGTGTGTGTGTGTGTTGTACATGAAATGGGAATAATTAAAGAAGATCTTAAATTTGGGAGAGAGACATATAGGTTAGAGAGGAGTGAAGAATAGGAATAATGAGCTGTACTGTACTTGTATCGACTCCTCAAAATATCAGATTAACATTTTATTTTAAGGAGGAATGAAAGTGACCAGTGGGCTTAAGAAGGAACCCAAAGACCAAATTTTATAAAATTTTAAATACAAAAAATAAGTTGTTAATGGTAAGGAAAGAACCTAGGCTCTCTTGCTTCTATCCATTAGGCCCACAACTCACAGTACCTTGCTTTTGCAAAGAGGCTTCTTCCCCTTTATCTATACCAAACTGTCCAGATTCACAGATTTCTTCCTCACAGTGTTGGGGATCAAGTACCCTTGTCATCTGATCCAGTACCAGCTCACCACCCAAGTGCAATGCCATCGCTCTCTATTCCCTGTGTAGAGTGGGAAAGGGTGTAACAGAAAAGAACAGAACATTGCTTTGGTTCAGAGACAAAAAAAAATGGGATGGCTGCTCTATTAGAGGAATGAATAAGTTATTTTCTTGATAGAGAAGAGACAAGAAACAGCACCCCATTGGGAAGTAGCATGAAAGGAACTCAGGGAACATATGCCACCAGGGTCCTCCATTAATGAAAAATCTACTCGAGCTAAGTAGAAGGAAGGTAACCTATAGTCCCAGAGAAGGGCTGAGTTAATTATTGGATATTGAAGAAACATTTGTGTGTGTGTGTGTGTGTGTGTGTGTGTGTGTGCTGAGTCTAAAATTTAGATCACAATTGGGGAATAAACACATTTGGGGGGAAATTTTAGAGGTTTTTCAAACTTATGCCAACAGATGATAAAATGCAAGACTTTAAATACAGCCAAAGACTGTGCCCCAAAATTCCAATAGAGAGCTAATATCCAAAATATATAAAGAACTCAAGAAACTAATCACCAAAAAACCAAACAATCCAATAAAAAAAAATGGGATATAGAACTAAACTGAGATTTCACAACTGAGGAATCTAGAATGGCTGAGAAGCACCTAAAGAAATGTTCAAAGTCTTTAGTGATCAGAGAAATGCAAATCAAAATGACCCTAAGATTCCAGCTTACACTAATCAGAATGGCTGATTGGAACCACAGGTAACAGCACATGTTGGAGAAGATGTGGAGAAAGAGGAACACTCCTTCTTTACTGGTGGAATTGCAAACTGGTACAACCACTCTGGAAATCAATCTGGAGATTCCTTAGAAAATTGGAAATAGATCTACCTGAAGACCGAGCTATATCACTCCTGGGAATATACCCAAAAGATGCTCCACCATGCCACAGGAGTACATGTTCCACTATATTCATAGCAGTCGTATTTGTGATAGCCAAAAGCTGGAAAGAGGCCAGATGTCCCATGACAAAAGAATGAATACAGAAAATGTGGCTCATTTACACAATGGAATACTGCTCAGCTCTTAAGAACAAGGACATCCTGAGGTTTACAGGCAAATGGATGGAACTATAAAATATCATCCTGAGTGAGGTAACTCAGACCCAAAAGGATAAGCATAGTATGGTCTCACTAATAAGTGGATGTTAGAAAGTACAGAGTATCCAAGATATAGTCCACAGAACTCAAAAAGGTCAACAAGCTGAAGTGCCCAAGTGAGAACACCTCAGTCCCACTTGAGAGGGAGAAAAAAACAATCACAAATGGGGAGGGAGGGAGGGACCTTGGAGGGAAAGTGGACAGGGGGGAGGGAATTGGGGAAGAGGGGAACATTATCTGGTATTGGGTGCTGGAAAAGGACTGAAGCAGAAAGAATGGAGACAGGAGATTGGGGGACCCTTCATAATGCACCAGAGACCTTGGAGGTAAGAGACTCTTAGTACTCAAAGGGAGGAGGAACCTTAGATGAAATGCCTGACAATAGGGAGAGGGAACTTATAGAGCCCACCTCCAGCAGGAAGACGGGGCATCAAATGATGGAGGGGAGCATCCCACAGTCACAATTCTGACCCATAATTGTGTCTCACTGAAAGAATTACAGGGATGGAAATGGAGAGGAGTCTGAGGGAAAAAAAGGTCCAGAGACAGACCCAAAGTGGGATCCGGCTCAAGGGGAGGTCCCAAGCCCTGACACTATTTGATACATCCCTAACTGCAGAAACTTGTAACTCCATTTGAAACACTTTCCATACACATCATCTCTTAACTCAATCAATATATCTCAACATAGAATTTAATACAAGGAATCAAGTTTAAAATGTGGTAGGAGCTTAAAGATGGCAGGCAGAAGAAAGTCCAGAGGAACTCAAAGTGTGAAAGTTGGTACCAAGAGGATAGAGGCTGTGTCTCTGCTGGGCAGACGGCACGGTCTTATACTTGCTATTATGGTTTTGTATTTGGAAACATGAATCAAGGTAATGCCACACCTAATGTTCATACAACTGTCAAGTTCATAGCCACTGCTATGTTACAAAGCTCCACCCAAATTGTCAAGGAAGAAGAAAGGCACTTCTTCCCATTTTATATCTCTCCATTCTTAAACTGTGTTATGCCTTCTCCCATGGCCAAGAGCATGATGACATCAAAAAATAGAGCTTCAGGACTGTCACCTTCAAACAATACACAGCCAGGTGCAAAGGAATGGAGACTGAGAGAAAAGACAAATGACAAACATTCATTAGGATAGGGTATAGAAATTAGCCTTCTGGAAGCTCAACAAACTAGGAGTAGACAGAGGCAAAACACAAATTAACAAGAAAGTCTTTATTCATGCTAAAGTTTAATGGCAGCAAATACGGGAGTGCTGCGATAGTAATTTTACATTGATAATGATCTACAGACATTTAGTCAGTCTGGGTTTGCATGTAAACTTGGACTGTTCCATAATGATTGTTATAAATACTTATTTAAAAAGAAAGAAAAAGAAAGGAAGAATAGGAAGGAAGGAAGGAAGGAAGGAAGGAAGGAAGGAAGGAAGGAAGGAAGGAAGAAGGGAGGGAGGGAGGGAGGAAGGAAGGAAGGAAGGAAGGAAGGAAGGAAGGAAGGAAGAAAGGAAGGAAGGAACTAGAAATAGAGAGATGCCATTAAGAGCACTGGCTGCTCTTCCAAACGACCAGGATTCAATTCCCAATACCCATGTAGCAGTCCATAATTGTAACTCCAATTTCAGGGAAACTGATAACTTCTTCTGGCCTCCCTGGGTACCAACACACACACACATGGTGGTACACAAACATATATGCAAACAAGAAAACCCTATGTACTTAAAATAAATGTGAAAGACTAAAGAACAAGAACAATGATTAAATTAATGATGATGATGATGATGATGATGATGATGATGATGATGATGATGAATACATAGCTACTAAAATTCAAAGATACTATCAAAGTCTTACTAAAATCTTATTTAATCTGCATGGAAAGCATGTGACTTAGGTACTACTGATGAACACTCATTTACACAGGGGCAGTAATGAAGCACAGATACAAATGCCTTGCACAGGAAAGAGGATGAGGAAGAACTATTTGTAGGACTCAGCAAGGACAACAGCAAGCTGAGCTTTTGCCAAACCTAAATTTTAGATGTAAGGCTAAAAACGTAAAAGCTAATGCTGGTAACACAGACAGAGAGGAAGATTCTCTAAGATGTCTAAGAGATTTCTTTTCCAGTTTCCCCATGTGGGAGGCATTGGTTACATATTACTAACACACTGCATCTGAGGCAAACAAAATACTTAAGTATCTGCCTGAGATTTTACAGCATGCGTGGCTTTGTAGAGTCCATTGTCTCTAAATAAGGTTTGTGCATTCGTTCTGGTCTTTAAACTGCCTTAAAACACAGGCTTGGTTTCTATCTCAGGATTGCACTTCATTTCCAGAATTCCTTTGACCATCATTATTAAAAATAGCATTGAGACTGTATATTACTGTGAACAAGTCATTCTAAACATAAATAATGGTTTTAATTTCAGTACCTATACATTCACACCCACTGTATACTGGGCACCCTGCTAGGTGTTCCACTTTTAATTTGTGCAGTACTTTTGAGAGGGAGGCTTTGAGTTGAAGGAACCACTGTGTCTTTTCTATGCACATCACTATTATTATGTTATTATTCACATGTTGTAATCTTCTCAAACAGATCGTTAGCCACCTGCAGTTCCAGGTTTTAGATTCACTCTTATGGGAAAAAAACAGGGTTATTAAAATATATATTTGTCTCCACATTGAAGTCAGTGAGAAAGATTAGTCTGAAGTGCTTGAATTTAGGCTCATGGCAAAATTAGATCGGACCAAGTAAAAATATTGGAATTTCTTCAAGAGAATAGAGACAGAAGCCAGGGTGAGATCACCATAGCATGGGTTATATGAGTTGTGTAATTTCACTTCTTTTTTTTCTTTTGTTTAATTGGATATTTTCTCAAATATCCTCTCTTCCAGGTACCTCCTCCCCCAGAAGTCCCCTACCCTATCTCCTCTTCCCCTGCTTCCAAGAGGGTGATTCCCCACCCACCCATGCACTCTCAGCAACCCACTCTGGCATTCCTCTACACTGGGGTATAATGCCTTCACAGGACCAAGGGCCTCTCCTCACATTGATGCCCAACAAGGCCATCCTCTGCTACATATGCAGCTGGAGACATGAGTTCCTCCATGTGTACTCTGTGGTTGGCAGTTTAGTCCCTGGGAGCTCTAGGGAGTCTGGCTTGGTTGATATAGTTGTTATTCCTATTAGGTTACAAACCCCTTCAGCTCCTTTAGTCCTTTCTCTAACTCCTCCACTGGGGACCCTGTGCTCAGTCCAATGGTTGGCTGTGAGTGCCATCTGCCTCTGTATTTGTCAGGCTCTGGCAGGGCCTCTCAGGAGACAGCTATATCAGGCTCCTGTCAGCAAGAGCTTGTTGATATCCACAATAGTGTCTGGATTTGGTGACTGTATATGGGATGGATCCCCAGGTGGGGCAGTCTCTGGATGGCCATTTCTTCAGTCTCTGCTCCATATTTTGTCTCTGTATGTCCTCCCATGAGTATTTTGCTCCCCTTCTGAAAAGGACCGAAGCATCCACACCTTGGTTTTCCTTCTTCTGGAACTTTATGTGGTCTGTGAATTGTATCCTGTGTATTCCAAGTTTTGGGGATAATATCCACTTATCAGTGAGTGCATACCATGTGTATTCTTTTGTGACTGGGTTACCTCACTCAGGATGATATTTTCTAGTTCCATCCATTTGCCTGTGAATTCCATGAACTCATTGTTTTTACAGCTGAGTAGTACTTCATTTTGTAAATGTACCACATTTTCTGTATCCATTCCTCTGTTGCAATCCCACCAACAATGGAGGAGTATTCCTCTTCCTCCACATTCACCTGAGTTTTTGATCTTAGCCCTTCTGACTGGTGTGAGATGGAATCTCAGGGTTGTTTTGATTTGCATTTCCCTGATGACTAAGGATGTTGAACATTTCTTTAGGTGCTTCTAAGCTATTTGATATTCCTCAGTTGAGAATTCTTTGTTTAGCTCTGTACCCCATTTTTAATAGAGTTATTTGGTTCTCTGGAATCTAACTTCTTGAGTTCTTTGTATACATTGGATATTAGCCCTCTATTGGATGTAGGGTTGGTAAAGATCTTTTCCCAATCTGTTGGTTGCTGTTTTGTTCTTTTGACATTGTCTTTTGCCTTACAGAAGCTTTGGAATATTATGAGGTCCCATTTGTCTATTCTTGATCTTAGAGCATAAACCACTGGTTTCTGTTCAGGAAATTTTCCCTGTGTCCATGTGTTCAAGGCTCTTCCTCACTTTCTCTTCTTTTAGTTTCAGTGTTTCTGGTTTTATGTGGAGGTCCAAGAGTACCAGGTTAGGAATGGTAACATACATTATGGGCTGGGCCCTTCCACATGATTCACTAGCTGAAAAAATGCCCTACAGCTGGATTTTATCCAGTCATTTCCTCAACTGAGGCTCCTTCCTCTGTGATGACTCTAGCTTGTGTCTTGTGTCAAGTTTACTGACTATCCTATTTAAACTCCTCTAAACTGGGTTCATAAGGTATGTTCAGTCTAGCTCGATGGCAGAGTTCACACATAGCTTGTAGGAGGCCTTAGGCTCTGTCCCTGGCACTGCAGAAACAAAATACTTAGGAGTTGCATTTTGTTTCAGTGTGTCTGGTTTTATGTGGAAGTTCTTGATCCACTTGGACTTGAGTTTAGTACAAGGAGTTAAGAATGGGTCAATTTTCCAGATCCAACCATTTGCCTACAAATTGCATGAATTCATTATTTTTAATTGCTGAGTAGTATTCCATTGTATAAATATACCACATTTTCTGTATCCATTCCTCCTTTGAGGGACATCTGGGCTCTTTCCAACTTCTGGCTATTATAAATAAGGCTGCTATGAACATAGTGGAGGATGTGTCTTTATTGCATGCAGGGGAATCCTCTGGGTATATGCCCAGGAGTGGTATGACAGGGTCCTCTGGAAGTGTCATGCCCAATTTTCTGAGGAACCACCAGACTGATTTCCAGAGCAGTTGTACCATTTTGCAATTCCACCAACAGTGGAAGAGTGTTCGTCTTTCTCCACATCCTCGCCAACACCTGCTGTTTCCAGAGTTTTTAATCTTAGCCATTCTGTGTGGTGTGAGGTGGAATTTCGGGGTTGTTTTGATTTGCATTTCCCTGATGACTAATAATGTTGAACATCTCTTAAGGTGCTTCTCAGCCATTTTCTTCAGGTGAAAATTCTTTGTTTAGCTCGGTACCCCATTTTTAATAGGGTTATTTGGTTCTCTGGGGTCTAACTTCTTGAGTTCTTTGTATATATTGGATATTAGCCCTCTGTCAGATGTGGGGTTGGTGAAGATCTTTTCCCAATTAGTTGGTTCCTGTTTTGTCCTTCTGACCGTGTCCTTTGCCTTACAGAAACATTGTAATTTTATGAGGTCCCATTTGTCAATTCTTGATCTTAGAGCATACCAATCACAAAAGAATACACATGTAATGCAATCACTGATAAGTGGATATTAATGAGCCCAGAAGCTCTGAATACTCAAGGCACAATTAGCAAATCAAAAGATTTCCAAGAAGAAGGAAGGAGAGGACCCTGGTTCTGAAAAGACGGGATTCAGTTTTGTAGGAGAGTACCAGAACAGAGAAATGGTGGGGGGAGGGGGTGATTGGGGAATGGGGGGGGAGAGAACTTATGGGACATATGGTGAAGGGGGAACTGGGAAAGGGGAAAGTCTTTGGAATGTAAACAAAGAATATAGAAAGTAAAAAAAAAAAAAAAGAAAAGAAAAAAGAAGAGATGAACCTCACTGTGCTCAGTGGAGCTGAATGAATACAACAAAGAAGATTGACTGTTAAGTAGACAGAGCTCTGACCTTTCAGAGGGACTGTCACTCACATTCAAAGTCATACTTGAATGTTGTCCTGGGACTCTGAATGAGGCCTTATCCAAGCCCACACATAATGAACTGACCATGTGTATATAAAAAGAGCATATTTCTTTTCTTGGTTGAAGGCTTAACTGAAATCTGAAATTTTGTTAAACAGAATAAACAAAATAATAACAAAAATAAATAAATAAATACATACATACATACATACATACATACATACATTCTAAGAGTAGCTAGGAAAAAAAGAATGAATCAATTTGCATTTTTTTGCATACTGACCTCCAGTTGAACCAGCACCATTTGTTGAAAAGGCTATCCTTTTTCCACTGGATGGTTGTAGCTCCTTTGATGAAGATCAAGTGACCATAGGTGTGTGGGTTCATTTCTGGGTCTTGAATTCTATTCCATTGATCTACTTGCCTGTCACTGTACTAATATCATGCAGTTTTTAACACAATTGCTCTGTAGTGCTGCTTGAGGTCAGGGATACTGATTTCCCCAGAAGTTCTATTACTGTTGAGGATAGTTTTAGCTATGCTGGGTTTTTTGTTATTCCAGACGAATTTGAGAATAGAAAAGAAACTAGGGAAGACCCTTGAGGACATGGGCACAGGGGAAAATTTCCTCAACAGAACACCAATAGCTTGTGCTCTAAGATCAAGAATTGACAAATGGGACCTCATAAAACTACAAAGTTTCTGTAAGGCAAAGGACATTGTCAAAAGAACAAAATGGCAACTAACAAATTGGGAAAAGATCTTCATCAACACTACATCTGACAGAGATGTACAAAGATACACAAAGATATACAAAGATATACAAAGAACTCAAGATATATAAAGAACTCAAAAAGGTAGACACCAGAGAACCAAATATCCCCCTTAAAAAATGTTGTACAGATTTGCATTTCCCTGATGACTAATGATGTTGAACATCTCTTAAGGTATTTCTCGGCCATCTGAATTTCGGCTGGGAAAAGTCTTTGTTTAGCTCTGTATCACATTTTTTGATAGGGTTATTTGGTTCTTTGGGGTCTAACTTCTTGAGTTCTTTGTATACATTGGATATTAGCCCTCTGTCGGATGTGGGGCTGGTGAAGATCATTTCCCACTTTGTTGGTTGCGATTTTGTCCTTCTGACAGTGTCCTTTGCCTTACAGAAACTTTGTAATTTTATGAGGTCCCATTTGTCAATTCTTGATCTTAGAGCATAAGCTATTGGTGTTCTGTTCAGGAACTTTCCCCCTGTGCCCATGTCCTCCAGGGTCTTCCCAAGTTTCTTTTCTAATAGTTTCAGTGTGTCTGGTTTTATGTGGAGGTCCTTGATCCACTTGGAGTTGATCTTAGTACCAGTCAGAACTGCTAAGATTAAAAACTCAAGAGACAACAAGTGCTGGCGAGGATGTGGAGAAAGAGGAACACTCCTCCACTGTTGGTGGGATTGCAAAATGGTAAAACCGCTCTGGAAATCAGTGTGGCAGTTCCTCAGAAAATTGGGCATGTCACTTCCAGAGGACCCTGTCATACCACTCCTGGGCATATACCCAGAAGATTCCCCTGCATACAATAAAGACACATGCTCCACTATGTTTATAGCAGCCTTGTTTATAATAGCCAGAAATTGGAAGGAGCCCAGATATCCCTCAAAAGAGGAATGGATACAGAAAATGTGGTATATTTAGACAATGGAGTACTACTCAGCAATTAAAAATAATGAACTCATGCAATTTGTAGGTAAATGGTTAGATCTGGAAAATATCATCCTAAGTGAGCTAACCCAATCACAAAAGAATACACATGAAATGAAATCACTGATAAGTGGATATTAATGAGCCCAGAAGCCCTAAATACTCAAGGCACAATGACTCCCAAGAAGAAGAAAGGAGAGGACCCTGGGCCTGTAAAGATTGGATCCAGTTTTGTAGACCCAAAACAGAGAAATCGTGGGGGTGGGGGGGAATCATTGGGGAATAGTTGGGGGGAGAGGAATTATGGGACATATGGTGGGGAGAAACTGGGAAAGGGGAAAGCCTTTGGAATGTGAACATAGAATATAGAAAATAAAAATTAAATTAAAAAAATGGTGTACAGAGCTAAACAAATAATTTTCACCTGAGGAATATTGAATGGCTGAGAAACACCTAAAGAAATATTCAAAATCCTTAGTCATCAGGGAAATGCAAATCAAAACAACCTTGAGATTCTACCTCCCACCATTCAGAATGGCTAAGATCAAAAACTCAGGAGAAAACAGGTGCTGGCGAGGATGTGGAGAAAAAGGAACACTCCTCCACTGCTGGTGGGGCTGCAAGCTGGTACTACCACTCTGGAAATCAGTCTGGCGGTTCCTCAGAAAACTGGGAATGATGCTTCCAGAGGACCCTGCTATACCACTCCTGGACATATACCCAGAGGATTCCCCAGCATGTAATAAGGATACACGCTCCACTATGTTCATAGCAGCCCTATTTATAATAGCCAGAAGCTGGAAAGAACCCAGATGTCCCTCAATGGAGAAATAGATACAGAAAATATGGTATATATACACAATGGAGTACTATTCAGCCATTAGAAGCAATGAATTCATGAAATTCTTAGACAAATGGATGTAACTGGAGAACATCATCCTAAGTGAGGTAACCCAGTCTCTAAAGAACACTCATGGTATGCACTTACTGATAAATGGATATTAGCCTAGAAGCTTGGAATACCCAAGACACAATTAATTCACATATCAAATGATGCCCAAGAAGGAGTGGCCCCTGGTGCTGGAAAGGCTCAGTGCAGCAGTGTAGGGGAATACTAGGACTGGGATGGGGGAAGGGGTAGATTGGAGAACAGGGGGAGGGAAGAGGGCTTATGGGACCTTTGGGGAGGGGGGATCCAAGAAAGGGAAAATCACTTGAAATGTAAATAAAGAATATATCAAATTTTTAAAAAGGAGTTGCATTTTGGAGTGTTTCTTCCCTCTTGATTCTTTTTCTACCAGCCATATTGATAAAGAGGGCTGAAACTCAAATTGCACAGCTGAAAAAAAAGATGTGCTTTCTGCCCAGGTACATGCACAGAAATTGTGTATGGGGACATTTTGCTTAAATGTTATGGGTATTTGTGAATGTACTGACAAGACCTCTTGCCCTGAGCTACAAGGATGCCAAAAAAAAATTCTTTTTAGTGAATCCCAGGGGCAAAAGTTCATTGTAATGTTAATTGAAATGCAAGCAATGAATGTGTTTCTTCCATGGCAATTTGAAACAAAGGAAAACAACTGTTTTTCTTTGGTATTCTCAAGTGTGCAGAGGTTATTTATGAGCAAAGGAAATTGGCTCAAGACATATTTACAATTCCCATCAGAAGAAACAGGAATACAAAGAAAGATTAGGATATTAATTTTCTTCTGTGGAATCAAAAAAAACCCAGAATAAGAAGTTAAGTTAACAATTTTACTTTTTTTAAAAAAGCATGTTCTTTTATTGAAAAAGTATGGGGCTGGAGAGATGGCTCAGCGGTTAAGAGCACCGACTGCTCTTCCGAAGGTCCTGAGTTCAAATCCCAGCAACCACATGGTGACTCACAACCACCATGTATGAGCTCTGTATGAGCTCTGATGATCTCTTCTGGTGTGTCTGAAGACAGCAATAGTGTACTTGCATATAATAAATAAATAAATCTTTTTTTAAAAAAGAATAAGTAAGTAAAAACATTTTATGATAACATTGAAGATTTACATGGAAAATATCTGTAATAAAATAGAAGAGATATATCGAAGAACACCTTAAAGTTGACAATTTTTATGGGAAATTAAAGAGTAAAATGGTAGACATAAAAAACATTGCTAAATTAATAGAAAAAGGAAGTAGAAACATCTTATGATAGAACTGAAGATTTACTTGGAAAATATTTCTGATAAAATTGTTTAAAAGTGTAGAAAAACATTTTAAAATTGAAGATTATCATGGAAATTTTTATATAGATATAATAATGGTAGGCATAAAAGTATTCCTAAGTTGATTGACAGTGGAATTATAAATATTTTCTGATAAAGTTGAAGATTTACATGGAAAATATTTCTGATAAAATAGAAGAAATATATAGAAAAGCATGTTAAAATTGAAGATGATCATGAAAAATAATGCAGATAAAATGGTAGGCATAAAAACATTACTAATTAATTGAAAGAGGAATTAAAAACATTTTCTGATAAAATTGAAGATTTACATGGAAACTATTTCTGTTAGTGTATGGTTCTGGGGGCAGAATCGAGTCCATTGATGTTAAGAGATATTAAGTAATAGTAATTGTTGCTTTCTGTTATTTTTGATGCTATTTTTATGTTTGTGTGGTTATCTTCCTTTGGGTTTGTTGGGAGAAGATTACATTCTTGCTTTTTCTATGGTGTAGTTGCCCTTCTTGTGTTTGCATTTTCCATATATTATCCTTTATAGGGCTGGATTTGTGGAACGATATTGTGCAAATTTGGTGTTATCATGGAATATCTTGTTTTCTATGGTAATTCAGAGTTTTGCTGGGCTGGCATTTGTGTTCTCTTAGGGTCTGTATGAGGTCTGCCCAGTATCTTCTAGTTTTCATATGTCTGGTGAGAAGTCTGGTGTAACTCTGATCGGTCTGCCTTTCTAAGTTAATATCCCTTTTTCCCTTACTGCTTTTAATATTCTTTCTTTGTTTAGTGCATTTGGTGTTTTGATTATTATGCTCTGGTCCAATCTGTTTGGAGTTCTGTAGGCTTCTTGTATGTTCATGGGCATCTCTTTAGGTTAGGGAAGTTTTCTCCTATAATTTTGCTGAAGATATTTACTGGCCCTTTAAGTTGTAAATCTTCGCTCTCTTCTTTACCTATAATCCTTAGGTTTGGTCTTCTCATTGTGTCCTTGATTTCTTGGATGTTTTGAGTAATAAGCTTTTTGCATTTTGCACTTTCTTTGACTGTTGGGTCAATGTTTTCTAGGTATCTTCAGCACCTGAGATTCTTTCTTTTATCTCTTGTATTCTGTTGTTGATGCTTACATCTATGACTCCTTATTTCTTTCTAAGGTTTTCTCCCTTTGCGATTCTTTCATTGTTTCTACTTCCACTTTTAGATCCTGGATGGTTTTGTTCAGTTCCTTCACTTGTTGGTTTGTGTTTTCCTGTAATTCTTTAAGGGATTTTTGTGTTTCCTCTTTAAGGGCTTCTACCTGTTGACACATGTTCTCTTGTATTTCTTTAAGGGAGTTATTTATGTCCTTCTTGAAGTCCTCTATCAGCATCATGAGATATGATTTTAAATCAAACTCTTGCTTTTCCAGTGTGTTGGGGTATATGGGACTTGGTATGGTGGGAGAACCTGGTTCTGATGTTGCCAAGGAGCCTTGCTTTCTGTTGGTAGGGTTCTTGTGTTTGTCCTTTGCCATCTGGTTATGTTTGGTGTTAGTTGGCTCTTGCTGTCTCTGGCTGGAGCTTGTCCTTTCTGTGGGCCCATAAACCTGTGTCCATACTCCTTGATGACCAACTCTCTTCTGGCAGAGTCTATGCACAGAAGGCTGTGGAGTCTCCTGATCTCTGGTGCAAATTGCAGCCTGAAGACTTCTGACCCAGCTGCTCCACTAATCGTTTGCCCTGTGCACTCACTGCTCCCCTCCAGAGAGAAGGTGGATACCTCACCTCCAGACTCAGAAGTGAAAGCACTGCTGGGAGATAACTCTCTCCTGGAGGGCCATGCAAAGAAGTCTGTGGAGGTTCTTGGCTCCCAGGTGCAAATGGTGGCTAGAAGACTTCTGTCCCAGCTGCTCCACTGACCATTTGCACTGTGTGCTCCTAGCTGTTCCCCTCCAGAGAGAGAGAAGCAAAAATTTTACTTTTTTTAAGGCTTTTTTCAAATAGGCTGCTTTGGAAGAGAAAGGAAAACACTGGCCAATCAATCTTCAGGGTGAACTCTTCACTAATATCTGTCACTTTTTATTTTGAGATTAATTTTATTTTTTGTGTATATGTGTGTTTAGGTGTGTATAGGTGTGCATAAGTGTGTATAGGTGTGTATAGATGCATGCACACACACTCGCATGCACAAATAGAAACAGAAGTGCAATGTAATACAATTGCCCATGGAAGTCAGGAAAGAGCATCAGATTTCTTGGAGCAAAACTTAAAGGTAGTGTAAGCCACCTGATGTAAGGGATGGGAAGACCAAACTTCCTTAGCAAGAGCAGAAAATGCTATGGACCACTGAGCCCTCTCTGCAACCATAGCCATGGCATTACCAACCTGAGCTTCACCTACAAGTTTCAAAAGTCTTTCTCTCAGGATACCTTTGCTATGCGAGCTCATATGCTTTCGTGTTACCTCTAAATGACCCACAATGCTTTGTGCATTACAGCAAAAGCCTGTGTCCCCAGATTAACGTGTCTTTAAAACATTTTAAATTCTTCTTTCTTTCTTAACTAGATGTCTTCCTCTAACTAGACTGTAAACCTCTCAAAGTAGAAATAACCATTTCTGTCTTAGCATTCAGTACTCAGAACATGAGTCATACTGAGTCAATGCCTGTTCAACTTGATTTTAAAAAATGTATTCACCAAACTTGTAAATGAAAGGGTTGCACTTTGACAGTGCTTAAAGGTAGCACTTCTGTGTACCCTAGTGTGATAAGGATGCTGTGGACAGTTATTCTGTGCTTGTTCTTGTTCTAAAACCATTGAGTCCCACATGTTATCACTGCCCTGAGTTACAGGTGTTAGTCAGGTTAAAAAAAAAAACCAGCACCTACTCTAACTTCAGAGTTCAAATTGCATCATTGTTGTCGGCATTGTCATCATCATTGTCATCATTGTAGTCATTCTTGTCATTGTAGTCAACATTGTCATGTCATCATTGTTGTCATTGTTGCTGTTGTTGTTTACGCACACAAGTGAGCACATTTGCCATGAGTGATGGAGTAGAGGTTAGAAGACAACTCTGTGGTGTCAGTTCTCTTCTGCCACTTGTATGTGTTCTCACTATTGAACTCACATCACCAAGCAGACCTTCAGCCCCTAAGCTATCTCACTGCCTTCCTCATACTGATGTCAACTCTTAAGGAAGTTTAACTCCACTTAGTTCTTAAAGGACAGAGAGAGATTTAAAACTGCAGTAGGAAGATGAAGAGAAAAAAGACAAATTTGGAAAACTCCGATCAGAAGACCCTTTAGTAAAAGTAAAAAAAAAAAAAAAAAAAAAAAAGTCGACTGGATACAGAGTATGACATGGTCGTCACCATCTTTGAAATACCAAGATTCCATTACGCTGAGTATCCTTCAGGCCTCTCTCCCTGCACTTACCTGCTACACATCTGCCACGAAGCCTCTCTCTCTTTCTTCCACCTGACTCCTCTCATGGGAAAGCTAAATTGGCTTAAATCATGTGGGAGTATTATAAATACTGTTTAGTGATGAGAATAAATTGGTTCAAATCACATAGGTACTTCACTAAGTGCTGGCTGATGAGGAAGTTTGGATGTGCTGTAATTTATAAACAAAATGAAGGAGGTTATCTGGAACATAGAGTTTCTGTCTTTCAGATCTTTAAAGTGAAGGAGAAAACTCTTTAATTTTTTTATTTTTATTTCCCTGAACGTATATGATATGTTTGCTGGCACATGTCTGTCTATACACCACGTACATCCACGGTGCCCACAGAGGCCAGAAGAGGGCATCAGATCCCTTAGTACTGGAGTTATGGATGGTTGTGAGTCACCATATGGGTGCTGGGAATGGACTCCAGATCTTCTGAAATAGCAGCCTTCACTCTTAACCACTCAACCTTCTCTCAATCCTGAGGTGAAGACTTTCAAATAATTTTCTGAGACCTATATTAGCAGGATACCAAAACCAAAGACACAGCAGGAATGAAAACTATCTCAATATCATTTATGCAAAAAGGCAAAAAAAAGTACCAGCCAAGAAAAACCAGCAACATATAGAAGTTTTATATATTATGACAAAGGAGGTTTATACTATACATAAAAGTATCTAGTGTGTATTATGGTAACATCTAAATTAATCTGTATGCCAGGTTAATAGAATAAGGGCCAAATACTCATGACCTTCTCCACACAAGGACTAAAGGCATCTGGACATTTCAGCCACCATTTATAATTTTAAAATGAAACAAAGTAACTAGACCATACATTACAAAGAGAAGAGAACTTCTAGGCCAGTGAGATGACTCAGCAAGAAACTTTCCCCTTCCGGGATTGTGGAAGGGGAAAACCAATACCCACAAATTTTTCTCTCTCCTCCACATGAGTACCCTGGCAAGGATGTCTCTCTGTCTCTGTCTGCCTCTGTCTCTATGTATCTATCTCTCTTTCTCAATGGATAGATAGATATAGATAAATAGATAGATAGATAGATAGATAGATAGACTGACAGATAAATAATTGTAATCAAAGGTTAAGAGAGAGCATCCATAATTCAATAAAAGGCATCTATATGAAAACCAGAGGCACACTGACTACTCCCTAAATGTCAGGGCCAGAGCATGGATAGGTGTGTTTACAGCTACTAGCCATGGGCTTTTTATATTTTTTCTACACATGAACCTTTTCTTATACAGCCCAGGCCCATCTGCCTAAGGATGGCATCAAACAGAGTGGGCTGGCCATGCCTATAACAAATAGCAGTTAAGAAAAATAACTCAAAAAATTTCACCACAGACGAATCAGATGGGAGGAGCTCTTCAGCTGAGGTTCCATCTTCCTAGGTGTGTCAACTTAATAAACATGATTAGTCATCACACCTCTACACATACACCTAATTACAAAACAAACTAAACATTTAAAAAAGAATGTGGTAAACTATGGTCATTGAAATGTGACAGTACTGGCACAAAGATAGATATATAAATCAATGGAATTCAATGAAGATTCTAATAAGTGCTTACATTTATTGTCAATTGGTTTTTTATTTGTTTTTCATTGTTCTTTTTATTTTTTAAAGATTTATTTATTTATTTTATATAAGTACACTGTAGCTGTCTTCAGACACCCCAGAAGATGGCATCAGGTCCCATTACAGATGGTTGTGAGCCACCATGTGGTTACTGGGATTTGAACTCAGGACCTTTAGAAGAGCAGTCAGTGCTCTTAACCACTGAGCCATCTCTCTAGCCCATCAATTAGTTTTTTTTATAAAAACAAAAAGAAAAATGAAAAGAAAAAAATGAAAATGAAAAATGAAAGAAAAAACATAGCTAATCCAATTTGGGAGAGTAATCCTTCAACCAATGTCTCTGAAACAATTGGATATGTACATGCAGAAAAACTAAATTGGCTCCCTTGCTCCTTTGATGGCTAGAAAACATCAAAATAAAAATAGATTATAGAGAATGCTGTTGCACACCTGTAATCCCAACCGCTGGGAGACAAAGGCAAGATTACTGAAAAATCAAGTGAAGCCTGTTTCATATAGTGAATTCCAGACTTCCCGGGGCTGTGTAATGAAACCCTGACTCAAAACCCAAAAATCTATTATAAACATATATGTAAGAGCTTATTCAATGAAACCAGTGGAGCAGAGTAAAAGCAACTCATAGGGACCTTAGCTGGACAAAGTGTTCTTAGATCATACAAAACAGAAAAGGCAGGCAAATTGGACTTGTCAAATTCAAAAATTCTTATATTTCAATAAAAGCGTGAGAACTTATTTGCAGAGAACATATATGAATATGGGATATGTTTTAACTCAAATTGATTTTATAGCTCAATGATAGAGCATTTATTTAATATGTACAATGTCCTGGGTTTAATTTCCACCAGATAGAGACAGACAGACAGCAATGCTTCTAGGCTATACAAATAATAATAATAATAATAATAATAATAATAACACACATTGAAAATAGCAAATAAATTTAATCTACTTTCCATATTAGCAAATTTAAATTTACCCATAAAACATTCTATCAGCACTACACTCCACAAATACTCCTTTTCTACCTGATGCATCAGCAACACTCCTGGGTACTAGGGGGATACCACAAATCAAGACATAGTCTCAGCTTCACTGCTGTTTATGGCTACGGATAGAATATTATGTGAGTGTCATCTGAGTTACATCGAAGTAAGAAGTAAGGGACCCGAGAAGATACCAAACCCCAACATCTGAAGGATACACATGGCAGAACAGTTTAAACACACACAAACATTCAATTGCAAGCAAATATTCAGGGTGCCCGATTTCTGCTCTAAATATGGAGGAGTATTCCAAATTTTCAACATTACTAGGTCATGACATACCATTTGGAGGACATGCTCATGTAAAGGATGTACGTGCTCATGAGAGGAAGGTTGAATGTATTCTCAGTACCATGGTAAGAATCATATGGTAAGTTCTTTTTTTTTCCATTTTGTATTGGTTATTTTATTTTTTTACACTTCAAATGTAATCCCCCTTCTTGGTTTCTCATTCCCTGGTTCCTTTGAGAGGTGAGCTATTTTATTGAATATTCTCATGCCAACATTCATAAGGAATCTCAGAAAAATCTCAAAGGGAAAATATTATAATCTGCTGATGTTACATTTGGAGGCCCTATGTTGTTTCCAATCAATCTAAGGTAAAAAAAAAAAAATGGACATGGTATGTAATATTCTATAATTGTTAAAAGTCCTGGGGTTTGCATATATTCTCAACAGTGGGAATCTTTAGATCATTTTCCTAAGCTTTGTTATGGTCACATGGCTAATTTCATCCTTCCCTGAGGTCCAGTTTGCTGTCTTGTAGTAGCTTCCTGGGAAGGTTGTCATCTGACGCTTTCTTATTATTGTTGGTTGTTTGTTTGTTTAATGAATCTCCGCCTAATAGAAATTGGTGGGACACTGTCCACAAGGATTATTAAATCAGAAGAAGAAATATTTGTCACAGGGCATCTAGGAGGAGTTGACATGAAATAAATACACTTGAAATATATTGTATGCATTATGTAAGTCTCAAAAAATAAATTAAAATATTATATTTTTAAGAAAGTTCACTCTGAGAGCTTAATATATATTCTGACATGTTAGTATAATTAACTATCATGTCTATGGATATGTTCAAGAATGACTGTATTAGTACCCTGTGAACATGTAGCTAATAGCTCCCAAATGAATACTCGCCAGCCAATAAAAATGCCAGATAGCATGAGTTGAAGAGCCGTTTTCAGTATGCTAAGGGCTATAACAAAACTATTATGTAGCTTTACTTAATTGTTCTTAACAGCACTGAAATAGATGCTTTGACCTGTTTCTGCACATGAAGAAGCAACACATAGTACATTCTTTTTGAAGGACATCATCAAGTTAGGAAGAAAGACAAATAGGACTAGAATCTGGGTTTAAATGCTCTAATTTGAACTTGATAACCCTTTACTACACTGCTTTCTGCCCCCACCCTTTATTTCCTCTTTCTATCTTTGGGAATTAATGCCAAATGTTTTCTTGCATGTCTTCAGCCTATAATCTCATATTCAAAAAACCAACATAAGGGGCAGACTTAACTGCAGACCATGATGGTATACTTGAGAAAACTGCACTAATAAAAATGCCTAATCAACTGACAATGAAGCTTGTACTTGGCAGACACACGCAGATGCCAATACTCCATCACTTCTGAAGGGACCCACTGGAAGGCTGCACTCTAGGAATAAAGCTGGTTTGCTTTGTGAGACAAACAATAACTCCAAGTCTGGAAGACTCCCTTGCAGCTAGCTTCTTGCCAGAGGAGACCAGCTCTATGTGCTTATCCTCAGCATCAGCACATATGGAAATACCTCAATTAGTTAAATGCAGTGAATGAAAATCCATTGTTTATCATTATTTTCTCCACAACTAACTTCTAAAGACAAAAACAAACAAAAAATTAAAACAATCTAAACCTACTTCAGGCCTGGTTTAAATTCAGCCTTCTTTGAAAATTAGAGCCCACTATGTTCTGATGTGTCTGCTGATAAACTAATGTTGCAATAAAGCATAGCTAAGCAGCGGACTTACAGAAGAAGACAGACCTCAAGAAGCTGGCAGGACAAGAGCTTTTTCCATTGAGAAGGAAGCCTGCATGTTGCAAAATATTTGCTCACACGGTGAAGCCCAAGATTCTGTTACTGAAAATACCTTTTTCTAGTTGTGGTGTGGCTCATCCCTTTGTGAAATCCTTTAATCCATCTGGCTAGAATACAGACATATTTTTAGTACATATCTTCAATACCTAACAACAAAGGTAAAGTAAACTTGAAGAAGGAAGCAGCCAATTTGAAAGTGATGCCTAATTGGGTGGCAGACAAAGTGACATATGGGAGAAAGACTCAAAAGTATAGAATATCCCGCCGGGCGTTGGTGGTGCACACCTTTAATCCCAGCACTTGGGAGGCAGAGGCAGGCAGATTTCTGAGTTCAAGGCCAGCCTGGTCTACAGAGTGAGTTCCAGGACAGCCAGCGCTACACAGAGAAACCCTGTCTCGAAAAACCAAAAAAAAAAAAAAAAAGTATAGAATATGCCCAACTCTCATTAGAAAAGAGAGGAAAGAGAAGCTTCTTAAGAAAGCACAGAGAGAGAAAAAAAAAAGAAAGCACAGAGAGAAAGAAAAAGAAAGCCATTTACCAGGATAGTTATATAGAAAGAGGTTGCAGAGAAAGAGAAAAAGTTAGACACAGGTGTAGACAGAACAAGCCAGAGAGTAAGAAGGAGCCAGAAGACCAGAACACATTGTCTAAGTTAGTATGAGGTCAAGCAGAATAATTCAGAAGAATCTGAGAGAAGCCAGATTGACTCAGACAGCTTAGAGAGGAGTCCAATCCAGAAGAGACGAGTTGACGAGTGAGCTGGAGTTCAGAAAAAAACAGGAAGAGCTTATTCAACAGTAATTCTCTGAGGCCTACTTAAGAATGAAAACATTCTAGGCCTACTTAAGATTGTATGAAGACTAGAAGCTTTAAAGACTACTCCTAAGTTAGCAGATAAAGGCACTAAGCCTCTGAAATGACAATCACCCAGTCAAGTAAAAGTTACATTTACACTTGGCTGAGATGCACCTAGAGGCTCCCACAACTCTACACCTTTATTAACAACAGCTAAATTTTATGAGCACTAGCTATGTGCTGGTATTTTTACTGAGTTGTGTGTTAGAGTCATTCTCAACACATCAATGTTTCTAAAGTTACTGCTCTTCTCTTTCTCTGAAGTTTGGAAAGGGAACCACAAAAGAGCCTATATGCCAAAGGTCACACATCTGATAGATAGTGAGGGAACTTAAATGGATGAAACATGGTGGTAAGCCCCCAAATTGTATTACCTCCTGATTATTGATGAATAAAAATGATGACTCCTCAATGAATTGGTCAATAAGTAATAACAGCTACAACACCTACGCTCCAGAAAATATCCTAGGGGCATTGAAACCAATATTAACATCAACTCTTACATTTTTCCAGAGTATGAAACTGAGGGATTGAGATGTGAAAGTAACTCTCTCTAATTACATATAGTGACAAAGCCAGGGTCATATCTTTTGATTCACTACACAGGTATCCTTTTCCTTTTTAGAGATGCATGCAAACAGAGAGGATATGGGTAAAGGGTACTTTAGAAAGACCTTCTCCAATAAAGTTAATTCATCCATAAAAGTGAAAACCAAAAGGGAAGTTCTGGTTCATTAATTTAATGACTGTTCAAATGACCAGAGCCGTGTCAGGCATGAGCTTCCTGGTTAAATGAATCTCCATGGCATTAGGCCATTCTTTTCAGAGGAGATTGCAACTGTGCACTCTTTCTCCACTGGGGAGAAATGGCAAGGAAGGAAGGAAGGAAGGAAGGAAGGAAGGAAGGAAGGAAGGAAGGAAGGAAGGAAGGAAGGAACAGAGGGAGGAAGCCAGCCCACCCTCTGAAATATCTGACACACTTATCCTCTGCAGCATCATGTTTTTATGGAACATCCATGTGCAACTCTGATTTTCTGATTATTTTCTTTCTTGAATAATATATCACAGAAACTGAAATGGGTGCGTAATTTAAATTTGCCAAGTAAGATGCCTTTCATTTCAAATACATTTTCTAATTATTAGATCCGACATTTTTTTAAGTACTCTGCAGCACTTGGTGTTACAGGAATCCTAAGTCATCATCAATTTTACTCTTTATATGATAAAAGATCCCCAAAGCCAGCAATTAATGAACTGTTAAATTCAGACATATGGATGTGATATGATTTTCAAATGGGACAAATAGCAGTTATTAAACTTCAAAGTGAAGGCATTTTCCTGTGTCGGTTTAGTGGGAGGCACTCAGGAAGTAACCTTCAAATGAATAACTTAGATATTTTAATCAATTTCTGTACTTTAAATGTCATTAGCTCAATAAATGCTAACATTGCTTTAATTTGTCATTTCTCTGGGTTTTTTTCTTATTTCCTAATGAAAATGATCCTTTACTTAGGATCCTAGTTTTTTTAAAATGCATGTTTGTGTTTAGCCTGCAAACTACCAATGTGCCCCTCTTAGCCGCTATATGATTTTGAGTTTTCTGCCCCATTGTCAGTTCCTTTGTCAACTGTCCTCTTTCTCCTAAAGCATTGAGTCCTTGGTTCCAGTTGACTCCCAGTGTCCTTCCATAATAACTGCTCTCAGAAGATCTTCCTCCTTCTCATAGGCTCTCTTTTCAAAGAGAACAAAACTAAAACATTACTTCCCCTGGGCAAGTCCTGCCTCTTCCCAATGGTGTGGTTTGCATATCTCAATCTCCTGGGCTTGCCTCTCTCCTAATGTCCCTGGTTATAACTCCTACACTCAAAGAAACCAGCTGAATATATTTTATTTCCACAAAATAAAATTCATGACAAAGTATCAATGTTCTCAAGCCAAAGACCACCAACTCTATCTGATAATTTTGCAAATCTAGGTTGATCGGGTGATGTAGTGAGTGACTTCACATCACTGAGTCGTGGGAGCTTTTGAGAAAGAAGGTATTTGATTAGACTCACTTTATTATTTTTGCAAGCATTATAGGACTTGAGAGTACTTGAAGGAGTTTGCTACTATGGAGAAGAGGAGAAAGTCTCTGCTGTTATCTTGATAGTTCTTATACCTTGAGGTGGAGAATGGCAGAGCTAAGCTGTAGTTAGGAATGAAGCACAATCACTTCCCTTCCTAGGGGGCATTTGGACATTTTTCTACTTTGGAAATACTGTCTTATTCATATTCATCTCTGATCATAGAGGAGATTTACTTCAGCTCAGTCTATCAAGTCATACAGTAGCCATTAATACCTTTGTGAGATTATGGTCAAGAGGACAACACTAAACCCAGTTTTGAGCACCAGACTAGATCATGGGAGGACCAACTAGCTCATCAGAACCCACTAGCCAGGCCTCCTTTTTACACTAAAAAAAAAAATGTATACTCATTTTGTAGAACTTGGGAGGTACAGAGGTACGGAGAAGAAAGGAAAAGTTCCACAACATGTTTCCTAAGCAGGGAGAGTGGAAAGCTGTTTCCAGAAAGAATGAAAGATAAAGAGATAGTTCCAGAGCTCCCAGACAGCTTGCTGGGACAGTACAGATACACATAACCAAGAGAAATAAAGAAGTCACCATAGCATTCCAGCTCCAAAGAGTTTGAACATTCCTAATGGCAAGCATCAGGACCAGCATCAAGGCCAGGATCAGGATAGCATCAGCACTGTTGTGCCAGAAAATATCTGTGAACCCTGAAAAAACAATCAAGGAGCCAAATCTGATTCAATAGCATTAGGGTCTCTTTATTCAAGCTAGGGCCACCTCTGACTTTCTCTTAATATGTATCTCCCAGATCTAGGGAGGTGACATGTGGTTGGCAAAATAGGAAATTCTTAGAAGGCTCAATAGTCCATATTTCTTCACAGCCTCCAAGAGGTTCTGGATCTCTCTAGGCATTTTTGATTGGTTTTTGCTGCCACCAGGAGGTCATTTATAAATTCTTGAAGATACTTTATCTTCAGGTTTTAGCAAGACAGAATGTTAAGCTCTATTATCAACAGGTCACTTTGGGCATCTTTGTAAGGCCATGGTTTGAATAGGCCTCTCCCAACCCTTTGGAGTATTCTCTGGCCCAGTGGTCCTCCATCTTATAATAAACACATTGGTTCTTTTCTAAACAGCGGAGTTCTTGGTCCTTATGGTCTCCCTTACTTCTTTTTGTAGAAGTCATTTGTTTGAGACATCTACAAAGGTAGACCACTGGCTCAGCCCCAGGGCCTGAGTAAGTCATTTGTTTCAGATGTCTCGACAGTCCTCTGGTTTGGCCATGGATGCCAACAGGATCTTTGCCTTGGTCATGAGTTTGTTGTTTTCACTCTTTCACATGTCTTTGCTGAAATTTCTCTTCTATTAAGCATTTTTCTGCTATTATCATTAAGTCTCTCAAATCATTTTCTCTTAACCTCTCAACCCTCTGGAGCTTTTCCTTAATATCTGGTGCTGCCTGATTGATAAAACCTAAAACTAATACTGCTCTCACTTTGGAATGTCTCTATAACCCTTTCTAAGAAAGCTGTGGAATTTTCTTTATTTCTCTGACTAATATTTATCTTTGGCCAAATTGATGGGCTGTCTTACAGCTGCTTTGAGACCTGCCAACAGAGACTGGCAGTAAGACTGAGTCTCGTTTTATCTTTAGCAGTGTTGAAGTCCCAATCTGGGTAGGTGGGAGCCACTACAATGTGTAAGTACGTGATGAACAGATGAACAGTTTGAGCATTAGGAAAAGAGATGGAACTGGAAACTCAAGGGTGGAGAGGAACAGCCTATTGTGAGTAGCTATTCCCTCTACCTAAGGTCATAGTGAAGTCTCAGCCTGTGCTGCCACTAAGGTCCATG
The DNA here is from genome assembly GCA_964023405.1 of Apodemus agrarius. Classification (NCBI taxonomy): domain Eukaryota; kingdom Metazoa; phylum Chordata; class Mammalia; order Rodentia; family Muridae; genus Apodemus; species Apodemus agrarius. Next base: position 29,604,963 of record OZ030014.1, read on the forward strand.
TATGGGCCATGGACATGCAGCAACAGGGGTCTGTGTCAATATCCATGCTTCATATTACTTGCTTATGTCCCAGATTAGATAAACTGACTTGCTTCAAGCTTTTAGACTGTGTGGGACAGAGAACATGGAGACTGTTAAAACTGACTTAGAAAAATTAATCTAAAGGAGGAGGAGTTATAATGACTCTTCTCTTTCCTTTAATGTGATCAGTTATTCAATCATGGACTGGTCTAGAAATAAAACCAATATTGGAGATTCCAGTTATAAAGATGGCTAATAAACTATCAGCCAGCTTATCTGGAGCTTAACTGAAAAAACAGTCTCTTTGTTCATTCTCAAAGCCACTTCCCCAACACTGGGAAGTCAGCCTTTGTGTTTGAATGTTGCTAATTTGCAACTGAATTGGATACCTTGGATCATCCAAAGAAAAGTTAATCCTGTTTTGCTTTTAACTCCTGACCTTGTATTTTATTTTATTTTTTATTTTCTATATTCTTTGTTAACATTCCAAATGATTTTTCCTTTCCCTGGTTCCCACCCCCCATAAATCCCATAAGCCCTCTTCCCTCTGCCCATTCCCCAACCAACCCCCTCCCACTTCTCTATCCTGGTACTCCCCTACAATGCTGCATCAAGCCTTTCCAGGACCAGGGCCCTCTCCTTCCTTCTTCTTGGGATTCATTTGATATATGAGTTGTGTCTTCGGTATTCAGAGCTTCTGGGCTAATATACACTTATCAGTGACTGCATTCCATGTGTGTTCTTTTTGTGAATGAGATACCTCACTTAGTATGATATTTTCCAGTTCCAACCATTTGCCTAAGAATTTTATGAATTCATTGTTTATAATTGCTGAGTAGTATTCCATCATGTAAATATACCACATTTTCTGTATCCATTCCTCTATTGAGGGACATCTGGGTTCATTCCAGCTTCTGGCTATTATAAATAAGGCTGCTATGAACTGACCTTGTATTTTAAACAGACTGGTTGTCTCCAACCAGGCTCACCTGGATTAAAAACTGGCATGTCTGTTATGGTAAGCTATCAGCCAGCTTTTGTTTTATTGCCTGTGAATATTACAGGACCTTGGTATTTTGAAAGAAGCTTGAAGGTACTGGAGGAAGTGAGTCAGGCTTTAAGTAGAAGCAAGAGGGAAGTAGACTTGATTATTGCTGGTAGAGCAGCTTTAATTACATCGATAGCTAGCACTATTGCCTCTGCTATTTCCTTGACACAAGAAGTTAACATAGCTAATTTTGTTAACCATTTAGCAAAAATGTTACTAATGTTCTGAGTATTCAAGAAGATATAGATAGGCGTTTGGAGCAACAGATTGACGCTCTTTATGATACCATTCAAATTATTGGAGAGCAGGTCCAGAGTTTAAAGGGAAGAAGTCATGTCAAATGCCATGCTAAATACCAATGGATTTGTGTTACTTCTAAAGTTTACAATGAATAGTCACTATAATCAGGAAAAGGTTCAAAGACACTTGCAGGGTGTTTGGCAACAAATCAACTCCCTGGCATCAAAACCCATACAAGTATATTATCATCGACTTGACTTAGCAGACCTCTGTCTTGATGAGCTCACTGTAAGTGTACCTCCTCCAGGAGCTACATAGAACTCATATCTATGTATGTCCACTCACAAGCAGGCAAGGGCACCAGTGGGAGGTACAAGGCAAAGCATTGCAAGGGGAGGATCATGTTTTCTTTTTTTTTTTTTTTTTTTTTTTTCTCTTGGAGCCCTAGCAATATCTTGTTTAATTCTAAGATGCCATCATGGTGAACAACCTTAACTCATTTTGCTACATAATTAAAAGCTTTATATATTTTTGTTTATAATTACACAGTAATTGTAAATGTTTAGTACCAAACTGATGACAAACACTATTTTGTTAAAAAGTCTTGCATTTAAAAATAAAATCTGTAAAACCCAAAGCATTAGGCCACACACAAATATCAAGATTTTTATGAAAAAAAATTTATGAGGCAGGGAAAGAAGCTAATGGAGTCTCATTTGAAAACAAATCATATCTGAATCAATCAATCTGAAAACAATACCAGAACTCAAAATGTTCCACGTAGGGAATAAACAATATAGGTCTGTAAAACTTTTAAAGATATATATACATATATCTTTAATTTTTTCATAATTGAAGTTCTTTATATTTACAAAAATGAAATCAAGAAATACTGAAAACAGCAAGATTCTTTTTTCTTTTAATAACCAATCCCTGTAACGTGAATAGAAATTTACTCTAAGCTTCTTTTGGTAGAAATGCATTCCTAAATTAAAGTTATGATTGGATTAATGATATATCTGTAAGGTAAGCTTTCTATGCATTTTCCAAATCATGTGACTAAAAAGCAGTTTTAATCATTTCCATATCTGCATAAATTGTTCTGCTATCCTGAAGAACATTCCTTGGTACCCTGCAGAGGACCTGGATACATAAAGCAAAATCTGTTCCTATTGAAGACCAGTCCACCCAACATTTCGTTCATCATTTTAACTTCCTCATGGACATATTTATGAATACCCCCTTTCACATGTCAGTATGTTATCAGAGAAACAAGCGTTTTCAGCAGGAGAGCAAGTCATGAGTCCTGTCATGGAAAAAAAAAACCCAAAACCAAAAACAAACAAGACTGCATTCAGCTTTGATGTGGAAATAGCAAATGCAAGTGACAAAAACAGTCAAAAGTCAAGTAATTTACAGAACAGAAGCCACTGGTGTCTGCACCAGAGCTCGCCCGCCTGTCTGACCGACTCTGCTCCGGGAGGAAAGACTTGGACCACAGTGATTTGGCCGGAAGCCATTCCAACAGTCAGCAGTCGGTGGCTAGACCACCGCCTCAAAGAACAGCGCCTTAGGAGAAAGGTCGAGCTTCACGGCTCATCACAACCATTCTGAAAATTTAAATCTTACTATCTTCTTATAAATTAAGTGAATTGCTTTGTGTTCCATAGTGCGATGACAAAAAAAAAAAAAAAAAAAAAAAAAAATTAAAAAACCAACCAAACCTAAACCCCTCATGCCTAAATTTAGATTATATTGTATAGCAATCCAAAACACATTCAAAACAAATGAAAGCTTAACTTATTCGAAAGGCATAGAAGCATTTCAAAGCATAATGGAATCCAATTATGTGGGATGTGATGTGCGTGAGAGTGGAGGCTAACATTCGGCCTCATTACAATACTTTGTAAATAAACGTTCACTGCGGGACCCTGTGCATGAACATGGGTAAGACCACAGACTTGTTCTGTAGAACCTTTGTGAGAGTCTGAGACACAGGACATATTTCAGGGAGTCAGCAAATTATCCTTTTTTTCATGTGTTGGTTATTTTGACATTTCTTTTATCAGGTATTCTACTCACACAAACAGTACATGTAGTTTGCCAGGAAAATTAAATTCCCCCAATCAAACCCATTCCAGATGCGGTACACTCAGATAAATCACTCTCATTTGAAGAGCTACCAGCATAGTCTTTGCAACTAGCCCAAAGCATATACTTAAGAAGTTTTTATAAATTGTTTGTGGTGTTCATTATTAATGTTTAATTCTTATGCCAAACTGCTTTCTGATGAAGACAGCATTGTGCTTTATGCAAGAATGGAAACCTCAGAATAATCACCATCAAGCTTCTATGACTCATGGGAAGACAGACTAAGATGGTCCACAGGTCTAAGATGAAATCCACAATGTTGGAATTAGAAGTGTTTAGAGTGGCCCAGACTAGAAGACAAGCCCAAACCACCAGTAGAAGAATGGAGTACGATATGGTCCAAGATGTATCCTTAAAGTTTTGTCTCAACCCTCAGTTTGAACTATGAGGATTGATCTTCAGTTCAGTCCAGCCAGCAGAAATTGACTGTGCATTTTTCCGTTGTATTTATTGTACAGACTATGTACATTCTAGAAGGTTCCTTTAGTGCTACACTGTTGTACTTTTTGTCCCAGCAATTTGAGGGCGTGCAAATTCCACAAAGTCATCAATAAGAACAGGCCATGCTCCTTCTTCATCATAATTGGACATATCATCTGCAATCATTGAACTGAAGTCTAACAGAAGATTCCACGTGTCTTTTGGTATTGATCGTTTATGATGCTCCAACAAAAATTTATTCCATAAGTCTAAGAATTTAAATCTTCCATTAAGCACTAAGTTCCAGTAAGCAATGGCCATTTCTAGATCCTAACTCTGTCATGCCATCCATGAACTCCTGTTTGGAGAACTCGCACTGTGTGGCCGCCCTGAACTTCCATGCAATGATCAACACACTGATGCTGGCCGGGTCGAGGGCCAGATCATCACAGAACTGCTGTATACCATCTATTCCGATTTTATTTTCATCTTGAGGGTCTTTGTATCTAGTGTACAGTTGTTCTAACTTCTTCCTGTCCAATGTTCCTTTAACACTCTCCCGTATATAAAGTTCTGGATTTTGAAAAAAATTATCTGTTGCAACATCTAACTTCCAGTCATTTTGAGAAAGACAACTTACTGCAGTTTTCTCACTAGATTGTGTGAAGATCATAAACTGACGAACTTTATCCTTCTGCGATGATTTCAACTTGTTCATGTTGGTGTCCTCCGGACCTCTCCCCTCCTCCTCCGGCTCCGCAGCGAATGGACGGCGGCGGCGGCGGCGGCGCCTCTCACGGGCTCGCCGGGCTCCCGCTCATGCGCAGTGCGGCGGCCCGCGGAGCGGCCGGGCCGCGGGAGGCCGAGGATCATGTTTTCTGCCTCTGAGTCCCCTGTGAAGCAAACCTGATTGTACAGTGGTTGATATTTAAAGGTATTCCTTAGAATAGCAACCAACAAGGAAGCCTAGACCTGCTGCTCCACAAAAGATACCATAAAGTATTTAGGAGGACAAAGTCCTCTCCCTGGTTAACACCCACTGTCTTTTGAAAGATGACTGTCCACTTGGTTGTTACTGTCTCATCTTAAAACTAATAAAAAGGGAAGAATTGTGCCCTCCCTTAGTCTTTGAGCAGGAATTTAAGACCTCCATGCTAGCCACTGTTTTCTACCTATGGTGGAACTCTAGCCCATTGTTCTTCAAGGACTTGCAGTTTCCTGAGAGGCACTAGCCACATGCTGTGCAACTGAACCAGTTCTGCCCAGCCTTTGGGGGAAGAGTTTCCCCCCACCCTTTATATTTGGACCCCCCCATTAAAAGTTTGAGCCTTGATCAGAAAGTAAAAAAGAACAAACAGGGTTGTTGGTCTACAATTCCAAGTTACACTCAGCCCATCACTGTGTGAAAGTCAAGGCAGAAACTTGAAGGTCTTAGTCAGATTATACCCACAGTCAAGAGTAGAGAGAGAATAAGTGCATGCATGCTTGTGCTTACCTCACTTTCTCTACTCATACAGCACAGGAATCCAAGCCCAAGGAATGTTGCCACCCATAGTGGGAAGGTACTTCTACATCAATTGACATAATAATATGAGAATAATCCCTTACAGGCCAACTTGACACAGACAATCCCTTCTTGAGACTTTCTCACCAGGTGAAGATCATATCAAGCTGACAATTTCTCTCTCTCTCTCTCTCTCTCTCTCTCTCTCTCTCTCTCTCTCTCTTCTATCTCTCTCTATTTCTATCTATCCCTCTCTCCCTCCCTCCCTCCCTCTCCCTCTCCCTTTCCTCTCCCCTTCCCTCTCCCCTCCCCCTCCCTCTCCCTCTCCCCCTCCCTCTCCCTCTCCCTTTCCTCTCCCCTTCCCTCTCCCCTCCCCCTCCCTCTCCCCTCTCCCTGCTCTTCCCCTCTCCCTCCCCTCTCCCTGTCTCCTTCTCCTTATTTCTCCTCTTCTCTCCCTCTCCCTCTTCCCCTCTCCCTCTCTCCTTCTTTCTCTCTCTGTATATCTGTCTCCTGTCTCTCTCTCTATGTATTTGACTCCTGTCTCTCTCTCATTCTCTGTCTCTGCCTCAGACCCTCACTCAGTGTGTGTGTGTGTCTCTGCCTCAGACCCTCACTCAGTGTGTGTGTGTGTGTGTGTGTGTGTGTTTGTCTGTCTGTCTCCTGTCTCTCTGATACTCTCTCATTCTTTGTCTCTGTCTCTGTCCCTCCCTCTTCTCTCACACACACATACCACACAATGTGTGTTTTCTAATAGTCATGATCTTCATTGAAGTTGTTTCTAAAATTAATTATGGCCATAGATAAAGATGATGATTTTTCTGGGAAAGTAAGACAGACTAGAGTAGCAAAAAATAATTATTCAAAGTTCAGGCCACCATGTAATGAGGCAAGTCACACATATTTTACCCATATATTTTTGTCTGTGATTATAGTGCCTTGGTCTTTAGGGTGACATTTGAAATGTAAGGACTTTCAAAGTAAGGGTAGAATGATAAGGAATGAGAAATAATTACATAAACAGAAGAAGAAGTTGGAAGTTTTTAAAGAAATCTTGTAGTACCAAAGAAGAGACTAGTGGAGAGCAAGAAACAAAACACACCAGGGTTAAACCAATGGGATGTCCATGGTTAACAGACCTGCTAGACAGGTCAGCAGGTAAGCAAGAATAAATAATCTCAAAACCTTATTTAACTTTTGTAAGACCCCAATTCTATGTAGATGAATAGGTTACAGAGATAAAGATGCAAAAATAGATAAAACAAATAGTTATGAGGCAAAAATAAATATTCTAAATTGTTAATAGAAATTTTTTGTGCTGTGGGGTATGAAATACATTATAAACCATTATTGTGTCTTTAGAATTTTTCACTGAAAATGTATCCTATTTTATGAACTGAAAAGGATGATTAATAAAAAGGTATGTGTGTGCATACTTTTCTTTCAGTAATTCTCAGTGTAAACCAGTAATTCTCAATCAAGGGAAGTTTTGCTCCTAGAGAGAATTTATCAATGTTTGGAGAAATTATTACTGTGACTCTGGGTAAACTATTGAGAATGGATGGGTACAGGAATGGGACTAGATTCCCTGCAGTGTTTATGACAGTCCCTAAAACAAAGTATTATCCATACAGAAGTGTTAATAGTTTCAGGATTAGTAAATCCTGACATTAAACAAACAACGGATTTACAAAGTACTCATGTCTCCATGTGATAAGTTCTACTAACATTATTTAATACTTCCTTGAAAATTGTATACAGTGTGTTTTGGTCATATTACCTCTCAGCCCCCTACCTCTTCCCAGATTCACATCCCTTCTCTTCCCACTGAACTGTGTGCCTTTTCCCCTATCAAGGTCAATATGCACCATCCAAATATTGTTGAGTATGTGGTCTTCCTTTGGAGCACAGTCAATTCATCAAGGGCTATACTCTTGACTATACAACTGACTCTCTCTTAGAAGCAAACAATTGCCAATAGCTCCTCAGCTAGGGACAGACATGCATATCCAACTCCCCTCTACATTCTGGGATTTGGCCCAACTTGGACTTTCACAGGTCTTGTGCATACTATCACATCTTCTGTGAGTTCATATGTGCAGCTGCCTATTGATTTAAACAATTTATTTTTAAACATAAAAACTGAATGGGCTCTTAACTTGTCATAAAGGTAATACACCCATGCATGTGCATACACATACACTTATTATAACACATTCTATATAATATATATACATATACACACATACACATATGTGTGTGTATATATATATATGTATACCTATACATATACCTATACATATATGAGTGTGTGTGTGTGTGTGTGTGTGTGTGTGTGTGTGTGTTTGTGTTTCTCTAAGGGTCCAATGTATTCAGGCTGTTTCCATATATTATATTTTTTCAAGCATTTATACTAGGAGTAGTATCTACTCCTCCATATCACTTTGAATTATTCTCTTCTAGATTATGTTACATCTTTGTATTTTACAGAAACCTCAATTGTTTCATCATAGTGGCACTTTATTTGCATGTATAGTTTTATGGTTTCCTACAGTATTGAGAAGCTGTGATGTCCCTCTGAGCATCATATATGTCAAATGGCCTGAGCCAACTTACATTTTCAGAAAGATTGCTTGTTGTTTGCCTTTACATCACATGTGTTGGCTTATTTAAAAGCCCTAGGTAGATGTATCTTGGATTGTATAGCATTAAGCAGTCTGCATTTCTTCAGGATAAAATTTATACTGGCATAATAATATACATTACTTTTTAGAATTTATGATATAAATATACTTGAGGGCTTATCTATAGTCAAGAATTCAGTTGATATCATTTGGTAAGAGTTAAATGGGCTGTAGTTATAACTGAGTGGGTAGAGTTCCTGTCTAACATTAATGAAGCACTAAGTTTGATTCTCAGCTCTAAATAGTGGTTCTTGTGGCAAGTTACTGCACTGTAGAAGTGGTAATAGGAAACTTAGAGTTCAAGGTCATCCTTGACCATATAGAGAGTTGTGGCTAGCATTTACTATAAAGACCCAGTCTCAAAAATAAAAGATGTTAACGGGAATTCTCTAGATATCTTTAATGATCTCATATATTCTGTATAAAAATAATGTTTTTCAGAATCAAAGTAACATACAATTCATTTCTCAACTTTAAAGAATATGTGCCCTACTCAGAATAGAATTTACCATGAGAAACTTTTGTTCCATGGCAAATTGATCTGTGGCTGAGGACTTAAATAAGAGAATAATTAGCCAGATAAGATTCCAGGAAATGGAAAAGTGTCAGTATAATGGAGACCTTCAGATGTGGCTCTGAGACAAAGAGGATTGAGCTGACTAATGAACAGACTGATGAACGCAGGAAGCAATGAGAGATGTAGAAAATGGGATGAACAAAACTGAGAAGAGCTTGGTCATGGCCATATTTGTGAAGCCATGAACAAGCAGGTGTTGCCGGGGCAGCCAATTAATGTAAGCTGCTAAGAAGTGGCCAAATTGTGTGAGAATCAGAAGAGTTTCATATAAATATCTGTAAAATACGTACTCAAAGCTTATGAATAAGATAAAGCATGCTTTGCCCAGAGATCATGTTTTCATTCTCTAATACACTTAAAATGAATACATAAACCTAACAGAATCATTATCTCTTTGCTACACATACAGACTTTTGTACTACATAAAGCAAAACCCTGTCCTACATAAGCTACCTAATGCTCCATTAAAATGACCATTAGCAAAGGCAAGCCAAATTTAGCCTCAGCACTCTGGCTTTTCACTCCCTAGTGACTACAAAGAAAACTAATGTCCTCATTTCCAAAGAGAGGTGCTCTAATTAAAGTCTTATTTCAGTGACCCTAACCACTATCATAATAGATTATGTTGTCAAGAGAGCAAGCAAGACTTCCTCTTGGTCAATGAGTCTTACAGAAGACATGAATGAACAACTATTGTTTGTTTCATTAAGTTTTTTCAATAACACCAGTGTTCAGCTTGTAATTCAATGTGTGAAGTAATAGATAATTGCCTCCAAAAATATTTTTAAGTCTGCGTTTTATGCATCTGCAGTTTTCATAACCCTTTCTACTTGTTAGGGTAACATCTTTCCTGACAGGAGACTCAGAAAAGACACCAAAGGCTTATATTTGAGGTAAGAACTCTGTTGCTTAATTCCCTTTAGTAGTAACCAATAATTAATAACAGTTCCCCAAAGAGAGCCAATGTGCTTTGAAAATCAAAAATCGACATCATATCTACTTAAATTTATACATGCTAATCATTAAATAAATTCAGGAAGCATGACTCACTAGCTTGCCATTTTAAAGGTTGTTCATGCTCAGACTGCCACAAACACCACCATTCTGGGAAGAGAGTCAAACCACATCTAACAAACTCACGTATGACTTGAGGGGGTAACCTATGGCTCTTCCAGGTGAACTCATGAACCGTTGAGAATGAAACACATTGGTTTTCCAATTGGCCCCTTGGGCAATTTCCAGTTACACTCAAGTTTCTGGCACTGCACCATAAAAAAAAAAAAAGAGGATGGAAAGAAAGGAAAACTTAGGATCAAGTCACAAGGCCTACTACCAATACAAGCCCAGAGCACTTAGAAAAAAAACTATGGCAATTGCTGAATTGTGTGTGGAGCTCTTAATTGACTCCAGTATCTAGGTAACACACAAGGTCTGTCTCGTTTTGTTTTGTGAACTAGGCTATTCTGTGTCCTAAATGTTATTGTTGTCTAATGCATCTCTAGAGAACAACCCAAGCACAGCTTGTATCTGCTTATAGGAATGGTTCATGTCTGGGATGGCTATGCCTATAACAAGAAAAAATTATCTATGAATATTTCCACCCACTCATGAAGTGAACAGTTCATATATTCTCAGTGATGATTGGCAGGTCAAATTCAAGGAAGTGGAGGAAAAGGGGGAAATTACAAATATAGTCTAATATCTTTGCTTTCTTCTTTTGCCAGTAAGGAAGTGATTCTTTCTTAAAACCTATCAGCTTCTTGAAAGTAACAAGACAGAGCTGAGAGCACATACCATATTTTCAAGTAATATTTGTTGACTAAACCCTTTGCCTATTTACCTTTATATACAATATACATACATATAACACATATATTTAAAAGGGTGCACAAAAAATTGTTAGAAAAAAAGAATTCTACATCCACATACATGAAACAAAGGCTTTTGTTCGGTTACTATGGAAACCAAAGCTTTGAAAGAATCAAGAGGAAGTCTTTGCATGATCTCTAGGTGATCTCTAGACCTGGTGGTATTTTATGTGACCTAAGAAATCATTTTTCACTTGCATCCAGTGTCTCCCAGCAAAACTCCTTGGGCTGGAAAGACGGCTATGCAGTTAAAAGAACATTATGCTCTTGCAGAAGACTTGTTTAAGTCCCAGGGCCCACATGATGTGGCTGACACCCACCTGTAACTCCAGTTCCAGGACATACTATGTCTCTGTTCACCATGAACACACATGCACATAATTTTTAACTGACATTTCCATTTGAATTCTTAAGAGCAGTCTCAGAAGATGGCTCAGTGGATGAAGTGCTTGATGCTCAAACAAGAATGTCCTCAGATCCTACTTAAATACCAGATGGGCATAACAGTGCACCCATGATCTAGCCTTGGAAGGTAGAGACAGGATCTCTAGGATAGGCTGCCTAATGAGACGAGCCCTGGGTTCAATGAAGAGATCCTACCCTGAAAGAATAAGGTTGAAAACTATCAAAGAGAATCCCTGACCTCATCCTTAAGCTTTAATGTGTATCTGCATCCACCGCCCATGCACCCACAAGAGAAAAACAACCTAAAAAACCCATACAAACCATGCTATCACAACTATCTAACAATCATCAACTATTTAATATCATCTTGCAGTTCTATAAATCAACACATGGATTCATTTAAAAGGACAGTGGATAAGTTAGCTGCACATGTGCATTACTATATAAAATGCAGGTGACCGCTTCTACTCTTGACTGCTGATGGTTAGTTTAGGAAGGTTGTGCATGCGGGAGAAAATATCATGTGGATGCTGCGTTAGGTTTACAACTTTTCAGGTAAAAATGATAGCTAATAAATATTTTATTTCACATAGAGTATCAATAAATCCAATCTTTACTTGAGTGTGAACAAGGACCAAATATTTACTCTGAGTCGCTAATGAGCAAAACACACTACTTTGAAAAACAGAATAGGTACATTTAGTGCCAATAATCTATATGAAATCCATTTGAACAGCAAAAGGAAATAAAAGCAACTATTCTTTTTTTTTTTCTTTTAACATTAGGTCATGGAACTAAAGGAGTATTTGAGCTTCTGTCTGGATGGCGGAGAACCAAAGAGAATTTACCCTTCAAAGACAGGGTAGCAGACGCCTATTCTGACGTGATGGTCACCTACACCATGACAAGTTCCCTGTACTTCATCACATTCGGTATGGGTGCCAGCCCCTTCACAAACATAGAGGCAGTGAAGATCTTCTGTCAGAATATGTGTGTCTCTATTCTACTGAACTACTTCTACATTTTCTCTTTCTTCGGCTCTTGCCTGGTCTTTGCTGGACAACTGGAGCAAAATCGATACCACAGCATCTTTTGCTGTAAAATCCCTTCCGCCGAATACCTGGACCGCAAGCCTATGTGGTTCCAGACAGTAATGAGTGATGGGCACCAACAGACATCCCACCATGAGACAAACCCCTACCAGCACCATTTCATTCAGCACTTCCTCCGAGAACATTACAATGAGTGGATTACCAATATCTATGTGAAGCCATTTGTGGTCATCCTGTATCTCATTTACGCCTCTTTCTCCTTCATGGGGTGCTTGCAGATCAGTGATGGAGTCAGCATTATCAACCTACTAGCCAGTGACTCCCCGAGCGTTTCCTATGCCATGGTTCAGCAAAAATATTTCAGCAACTATAGCCCTGTAATAGGATTCTACGTCTATGAACCCCTGGAGTACTGGAACAGCAGTGTCCAAGAGGACCTGCAGAGGCTCTGTAGTGGGTTCACTGCAGTGTCCTGGGTAGAACAGTATTATCAGTTTCTGAAAACGAGCAACATCAGTGCCAACAACAAGACCGACTTCATCAGCGTCCTACAAAGCTCGTTTTTAAAAAAGCCAGAATTCCAACACTTTCGGAATGATATCATTTTCTCCAGAGCGGGGGATGACAGCAACATCATCGCTTCTCGCTTATATCTGGTGGCCAGGACTAGCAGGGACAAGCAGAAGGAAGTCACAGAAGTTCTGGACAAGCTGAGGCCCCTGTCTCTCTCAAAGAGTATCCGGTTCATCGTGTTTAACCCTTCCTTTGTTTTCACAGACCATTACAGTTTGTCAGTCACCGTGCCTGTTCTAATTGCAGGCTTTGGGGTTCTCCTGGTGTTAATCCTGACTTTCTTCCTAGTGATCCATCCTCTGGGAAACTTCTGGCTAATTCTTAGCGTCACCTCAATTGAGCTGGGCGTTTTGGGCTTAATGACGTTGTGGAATGTCGACATGGATTGCATTTCTATCTTGTGCCTTATCTACACTTTAAATTTTGCCATTGACCACTGTGCACCACTGCTTTACACATTTGTACTAGCAACCGAGCACACCAGAACACAATGTATAAAAAGCTCCCTGCAAGAGCATGGGACAGCCATTTTGCAAAACATTACTTCTTTTCTTATTGGGTTGGTCCCCCTCCTCTTTGTGCCTTCAAACCTGACCTTCACACTGTTCAAATGCTTGCTGCTGACCGGGGGTTGCACGTTTCTCCACTGTTTCGTTATCTTACCTGTGTTCCTAACCTTTTTTCCTCCTTCCAAAAAGCACCACAAGAAAAAGAAACGGGCCAAACGAAAGGAGAGAGAGGAAATCGAATGCATAGAAATCCAAGAGAACCCTGATCATGTCACCACAGTCTGAGGGTGGAGAACTTTTTTTTCCAGTATTGCACAAATGATGCAGGGCTAGTAAGGCTCAGACCTCAGCTGCTTGGGCTGGCCAGGGGTAACAAGGCAAGTCAGATCAAGAGTGCATTATTTATGACACATCCACAGGTCTGCTTCTTTTAGTGGAAGAGATAATAAAAGGAGGTGATGTTCTTTACAACCTTGTGCTCCATGAGAGATATATTTCCAGACACTGATCTTAGAGCTTTTCTGAGAAATGGATGGATTGGTGTGTTAAGCTGGAAGGCTGGAAGATCTAAAGATTCTTAGAAGAAATGGAGAAGAGAGAATAGGTGGTCTCCAGATAGGGGGAAAGACAGACAAAATGTCTAATTTGTCATGTCACTTCATGTTTGCCTTTGGAACAGGTCAATCAGAGGAAACCTATGCACATGGGAAGTACATATTTAATCCTGTCTAAACCAAAGGACTGGACCACCTGATCCACTTCGTGTGTACATATAAGTATACATATACATATACTTATATTTGTCCTTAGTGTGCATTGGTGTTTGGGTGAAAGAAGGTGTCCACTTGTAGATAGGCTGGCCGTTCTCTAAATGTCAAATCACCTTTAGCCAAATTTATAACCTCATTAGGGATGATACAGAATATATAATTGGCCACGTGAAATCAACTCAGCTGTCTAGATAACAAGATTATTGTCAACTGTGTGATAACAAAATAGACAGAAATTTGAATCCATTAAATTCTATATATGTTGTTGGTCACTGAGATCCTACCTTTGGGTGGACGTCACAGAAACCCCAAAAGGTATCTGAGTTAATTAGCATGTGAACAAATGTTTAAAATCTGAAGTAGTTGAGATAGCTTGCCATTAGCTTTTAACATTTCTGTGTGTTTGGAAGGCCAGCATGGCTACTTTTGGGTATCTCACCCACCTGAAAAATGAGCACTTTAAGCACATTGTTTTTGCATACATATATAAGGGTACAAGTGTAAGTGAGAGCTGGAAGGAAAGAATGAGATACCATTTCATAGTTAAGCATTCTTATGTTAGATGGTGAAAATACACTGCTGTGGTGCATATAGCAATTAACACAGGAAAGAGAAAATGTCTGGAAAACTTATCAAGTAAAATGAGCCATCTACCATTCACCGTGTCGGCATCAAATAGTCCATAGTATAAGAAAAACTTGCCAACTCTATAAACTCTAGTGTGTTCCTTGGAATAAGTTTGGGAGCATTAACCCAGACCGTGATCACTCTGATGGTGGTCACCATAACCCCTGCAGCATCATTTTGTAGCTTCTTGGAGTATCATTGTCTTCATTAACTAGAAAGTAAGCGCCTATGGCAAGCACAGCTCTCTACAGGTGCCATACTAACTATGTGTAATTGCACCTGGACTCCTTACATTAAAAAAAAAAAAAAAGTATTGAGGCAAATATTTTTACTGAGTAAGTGTTTAAAATGTGTCCCAAGCAGGTACTCAGTCTGCTGGGTTCTTTCAAGGACTAAGGCTGCTATTCATGTTGGAGAACATTTGTAGAAAATTCCTTTTCCATGCCAAATAGGGAACCTAAGGAATAATTTATTTCTGGGTAGAATAAAACAAATGCCTAATGATTACACATCCTGCTAACAAGTTCTTTTTCCTGAGGAATGTTTATATTTCCCACCAATTTGGGTTGTATAATTTCAACGCGTTGACAATTCAATTGGCTTTAAAAAGCAAAACACAACTAGAACTCTCAGAAAATTCCATTCCTGTTTCAGTTTTAGGAAATGATGCTGATAGACAATACTGCTCTTCTAAACGATTCAAATTTTTTAAGTGGATGTCATTAAATGAAACTTCAGTTTATTCAGCGGCATTTGTTCTATGCTACCTTAAGGCTGCTGTGTTTCATTGTCTCCCCTGATGTGGGTACACTAGCTATAGAATTAAGGAGGGACCATGACTTCCCATAACCACACTTGATGTTTTCACTCTATCTGTAAAGTCATGTCACAGGTAACACCAGCCTTTCATCTCAAGAAGTTTTGTCCTAGGGAGAACAGACGTTTGGACAGTTGACCTCCAGGCCATGATCTCATATTTGAAGTTGAATTTTCTGAGCAGCTTTTGCAGTTGGAGAACAGAATTCCTCTTTCACAGTTACTCATCGTTTATGAAGATTTCTATCACTCACACTTGATTGTAAATACAGCCACTAAGAAGCTGAAGATTCCATGTTGATCCATATCTGTCTATATTCAGTGAAACTCCATTGTTTCACTGTTTTTTTTATTTAAAGATAACTTGAGTTTTATAATTGCCATAGACCATTTCAGATACAAAAATAAATAACAAAATAAAGATTGGCAAGCTAAGTGGCAAGCGTGCAAGTTGCCAAATACATAGAAGTACCGCTGCATATTGTGCCAAAGCACCAATTTTGATCTCTCCCAAAGCACCTGGATGGGGAAAGACTTGTTTATGTATTAAGTATTGTCTTCAAGGATCAGACTTGTAGGACAAACAGGAATTTCTCATTGTCCAACTGTCTAGAGAGGTGGCATTTTTTTTAAAGAGATGTTATCTTCTCCAGAACACGTGATTCTAAGGATGTGTAGCAATAATTTTCTGAAATGAAACTCCATGTTCTGGAAAAGTTAATAGAATGCCCAAAATGCCTTGTTTTGGTCTTAGGAAGCAATGTAAGCCCAGAAGGATCTCACCAAGAATCACGCAAATCTTCCAACCTCATTTTGAAGCAGATATTTCCAAGATTTCCTTCACTGAGGACCAAATACTAAAATATGAGATCGTGATTTGCAGGTAACCCTCCAAGCTCAGCCATTTCTGATTATTTGTGTGCTCCATCCTAGTTTTTCACGTTTTTGCTTGCTTCGCCCATTGTGAAGTATTGATGGTGTTCAAGTTAGGACTTTATATACTATCAAACAGAAGGCCATTCAAACCCTAGAATAAATCAGTAGGGAATTTTTTAGAATTGTGGAGTATTTTATTTACTATAATGTGTTTTCCCCTTGAAATGGGAGATTTTTAAAAACTTGTGAACCCATACTTTGTCTTCTTTTAACTGAACTGTGTGCCCCATCAGAATGTGAAACAGAGAGTGTCATTTTATGTTCCACTCTCCTCAATGAGGAACTCACCTAAATTACCAGCCAAGATTTGTCTAAAAGTTCTGTGGGCTAACCTACATCATGTGGAAGTTTGTTGAAAGAATGTATAGTTACATGTTTTCTAGTGGGTTCTTTCAGTGGCCATGAACCTCTTTGAAGGCTGTGCATGAGTACTCTATGACAGCTATTCTCGACTAAGTTTGTATCACATAAATGTCCTTCTTCCAGTTGATTTCTATTCATTCAACAGAAATAAATTTTCATGTTTTATCTTGTATTGTGAAAGAAAGAAGTATGATACCCGTGACTCCTACGATGCTAAAATAGCCATTCTCGTATGTTGATCTTGAGTGTAAGTGTTATGTCCATCCTGTACTTATCCATTGCACTTTACTATAACAAGCTAATCCTTCTAGACTTGCGATTTGAGCTGGGGATTAACTATCGCCATTCAGAATTGTGTGTATTTTTATATGTTGGCTGTAAATATTGTCATTACAGTCAAATATTTTTATGACCAAATATTTATAAATGCATGGCACAATGCACGCATGATTACTAGTATGTAGATGATTAAAGACACTATTTTCAGGGTTATTACACTTTTTATTAAAATTCTCATATTCTCTATCATAAATGCCTCATGGAGTTTTAGTTGCAAAGGCTTAAAGTCCATATAAAACTTCACGCTAAGGGAAGCAATCAGAAAATTGCTTTCTCATAGTGTCAACAACAGCCACCTACTCTAAGATGGCCATTGAGAAAACCCAGGGGCTAAGCCAGCTCTCTGGGTAAAGCACCAGGCAGAATCTGCATTAGACAGTGATTAAATATGCCCTGGGTGTACTAAGTCAAGCCAGAAGTTACAGTACCTTAAAAATGGACCTGTTATGTTGTCTCCTGAGACTGGAGAATTCTATGATTTACTCATGCTTCCCAGAGGAAAAAGTCTATGTTCAGCCCATTTTGTTGCTGTTTGTTGAGGACTCTCTGCTAATTCTTTCAAAGGTGATCCCAAAAGCTTTCATTTATTTCAAAGGAATTTCAAGATCATTTTCATTCTCTTTAAAATCAACAAAATTCTTTGTTGGTAACAAGAAAACCAAGATAACAAACAGTTATGACCAAGTTCTATGGCATGGAGTCAAAACATCAAGGCTGAATTAGTATGTCCTTGAAGTCTCCTCATCTCAAATTTAAATATAAAACTCTGAATCATCTCTGTGGCACAGGCCATTATGCCAACCTTTTTCCACAATGATCTGCAAATATGCTGCCCAGAAAGTAATTACTTTTTTTTTTTTTTTACTGCAGTGGTAGTGAACAAATCAAAAGCAGCAAGGCCTCTCTTTACAGGACATTCAGCAGATAGGTGCTGCACATGAAAGTAGCCGTACATCCATCTTTGTGTTCAATGACCAATGTTCATCTGATGTTCATCAATGTTGTAGATAGGAGAGCAGGAGGTACTGCTCTGTGCTCCAAATGTTTTGGAGTTTTGATGACATTTGGATGAGATTGGAAGCTGCCAAGACAGATAAGGCTCCATCTAAGAAATCAAGAAGTCAGTGTGTAGGTGTGATAGCAAGAGCGAGTGATAAGCAGTAAAGTCCTTACACACTAGGCTTTATAGGTTAGAAAATAGCACAGAGAATCAATTGGTGCCTCAAAACTAGAGGTTCTATCTGCTAGCAATCCTAGCTACATGCAAATATATCTATCCCACTTGAAGATCATATTTCTTGTTTGTAAGATTCAGACTCTGGGCCCACTTCTGGATTTCTAAGCATGATCAGATCCATTTTGTGAGTTAAAGTGAGAAGCTAAAGGACTCTGAAAAGAGACTTTAAATAAACACCCAGGAAAGTATTCGTTTTCAGGATGCTGCCATACACATTATGCTTTTAAGCATTTTTATGTACTTAATGAAGGCCAATGTCTGTTGCTGATAGAGAAGTCATTTACTCTTCTTATAAAGAGGAAAATAATTCAAAGAGAGAAATACATGCAACCAGTATTTGCAGTATATGTAGCTATTGTATGGACCATATCTTAGTTCATCTACATCCTTAAAGGAGTTGTTGAGATGAAATGAGCTTAGTCTACACTGGGAACCTCTGTCACCAAGTTATTTTTAATTCAGTAAAGTATTTATAAATGAGATCATTGACAGTTTTGTACTTTTATACACTATAAGATTCCAGTCTCTGTTTTCTCACTGAGTTGAATTTTCCCAAAGGAAGCTCTCATAGGTCATACCAATTATAAAATCCTAGAAATCAAGGGAAACCTTGATGACATGGGAGGAAAAGCAATTCACGGGCTCTTGGTAATTCTTTCTCTGTTTCTTGGGCTCCTGTTCCAGCCAACCCGGGGTTAGTATTAGTCATTCATAATTGTGTTCCAGTTTGCTTTCATGGTTCATGGCATGCCTGATATGGTTTCCTTCCCCTTTGTTTTTACAGTTACAAAAACCACTCCATTATCTCCAGGGCTCTTTCAAACCAGTGGAGAAGTAAGAGTTGTAATGTTTTGGGAAGATTTCATTGAAGAGTTTCCTGGAAAGTATTAGGAGTGACCACCATGAATAAAAGATAAGTGGAGCTTGTTGTAATTGTGTCACTTTCCAGTCCTGAATAGATTTAGCTTGGATTCTTGGAAGAGATTGCTCATGGCACACTGTGACAAACATTCCATTATCTAAATGTGAGAAAGAGGCAGAATCTCCCAGTGGAAATGGAAATCACTTTCATCACCAAAGTCAATGCATTGTGGAGTCTTTGTTTGCAGCCACACTGAGAGACCTTGAAAAAGAAAAGAACAGGCTGCTGTGGTTTTACAAGTCTTAGTACAATCTACAGCATCCATGTCTATATGGGATCAGGATATCCCCTGATTTTTGCTCGTCCAACATAAACATCAGAGTTACTGAAAACATTTGTCTGTCTGCTCACCAGTGTGAATATTCCAATGTATCTGCAAAGCTTATGCAGCAAGCTTATCATGTGTTCCCATTAATTATGCATATCCTTTCAGCAATAGACTTCCTTGCGCTTAAGTAGAAAATCTGTCACTGTTTGAAAAGGACAGAGATCTTGCTAAGCTACCTCCCAGGGATATTTAAAGCTAAAATGCCATACAACCTTTGACTAAATGGTAATATAATATTATTTATTGCCTTTTTACTTAGTAAATTCATACTCAGATAGTTGTTAAATGAAGACCCCTGTGTGTAGTTTTATCAGTGTGTGCCATTTACTATAAATATTCACCAATGCAGCATCCCTTGGGAAAATTGTTCCGTTATTTCTCCATGGAAATCTCAGAGCATGAAAATTAGTACAGAAAGAGAATTAGTTCAGAAACAGTATTGCCTAAGATTAACTTAGGGACAATGGCCCATCAACAAGATGTGTCATCAAATAATCTATGACTAACTTCAATGAAAAGCCCATGTGCCCTTCTTTTCAGAGGATGGAAAAAACATCAATTTGTCTTTACTTAACATTAAGCAGATATGAAGCAATAAAGATACTAAAACTACTTCCTAAGTCTCCCCCCCTCCAGTGGAAAACCACTGTTTTTCCCTCCACTAGGATTCTGAACCACTGACTGCTTTAAATCACTGAGAAGACTGCTAAGAAAGGATCACTGTCCCCTCAGAAGTCAATAAACCATGGGCATGGCCATAGAAACTGAGTGCTTTATTTCATTTCCTTTCCCAAAAGAAGTGCCCACAGGTTCCCAATCCTGGCGCAGTGAGATGCTAATCTCTACAGCAAAATGAAGAAGAAAGATAACATGTATAAAATTATAAAGTCCTGGCATTCTAACAATACAAACCCCATACCAAAACATCATTGCCAGTTGACTTTACCTCTAAGAATAGCTTTTTAATATAATATTCCTTTTACATTTAGGCTCTCTGCATTCTTTTTGTGAAACTAGTCTTATTTATCACTCCCAAGTTAAAATAAAGGATTAAAGACCTCTGTTTCAAAATTTTCCCCATAGGGCTCTAACTCTAAAGCTACCTTATCAACAGAAACTTAAAGGAAAAAATGTACCAAAAAGTGTGACTTAAGTTATATTTCATGGACAAAATGTCTTCTCCCAAATAACAGATGGCTGAAATAAACACCTTAGGTCTTACTGAGCATCAAATATTCTAATAGATATTATTAACATGGCTCTAAAAAGTTATTTCAGTGTTTCTTAATTTTCCAAAATTTGATTCATATCCAACATGTGTGTGTGTATATATACATATATATATATATATATATATATATATTTCCATTCTCAGTAAACAAAATAAAATAATTTGAAAATGAAGTTTTTTGTAACTATCACAGGAATAAATTAATGTGATTCTCCTAATTGAATGGCTCTCATACCTCCATGGATAGAAATTTTATATCAAATATTTATCTTATTATTTTCAGGTTTTACATGTATATCTATACAACCATTTTAGTGAAATTTCTCAGGATCGTATGAGTTAAGGAACCTATTCCTGAGGTCGAAAGATAAACATCTTCAGGAAAATAATAACGAGTCTTACAAGTCTTCACTACTTGTAAAAATTCTTCAAGCTTGCTCTAATTGTAGAACCGCTAGAGAAAGATTTATGGAGTTACTATTTTCACTTTTGAGCTTAACAAATAACTACTTTCCCTGTCTGTAGCAAGAGCAGTTAGTATATTTAAAAAGTCATAACATATACAAGATACTAACACCCTAAAATTTCTAGTGTTAATTGCTCTTGCTGAATTTTTTTAATCATGCCAAATGCTATAAAAGTCAAGTCATTTCTAGATTGACTGCACTGTCCTTCAGCACTTATTGCTAATACTAAATGACATAATTCCCCAATTACTCATCTAACCTCAGGAGTCCACTCAACTTCCTGTCTTTTAGGGGAATGTTCTTTCATAAGTAAGTGTTAAATTTCCAAAACATAACTCCTCTTGACTTCACAGTGTGATATAACATAACCTATACATTTTAAATGCATATATATAAATACATACATATGTGTGTGTGTGCTTTTATTTTGTAATTTTGTTTCATTTTGTTTTGTTGAGGCAGGGATTCATTGTGTAGCCCTGACTAGCCTTGAACTCATAGAGATTCCCTGTCTCTGTCTACAAAGTACTGGAATTAGCACACGTAGCCAGAATTTTTACCCTTACTGGAGATTCGAGTCATTATTTTTTATTGCTTGTTTATATAATTAGAGAAAGAGCCTTTCTATTTGACTCCAGGTGATCTGGAATATACTCAGACGATTAGTGTGTATCCTAGCCTGTGAGCCTGAAACTCATAATTACCCCGACTCTACCTCTTCCTCCTTCCCAAATCCTTGGATTGAATGTGTGTACCATAAATTTTATTTTCTGTTATTATTGTTGTTTAATCTTTTAAAAATATTATTCATTAAAATATAATACTATAATATACATCAGCTAGCCCTACATGGTTAAGATAATTCACCATCCAAAGCAAATTAGAATGTCTTAGCTGTGTTACAAGACATTTTTTATAAAACCCGAAGTCCATAAATAGCTCTACTCTATGTAAATTAGGAATCTATTACCAAAATAGCCTCAGTCATTGTACTAATTTCAAATCTGAAGTAATGTGTAGCTGGCTCAAATAAATGCTACCCAAAATTTAGTGCATTATCTGGGCCAATTCTCTCTAAAGTTTATTGCATTGCAGTAAATCCCTGTGGCGACAGAAAGTCTAAAACTGCTTGAATTCATCACTTTCTCACCATCTGAGAGCACAACAATAAATAAGAGAGTTGTCCCAAGGCAGCATGCAGGCTTAGAAAAGGGGGTCCCCTATACCTCACAGGATTGAGCTCAACATCTGAGTGAAACTACAGGCTGTCGGCAATAATGCCTAAGTCAGTCCAATCAAGATTTTGAATTTTTGAGTTTCCAAGTCTGTTGGGTTCTGGAGATTCCTGTGTCCATGTTATCAAGAAGAATACATAGCTAGCCCACATCCATAGGATTTAAGTGCACCAATCACAAAGAGCACACAGCGAAGGCTCTTGGTGCTGAACCTCTCTGTCTTTGACAACAGCATTTTCATAATTAGAGCCATGTGTCTGAGAAGGTCTTATTTTGGACAATTTCTAACATTTAAAAAAAAAAAAACAAGAAGACTTTTAGGTTTTTTTATGAAAATGTTTTAATTTATTCATTAACTGTTTTCCCACCTGTATTTAATATTTGAATTGCTAATTTACTTTCTTTTTCTTTTTGGGTAAAATTACTTTTTCTTGTAACCACAAAAATGTATTTTCTTTGGTTAAGAATAAGTATGTCTGCAAGAGGTGAAGTCAGATTTTAGCAAAAAACAAGATGGATGTGTGAGCATATTTGCCAGCACACAATTTAGAGAAATTCTGCTCATTGTGACCTTGTGTGGATTAAGTGGAAAATTTCTACATATTATAGTCTTAGAAGCTGTCACACACAGGACATTCTTCCTAGAGACCATTCAATATATATATATATATATATGTGTGTGTGTGTGTGTGTGTGTGTGTGTGTATGTATACATATATATATGTATATATACATATATATGACATTTTTTAAAAGAATCCTGTAGCTTGTCACTTGTGACCTAATGTGAAATGTGATTTTATCTCTTTCTCTCGTTTTTAAGCAAACTCAACCTGTCAAGTACTATATGTAGAATATATTTTTATTTCTTGTTTTCTGGATGATTCTATCATATAGTCAATTATACAGGAATGAGGCTTCAAATAAAGGACCCAGTTTTATGTTTGTTCACATTTTCATTTCTGAGAAGTTAAAACATAACCTCCTAGAGCTTTACAGTGAGATAGTTAAACATAAGTTTTAAAAATTTGGACAAAAAAAATGAAAGAAATGTAAAAGTTTCTTTAAAGTCTGGGGAAAAGGTTTGGCTTGGTATCTGCCTATTTACTTATTTTGTAAGTTTTGTAAATAAAAGGATTGTAAAAGATTAGAAAAAACTTGGCATACATGAATCTCTAAGAGGATTCAGGCTCCTATTTACTCCTCGTGGCTAGGACTTATTCATTTACTCAACAAATATTAGGGGTACCTGCACTGACATCCGAAGAAAAACTCAGATAAATACCAAATTGGCTCTCCCAATTGGGTGGGTAGAAGAAATTTCTTTCCGTGATATTTAAGGAAGCAAAGGAAGAAATCGTGGACATCTATATGAGTAGGAGGCTAACGTGTGCAACAAGAAGAAGGAAATCACAGAGGGCCCACAGGTGGGGACCAGAAACATGTGATCCTGTGGCACCACCCCTGGGGGGGGGCAGGTGCAATGGAAAATGGTAATCTATTGTGAGGATGCTGTATGTGATTGTCAGGATTTAAGAAGGCTGTTTGGAAGAGACACTTCTAGACTTGAAGTTATGCCCTTACATCTTCATTTCTGTATGTCTGTATTTTTGTATTTGCTGATAAAGTCTAAAACTCAAAATCTCAGCATTTGCATTTCTGTTACTTAGTATACAGTGGTGGCAAGAGCCAGTTTATGGCAGGGAGGTTGAGGTCCCAGAAATTATCTGGTCACATCATGCATCAGAGGACCCTCAAAGTGCAGCCCAGAGAGATGGACCTGGATAAACTAGATCCCAAATCCTCCAGGAAAAGCAACTCAAACATTACACACAAATTAATCATCTAACTGAGTAGGGATAATGATCCCGACTCTGCAGATAGTTTCAAGGAGACCACTGTGACCAGCACAGTATTTCTATGGTACAATGATTCATCTTTTCAACGAGAACATATATAACAGTTGTCTGTACAAAGAAATCAAAATGCAGATGATACATCATGAGAAATCACTGCACAATTTACCCCTTCATGTGAACAACCTCTTCTAAATGTAAAATTTAAGACTGTGCATGGGGCTTAAATGCTTCAAATCATAATTATACTTTTGACTACATTCATCTATTTATTTTGCATATAGGAGCATACTCATGTCATCGCATACTATGGAGGTTAGAGGACACTGTTTGGAAGTATTTTCTTTCCCTTCATCATGTGCACACTGGGAATTGAGTTCAGATCATCAGGTCAGGCTTGGTTGCAAACACTGTTATCTGCTGAGCCATTACACCTACCCTCAATCATTTCTTAAAATCACTTGCATATGATTCACCTTTACATTGTTTTGAAAATCATGGTGAAATGTAATATATGTACATAATTTTTAAGTGTAGAAATAACTCATTTGCATATTAATAACTTCTTTTTATAGTCGAGAGTATTCGTCATAATAATTATTTTTTGTTGCTATAATAAAGGAAGTTATGAGGAGGAAATTTAACCTTTGTATCTGAAAAAAAAAAGCCTTTGCCAATCCTGTCAGGTAGAGTTATAGCTTTGGCTGCAGCTGGCATGGGGAATCTATCTTTCAGAATGTTTAAAAAGGGCCCTTAGTTTGCATAACTGGGATAGACACAAAAGTCACCAACCAAGGAAATGGAAGTCAGCAACTACACTGCAAGGGATGATTTGAATACTGTCTTAATTAACACAGCTGATGATTTCCAAAGTCAGGCGGCAATCATGACCTGGGGAAATGCCTCTAAGTCCTTCGCGGCCTGACTGGATATCAAACCAATGAACCAAGTCACTCTGGTGGACCTTCAGTCTTGACACGTTCCCTAGTGAGTCCAATGTGCAACCAAGTTCCAAAACTAGTGGTTTAGACCACAGATCAAAGGCATCAACTCAATGAACATTGATGAAGTAACACTGCAAAGAAATCTTTTTAAGGTCACAAACCAGGAATCATGACACATATCTATAATCCCAGCATTTAGGATTCTGAGTAGGTTGACTACAAATTTCTCAAAACCATTCTTGGTGACATAGCCAGACCATGTTATATTTATATATAAAATAAAATACAGCAAAAATAATGATTGCTTTCCATTGTTTTAATATAAATCAAAAATTCAAATTCCAAAGGGCAGACCCAAAGTTAAAGATATGATTTCTAGGAGAGACAGATAGGTGGTCAGACCAGAAAGTATAAAGAAGAAAAAATATTATTAGGCTAAATAAACAAAATATGGGATGGAGAAAAATGAGAACAAAGTGGCTTTAGTGAAAAGTTTTTTGGTGGCATAGATTTTTCCAAGGCACTGAAGGATCCATAGCATTGCTATATGAAGTTTGCAAAGGTAAGACATTCCTGTGTTATTTTTCAAAGAACACATACAAAAAAGACATTTATACAAAGAAGCCATCTCTCAATTCAATCAAGCTGACAGCTAGTATTAACCATCTCAGACCCCAGACATACACTCCAGGCTTCAAAACAAAATTCAATCTTTACCTGTATATGGAACACTAAGTATCAAATGAAACACACAAAAATATATTAATAGACCTAAGGAGGAATGCTAAGTAAATAACCCCAGAGCATTGAAAATCTTTCGCCTCCAGCTTCATTAAGAACTGGCATCAAAAGCCTATGGCAAAAGATAGTCCACTCTGAAGCACTGTAGCAGCAGAAAATATTCCATTTCTCAAATAGATTTGACCAAAGAGCATCTTCATAGACTAGTGTCCATGTGTTCAGCAAACATAGTGCCATGCTTTATTAGAAAAGACTGTCTTTGTCACTAGAGTATTGGTAAGTACATATTAAAAATTCCAAGGAAGAGGTATCCCCAGGTCAGTGTGAAAATCAGTTATTTCCTAAGTAACATTGTGGCTTTCTAGATATCACCCATACAGAGGAATAAACAGATTATGGGAAAATAAGTCATTGGCTTGATAATCATAATAGGAGTCTGGGTTTCATCAAAGACAACTCCAATCTGACTTCCCCTTTCTTCCAGTACAAGTTCAGGATGAAGAAAGAAAATAAATAGAAGCCAAGTTAGGCCAGACCAAATAGGGTTCTGTGTGAACAAAAATTACCAAGTGGCCAAAAATATAAATGGATATTTTCATATTTCTAAAAAGCATTATCGAGTATAATATTCTTGGGAAGTCTTTGTCTCAGTGCACTTGATGTGGTTCTTCCTTTGAGAGTTTTAACAAAGAGAAGAAGGGAATTGCCTGCGAGTGAGACATGTGTGTGTGTGTGTGTGTGTGTGTGTGTGTGTGTGTGTTGAAGTTGCCTTTGGCCAGTAAATAAACATTTTAAATCTTCAAATAAAAGCAAGACTTGGAGATTTTAGTTTGTAGATCTCTGAGGGTCAAAGTGGAAATATCAAAAATAATAAAGAATTGTTTCAAGGTATGTCAGCAATCCCCTGCAAACATTCTTGGAGTATTTTGTTCATTTGCTATTGATGCATTATGACTACATCTGTGAACACACTTTTAATCGCCATGGTATATCTGTAATGAAATTACCCACTTGGATACACCTCAAGCAAATGGATTGGATCTCAACTAGTAAGTTCTTAACCCTGTCATTTATCTGAGTGTATTTATAACCTGTGCTTCACTAATAGCTCTTGACCTATGCAGTAAATAACAATATTCTGGGAATTTGAAAATGTACATTTAGAAAAGAAAAGATCAGAAACTAGGGAAATATTGCATGATTGTGTGGAAGTGCAAATAAAAGAAGCAATGTTCCAGAAGTGATGCCTCCATTTCCTTCAGGGTAGGATGACAAAGCCTGCAAACACATAGCTATAATCTCTAAATTAGAATATGCAATGATATAAATCATGAAATAATATCAGAAGAGTATGTTTTGTCTATTGATTTCCAAATTAATGTATGGGGTTTTTTTGTCTAAAGTGCTTAAAATTCTTCAATTATTTTTAACTTAGTTGTTCTTTATTTCTCTTAATAGATACATTTATGCATTTATATTATATGACTATGCTGAGCTTAGATTAAGTCTTGGGGAAATGGAGAATTACTCTAGGGTATTGCCTCTACCATTAAGTTGCCTGTGATCTTTTGGAAGATGCTTACAGGGAAACTGGTCACAGTGGTAAAACACAAAAGGTGGTTTTTGATAATTTGCCTGACTAGATTGTCACCTTGTAAAGGAAGTGCTATTCAGGTGCCTTGAAGAAGGTGTTGGATCCACCCAGCATCTGTGGACTTTAACTCCAAATGAAGGACTCATGAATAAGAGGAGACATCACTCAAATCTGCCTCCCACCTTCTCACTTCCTGTCTCCCTTCTTTTAATATTATCCTAAGTATCAGATAAAGACCCCTTAGAGAGTCTACTTTCAGAGTGCAGAGAGTACCGGTGTGGTCAACCACACAATGAATTTTAAAGTCCCCTTGCCTGTGCATTCCTTCCCAGTAATATTAGCTTAAAGTCAAGCATCCCTTAAATATTTATCAGTAGCTTAAATATTAACAAAAGCCATTGTCCCCTTTGGCAACACAGGGATTGTATTCACATCCTAACTTGTCAATAGGAGAAAAAAAATACATTTAAAACAGGAAAGCATTAGCTTGCATCCTCAACAGTAAAATGTAGGTGATTGCTCTCCTCCTACACAAGGAGGTAAAAGAGTCAGTCTACCCTAAGCCATTTTCTTCTGGAAATGAAGCACATGAAGCTAGCCTGGCATATAGATAAGGAAGATATGTCATCCAATGCTTGGAGTATTCTCTTCCTCCCTCCGAATGAATAATTTATTGGTATTGTACCTGCTGTTTCCAAGTGCACATTAATGATTTATTTCTTGGTCTTAAAAACAGATGTTCATAACTAAAGCACAGGTTCTATAAAATTGATCATTAAGGAGTCCTCTGATGGTTGGAAAAATTAAAGTGAAAGTGGGTTGTTTAAATCCTCAAATGAAAAAATGAATAGACATTTTCTGTACAAATTGTACCGGTTTTGTGTTCCGCTCTCACAGAGAAATTTCTCTTCTTTTAAGTGTTCTGTCATATGAAGCCTGTTTCATTCCCCTTACCCTTAGCAAATTTATTGTTAAATTTCAGACGAATTCTGACTTGAGAGCATAGCTTTGTTGTTCATTCAGGTTCTTAGAGCAGTTTTGTCCTGTGTCTTAGTTACGAGGGTCTTACCAAAACAAGTGCAGGTGTTGATGAAGCGGCATTGAATTATTGTTGTAAAATGCATTATTAATCATGTACAGTTTTCATCATCTCAGAAGTCCCATGAACAAATAGTTACAGGTAACAACAGTCTTTGAATATGTGATGACATTCATCTCTACTGCCTTTGCTTCCACCTCGCTGTCTGCTGAGATTGCTATTTACCTTTTGACATGCTTGAATTTTGAAGCTGAGGTGATTCTGAATTAGCTGAATTGTCTTTCATACATACTGTGTGTCATACATAAGGAATTTGGATTGTGGAGAGCCATGAATATAACAGGCTACCATCATTTTCTTCTTGCATCTGCCTCTGCATCTAAAACTGGGGCAGGGGGGGGGAGGGTGCCTGCTAACAACCAAGTGTGATTCTACCTGAGAATCTTTCCTCTCCTGTATACATGGGGTTTGCATTCTGGGCTCTCCTTTTCTGTATCCATTCCAGTCAACAGCTTCTAGGAAACACACAGGAGACACGGTAGAGAACACTTGATTAAATCTATCTGAAAATGGGCTAACCCTGAAACCATTCCACTTACAAGCAAAACCAACTGAAATGCTTTGACGCGTGTTTTTGATGGATTTGGGTCTGAGTCATGAGACCATAATCTCCTTAAATGTCCTGTCCTCATTCCTCAAGGTACCAATACCAAATGCACATAATTGCAGGTTACTCAAAAACCATTATAAATGAAATAGGCTTCAGTGGCTTGTAAAGAATGCTTGGCATACATTAACGTGTTTAATACCTGTGTGTTCGGTCTTGAGCCATTATCATCATGTTATTTGCTACACGGCTTTGAAGTTGCTGCCTCCCGGATGGAAGGACAGAACTGTTAACTCATTCAGCACATTTAACTCTAGGAAGCACTATGAGTTAAGGTGGCATGAAACTAAGCCAGCATTGCCAGGCAATATGGAAAAACATTGGAATGCAATAAAGAAGTGTAGATATTACAGATGACTACTTCATGCTACCTGGATCCTTGTTTATTAATGGGATACACAAGCTATTCTTGCACCTTGCCACTGTCAGACAATGTGATGCCAACTCCATCCAAGACAGAAGGTTAAGAGGCAAGGTGTTTTTAAATGGTGTGGTGATCTCCTAGGTGGCATTAAAGCTCTATATAGTGAATGCCTATCTATTCTTACTAGTCTAGAAAGAAAAACAAAATAAAATAAAAATGTCCTTTTTTTTCTGCTGGTCCAAGATTATTTTCATATACAGTACAGTACACCAGCACTCAGCACTCCTCTGGTACAAAACTGTTGGGAGAAAAGAAACCAGTGTCCTTCCGGAATCTTCTGAAGCAACAGTGGCAATAAGTAGAGTTTTTAAGGTGGAATCGGCAAAGTTTTTAAGGTGGAATGCCATTGTGTGAGTTATAGCTATGTTTTCTCTGAAAGATAATTTTGGCCGGACTTAAAAGACTCAAAAGTTTCTCTACGCAGCCTCGATCATAAACTTTGCTTCAGCTGTGGCAGCTTCGATTCATTACCACTTAGTGGTAGCACTATTTAAACGTGAATATTCCTAATACAAAAAGCTATTGTAAGTATATATGGATTTATATAAAGGTTGATGACTATAATGCTTTTTTATACTAGAAAAACACATGAAAAGGAAACTCAATCTGATGAATGCTGTTAATTATTTTAACTTTTTTATTAGGTATAAAATGTTCATACAAATATTCTCTCTATAACTTGCCCAGATTTATCAGCTTGTATAATTTTTATAATCAGAAGAGTCTGGTTTTCTAATTAAAGTTTTGTCAAAGAAAATGAAATCGTGTGGTCCTTTCCTCCTGAGGAAGCATGTTACTACAGTGTCAAAACTACAACCAGGTTTTCTCTCCTCTGCATGTGATTCATGGATGAGATTGCATGCAGTCAACACACCTGGATTTGAGGACTTGTTAAATCCCTACCACTACAGAAACAATGAGAATATATCTCACTACTGCTACAACACACTAAAACCAGAGCCTCCATAAAATTAAATGCTGATTAGAATAAAGACAAAATCATGTTTAGTTAAAAGTTACTCTTATCTACTCCCTAAGTAGCAAAATGCTAACAGCATGTCCCATTTACCAGCTTTCTTCCCAACAATTGTTGGAAAACTGCATCTAGCAAACCCATTATTCCACCCCATATCCTAAAAGCAAAAAAATGTCCATACCAGCAAATTTTGGTACCCATGTTTCCTTGTATATTAGCTTCTTGTTGTCTTGCTGAGACAAAGTCCCTGACAAAATCAATGTCAGAAAGAAAATGCTTATTTCAGCTCAAAGTTGGACAGTACATCACGACTGTAAAATATGGTAGGAGGAGCTTAAGGCAGCTGGTTGCTTTGTGTCCATGTGTCAAGAAACAGAGAACTATACATTCTGCTTGATCCCTTGTGTTTGTTTTTCTTTAGTCCAGGACCCCAACACAAGAAATGCTGACACATTTAGAGAGATCTTTGCACCTTTATTAATCCAATCTCGATATTCCATCCCAGATTTATCCAGATATATTTTCATGGTAATTTTAAATCCTACCAAGTTGGCACTCAAGATCAACTATCATGGCCAGAAAATATATGTGAGAATCAGAATGGAATGATGAACATTAGTATGGCCACTGCTGAATCTTTTATGAAATCATTCATTAGTAAGGGAAACATTAGCAGTTTTCTTCTCCAAAGAGTCTGCCTTGCCGATGTGCTAGGAATGAGCTGTTTGAGAAATATGGGAAGACCGGCAAGCAAAACAGAAAGAATCCTTAAAACATGGAGTTGTAATAGCACTCCTTTGATCTTTGCTTCCCTGTTCCCTACTAGCTTCCTGCCCCCAAGTGTTCCAGCGAGGCCCTTGGTGCTGTTATAAACAGCCGGACCAAAAGCAACTTGAGAAAGAAAGTCAAGCTGGCTTAAAGGTTATAGCCCATTATCTAAGGAAACCGGGACAGAAATTCAAGGCAGAAACCTGGAGAACAGAACTAAAGCAGAGGCCATAGAAGAATGCTGCTCACTTGCTTGCTCTCCATGGCTTGCTCAGTCTGATTTCCTTCTTTCTTTCTTTCATTCTTTCTATCTTTCTCTTTTTCTTTCTCTCTTTCTTTCATTTTTAAAATGCAAAGGTCAACTAACCTGGACCAGTGGGAGCTCCCAGAGCCTAAGTCACCAACCAAAGAGCATAAATGGACTAGTCTGAGGCCCCTGCACATATGTGGCAGACCTTGGTTTCTTGTAGAACTTTAGACCTTCTGCCCAGGTGTGTCACCACCTGCAGTATGCAGGCCCTCCCACATCAAACATCAATCGAGAAAATGCCTCACAAACTATCCAATATCCAATGTGAGGAAGGCAGTTTCTCATCTAAGGCTCCCTCCTCCAAGGTGACTCTAGTTTGCATTAAGTTAACAAATATAACCAGCTCATTGGGCCTCTGGAAAATTTGATACACACTTGACATTGATAATGACAAGTGTCCACCTACTCATTACCACTTCAGTCAGAATTACCAAAAAGTAAGAATTATTTTTCTTTCTTTTCCTCTGAGGAGCAGGGCATTATTGCCCTAACTGGAATAAAGTACAAAATGAAGCAACTTTCATCTTCTCCAGAATCTAATAAAGTCCAATGACCATTTTTAAGTCAATCAGTTATAAGGATGTACAAGAGAAAGATACAGAGCTGAAAGATTAGATGTCATATCAGGCTGCAAAGTAGATTTTGTTTTGGTGAACAGGATGGTTGATGAGTGGTTTGTAGGTAGTGTCACTCACTATGTAACTGAACAGGACGGTTGATGAGTGGTTTGTAGGTAGTATCACTATGTAACTCAAACTAACTCAAACTCACCATCTTTATGTGGGGATTGCAGGTAAGCACTACCATGCCCAGATGGAAAGATATTTTAATATTAAAAGAAAACTGAACAAGTTAATATATACCAATGCCCATGATAACAAAGAGCTAAGCTATCGGCAGCTTTATAAGCCCTGGAACTGTACAAAAGTCTTTATACATTAAACAGTTCACACAACACCAGCAGGCTAGATATGAATGTTTGCAGAATACACTGGAAACATTGTATCCAAATATTTTGGAAGAGATATAATGTTTTTTCTTAGAAGTTAGCACAAGCCAGGTAGTGGCAGTACATGCCTTTAATCCCAGCACTTGGGAGGCAGAGGCAGGCGGATTTCTGAGTTCGAGGCCAGCCTGGTCTACTGAATGAGTTCCAAGACAGCCAGGGCTACAAGAGAAACCCTGTCTCAGAAAAAAAAAGTTAGCACAAATAAGCACACTGCTATGTGGTAGAAATACAGTTAAAATGGTGAAAGATAAATATATTCATAAAGAGGGGTTGGGGAGATGGATTAGTCTGAGGAGTTTCTATTATGAAGCATGGAGAATGTATTCAAATTCCAAGCCCCCATCAACAGTTGGACATAGAGACTCACATCTGAGACCACAGTGTTATGTGCAAAGTGAGGTAGATATTTGTAAGTATCATTGAACAGCCAGCCTGGCTGAAGAGAAGAGAAGCCCTGTCTCAAAAAATAATGTTGAGTGTAATTAAGTAAAGTATCTAATATTAACTGTTTTCCTTCACACACACAGACACACAGACACACACACACACACAAACATGTACATACATCACACATATGAATATGTACATATATCTCACACACACACACACACACACAAAGAGGAAAGGAAAAAATCGGTGAATATCTAATTTATTACAAAAGTAACTGCAAGGATTATATTTTAATAAAAAGGCGCATCCAATAGGGAACAGGAAATGAATATATAAGGAATGTGTTTCGACAGTCAAACTTCTAAAAAGCATTTTAGATAATGTTCCTGAAACCTTGCTTGCAAATTCCTCAGGTTCTGCAGATTCCCAGGGCTGGAAAGCTGATAGCATCAGTTAATGAGCAGAAATGCATATTGCTACAGAGAGGTGTCACCCATATCCCCTAGAGTCAAATATTGTTTTACATCTTCATTGTCAATTTTGAACCACTGAAAACTACAACTTGTGCAAAAGCAGGCAATACTCCTAAGTCTCAAAGAGAAAAAAAAATGTAGAAGTACATGCTTAAAGAGGCAAGCATGAAAGAACTCAAATAAATTGGGCTGAGAAACACAGAGGGAATTTGTCCAGAAACAAGGGAGTAGAGGAACCGTTGGGAGAAACTCTACAGAGAGGGGAGTTGGCTAGCTAAGCTAGACAAAGAAATGAGAAAGCAAACTGACAGCACATTTGTAATATTAATAAGAAATAAATAGGTCAATGTTATTTGGGGTGATTTGCGGCATCAGCCTGAGAGATGAGAATAGTTTCTATATACCATTGAAATGGAAGGGGTTGGCCACTTCCAATGCCAAAACAATTTGGGACAAAATGTGAGACTCAATGGTGAGAGAAAAGATTGGATGTGGGTAGATTAATACACATGCAGAAATAGACAAAGGCTGGGGAAGCTGGACCAGAGACACAGCAGCAGTGCGAGTTCGGAGGAACATAAAAGGTCTGAACCAAGGAGTGCAAAACATGTTCTCCTTGTTCATTCTCTGTTGGGTTCTCATGCTGATAGGTGCTCCAAGAGGCAACGGATGGCATTTGTGCAGCCAGAGGTTCGGGGTCATTATCCCATTGACACAAAGACTGCAGCCAACAGCGACATACTAAGCAAGGACTCCAAATTTGTCACTGAATAATCTCTCTTCAAAGACAGAAATTAGAGAAAAGGAGACCCACACCTCCAAACCCAGGAGCCTGTCATTTTTCTGACTTTATTTCCAAAGCCTCTCACTCTCTGGAAAGTTTGGAAAATCATTGGTGTGTGCAAGCAGAGAGACTTCTTTAACTAAGCCTCTAAGACTTAGAAAGGCTCTCTGCCTCCCTAGCGCTCAGACCCTTTAGTACATTTCTTCATGTTCTGGTGAGTTCACAACATAAAATTATTCCCACCTCTACTTTGTAACTGTAATTTTTCTATTGTTGTGAACCCTAATGTGGTGAATCTGACATGCAGGATATCTGATATGCTACCTTTCTGAAAGGGTCCTTCAACCCCCAAAGGGGTCATGACCCACAGATTGAGAACCACTTAGAGTCTATTTAGTTAAATGGCAAAAGTTATCCTAGTCTGTATAATGAGTGAAAACTATCAACAGCATCTAAACCCCTTACCTTTCGCTCTCTGGTCACTATAAGGATGCCTTTTAAAAATCCTGCTAAGGAAATTGTTGCACTCAAACCCTTATTGACTGAACTATGACAGAAATGAAGACCCTGTGCCCAGTCAGCTTCTCTTCTTTACTGTGCAATATTTATTGCCCAACCCTCTTTCCAATGCTGAAATTCTTTCTCCAAATATTTACCCTCTTTTTGTATGTGTTCGGGTACCCATGTTTGCACACATACCCAACTGTTTGCGTTGGGTTCTGAAGGTGAGTCAACTTTCTTCTTCCATTACCTTCTACTATATTTATTGAGGCAAAGTCTCTTCCTGAACCCTGAACTTGCCAATGTGGATTAATCTACCAAAATGGTTTGACCCGGAAACTGCTATGTCTACCTCAAAGTTGCTGAAATTTCAGGCAGCCACCACATTGTCTTGCCTTTACAGGGTTCCTGTTGTTGGGAACGCCAGTCCTCGTGCTCAACAGTCTAGCTCTTTGCTTCCATGCGTCTTTTAGCAGAAGCGTCACCTCCTGAAAAAGCAATAGTATCTCCTCAAGTAAGTTTTAGAAAGCCCGCCTTGTGGTGATCAAAGTTCAGCCCTCAGTTCAATTAGAATACATCTACCTGATGGTCCACATAACATATCCCCAATGTTTGAAGAGAATTCTCTTGTTCTCCCTTAAGGATTTCTCATGAGAAAATAAAATATCTAGCCCTTTTGATCTTCATTGTACATATGACATGATCTGCAGACACCTCATTACACTGGTCACCCTAAATGAACATGGCCAGGCTCTTCAACAGAATTCTGGAAGCATCCTGCCCAGAACCGGACACAAAAGTTCTGCTGACATCTCGCCAGTTTCTTGTTCAGAGAGAGGATCGCATTACTCATGCAGCCTTTGGTCACAGGAGCTGTCTCAGCAGCCACATTTAGACTGTTGGGACTGGCAGGTACCATGATCTCACAAATGGAACATTTTTAATTTTCACTGCCTCTTTGATCGTTGTTTTGCTGCTTAGACTTGGCGAACTCAATCCTTGGTGATTTACTGACAGGACTCAGAAAAGAAAAAAGTCTGGAAGCCAATGCTACATTAGTTCCTGGCTTCTTGAGAAACCACAGAGGTTCCTCCTTGACAGCTTCTCTGACTCAGGTCTTGTGTGACTGCAAACATCTGAGCCACGAGTTCTTTCAGTGTCTGCTGCTGAATCAGGAGTGACCCATTCATTTATTGAGGCAACCTATGCTTGCTGTGTGAGCCCTACTGCACTCTTTCACATTTGGTGAGTCAATTCCTGAGGCAAACAAATACTTCATTTCTAGGCTATAAATGGGGATTGCCATGAGACTGATTTCGACTTCAAGGTTTGTTGCGTGTTTACAAAGTCACACCCCTTTCGACCAGTTCTCTTTAAAGCAACAGTGTGTTATTTGCTTTCTACTTTTGGAAGGGGCACAGTTATGTGTCACAACCACCATATCTGAAACATAAAAAGATATGTTCTAAAGTGTTTTATTGCTTGACACCAGCAATCATGTGCCGTCTCCCATCTGAAAAAAAGCACTCCTTAGAAGGTTTTGTCCAGTTATAGCATTGGTTTTCTGAGAGATAAATTGATCTTTAGAAAGTTTCAGACCAATGTGTACACTGACTCTATAATTTGCAAGCATCAGATATTTGACAAGTTTCCTATATGCTATAATATATATATACATATATGATATACATATATGTATAACATGATCAGAATCATATTCAATAATTATTATAAATTATGAAGCCAGAGCTCAATGCCAGCTTGTTTATTATTCCTTCTGTTATATGAAATTTTATTCCTAAATGGTATTCAGTCTTGGGATATATCATTATTACATTTCACATGAAGCTTATTTAAGTCTCTCCTGGTCTCAGGTGGCTACAGAATAATGAGAAACACTGTGCCCATTTATAGAACCCTTCATTCTTTACCAAGTCCATTCACGTACACATATTGAACTACTGTTTAGTCTTTCCTTCAGTAGTACATGCTCAGCAATCCTTACCATCTCATCTGTGGTAGTCTCTGACATCAGCAACAAGTTATGAATGTTCTCTGGAAAGTCCTATGTATTTTGATAAAGAAAGACCAACATAATTTTCTAAAGATTTATTTCATGTATATGAGTGCTCTATCTGCATGTACACCTGCATGCCAGAAGAGGGCATCAGATCCCATTGCAGATGAGTGAGCCACCATGTGGTTGTTGGGGATTGAGCTCAGACCCCGTGGAAGAGCAGACAGTGTTCCTAACCACTGAGCCATCTCTCCAGCCCTGAACAACATAATTTTAAAGGTGGCAAATGGACTAATAAGTCATTTATTTGAAGCCCGTACAAAGTAAAGAGCACAAAGGAAAGAACGCTGACATCTATGTGAGTGGAGTAAGGATGTGGAGAGAAGAAAAATGTCATAAAAGGCATTTGCAGGCTGGTGAGGAAAGAGACCTCTCTGCCCTGTTTGCAATTGTTCCTCATGAAGCCTGTCAAAGGGTCAGTCAACTAACTGTTCCGTTCCTCAGAGAGACTGAGGCACTGAGTTTTTCTACAGCTTCAGAATTCAAAGGAGAAATTCTCTTTACCCAGAGGCCAAAAATCATGACTCTTCTGACAGGGAAGGTCTGGGAACTATATTCCAGTCAGGGGTTGGTCAGGACAAATCTCTACTGTATCTGACAGTGATTCCAGCCTGTTACCATCCGCTGACTGTCTCCTTGCCCCCGGAGCAAAATCTTTCATAGTAAGAACAGATTCCAATGTGACAACATCCTGTGTTCTTAAAGGTAGTCTTCTCTGGCTGGGATATAATCTGGTAGGCCATCATCATCACTCAAAAGACAGAAAACCATTCTCTGGACATCTGTATCCTTGTGACAACTTTGGGGGTAGAGCTATGCATATACTTACAGTCTTCAGAGAGACTTAAAAATGTTTTCATTAAAAATTAGTGCGCATAGGGCTAGGTTACATTTATAAGTGGAGACGATGGTACTAAGAAGGGATCTAGCTCTGAGAGAGATTGAATAATAAACAGGCTGTTTGTCTCTCCAGCTGGGCCAACAAGCTCAGGACCCTTCATACAGTATACAGACTCAGCTGATGGTGACTTGTCCCAGTGAGGCAGCTTACAGACCCAAAAGCAGGATGTAAAGTGACAATAGGTGACGGTGAGCAACTCTAGCTAGAGCAGATCAAACCACCTTCAGGGACTTCCTCACCCGGGGAGCATTAAAGAAAGCTTACATCTCTACACATATTCTTGTTTCCAACACATCTTCTCATAGCAGTTTGGATTCTGGGTAAAATGAGCTTCCAAGAAAACACATTTCTCACCTGGAAGTGCCCCCCTCGGGTAGCCATACGGACTGAATCACAGGGAGAGGAGGTATACACACCTGATAGTTCTGGGGCCGCTGCTACTCTGTTCCGCCCACTCTCTCTCTCTTTTGTGCGGGGTGTGTTCTTGCTTCCTTGCTTGCCCTAATTACGTGCTTGACTGCTTGCTCCTCGCCCACCTGGCATCTGTTTAAGAGCACGAGGACTGAAATGGTGGCTGAGAGGTTTGCTCCTGGAGGGAACTGGAGACCTCACTGTGACAAAGACATCGCTTCAGTCTCCCTTAGCTTTCCTTACACACCATTACACAAAGTGGCCCCCATGGCGAATTCTTGGCTCCTTCACAGCTTCTCTCATGAAGAATAATGGTGTGTCCTTGTGCCATGCCCCCACCCCCCAAAAAATCTACCTGTTCTCATTCAAGTACAGACCTGAAACTGGATTTTCTCGCTGTAAGGTCGCAAACAACATAGAAGGAAATCAGAATCAAAATTAACACTAGTGTTTAACACATGTTTACTTCCAATAGAGTTGCTATGAAAGTTTGCACTAAAAGTCGTGTTTTTTTCTCATTTCTCATTGCTATCATTCAAGGATTATGCATTCATGCCACTGCTCTTATTTAACCTTGGAATTAACCACATCATGTTTGAGATTTGTAATATTTGCATTCGTTGAAATCTTCAATCTACCATTCATTGAATCTGGGGCTTGAGAAGGTACTTCCCTTCCAATGCTTACTCTTTCTTGGCCTTTAATAATATGAAGGCTCATATTGAACAGATATGCATTGACAGATAATTAGTTACTATTAGCTTCATCATTGATTCATTCATTAGATATTTATGACATGTTCTCATATTTGTGTTCAGATGTTTGGACAAAATAATTAATGTGAAGCTTTGTCAAATACTTAATTAGTAAGTGCTATTATTGCAATTATTTCTTCCATTCTAGAGGAAGAAAATTTTCATTACAAAGACTATATGTTCTTGCCACCTTGTGAATTTATATTAGCCCACCAACTCATCTCCTGCTTTACGACATCTGTACACCCCAGCTTTGCCACTGAGGAAATCAAAAATAGTTTATATCCTAACTACTGAACCTCTTATCTTGTTTCATATTTTTAGAGTTAGGAGGTAAGGACTTAGACTTACTAGCAGAACATTAATTATATGAAGCAATCTTTCTTCAGGCCCCTGAAATTATAAACCAAGTCCCTGTTCTCATTGTTTTATGGAAATGAAAAGGCAGAATTTTTGTTATTAACCAAATTATAAAGCTATTTTGTTACATACCACGGATGATGAAATATTACATTTTATTTGTTCTTATATAGTGAGTAATGAGTGAAATAAATCTAAAATTTTGGGTTCTCATTTCTCTTTCTTCCAACTTCATCTTTCCATAGGTATATCCTGCCAATATAAATAGTGCTAACAAGAACAGCTTTTGTCGTGGACCCAACCTAGATAGGCGATACACTAGATGAGTGGTATATTTCCTCGTACCACTAAGCCCTGGCATGGCTGTTGGGAAACAATAGAATCTAAAATCATAAAATGCAGAGTCCCAGCACTGAAGGCTAGTAAGGGAAGTGTTTTGCTTTCCTCAAATGTGTTGCAGGATATTCGATCACTCTGTGAACCCCGGGACTGTGAACTGGAAAAAAACTGTTTTCTGTTGAGGTGTGGCTCAGCCCTAACACACACCTTTAACCCAGTAGCTTTCTGTTTATTGTTAACAAGTAATTGTGGTGTGCCTCTGCCATACCACACACTATTAACCCCAAAGCTTTTGTAAACAAAAGCTAAATAAAGTTAAACATAGGTCAAGAGGTGGAACAAGCAACCAATTGACAGGGAGTGAACATAAGAAAACCCAGGAAAGAAAATGGAAAGCCTTTGAGTTGAAGAGTATTTAAGACAGGGTGAAGGAAATGGGGCCTTCCCTTCTGGATATCAGTGGAGTAGGAAGTCCCCTGGATGTTTCTCTGCTTCTTTGAGCTATCAGGCTTTCATCACAGCATCTGGTTCTTGAGTTTTCATTTGGTAAGTTGAACATTTGGGTTTTTGTTTTAAAAACAACACTAATGTCCTTATTGGACTCAAAGAAATAAATTACTTCTGATCAAAGAGACAAACATACAGTTCACAGAACTCAAAAAGGTCAACAAACTGAAGTGCCCAAGTGAGGACGCCTCAGTCCCACTTGAGAGGAAGAAGAAAGCAATCACAAATGGGGAGGGAGGGAGAAACCTTGGAAAGAAAGTGGACAGGGTGGAGAGGGCGTCAGGGGGAGAGGGGAACATGACCTGGTATTTGTTGAGGGAAAAGGACTGAACCCTGAGGGCCAGCAGAAAGGATGGAAGCAGGCAACCTCAGGAGATAGGAGGTTGCGGGGGACCCTTCAGAGTACACCAGAAACATGGGAGGTGAGAAACTCTCAGGACTCAAAGGGAGAGACAGTAGATGAAATGCCTGACAGTAGGGAGAGGGAACTTATTAACCCCACTTCCAGAAGGAAGACAGGGCATCAAGTGAGGAAGTAAGAGGCATCCCACAGTCATAACTCTGACCCATAATTTTTCCTGTCTGCAGAATTACAGGGATAAAAAAGGAGAGGAGGGCACCAGGGAGCTGGGAGACTCCACAGCCTTCTGTGTATAGGCACCCAGGAGGGAGTGATCTCCCAGCAGGCTTTCACTTTTGAGCACAGAGGTGAGATCTCCACCTTCTCTCTGGAGGAGACCCAGCTAGGAGCACACAGGGGCTAAGATCAGTGGAACAGCTGGGACAGAAGTCTTCCCACCCACTGCCATTTGCAGCAGGGAGCTGGGAAACTCCACAGTCTTCTGTGCATAGCCCTCCAAGAGAGAACAATTCAGTCAGAGGTCAAGAGAACCCAGATTGAATCAATCAGCATGGAATATTTGTTAGTAAGGAGGCTAGAATCTTCCAAGCCTAGGCCTAGTTACCATTAGAACTTAGAAAGAAAAACTCTGAACTCAGCTCAAGCCATGTATTTGCACA
Source organism: Apodemus agrarius (assembly GCA_964023405.1). NCBI lineage: Eukaryota > Metazoa > Chordata > Mammalia > Rodentia > Muridae > Apodemus > Apodemus agrarius. The sequence goes on from OZ030014.1 coordinate 29,646,129, forward strand.
GCTTGGGGACAACTCTCATCTCAACCATTCATCAAAGAAGAAAATTTACACAAATACACACAAGCACACACACAAACACTATAAATTACTTCTAAAGATTTATTTTACTTTTAATTATAGGTATGCATTTATGTATCTATATAAGTATGTGCATGCTTGTAGCTTATAGCACAGGCCAGAAATGTTAGATTCTCCTGGAACTGCACTCATGAGCATTTGAGAGCTTCCCATTGTTGGTGCTGGAAACCACACTGGAGTCCTCTGCAAAAGAAGACCATGCTCTTAACTGCTAGGCCATTTTTCCAAACCAGATATAATAGTAAATGAAAGTAGTGAGAAATTTTGCATCCCCCCCCAGATCATGAATAATGATGAGTGAGCATCTCAGTAACCAAAATCAAAGCAACCTGAGAAAAGTATGGAAGATGAATAAAGCAAATCCCATTTCAAATACCCCAGGGCCTGCCCTTTATAGGCAAGTAGGCACGAAGAGCTCTAAAGGCTCTTTGTAATAAGAGTGAGATGAAAACTTACTTTGCAAGCATACCTATCTATATCTCTGTCTCTCCCTCCCTCTCTCTTCTTTTCTCTCTCCCTTCCTCCCTCCATCTCTTTCCAACCAGAGGAATGAATTCCTTTTGTTCACAGTTCTCACAGACAGGTGAAGTCAAGATAGTTCCTGGGCATAGTTTAAGAAAGCAGGCTACAGTTTAATGGGATGTAGATATCAGACTCAAAGAACACAAAATTAATTATTGGCAACAAAAATAATACATGGCCACAACTTCCAGCAGTTCATGCCAGGGTGACAATTTGTACCTAAATCTTCATGAATCCATGAATCTGTTTGTCCATCATGAATCTATAGTTTCACTAATCTTTCATTTTTCTCTCTCTCTTTCTCTCTCTCTCTCTCTCTCTCTCTCTCTCTCTCTCTCTCTGTGTGTGTGTGTGTGTGTGTGTGTGTGTGTGTGTGTGTAGGGGGTGGGGGTATATTTTTATCAACATATTGGCGTACTTTGGGGCTGTAATCATGAAAAATAGCAAGTAATTCTACTTTAAAAAACAAAGTTTTTCTTCTTATACAAAAATTAAATTTTTAAAACTGCCTCTTTTTTTCTTTTTTTTAATGGATATTTTCTTTATTTACATTTCAAATGTTATCCCCTTTCCAGGACTCCCCTCCAGAAACCCCCACTCCCTTTTCCCTCCCCCTGCCTCTATGAAGGTGCTCACATACCTGCCTCCCCACCCTGGCATTCCCCTACACTGGGACATCAAACTCCCTCAGGTCCAAGGGCCACTCCTTCCACTGATGTCCAACAAAGCCATCCTCTGCCACATATGTGGTTAGAGCCACAGATCCCTCCATGTGTACTCTTTGATTGGTCTTTCAGTCCCCAGAAGCTCTGGGGTGTCTGGCCAGTTGACACTGTTGCCCTCCCCCATGGGGCTGCAAACCCCCTCAGCTCCTTCCCTCCCTTCTCTACCTCCTCCATCAGTGCACCTTACTCAGTCCAATGGTTGGCTGCCAGAATCCACCTCTGTATTTGTCAAGCACTGGAAGAGCCTCTCAGGAAACAGCCATATCAGGCTCCAGTCAGCAAGCCCTTCCTGGCATCCTCAGTTTCGTCCAGGTTTGGCAACTGTACATGGGATGGATTCCCAGGTGGAGCAGTCTCTGGATGGCCTTTCCTTCTGCTCCACATTTTGTCTCCTTATTTCATCCTGTCAGTATTTTGTTTCCCCTTCTAAGAAGCACTGAGGCATCCACTTTGGTCTTCCTTTTGAGCTTCATATGGTTTGTGAATTGTATCTTGGGTATTCCAAAATTTTGGGATGATATTCACTAATCAGTGAGTGTATACCATGTGTGTCCTTTTGTGACTGGGTTACCTCACTCAGGATAATAACTTCTTGAATTTACTGTATATATTGGATAGTAGCCCTCTATCAGATATAGGATTAGTAAAGATCTTTTCCCAATCTGTTGGTTACCATTTTGTCCTATTGACAGTGTCCTTTGCCTTACAGAACCTTTGTAATGTTATGAGGTCCCATTTGTCAATTCTTAATCTTAAAGCATAAGCTATTAGTGTTCTGTTCAGGAACTTTTCCCCTGTGTCCATGTGTTTGAGGCTTTTCCCAACTTTCTCTTCTATTAGATTTATTTTATCTGGATTTTTTGGAGGTCCTTGATCCACTTAGATGTGATCTTTGTACAGGGAGATAAGAATGGATCAATTTGCTTTCTTCTACATGTTGACATCCAGTTGAACCAGCACCATTTGTTGAAAATGCTGTCTTTTTTCCACTGGATGGTTTTAGCTCCTTTGTCAAAGATCAAGTGACCATAGGTGTGTGGGTTCATTTCTGGATCTCCAATTCTATTCCATTGATTTACCTGTCTGCCACTGCACCAATACCATGCAGTTTTTATCACTGTTGCTCTGTAGTACAGCTTGATATCAGGGATGGTGATTTCCCCAGAAGTTCTTTTAGTTTTAAGAATAGTTTTCACTATCCTGAGTTATTTGTTATCCCAGATGAATTTGAAAATTGCTCTTTCTAACTCTCTGAAGAATTGAGTTGGAATTCTGGTGGGGATTGCATTGAATCTGTAGATTGTTTTGGGGAAGATGGCCATTTTACTATATTAACCCTGCCAGTCCATGTGAATGGGAGATCTTTCTATCTTCTGAGGTCTTCTTCCATTTCTTTCTTCAGAGACTAGAAGTTCTTGGTGTACAGATATTTCATTTGTTTGGTTAGAGTCACACTAAGATTTTATATTGTTTGTGTATATTGTGAAGAGTGTCATTTCCCTAATTTCTCTCTCAGCCTGTTTCTCTTACAGGCTGAGAGAGAAATTAGGGAAATGACAACCTTCACAATAGCCACAAACAATATAAAGTATCTTGGTGTGACTCTAACGAAACAAGTAAAAGATTTGTATGACAAAAACTTCAGGTCTCTAAAGAAGGAAATTGAAGAAGACCTCAGAAAATAGAAAAATCTTCCATGCTCATGGGTTGGCAGGATTAATATAGTTAAAATGGCAAACTTACCAAAAGCAATATACAGTATCAACACAATCCCCATCAAAATCCTAACTCAGTTCTTCATAGAGTTAGAAAAGCAATTCTCAAATTCATCTGGAATAACAAAAAACCCAGGATAGCTAAAACTATCATCAACAGTAAAAGAACTTCTGGGGCAATCAATATCCCGGACCTCAAGCAATACTACAGAGCAGTAGTGTTAAAAACTGCATGGTATTGGTACAGTGACAGGGAGGTGGATCAATGAATAGGATTGAAGACCCAGAATTGAACCCACATATCTATGGCCAATTGATCTTTGACAAAGGAGATGAAAACATCCACTGGAAAAAAGATAGCCTTTTCAACAAATGGTGCTGGCTCAACTGGAGGTCAACATGCAGAAGAATGAGAATTGATCCACTCTTATCTCCTTGTACTAAGCTCAACTCCAAGTGGATCAAGGACCTTCACATTAAACCAGACACACTAAAATTAATAGAAAAGAAACTGGGGAAGACCCTTGAGGACATTGGCTCAGGGGGAAAGTTCCTGAACAGAACACCAATAGACTATGCTCTAAGATCAAGAATAGACAAATGGGACCTTATAAAATTGCAAAGTTTCTGCAAGGCAAAAGACACTGTCAAGAGGACAAATCGGCAACTAACAAATTGGGAAAAGATCTTCACCAACCCTACATCTGACAGAGGGCTAATATCCAATGTATACAAAGAACTCAAGAAGTTAGACCCCAGAAAACCAAATAGCCCTATCCAAAAATGGGGTACAGAGTTCAATGAAGACTTTTCACCTGAAGAAATTTGGATGGCTGAGAAACAACTTAAAAATGTTCAACATCATTAGTCATTAGAGAAATGCAAATCAAAACAACCCTGAGATTTCACCTCACACCAGTCAGAATGGCTAAAATTAAAAACTCAGGAAACAGCCGGGCGTGGTGGCCTGTAATCCCAGCACTTGGGAGGCAGAGGCAGGTGGATTTCTGAGTTTGAAGCCAGCCTGATCTACAGAGTGAGTTCCAGGACAGCCAGGGCTATAGAGAAACCCTGTCTCGAAAAAAAAAAAAAAAAAAAAAACCGAAAAAAAAACCTCAGGAAACAGCAGGTGTTGGTGAGGATATGGAGAAAGAGGAACACTCCTCCACTGCTGGTGGGATTGCAAGCTGGTACAATCACTCTGGAAATCAGTCTGGTGGTTCCTCAGAAAACTGGACACGATACTTCAGGAGGACCCAGCCATACCACTCCTGGGCATATATACCCAGAAGATTCCCCAGCATGCAATAAGGATACATGCTCCACTATGTTCATAGCAGCCTTATTTATAATAGCTAGAAGGTGGAAAGAACTCAGATGTCCCTCAATGGAAGAATGGATACAAAAATGTGGTATATATACACAATGGAGTACTATTCAGCATTAGAAACAATGAATTCATGAAATTCTTAGAGAAATGGATGGAGCTGGAGAACTTCATACTAAGTGAGGTAACCCAGTCTCAAAAGAATACCCCTGGTATGCACTCACTGATAAGTGGATATTAGCCTAGACTCTTGAGACACTAAAGAACAATCCACATACCAAAATGATGTCCGACAAGAAGGAAGGAGTGGACCCTGGTTCTGGAAAGGCTCAAAGCATCAGTGTAGAGGAATACCAGAACAAGGAAGTGGGAAAGGGTGGATGGGGGAACACGGGGAGGGAAAAGGGCATGTGGGACCTTTGGGGGACAGGGAACCAGAAAAAAGGAAATGAAATGTAAATATAGAATATATCAATAAAAAAAATTTTTAATTAAAAAAAAGAGTTCTCTGGTGGAATTTTTGTGATCACTTAAGTATACTATCATATCATCTGCAAATAATGATATTTTCATTTCTTCCTTTCCAATTTATAGCCCTTTTACCTGCATTTGTTGTTTAATTGTTCTAGCTAGAACTTCAAGTATTATATGGAATAGATAGGGAGAGAATAGGCAGCCATTTCTAGTTTCTGAGTTTAGTGTGATTGCTTCAAGCTTCTCACCATTTAACTTGATGTTTGCAACTGGTCTGCTGTATATTGCACCTACTATTTTTAGGTATGGGTCTTGAATTCCTGATCTTTCCAAGACTTTTAACATGAAGGAATTTTGGATTTTCTCAAATGCTTTTTCAGCATCTAATGAAATGATCATGTGGAATTTTCTTTGAGTTTGTTTTTGTAGTGGATTATGTTGATGGATTTCTATATATTGAACCATGCCTTCATGCCTGGGATGAAGCATAATTGATAATGATGGATGATTGTTTTGATGTATTCTCGAATTCAGTTTGTGAGAATTTTATTGAATAGTGTTGCATCAATATTCATAAGGAAAATTGGTCTGAAGTTCTCTTTCTGTCTTGGGTCTGTGTGGTTTTGGTAATAGTGTAACTGTGGCATCATAGAAGAAATTGGGTAGTGTTCCTTCTATTTCTACTTTGTGGAATAGTTTGAAAAGTATTGGTTTTAGGTCTTCTATGAAGGTGCATGTGTTTTCTTCAGCAATAAGGCCTTGTCATCAGTTTATGGAAAACAACCAATAGCCTTCCAATAGCCTGGCTTGGATAGTTTTCAGAAGGCCCTTTTGGCCAACAACTCAAGCAAATATACCTCATTCCTGGCATGAAGATTTCATTTGGTGGTGAGAGATGAGTATTGGGACTTTTGTCTCCCCAGTTATTTGGTGACTCCATCTAAATTCTTTTCGTGTGTGTGTGTGTGTGTGTGTGTGTGTGTGCGCGCGCGTGTGCGTGTGCATGTTTAAAAAGCTTCTCCAATATTAGGCTCCCATATAACCCCTCAAATGGCCCTTAGTTTTAGCTCTCCCTAACCTTCCCTTCTCCTCTCCATTTGACCTTCTCCCCTGCCACTGTCTGTCCATAATTGTCAATGCTATTTCCTAGGAAGATCTTTTCCTCCTACTCAGCATCTTCTCTATAACTAACCTCTGCACTTATACTTTGAGTAGTCATCGTACTCAAAGAATTAACAGCTAATAGTCACATATAAGCAAATGTATTCTGATTGTTTTCTTTGGGGCTCTTAATTACCTAACTCAGAATGATTTTTTTCCTAACTCCCTCCATTTGCCTCTGAATTTCAGGATTTTGTTTTTTAACAAGGGTGTTTATATTCCATTATACACCACACTTTCTTTCATCCATTCATGCTCTTATGGACACCTAGACTGTTTCCAATTTGGGGCTATTAAGAATACAGCAGTAATTATGGTTGGGCAAGCGTCTCTATAGCAGGAAGTAGAATCCTTTGAGTATATGCCCAATAGTGGTATATCTGGGAAAGCCATGTGCTCTTTTGAATACAACTTGCTCGGCATCACTCAAACTGTTGCCATCAAGATGAAGAACATTGGCTTCTGGTACATTTCCTAGCACACACTGAAGCCAGTTGGAAGGAAACACCTAAAATTATGAAGAGATGGAGAAACATCTGTTCTGCTTATGAAAGCATGCCTTGGTTGCAATTGCTGTTCTAGCATTAGGCTTATTGTTGTATTCTAAAAGAAAAGTCCAGTTATGATGGGCCATAAATCTTCTGGATCTCCTGACTGGAAGGAACTTTTGCTTTCTTAAGCATTTTGATAAGTTAGTGTTGCTGTTCTGCCAGAAAGCCCTCTGCTGAGAACACCCAGCCATTATTAGTACAAATCTAAGAAGCCACAGCCCCGTGCTATTTTCAATTGAACTTGACCTTGAAGAAATACTAAATGTGACTTGTTTAGAGAGGAGAAGGAGTGCATTACTTCATAGTCCTGCTGCTGTCAGCTCATCTTAATCAGGAATTTTACACCAACAGGAACTCATGACATGATGAATTGCTAATGTGCAAATTCTCAGCAGAGGTGTGTCACCGCATTATGGTGATGGAGACACACTACTGTGAATAGACTTTCACGAGGCAGCCCTATCGCTTTGTCTGCTGAGATGAAGTGATTCCCCTGTTACTGAATCTTTACATCTTACCTGGGAGAAAAGTGAGAATATGCTTGTATCACTTTTAAAGGAAACCATAGGATTGTATTTCCCATTTGATTTGATCTCCAAATTACACAAAATCTAATTTTACTTCCACTTCACAAATACAAAAGCAATTTTACTTACTGTGAGTAATTTTAATTTTTTTGGTTTAATAAATATTTTCATTTAGGATTCTTCAAAGGTCATCAAAAACATCTCTGGAAAGTTGAATGCCTCTGGTCATCTTTCCAGAACCCCCACATTTTCCATTTATCAGCCACTCTCAGAATCATGTCTACTTGCTTTGCACCAAGGGCTATGTCCCAGCATCCTGCATCCTACTCTCCACTATCAGACACATCTACCTTGACCTCTATTCTGCACACACTATTTTAAATGTGCCTCACATTGTCTTACTCCCTTTTTACTAATATAACAGAATGGTTTCACTAATAATACAGACTTGTTTGTCTGTCTGTTTATCTTGAGGCAAGTTCTCACGTATCCCAGACTGACCTTGAACTCACTATGTAACGAAAAATTATACTGGACCTCTAATCCTCTACCCTCCATCTCAAGTGTGCTAGAACACAAGCATGTACCATCATGCCTCATTTCCACGGTGCTGGGGATCAAGGCTAAGCTTCATGAATCCTAAAGAAGAACTCTTTCAACTGAGCTACATTCTCAGCAATGCTTAATGTATGAAGAATGAGAACCTACTTTGTCATGGATCTGAAGGCTAAGAGCCAAGCAGGTTCTGTTCTCTGGTAAGAGCTGCTCTTTGCTCAAAAGGTAGTACTTTTGTGTTATGGTCTCCAGAATAGAGGAGGACTGGCAAGTAAATTGTACAGGGACGCTATGTGAGCCTTTCAAAGTGTGTCCTTAAGAAGAATGTACTTGATGTCTTATCCTTTCAGCATCCAGGGATGTGTTAGAACTTTGGAAGTGACATGAGTTACTAGTTCAGCCATTCTGAACATTGAGGATGTTTTTATTTTAACCATTAGAAATGACTGCCTCACAGGTGAAAGAATCCAGGGTACCTGCTGAGAGAGAATATATTATCCAGACAGCATTAGACCACTTAGGAAAAAAATACAAACTTCTGACTTATTTTGGATTATTATAATTTTTGCTTTCCAGTTTACATGTCATAACATGAATATTGTAAAATCATTTGATGATTATATCCTTAAACCTATAGTGTTGGCTTATAATTAAAAATTAAAAATCAGAACATTAGCTGTAGGATGATTATATATTTAAAATATCATATAAAGTAGCTTCATAAAGTTTATGTGTAAGTATAATTTCTTCTAACGATGTTGTAGTGAATAGTAATATTAGTCATTATTTGGAGCTATGATCTAAGAAACCTCTAGGAGGTGGGATGGCTGATCCAATTTCTAAATAAAAGCAGGCCTGAAATAAGAACTCTTGAATTTTGTGTCACTGACCACATTTTCAGCTTTTTAGTAGTCACTTATTCTGACATGGCCAAGGCACACTGTCAATCTCTCTGTCTTTACTGTAACACTCAATTTATAACTACCAACAAAATACCATAGTTAATAGCTAAGGTATTCATTTAAATATTAACTTTAAGGTACTATCAAGCTTCTAGAGAAGAACTGTGGTCCTTGTGTATAAGTAATAATAAGAATATCATTTCCTGTCACAAAATTGTAGAGAAGAATATAAACGGTTGGTGGGTTTTCCATTCTGGATTCTTTCTTTTATTAAAATCTAAGTTGTGTGAATATATTACCTACCTAAACTCACCCAGGAAAAAAAAGTATCATGCTTAAATGACAAGAATATTGTACTGGATTTAACAGAGCCATTACCACATTTGGTTTGAAATGCCAAGAGTGGGAGGTAGGTATTTTCCCACTCCCTGTTCATCATGAGATCATGCACAGATGGGCAGAGCACCTGCTCTGAGTCAAGACCAAGAGTCACCTCAAGTGAATATATAAAAGAAAGATGTTGGGGGGCTGGGGGGTTGGGGGTGCAACACAGTGTGTTAAGTAAGAGCACTGGCTCCAACAGCAGGTGACTGACACCAAGTTCTTGATTGACTCTATAATCTTCTGCAGTGGAGGGATAGTAAGCAAATTTATCTCATACCATAAGGCCATTAAGGAAAGTATTGGATGAGCATTGTGGATTCTGTAGTGTATAATAAGAACTTAATGAAAGGATGATGGCTCACCAGGTGGAAGCAGTTTGTATAAACTGACGACCTGAGTTGGGTCCCAGAAACCCAGAAGGAGGCAGAGGAGAGCCAACCCTGAGAATTGTCCTCTGACTGCCATACATGGTACTTTGGTACTTCATGATTTGAAATGTAACTTAATGGGGAGACAGCTCGCTGCACTTGCAAGGGACATGGATTTGGTTCTCAGAACACAAATGTCTGCTCACAACATCCTAGAACTCCAGTTCCATGTGATCCAACACACTCTGTCCTATGAGGATTCCTGTACTCCAGAAAAAAAAACATACATAAAAAGGGAAACAAATAAATCTTTGAAGAAGGAGGCGGGAAAGAAGAGAAAGAAGAACTCCTATTAATACTTCTTGTGGGCTAGAGAGAAACGGCTCAGCAGTGAAGAGCCATATTTCTCTTATACAGGACCAGAGTTGAGCTGCTAGCACCCAAACTAGGAGGCTCCCAAAGAGCTGCCTCCAGCTCCAGATACGATGCCCTCTTCTGACCTCCTCGGGTATGTGCTCTCATGCAGCGATCTAAATGCATACACATAATTTAAAAAATAAAGACAAGCACATCTTTTAAAAGGCAACTAATGAAAAAAAATGAACCCGTGAATTTTAAAATGAACAAGGATGGGCTTATGGGAGAATTTGGAAAAGGGAAATGATATAGTCTCGAAAGCAAGAGAAAGAATAATTTTTAAAGCAAAGAAAGAAAAACAGTAATTCATTCCTCTTTTACACTTTAATAAGAAATTTAAAATTAATCTTTGTTGTTGACATCCTCATTGGTATCAATAAATCAGAAAACCACAGTATCCTGTGTTGTTGTTGTTGTTGTTGTTGTTGTTGTTCTTGTTCTTCTTGTTCTTCTTCTTCTTCTTCTTCTTCTTCTTCTTCTTCTTCTTTCTCCTCCTCCTTCTCCTCCTCCTCCTCCTCCTCCTCCTCCTTCTTCTTCTGCTTCTGCTTCTGCTTCTGCTTCATTATTTGTATTTTCTTCCTGAGTTTTCAGGGAATCTCACTTTTCTGCATGTTATCTCAGATGGATTGGGACATAGGACTCTATGCTGGCCTAGGGATTGTGGTGGGGTTCCAATATAACTCATGGCATGCCATAAGATCACACTCTTTGAGGTTCTGCTCTCATAGTACCCTTTACAATAGAGATGCTATACTGGAGATAGACATATCCAAAAGGAAAGGGTATCTTACCCTGAACAATTGCATGGGGCACAGTCCTTCTGGGGAACTCATGGATTATGATACAAGCAAGCAATATTTTTTATAGTATAAAACAGCAGAGGTTGAAAGGTGAGGGACAAATTTTGTATGTTTAATATTACTGCTGAATAGCATAGCCTTTAAGAGTGTGACTTCTCCAACATACTGCAAACCAGTAGCCAACATCAAACTAAATGGAGAGAAGCATGAAACAATCCCACTAAAATCAGGGACTAGACAAGGTTACCCCCTCTCTCCATATCTTTTCAATACAGTACTTGAAGTGCTAGCTAGAGCAATTAGACAACATAAGGAGGTCAAAGGGATACAAACTGGAAAGGAAGAAGTCAAACTATCACTATTTGCAGATAATATGATAGTATACTTAAGTGACCCAAAAAAACTCCACCAGAGAACTCCTACAGCTGATAAAAAAAACTTCAGCAATGTGGCTGGTTATAAAATCAACTCAAGCAAATCAGTAGCCTTCCTATTCTCAAAGGATAAGCAGGCTGAGAAAAAAATTAGAGAAATGACACCTTTCAAAATAGCCACAAACAATATAAAGTATCTTGGTGTGACTCTAACCAAACAAGTGAAAGATCTATATGACAAGAACTTCAGATCTCTGAAGAAGGAAATTGAATAAGACCTCAGAAAATGGAAAAATCTTCCTTGCCTGTAGATTGGCAGGATTGATATAGTAAAAATGGCCATCTTGCCAAAAGCAATATACAGATTCAATGCAATCCCCATCAAAATCCCAACTCAGTTCTTTATAGAGTTAGAAAAAAGCAATTCTCAAATTCATCTGGAATAACAAAAAACCCAAGATACCTAAAACTATTCTCAACAGTAAAAGAACTTCTAGGGGAATCAGTATCCCAGACCTCAAGCAGTATTACAGAGCAATAGTGTTAAAAACTGCATGGTATTGGTACAGTGACAGGCAGGTAGATCAATGAAATAGAATTGAAGACCCAGAAATGAACCCACACACCTATGATCACTTGATCTTCAACAAAGGAGCTAAAACCATCCAGTGGAAAAAAAGATAGCCTTTTCAACAAATGGTGCTGGTTCAACTGGAGGTCAGTATGCAGAAGAATGCAAATCGATCCATTCTTATCTCCTTGTACTAAGCTCAATTCCAAGTGGATGAAGGACTTCCACATAAAACCAGACACACTGAAACTAATAGAAAAGAAACTGGGGAAGACCCTTGAGGACATGGGCACATGGGAAAAGTTCCTGAACAGAACACCAATAGCTTATGCTCTAAGATCAAGAACTGACAAATGGGCCCTCATAAAATTACAAAGTTTCTATAAGTCAAAGAAAGGACACTGTCAATCTGACAAAATGGCAACCAACAAATTGGGAAAAGATCTTCACCAACCCTACATCCAACAGATGGCTAATATCCAATATATACAAAGAACTCATAAAGGTAGACTCCAGAGAGCCAAATAACCCTATTAAAAATGGGGTACAGAACTAAACAAAGAATTTTCACCTGAAGAATTTTGAATGACTGAGAAGCACCTTAAGAAATGTTCAACATCATTAATCATTAGGGAAATGCAAATCAAAACAACCCTGAGATTTCACATCACACCAGTCAGAATGGCTGAGATTAAAAATTCAGGAGACAGCAGGTGTTGGCGAGGATGTGGAGAAACAGGAACACTCCTCCACTGCTGGTGGGATTGCCAGCTGATACAACCACTCTGGAAATCAGTCTGGCAGTTCCTCAGAAAACTAGGCATGATACTTTCAGAGGACCCTGTTATACCACTCCTGGGCATATACCCAGAGGATTCCCTGGCATGCAATAAGGACACATGCTCCACTATGTTCATAGCAGCCTTATTTCTAATAGCCAGAAGCTGGAAAGAACCCAGATGGAGGAATGGATACAGAAAATGTGGTATATTTACACAATGGAATACTACTCAGCAATTAAAAATAATGAATTCATGAAATTTGTAGGAAAATGATTGGAACTGGAAAATATCATCCTAAATGAGGTAACCCAATCACAAGAGACCACACATGGAATGCAGTTATTGTTAAGTGGATATTAATGAGCCCAGAAGCTCTGAATACTCAAGACACAATTAGCAAGTCAAATGATTCCCAAGAAGAAGGAAGGAGAGGACATTAGTCCTGGAAAGGCTTGATCCAGCATTATAGGGGAGTACCAGGACAGAGAAATGGGAGAGGGTGATTGGGGAATAGTCAGAGGGAAGAGGGCTTATGGGACTTATGGGGAGGGGAGAACCTGGAAACGGGAAAGCACTTGGAATGTAAACAAAGAATATAGAAAAAAAAGAAAACTCTAATTATTCTCTTACCAGAAAAAAAGTGTGTGACTTCTCAATAGTAAAATTTTAAAAGGTTTTAAAATGTAGCTGTTGCTTCATACCTCTGGAGCTCCTTCTGTGCCTTTATTCTCATTCTTTCCTTCTGCTGCTCTTCTGGCTATCCCCACCCCCACCCCAAGCATAAACTCTCATAAGTACAACCTCTTCAGAGCTGCTTTTTTTAATTCTCAAAATTGTCTTAAATTTTTCCCTTTTATTAAACATAGATTATTTTCTCACCTAACATATCCTGATTATGGTTTCTTCCCCCTCTACTCCTCCACTCCCTTTCTATCTCTCATCAGAAAAGAACAGGTTTCAGAGGGAGAATAATAAGATATAACAAAATAAAATATGAGATAAAACAAAAACCAACATTGAAATTGGATAAAACAAACAAACATAAGGAAAGGAGCCAATGAGAAGGCCAAAGAATCAGAAACCCACTCATTCCCACACTCAAGAATCCCCTAAAAACACCAAACTTGGAACTAGAATGCATGCACAGAGTACCAGTTACAGACCCATGTAGGTCCTATGCGTGCCGTCATACACCCAGACTCTGTGGGTGTATTTGTGTATGGATCGTGTTGACTTAGAGAGCCTTGATCTTTGGTATTCTCCATCCCTTGTGGCCCTTGCATTCTTTCTTCCTCCTATTTCCAGGGTTCCCTGAGCCCTGTGGGAAAAGCCTTGATGGAGAAATGCTATTTAGGACTGAGTGCTCTAAGTCTCTCACTTTCTGCATAGTGTCTGCCTGTGGGTCTCTCTATGTGTTCCAATCTGATGCAGGAGGAAGCTACTCTGATGATGGCTGAGGAGGCAGAAAGATGTAAGACAGCTCCCAGCTTTCTCTCCCCATATTCTCTCCCTCAGTCTACACACACACACACACACACACACACACACACACACACACTTGATTCCTTCTGCTCCCCTCCCCAACTCCTCTTCCACCCAACCCCTCCCTCTATCCACTCCTGATGTCTAGTCTATTTCCTCTTCTAGTGAAATTCAAGTGTCCCTCTCCTTGGGCCCTCCTTGTTCCTTAGCTTCTTCGGGTCAGTGAGTTGGAGGATGATTATCCTTTACTTTATGGCTACTATCAACTTATAAGTGAGAACATACCATGTTTGCCTTTCTGGGTCTGGGTTACCACACTCAGAATAATCTTGTCTACCTCCATCCATTTGTTTGCAAATGTCATGATGTCATTGTTTTTAATAGTGGAATAATAAGATTCCAATGTATAAATGCACCACATTTTCTTTATTCATTCTTCAGTTGAAGGACATCTGTGTTGTTTTCATTTTCTGGCTATTACAAACAAAGGTGCTATGAACATATTCGAGCAAGTGTCCTTATGGTATTGTGGAATATCTATTAGGTATATGCCCGTGAGTGGGTCTAGAGGTAGAACTATTCCCAATTTTCTGAGAAACCACCAGATTGATTTCCAAAGTGGTTGTAGATGTTTGCACCCCCACCAGCAATAGAGGAGGGTTCCCCTTGCTCCACATCCTTCCCAGCATGTGCTGACACTTTCATCTTGGCCATTCTGACAGGTGTAAGATGGAATATCATAGTCCATTTGATTTCGATTTCCCTATCGAATAGGGATGTTGAACATTTTCTTTAAGTGCTTCTTGGTCATTACAGATTCCTCAGTTGAGAATTCTGTGTTTAGATCTGTATCCCATTATTAATTGGGGTTATTTGATTTGTTGATGTCTACTTTATCTGGCATGACCTAGAGAGCTAGGACAATGGAAATTCCTGAGAATCTATGATGGTGACCCTTGCTAACACTATTAATAATGGGGGATTTGGAGTTTAAATGGTCATTTCTTATGACCCAAAAAGGTTTCTAGCGGAAGGACTGCAACACCACCCCAACCACAAAACCCTAAGCCTATAATTTCTTGGGCCAACAAGATGTGCAGGGGTAAAGATGGAGCAAAACTGAAGAAATAGCCAGCCAATGACTGGCCAAGCTTAAGACCCATGGCCATGAGATAGAACCTACCTGTTTCTATTAATGATATTCTGCTGAACTTCCAGAAAAGTTCCTAGCATAACTGACATTTGAGAGGCTTCACCCAGCACCAGATAGAAACAGATACAGATACCCATAGCCACACATTAGGCAGAGCTTGGGGAATACTGTGGAAGCGGGGGACTAAGGATTGAAGGAGCCATAAAGGTCAAGGATACCACAAGAAAACCTACAGAATCAACTAACCTGGGCCCACAGGAGCTCATAGAGACTGAACTGCCAATAGGAAAACATACATGGTACAGACCTAGGCCTTTGGCACATCGGTAACAGCTGTGCAGCTCAGTCTTCATGTGAGGAGCCTAATAGAAGGAGTTGTATCTGACTCTGTTACCCACCTTTGGATCAGTTTCCCCTAACTGGGCTGCCTTGTCTAGCCTCAGTAGAAGAAGATGCAGCCAGTCCTACTGATACTTGATATGCCAAGGTTGGCCAATACCCATGGGAGGCCTCTCTTTTTCTGAGCCTTTTCTGGGGGAAAATGAAAGATAGGAGGATGACGGGGAGGGGAGAGGAGAGGGAGCAATTCAGAGAGAATGGATGGGAAGTTATAAAGTAAACTAATTAATTAATAATTATAAATAAAAAGAGTGCAAGAGCCAGAGGGGATGGTGGACATCAATAAAACAAGGTCTTCTGCATCAACAGGATTGACCCACAGAGGCATCATGCAAGGTGCTTTCAAAGGGCTGCTCCAGATGGGGGTACTAGAGCTGAAAGGAAAATTAGACATACACCTCCATCCCTCACCCAGAAGCTTTTTCCAACTGATAACCTCTTGCAAATGAAAATTTAGTTTTCTCTAAGGGAGTCTCACTTAGGAACCAAATTACTCTTAATGGTAGATCCCATGCCCAGCAATAGATTCTGATTCCTTCCCTCACAATGTCATATCAGGATTTTTTCCCATTTTTTTAACCTTATCTTATTATTTTCATCTTTTTTCCTTCTCTCTTTTTACCCTACAGATCCTCTGTGTAGATATTATACCTTCTAGTTTACTGTTTTTATGGGATTCCTGTGTGTGTGAGTGAATGGTTTTCTGGTTCCTATGCCTTAGCTTTCCTTCTGGTTTTTTTGTCTTCTCCAATTCCAAGTATTAGTTTCATTTTATCTTATTTTATTTTATTATTATCCCTTAGGAACCTGTCTGTTTTCTAAAAAGAGACAGGAAGGGAGTGGATCGGATTGGAGGGGATGTGGGGAGGAATTGAGAGTAGTTAGAGTGAAGGAAACTATAATCAGGATTCATTGTGTGAAAAATAATCTGTTATCAATAAAAAGAAAAAATAATAATACTTATTGTGTTGCAGTCCTGGCAATTGCATTTAGAACCACTCATGTGCTTAGTAAAGATCCTCTCACTGAACTATATTATCAGTCCAGGACAGTTTTAAGTTTTAAAAACAGTCTGAGTTGAGATCTTTTTTCCATCATGCAGTAATAGACTTCATACAAATAGTCAAGCTCTTTTTTCTCTCTGGCCTTCTCTTTGTTACCTTATGTGACAGTTTGAAACTGAAGTGTCCCTCACAAAGGTTCCTCTGAGGACAATTTGGTCCCCTATTAGTGCTATTGAGTGGTGATTGGGTCGCCAGGGTGCTTTTTTCATCAAGAGTTCATACAAGAATCAAGGAAGTTTTTAGGATGGTTGCCCAACCAGAGAAAGAAGGGACCTCACTGTGCCTTGAGTGTCATTTAGACAGCCAAGAGAATCTAACTCAACAGAATAATCCGTGGTTCCTGTCTCATAAGGTCATATCATGGTTTTGGGGATTTTGATTGGTTGTCTGGTTTGTTTTTGTTTTGTTTTGTTGTTTTGTTTTGATTTGCTTAATTTTCTCTTATTTTTATTTTATTTATATGTCCATTTATATTTTTTCTCTCTTTGTATCCCCTAGGTTCTTCCAATTTAGTTTTCTTGTAGAATTGTGTAAGCAAATGGGTCTCTGCCCCTCTGTCTCTTGTACCTTTTCTTGGGCTCTTTTCCGCCTCTTTGTTCCATCCTATTTTGATGTACTAGGTTTTATTTTATCTTAGTATATTTGATATAAGAATAAAAGCTATTTCTAATGAAGAGGAAAAAAGAATAAACTAAAGAAGAATAAAAGAAATATTCCCAACCACTGGGCACTCTTTTCCAAAGCTTTGTGGTTTTAATATAAATCACCATTATGGACAAATGCAGAATTACCACTCTATGCAATTTGGCTGGTTCCCTTAATGTAAGTACTTTTATTTTAGTCCTGTCAGAGCTGTACAATGTCGTTGATTCTTTAGACGTAAAATAAGCAATTCCAATAAAACAAAAATGGTTCAAAATGTTGGTGCAATATATTTTCTTTATTTAAAAAAAAAAGGACTTGAACAGCAGCTATGGCTTCAAAAGAAAATTATTTCAGAGTGCAAAGAGAGACGGACAGAGATGAAAGGTACTAACCCATCCTTCCCTAGTACAGTCAACAAACTGTTCTTCAGTTCGATACACAACCGGGACAAAACGAATAAGTCAAACACTAAAACATCTTCTGAATGTTCTCATAGAGAGTACTTACAAATATTATGTATAGGTTGACTTGACAGAGTTTGCTGTTAGAAGCTTCTCAGATAAATTTTCAAAATTCTAACCATGTACAAGAAGTGGTTGACAGTTTCAAAGGCATGTTCACAGTCATTAATGCATCGATAAGCTCCATTACTATCACGATGAATAGGAAGCTTAAGGGACGATGCCCTTCCCAAGGTTAGGATGTGTTTTTCTTCTCAGACCACTTTAATCATCTATAAAGCCTAAAGAGTGGACACTTCGCATGCTATGTACTCATGATTAAACTTCAGTATCAACACCGCAGTCAACACTGACCATGTATTTTCTCAAACTTAAAAACAAATGCAAAGAATACACTACAGCTTTTTTTTTTCAGCATTTCAAAGAATATATTGAAGCTGGCCACTTATTTCTGAAGCCCTGAAGGACAGGTGCGGGGTTTCTCGGCCTCAGAACACAGATGCTTATTTCTTGCCACAGTCACCATCATTACTGTGACTCTCTCCATCCATAACATGGGCACTAGTAAATCTGGAACTGCTCTGTTTGAGAGAACAACAACATTTTTGAGGTGCACGTCTGCTAATGTCAGGCTGTCTTCACCAGCTTCCCAGTACTACTCACAGACTCAGAATGCTGTAGATAGTCGTCTACTACCCCAGACCCACACTTCCTGAAGCCAGACTTGGATCTGTATGGATTTGCCCACGTCTCAACAATGATCACTGGAGCAGAAGTGTTTGATGCTTACCTTAGGACACTCCAGGAAGATACTAAAGATGAAACCCAATGGAAAAGAAGGAGCTTCAGGGATAGATTCTGAACCCAGCTGAACTTAAAACCAGAGTGAACTATGTTGTTATGCCTCTCTAGAAAATGAGTAAAGCTATTCTACTGATTTTGAAATAAAACCAGTGACCACAAGAATGCAGTCAATTATTAAGAAAACCTCAAATATAGTACAATTATTACCATATAGCTTTAAAAAGTACTTTAGATGAGAGATGGATTAAGTACACATATGTATGCAAAGTTATATATACATATATGTGCATATATGTATATAGATTAATGGATGATAAGTATATGGATGGAGAGAGATGATAGAGAAATATATTTTCCTTCAATTCTCCCATGAAATAGAAACACACATTGTACATTTATGATAGAATTTACTTCTCCTTTCACTATTTAGACAGTGCATTTTATATAAAGAAAACGCCACTCCTGAAAAGATTGAAAAAATAATTTTCTCCAGTGGATTTAATATTGGAGATTCTAGCCCAGCCCTTCCCTGTGGTCCACCCACCAAGCAGAAGCAGAAATATATCTGAAGCAAGATCACCTCTTCAGACCCAGCTTTTCCAGACACCTCTCCCTTATCCTTCCACAGAGAGAAGACCATACACAGCAAACATACAGTGTTCTCAATTCGCCCAGTGTCTTGTGATGCTGTTGGTCTAACCCCACGCCCTTGACTCTCTTCCTATGTTCTGGCAGTACACCATGCTTCTTTGCCTTCATTTCCTTACTCTCCCCCACCAAGATGCCTAATAAATACACTGTTGATAAGAGCTATGTTACAGGATAATCAATAATTGACATGCCATCTCTGTCAAGCTTGACGAGGGAAATGGGGATTGCTACAGAGAAAAAATTGTTTATCTAGCATCCAGGAGCCTGTAAAGACGATTGTTCTAGAAATATCTTACAAATACGCTCTTTTCAATACCTTCTGGTGACCTCCTCTAGAATCTACCTCTAAGTCGTCAATCTGGGCTCTTTTATCCTGATTCAACCCAATTTGGGTTGTTCCTGATGATGAAAAGTCTGAAACATTTTGGGGATGCCCTGGTTTCACCTGATGTTGTGCATCTTTAAAGAGTTTTTCTTGTATGTGAGATAAGATATTGTATGAAAGATACCCATACAATAACCATACTCATACCAAAGTAATAGTGAGGGGGAGTGTGACAGGTTCTACTTTTCTACATTCATCATATTGTTGTATTTGTGCCAATTAAGTCGTATTACTATCAAAATGTTTAAATTTTTTTCCTGATATTTTTCTTAGCCTCTTTTTCTTTTCCTCTTATATTCTTAGCCTTTTTAGACTGAAATCACATAAATCTGCATTTTCTCTCCTTTTGACATTATAATAACCTTCAATATAGAAGAAACAGTTTTCCAACAAGAATTCCATCTGTCATTCAAACTACTGGGAATCTTCATGAAACTTACTCGGAAGTAAGTTAGTAGCGATGCTGCATTTGGACATTTAGCAATTCTCAAATCACAAGTCTAGCCAGAATATCCTGGAAATTATGAGATAGAGAAATACAGAGGTCCTCTTCAGACTTGGGAATATTGAGGTTTGGTCCGTTGCTATGTATTGTAATGCTAAATATTGGCCCTGGTTGCCCACTGGGGACAAGAAGATTCTCACATAGGCCCAAGTGATGCTATGTAACCTTGCTCCCAGAGTTATCCCTGATAGGAGAATAATGATGCCTATAGCCTCTAGCCTATAGAAGAGACATAGGTGGAGTTTTTGTTTCCGGGCTTGGGTCTGAGGCAGGAGACTGCAATGGACAGAGAAGGAGAAGAAGAGAGGAGAAGATGCTATGGGGCAGGTGAGTTGTAAAAACATGGCCATGAGGACTGGCCAATTAGAGTTAAAGCAACCCAGATGGAACATGGCAAGTTCTAATTCAGGGATATTGGCAGGGAACCAGACATGATAGCTTCGAGGGTGGATATCTGCCCAGCTCTAGTACATTCAATGCTTGTTATAAATATAAAGGTTATGCATCTTTCATCTGGGATTACAAATACAAAGGCTCTGTGCCTTTTATCTGTAAACTGAGTGATCAAAGTTGAGATTGAGATTAAATATTTAATACAAGAAGGACGAACTCCCACTTGCCCCTCTGCACCTTACAGTGCCAAACACTTCAAATTTTTTATTTTTTTATTCTGCCTAGCTCTCCAAACTATATAATGTGTAAGGGTACAAACTATAAGCTGTACCCTTACACATTCTGTCCTCGTGTGTCCCCAGACTTCCAATCATGCATTCCCCTTTGGTTTGGAAAAAGGGGTATATTCCCTCATCCTCTTTTAAAAAAAAAAAATGTACTTGTGTGTGAGGAATGGCTGTATGTGAGGGTGGTTGTGTATTAGTGTAGTATATGTGTGAGAGATATATGAGGGGTTCCCCCCCCTCCCCTGTACACCCTTTTTCTCTCAATAATAGTGTTGTGGAATATAGGTTCCGTTTTTTCTCAATAATATTATTGTGTCATGATAGACATTTGGGGTACAGTGTATAAAACACACAATTTAAATCCCAAGAGTTCTAGAAAAGAGGGAAAGCCTGGATATAGGGTGTCATCTCCGGTTCCATTGCTGCCTTGCTGTATTGTACGACTCACTAAGTCTTAGAAGAAGGTCCTTGTGACTATTCCTCTGCTCTGGCTTCATCAGCCCCATTTATAGATTACATATAGGACTTAGCAGCTCCACGTGTTATGTCATTTAATCACCAGAAAGTAATCTAAGGGTTATATCCCAATTTTCAGATAAGCACACCAAGGCTCAAAGAGAATCATTTTCCCAACGATTCACTGTGCAAGCACGAAAAGCACGTCTTCAGCCCTAAAGAACCTTCAGCGGGATCTGGTGCTATGTATGTTATTTTGTTGGTGGCATCTTTTAAAGAGCGAGCTATATGTTCATGCCTCTCATCATTATGAGAGCAGATATAATATAATTGGATCAGGATGCTTCAGTCTGTACTTTCCCTCTTCTAAACACCTAGAGACGGTCCCTTTTAATCACCTGCAATGAATGATTGCTTATTATATAATTTTATGGCCCAGATAAGTGCAGATCTAAAGCTGACTGAATTACCTTTGGTAATTATAGCAGGTGGGGGAGAAAAAGCATCACAGTTACTCACCTTGACCTACTTTAATGAACTGATAAGATTCATCCTTAGCAACCATCCTGCCGCCAAATGTTCCCTATCTCCATGCAGCTAAGGTTCAGCCATTACAAAAGCCCAGTGAATTAATTAGAGGGCTTCGGGGATTTTTTTGGTTTTGGTTTTGGTTCGTTTCATTGCTAAGGCTCTGTTTTGTTGTTTCTTAGTTCTCTGTAGTTAGTATACAACTATCCTACTTCCCGTGAGGCATTGAGCACAACTGTATACTTCTAAGTTTTTGCATAGGTTTGCATACTCATTGAATAATATAATTAACATGCTGTCTAGTGACAGTGAAGGGGGAATAATAAGGGTGACACATGTCTCTTTCGTAATTCCATTCTGCCCTTTCCAAATTACTTCATGGATAACTCCATTAATTAGCCACAATAGATTCTGCATAGACAGGTTATCTGCAGATTTCCTGAAATGCTAATGAAAGCATGAGCCCCTACTTCTAAGAGATTCTGAGGAAAGTATTCCCAATAGAATGTTTACCTCTGCTAAGTGGGTTTCAACAATGTTTCATCTCCTCACCCTATCCCTCAGCCTTTCCCATCATATCTGGTAGAACTTCTCAGAGTTGGGGGTCCATTCTACTTATGAACAGAGTACTCACTATGTGTCCAAAAGAAACTTTCCCCAGACATAACAGGTTCTAGTTCCAGTGTGTCCCACACTGTATTTGTGACTTAAGTAAGGCATGTGCTTTCTCTGCCTTAGCTGCTGGACAGGAGAGTCAGTCCTACCTTCCCTTTTTACAAGGCATTGAGAAGATGATTTAAAACAAGGAGCTTTAACGAGAACACACAGTATGATAGAAATGGGAAACATTACTGTTAAACAAAATCCTAGTGGCTCTAGCCTGATGTTTTCTGTTGTACCTTGTCAATACAAGAAACCTGAAGTATGTCAGACCCTCCAGAGGTCCCTCGGGTCATCAGCTGCTGTTAACTCCCTGTCACATGCTGCGTAGTAGTTGAGAACTCAGGTTCAGCGGGTGTCACACGGCCTTCGGAAAACCCTGCACAAGTTCACACGCTATGGAAGCATTTTCTGAGTTTCCATTTCCTTTGCTGAAATGGGGTGATACGTTTAAGAGTAAATGCCAATGAATTTTACTATCATAAGCAAAGATTAAATGTAGGAACTCGGCAGTAAAACAGGACTTAACATTGAATCCAGCACACAGAGGGTATTATAAATACCTGCTCAGTGTTATAAATATTATTATCTCTTCAAATGTCTTCTGTATGGCAAGAATAAAACCTCCAAGCAGTAAGAATATCCAGAATCAATTAAGTTTAGAAATTGATACAGTCCTATGTGGAGACCATCAATGTGCTCAGAACTGTTAGTGTACAGGGTAATGCTTCACACTAGAGGTATGTTATCTAATCTTTGCATGATGTGCTTGAAGATTAGAACTGGGCTTGAGGGAGGCATGCTTCGAGAAATGTTGCTCTCACCAATCAGATCTTTATTACACTGTGATGTTAAACTCCTCGAAATCCAAGAAAGAGGACCAGCGAAGGGATTCGGCAGGTGAAGGCATCTGACCACGCCTAACAACCTGAGTTCAATCCCAGAGACCTGTGCGAAGGACGCAGAGAACCAACTCCCGTGAGTTATCATGCATGCCATGGCAATGTGCTCCCCACCTTGAAACACAAAGAAATTTAATTTGGAAACATTTTTAAATTATGAGGAGATGAGACAGAGAAGAAAAGTCTGGCTGCATCTAGTTTTGTTTCTAATTCACTGACTTTCGAGGCACTTTGATTTGTTTCATTCCTGGAAAATTCCTGTTTCTACTTGCCCTCTAGATTGCTCCTGAAAGAAGAAATGTTGTGTGCACTCGCAAGCTGCGTAATGAAAACAAAATATCTCATTATACTACTTATTTACACGATGCATCCTCTTTTAGGCAGGTTTTTTAAATCCCATGAACAATTTAGAAAACGCATTAAGTAAACCAGAAAGAAAAAAAAGTGTGTGTACATACAGATAGACTGTAACTTCCTTTAGTGTATTACATTTGATTTAATTACTTTGTGTGCTTGAGATGGAGTCGGGGTATGCACATATATCTCATGGCATACAAGTAGAGGGCACAGGAAACCCTGCCTGAGTCGGTTCTCTCCTTCCACCATATGGATCCTGAGAATCAAACTCAGCTGAGCAGGTTTGGCTGCAGGCACCACTATCCTCTGAGCCGTCCCACGAGCCACAGACTAGCTTCTCATTTATACAACAAATCTAAGAAAAATGGCTACTGCCCTGGAATTTCTCCTCATTCCTGTTCATTCCTGAAATGTCTAGTCAAGCAAAGATAAATGATTTCCTTCTTTAATGAACCTGGGGACGAACTCTTCTCACGGTTTAAAACCAAAAAAGGTCATCCGTGCGGATAACACTCGAGGATGGTCGATACAGGGTATGTGGGGTTGGGGGAGCATCACGAGTCACGATTTGAACCTTTCTGCAAAAGTGTTTTATATTTTAAACCGGCTCATAAATGGCATCTTAAGTCTTCTCTCTTACCTGCCTGACAAATATACTACTGTAGTCAAAGCCAAGTAAAGCCTGACAGGACTAACAATGTAATCAGTGCCTGTGCAATAGTGAACTTGACTTGAAGGCTTGTGTCTAGACTTCATTCTAACTGCTGTAATCTTTAGGGAGGTCCAGGTTTCCAGCTGCCAGGGAATCCTAAGGCACTTTCAACTGAACCAGAATCCATTTCCCTTGCCAAGGTGCTAGTTCTTTATAGGAAGTACCTTTGCTACTGAAAGTGAAATCAGCAAGCAGAGATCACGTTTGGTCTTTTGGACAAATTCTCCCTAGCTGCTCTTTTGTTCCAAATCATACCACATGGTTTCTCCATATGAGCAATTAACATACGTGCATATGTGAATCATATATCTTAAACTCACTTCGGTGCATTCACTGACCTGCTTGTCACCAAGGTTTATGCTCCTGCATTGGTGATTTCACAACTGGCCAATTTCACACTCTCCCAGGCAACCATTCTCATTCATCTAGTTCGTGTTTATAATCCAATCAACGTTTATATGGCACATGAGTTTGATTTCTTCCTCTAAAGTTCCTGTTCCCTCTCATCCCTAGCCAGGCATAATGACTTTATGACTTTCTTCTTCACCAAGAGTTACCTATAAAATTAGGGAAGACACTTTTGTTCTAGTTTACTCAACAACAACAACAAAAAGAGAAAAAAAAGTCTGTTGTATTAAGTCATGCAGATAATGACTCTCCAATCCCACAATACACGAATTCAGATTCAGATTGATATGCTTTGACTGCAAATTCTCCAATGATTTATGAGGATACATCCTCAGGGGTCTTAAAAGGAAGTAATTCAGCTTCCAGAAGTAACATTTCTACCTGCATGAACCCACACTGCACTTCCAGTCACAAAAAAAAATTTTCAGCGATTCACACTCAATGTCTGTATGATTAAAAAAAAAAAAAAAAAAAAAGTCATATTCCCGATGTGGCCTGCAGCTGCCCCAGATAAACACTCAGCCTGACACCCTTAGTCAGGCTTTCCAACTGAGCTTTTGCAAGACTTAGTTGGCAAAAATGTGGCATGGGTGTGCATTGCTAGCCATAGAAGGGTGGGCATCTAGCACTCAGTAACTCTGTCGCGGTTTTAAAATAAAATGATGGGTTTTGATGCCGCTAGGCAGTGCCACTGTTTGATATTGTGCATTCATTTCTTTCTTCAACCAGGAGAAAAAGGGATAGAGGTTAGAAATCAGAAAACTAACTTTTGTAAGCAACCTTCTCAGCATACACTAGACACAGTCTAAGTATTTAAGTTGTGCCCTTTTCAATGGCATTTCCCATTTTGGGGAGCAAAAATTAGGCTTCAGAGGAAAGCAAAAGGTAAATGCAACCATAAAATGCTCCATATATATGCCAAGAGGATACAGACTGTGTGGGGGTCAACTTCTCAAGGACAGCGTCTCTCACAACTCCCCCTTTGCCTAGCTAGCTAGTCTTGCAGACTGTTCCCTGCATGCCTTCACCCAACTCCCTTTCTGCTCCTTCTTATGACCTCAGTTATGCTTCTGGCTCCATTTCTTTTATTTATTTACTTTTTTTTTTTTTTTGGTTTTTTGAGACAGGGTTTCTCTGTATAGCCCTGGCTGTCCTGGAACTCACTCTGTAGACCAGGCTGGCCTCGAACTCAGAAATCCACCTGCCTCTGCCTCCCGAGTGCTGGGATTACAGGCGTGCGCCACCACGCCCGGCTTTCCATTTCTTTTGACAGGAATGAACTTTGTCCTCTTTAGAGTAGACTACAGATTTGTCCTAAGCCTCCTCTGTGCTCACCTAACATCTGACGTTCCACATTAAACACAATAAGTTCTCCAGCTTCTGGTCAGACCTCTCTGGGATGAGTTCCTGCCCCTCTGCCTATAGTAGAAGTTTAATTTATTCTTTAATATTCTGAAGAAGCCACACTTCCTCCTTGAAGGCCAACTTTCTCCATTCCCCAACTCAGCCCTTCTTGTTAGAGACTAAGAACCTTGAGGATTAGACTCACATCTTCTTACTCAGTGATACAAACCAGTTGGTGATGGACCAAGGTGATTAAACTAACCTGGGGTGGAACCTATCTTTGATAAATGCTTTAGCAATGTTCATTCCAATATGCCTGTTGCTTAAGACAGTGCTGGAGTTGGAACAAGCTCTGTGCTATTCTCTTGTGAGTTCAGAATAGACAAAGAAAGCTGTGCCCTTGAACTTGTCCTTTAAGCACACATGTGGGACCTCTTGTCCCACTTTTAATGACAGTGAGGTTGTGGCACTATGAAGCCTAAGAATTTCATTTGATCAACAAACATATGAAGTGATTATTTTTGGAAGAAAAAAAAGTCAAATAACACTTTCTGAAGGTTGGGGAAGCAGTCATCTTTATGATAGTGATTCCTAAACAGGTCTTCCTGGTGGCTCTCTAATAGACAATCTGCCCAGAGAACAGATTTCTTAATTAAACTGAATTGTCCTGTGCCAGATTCCATGTCACATTTGCTACATTGGTTTCAAGAACAGGCCATCTTGTATATCAGGCTCTTGACAGCTAGTATGTATGTATAAATACACATTGCAGCCTACTGCTCTAGGCATAGCTTTGAGTCCTGGGGAAATGAACTGGGCATTTGTTTCCAAACTGACTGGCATGTCTCATTTCAGGGTGGACAGAAGGGAGGCTCCCAAGGCAAGTCCATGAAATGAAACAGGCAACGTTCTTATTCATAAGGGAAGAAATTCTACTTTGTGTCAATAACTGGAGCCTGGAGTTTTTAAATGACACGTGGTCTTTATTTTGATGCCTAAGTTTCAACCCAGTTAAATACCAACCCTTGTTCATTTGTATTTCCAAAACAGTGCTAATTTTCAGTGATCCTGCCAGGGACAATGCTTGGGCCCTTCGTCAGTCCTTACCTGGCATCAATGTTTTTAAATCATAGACTGTAGGAAAATTATCTGGGATATTCTCTTGAATATAGACACACAGACACCAGTCCACAAAGTGTGCAATGAGGCCAGACAGTCACATGTTAAATAAGTATTATGGGAAATTCTGATATTGGGCTTTATTGGGGACAGAACAATATGTCCCAATATGTCTGTCACCTAAAATGGAAATATAAAAATAACTTACATACACTAAAAACTCATGCTTTCCCACATGAACTAGAAACAAAGGAAGCTTCTGGTCTCAGTGTCATGGTACTCAAAGACCGAAATGAACACTTTCCTCTAATTCTACCCAACTCGGCAGTACCTGGGAAAAGTCTGTTCTAGAATAAATGGTGTGTACATCCTCACAAAACATTTTACTACTCTTCCAAAGACTATTACTGGACAACTCTTGCCTGAGACTTCCTCTTCCGAGATCATCCCTCAATCCCCTTCCCTCCTCACACCACTGGTTCAGAACAACCAATGCCTTTATGTTCTTAAAGGCACCTTGGTAATGTCAATCATAGCATCTCCCCTGATGTCAGATAGCCATCTACTTATTCATGGTTGTTCTGCCACACCATGACCCCTTTTCATACAATAAACATTCTTGGCTTTATACCCACCACCTCAAGAAGAGCACTCAATAAATGCTGTCTGTCCAAATCCACTCTCAGCTGTACCTGCAGCCCTGTACGAGACTCACTCCTTATCCCGCAAAGGTGGAGCTTGGTGTGCAGCATGTTAAAGGGAATGAGAGTCAGCACTCATTTGCCACTGCATTTGGAACTAAGGTGTGGAAAAAAAGAGTCTCGTCTCGGAAACTGATGCGTATTTTAAAGCAAGCAAGGAGAGAGAAGAAAATCTCAATGCAGAATAAATCTCTGTTGATCATGGAGCAAAGTACAGGTGTCCCAGGCAGACTGAGAGAGAGGACGCCCAGCTCTTCAGTGGGCTGACCACATCGATTCTCTGTCTTTGCTTTCTGATCAAGAGCAAAGAATGTCCCCCCCTTGAGTTTTTAAGACAATGAAGATGACTTGGGCAAAACTTTTTCTACAAAGTATAAAAGTATGTATTTTATAAAATCTAAGATAAAAGTTGGGGAGAAAGAGGAATACTCCTCCACTGCTGGTGGGATTGCAAGCTGGTCCAACCACTCTGGAAATCAGTCTGGTGGTTCCTCAGACTGGGCATGACACTTCCAGAGGACCCCGTTATACCACTCTTGGGCATATACCCAGAGGATTCCCCAGCATGTAATAATGACACATGCTCTACTATGTTCATAGCAGCCCTATTTATAATAGCCAGAAGCTGGAAAGAACCCAGATGTCCCTCAATGGAGGAATGAATACAGAAAATGTGGTATATTTACACTATGGAATACTACTCAGCTATTAAAAACAATGAATTCATGAAATTCTTAGGCAAGCTGGTGGAATTGGAGAATGTCATCCTGAGTGAGGTGACTAGATCACAAAAGAACACATATGGTATGCAGTCACTGGTAAGCAGACATTAGCCCAGAAGCTTGGAATACCTAAGAAAACAATTCACATATCAAATGATGCCCAAGAAGAATGAAGGAGAGGCCCCTGGTCCTGGAAAGGTTCATTGCAGCCATGTAGGGGAATACTAGGACAGGGAAGAGGGAAGGGGTTGATTGGGGAACTGGGGAGGGGGGGCCTGGAAGAGAGCTTATGGGACTTTCTCGGGAAGGAGGGATCCACAAAAGGGGAAATCATTTGAAATGTAAATAAAGAATATATCGAATAAAAAAGGGGGGAAAAGTTGGGGAGTTAAAAACTTTTTGCATCATAGAGTCTCTCAACTATTCAAAAGGACAAGCATTGACAGACAGTATAGACACGAATGGATGCCTGCCAGTACGATTTTGAAATTCTGAAAATAGGCAGTGAGTTAGGTTTAGCCTGAGGGCTGTGGCTTGCAAACTTCTGCAACAAATGAAAACGCAGCAGGTGCTGAGCTTGTAGATGTTATTAGTTTTCCTTGAAGAAATTTTCTATCTGGTGAGCATCCTGAGTTTCAGCCCCTTATACAACCTTTAATTGTGTTCCCACTGTAATGAGACTGCAGTGACCATGTGTACCCACTGAAATCAATATCACAGGCTGTCACCTGGAGCTCACTAGCCCTTACGTCCCGTAATTCTCATCCATGTCTGCCATCAGAAGAAAAGGCAGGAGGTGGATCTGGGAATACATAGCTTCGCCTATCATGCTAAACACTTTTGCTGCCCAGTTCAGCTGAAATTCTCTGTGAGACACTGAACCAGCAGCAGCAGCCTAAATGACAAGAATGGTTTTTCACTACTTGAAAATTACTTGTATTGATTGATAAACTGTTAGCTAAGAGTTGTGTTCAATGAAATCCCTTCAACGCTGAATGGAAGGAAGGTATTAAACTGCTGAATGGGGGCCCCATTGTTCCCGCCTTTCCCTCTCCTGTCACCTGCCTGTGGCAGCAAAGAAGAAAAGCCCTAACCTTCAGAATTATTTAGGTATTTCCGATCCCCAAGATTCAGCATCAAAGCAACTTCTCAGGAAACTTACAATGCCCTGTCATGAGGCATCAGATATAATACCTAGGTACATGTTGATGAAATATCTTAAAGGGTTGGCAGGGAAGTAGACAATAATGTCATTGAAGCAGTGAGTTACAGTCTACATTACCAGAATGGATTGGCAGACACTTTTCTCTAAAAATATAACCGGGCCTCTACCTGCATAGAATGTCAAAATGTATTGTTCTGGAGCTAGTTCTGGACAATTTGGGTAAACCCCACCTATCTGCTGATAAATCTGGTTCATCTTTTTTCTAAATGGATGTGTGCTTCATTCTACCTCTGACAGGTAAGATTTTGTTCATTCAGAAGTATGGGTATGTGGGTCGGGAGGGTGTTAAAAGCTAACGGTACTTTCAAAGTGGAAAACATATAAGAAAGTAGAACTTGAATAAAGAGGGGGAAAATCCTTCCTGAACCATCAAGCTCAGAGCAGTACATAATCCCCAGAAGCAACTGTATATGAAGAAATATTCACCTATGCAATTTACTCTCCTCCTGCCCTGGCTCCATGAGGAGTTACCTAGATTCTCCCCACAGCCTTCCACAAAGATCTCCCTCCACAAAGGTCCTCCTGAGACACCTGTTGCTGTACTGTCCCTTTGTCCTAGTGAAACACACTAAAGAAAGTGTTCTGTTCATAGAACATTCGTCCCTGGAGCCAACAACACTTTCACCACAGCAGCTCTCTGTCCCACACGCGTGTCTCTTGACTGAGTTGCTTAGGTAAGTTTTGATTGCCACCACACACAGTGGGACAGCCATGTGGTTCATAACACAACCATGGATTTAACCAGTGTCATTGGGTACCCATGTCACTTTGTTAAGTTATAGATTCTGAATAAGTCAATCATGTCATCCTATTTCTACATTTTTAATCAGCTCTTGGGAAATACCCAAACGCTGGGTGTGCCAATGACCTTTTGGGTGAGAAGATTTTTCAATCACATTATCATAGATACTAGTAGGTTAAGATTCCTGGATAGGCCTTCAAAAACAATCTTTGCTATTTTATTTTGTTGTTGTTTGTGTATGTTCCTAATGTTCACTATGAAGCCCAGCCTAGTTCAAAGTTCATAACCCTCCTGTTATCACCTCCTGAGATCTAAGATGGCATGCATATAACACAGAGTCAGTTTCTTCTCTGCTTTAATTATACTCTCCAGATAGGAAGCAGAGATAAGTGAGAACCATCTTTAATGCCAAATAACATTTCTGATTGTGCCTCTCATGTGCATTGTGGTAGGGAATTGTGTTCTTTTTTTTCTGAGACAGGGTTTCTCTGTATAGTCCTGGCTGTCCTGGAACTCACTCTGTAAACCAGGCTGGCCTTAAACTCAGAAATCCACCTGCCTCTGCCTCCCAAGTGCTGGGATTAAAGGCGTGCACCACCACTGCCCGGCTGGAAATTGTGTTCTTAACTAAGCAAAGTGTTACCAAAGCACACTGTGTTTTGTCTATCAAAGCCAGGCATGGCTGTCAAACCCTTTTATCCTTGCTGGAGACTCTTAACAGGAATGGACTCCTCCCATTCATTGCCTGCACCTCCAAATGCAGCTTCTACAGGAAGCACCTCCTCTGGCCCAAGGCCTAACACTAGTGACGCCCTGTGGAAGAATTACAAACGTCCATTCCCACAGATTCCTGTTGCTTTTCATCTCATCAAACAGAGTGAGCACCATCCAGATCTGTAAGTTCCAGACATCCTCTAACTCATGTTATCCATATATATATATATATATATATATATATCCATATAGATATTGTGAGATTTAAGTATTCTAACAATACTAGAACCTTCTGTTTATTCTATCCTCTCAAGAAGCCCAGAGGTTCCTAAGATTCTTATAGACTGTGTGATAATTTAAGACAAATCATAATGACAGAAGAACAACCCTATTCATTAGCTATGACAACTGAAGAGATGGAGAATTAAAGCCATCTACCTACCCATCAGCTATGTCTGGTATCAGGTAAGGCTGAGTCCGAAGCTATGCTCTGAACTCCTATGCTCTGTTTCCGATACTCTGTCTCTGTTTTCAAGAAAAATGTGTAAGCTACAAGATCCCTGGTTACCTGGTGAGCCTCATTTTTGTTTGTGTCCTGGGGAAGAAAACTAAGTCATGAAGTTCAACTGTGAACTCACACACACACACACACACAGAGAGAGAGAGAGAGAGAGAGAGAGAGAGAGAGAGAGAGAGAGAGAGAGAGAGAGAGAGAGAGAGAGTTTCCAGATATTATTCATCATCGTCGATGGCAGCATATGGGTTGAGCTTCAGAAGCCCTCACAAACATTCCACAGCTCTCTCCCCTTCTGTTGAGCAAAGCATGTACCCAAAATGATTCTGAACCTGCCCCAGTATCTTTCACTTTCTCAAGTAAACTCTAAGGGAACCCAGAGGGACTCACTTAAAAAAAACTCCTGTAGTTATAACTATCTGTTACATGACACAGATGTAGATAATACAGCCATAGATATATAGATGTACAGAGAGTTGAAATGAGTTTCTGATGCTCAAATTCAATTCCTAAAAGATTGAAAACACACAGCCCCCTTCTTTTATATTTTCAGGTCACTATATATTATAAACACCCCCTAGCTGGGGTGAATGAGTCCAAGTGGTATTTATCTAAGTAGAGTTCTCCTTGTATAGTATGGAGTGATTTTTCTCTCCGTTATATTTTATGTGATATACACATCTGTCTACTCCAAATCTCACAATGCACTTGAGATATAATGAGTGGAAATTGGAGATAAGGAACAGATATTTCAAGTAACTGAGAAAGGTAATTTAGATACACACATGTGTTGTTTTCATTCCAATCTGTGCCGTAGAATGATTTTCTGAATGTATTTCACACTTTATGTGAATATACATGTTGAAAGTTATACAGTCTTTAAAAGGTAAAATGTTCAAGTGCACAATATCCACAGTGGTGATCTAGGGTTTTCTCAGGAGAATACACTAACAGCTTGGGGTTTTAGGCTATTTGGGCTGAGACTATAGTTTTCCTTATTGAATTCCTTATGACTTTTGAAGTTCTTACCTTTTGCTACCTTTTCACAAGACGCGTGCAAACTGTTTATAATTGCCTAATACAGAAGCAATGTAGATACCTGTAGACAGGTAAATGGACAAAGACAGTGTACTGAAAGGGGCCTGTTGTGCACATGGGATATTATTGAGCCATAAAGAAAATTAATATTCTGTCACATGCAACAAACTAGCTGGACTTGGAGTGTATGACAATGAGTTGAATAAGTTAAATAATCTCTCATGTGTGAAAGTTAAAAATCAGAGTAAACCTGAATGTAAAACAGTGATAATGAGCAATTGGGAAAGGAGGGGGAATGGCTAAAGAGAGGCAATATGGAGCCGCATTAATATGCACAATGAATAGCACTATCAAAAGAAAGGGCACATGAATAAGGCCATCACTTTCCTCCCCGGACAATGAAGCCTGGCTCCATCACACTACAAGGAATTTTGAATCCAAAGCTGATGAACACTTCCCCACTAGCCTTTCCCACTCTAGGTCCTATCACCTGGAGCTGGCAAACTCTAGCCCTCACAGACCCTACTTATCAGTTCCTGCTGACATGTTTCCTCTGTCATGCTCCTCTGCTCTGTCTTTGCTCATTCGCCCTGACTTAATAATGGAACTAGTTCTTCTTCAGAGTCTGGATCAAGTCACGACAGATGATAAAAGGCAAGGGCATGTGTTTTCAAGGAAAAATTAAATGAAATCAGGTATTTAGTTATCAATAAGTTTAATATTTGACTCTTAATAAATTGCATGTGAATAATGAAATTATCACTGTTATATAATATTATAATGTTATAATAGTATAATCAATTTTCTAGGATTGTACATTTTCTATTTAAAAGTCTACCCCTTTTTTCCTGGTCTCTCCCAAAACCTGATAGCTACCCACTTGATTCTAGCCATTCACCTTCCAAGTATCCTTCAAGTGACAAGCACTGAGCCAGTTACCGAGAGCCCAAACAGTGTGTACAATCTGTTCAAAGATTCAGATGGTATTAACACACAGGCATGCACACTACCAGCACAAAAAGCAGCTGGGATTGAGAACCGGGCAAGCATTTGATCAGGCACCATTTGTTTCCCTAGATCATTGGGTGCTCTGGGGCAAGCAACACCAGCTCAGGGGGAAGTCACTGAGAGTCTGAGTATATGAAGCCAAACCTCAATAACTCCTGTTTCTTAATGCATTCTACCCCAAGGATTGACTCTCTTTCCTCCATCAACACTTATGATAATTCTAGATCCTTCTAGCTCAGAGGGTATCACAAAAAAAGTTATGGAAGCTGAGCCCAGAGGATGTAAATTGTGTGTTTCGAATTGGTCGGGAAAACCAATGCCAAGATCTTTCCCCCCAAAAGCTCCTAATAGTTAAACTCTATTTTCCCTCCTCACTATGTTAATCCTTTTCCATATATGCTTTTTAAAGCTGTGTCAAAGTCCACTGATCAGTTAATAAATGAGAGTGTGCATTCTACGTTTAGGGGCTCCTGCAGAGGCCAATGCTAACTTCCCCTGCTAGATCACACTGGCATCTCTCCCATCTCCCCCTTCACACTCCACTAAGATCATCTCCTCAAGACACCTCCTGTGCCTTAATCCTTTCTGGCCTTTTGAAATCAGTTCTTTTTCTCTATCTGCACTGCGGCCCAAGCAGATTTCCCAAAGCCCTTCTTAATTCTTCTATCACAGTGCAATCAATCGCCAAGGGCTCGTATTTTTGAAGACATTTTAAAGCTCTCTTTTCATTCCCATGGCCATGGCCACTCCTTCATCCAAAGTCTCCTAAGTTATAATTTCTTTACAAAGCCCAGTAACAGGCCGGGCAGTGGTGGCGCACGCCTTTAATCCCAGCACTTGGGAGGCAGAGGCAGGTGGATTTCTGAGTTCGAGGCCAGCCTGGTCTACAGAGCTAGTTCCAGGACAGCCAGGGCTACACAGAGAAACCCTGTCTCGAAAAACCAAAAAAAAAACAAAAACAAAAACAACAAAAAAAAAAAGCCCAGTAAGTGTGAGAATGCACAACCATGACCCTCCCTCCTAACCAAGTAATCCACCTTCCACCGAGTCACCAGACTAGCTGTTAGCAGTTCTAGAAATTACAAACACCGTAACTTTCTGATCAGTTTATGAAGAACAACTGCTGCCCACTTTTCTACTAAGCCTCACCCCTACTTTAATCATAAGACCAAGAGTTAACATGTTGGTAACGCATCCTCTCTGACAGTCAGGGTACTGAACGGTGCTTTCTTATTCACTACACTTCAAACTATCTTTTGATGGTATTGTTCCCTCTTCCATTTTTGCAAGTCTGCCAAAGGTACCAAATGAGGGTTGCAAACCCAGGCAGTGTGAGCCTGTACTCAAAACCTGTGCTCCTCCGCCATCCAGGTTCCTCCCACATTTCTATAATTGCACATCTGTCCAAAAGTAGCTTGCCTCTCCTTTCTCATGGCAATTATGTCCTTTCTCAATCCTAACTTAGTAGCTCTAAGACCCAGGCAGAGCTAACTTTTTCTTTTTCTTCTTCTTTTTTTTAATCTACTTAACAATTATTTCAAGCCAACAGCATACATGAACCCCCTTCTTCAACCCTACTGCAACCTTCAAGGGAAAAAAAAAACCCAGAGGGACTGAAGGTGTCATACACAATGGGCGGAGCCTTGAGGGACTGACAGATGCTCTATAAACCTTCAAATGCTCAGAGTAAATAGATTGCCAGTACAGTGGAGAGGCCACTAGCCTCTGCCTCTTCTTGCTAGCTGTTCTCAGAGGACTAGAAACAAGGTTGCTGAGTAAGGCCATGTTCATGGTAGACTGAGAGGGAGACAGGGTGCAGAAGCAGGGAGGATACCTGCTTGGGCCCGTTC
This sequence comes from Apodemus agrarius, assembly GCA_964023405.1. Lineage (NCBI taxonomy): Eukaryota > Metazoa > Chordata > Mammalia > Rodentia > Muridae > Apodemus > Apodemus agrarius. The sequence goes on from OZ030014.1 coordinate 29,681,591, forward strand.
CTCATGCAAGGCGAGAAAGGTCAAAGGGACATTGGCGAAGCAAATGCTTATCTAGACCTCGTGTCTGCACGCCTCATTCTTCTCCTTCGCTTTTACAGGACACAAATCTTCTCATTCACACTTGTATCTCTTTAAGCACAGGCTTCCAGAGGTACTTGTTGAAATAAAATGACCAATAACAAGAAGAACCAAGGTCACAAAGAACAGGCAAAGAAATGAAGCAGCACTTACAAACAGTACTTCCACTTAATTCCTTCCTCGGGTAACGGTGACTGGTAATGCCCTATCCGATCCATTATATACAAGGAGCCAGAACCTAATAAAAACCCAAGTGAATAAAACTGCCATCAATGGGAATCATTGTTTATCCAAATTCAGAGGCCCAAGAAGACCATTTAAGGGCTTTAGACAAAGCTGATTTCCACTGAGGACTCCTTCCCATCTCTCCCAGCATCGAACTTAACACTCAGCCACGAAAGAAGAAAAGAGCCCTGAGAACCTAGTCCTGCCAAATAACTACGGCTCTCCACTCTCCCAGTGACCAGCTGCCTAAGTAAACCCCAGCCAGATATAGCATCCCTGACCCTACACTAAAAAGAGAAGGAGGAGGAGGAGGAGGAGGAGGAGATGAAAAACAGGAGAAGGAAGAGGAAGAAGAGGAAGAGGAAGAGGATAAGGATGATGATGATAATGATGATGATGATGATGATGATGTCAATGTGTTAATAAAGAAGATGGTATAAGTAAAAATAATACCTAATAAATAAAACTTGTAAACATTTTTCTTAATATCTCAGGAAAATCCTGTTTGGCATAAGGATAGGTTTATCATAAGGAAAAGAGGATATCAAAGATGTCCTTCCTAATATTCTGAAAGTCCCAGCCTAGTTTCCATTTGCAATTTCCCAACAAACCCTGGTTTTGAGAAAAAGGAGGGGAAATATACAAAATACAAAAATATAATATAAAGGCAAGAGTGAGGCCACGTTTGAATGTTAGGAAGAGTGGAGAGGCAAGCGTGTGAATAAGTGTGTCCGTGAGTGGTGCTGTGTCCATCTTCATACCTCTTGATGGATCTCCAGCACAGCAGCAGACTTCCTGACTGCGGTTACAGTGTGCAGCCTGGAAATAAAAGGAGAGACGTGAAAATGCATACAGACAGACACAGCTACATGTACATGTGCGTATACACACATGCTTATGTTATCATGTCACCTTAACTATGATTACCACTTATCTGGAGAAGCCTAGGGGAGCAGAGTGCAGACGTGACTCAGATGTATTGTATACATGCATAAAATTTTAAAAATAACTATTTCATATAAAGTAGTATATTCATATTTCATATAAAGTAGTATGAAAAATTTGTTGTGGGGGAAAAAGACCATCAACATAAGAGTTCAGCTTAAAAGAGAAGAAAACTAATAATTTAGAATATTCGAAATGAAAAAGCTTTCCACATACAGTCCTCCACTTTGCAGCCCATTCCCTGTGATGGAAAGCTGCAATTTGTGGCACTCATTCATCTGGAAATGCAGCGTGCAATCAGAGAGACTTAGTGGTTAGCAGGCATCCCAGAATTTAGGGTATTGTTTCCCTTGGGCCTCAACCATCTAAAGTATTAGAAACACGAAAGGCCTCCATCCCCTACAGCACTGCCCACTGAGTCTTTGGATCTTGTTTTCCAGGCAAGCATCTGAAGTCTATGTCTCCTGTCAGCAGCCAGAGATGACCTCATAGGTCTCCATGGAAACAGAGCAAAGAACTGTAACTCTACCCCCACTGCCAGTCCTCCCTTCTCGGCCTCTAACTTGACCATCTTTCAAACATGGCTGTGATGAGAATCACCTGGGAGAGAGAGTGAGTCAATAGACTGAAATGTCGATCCAGTCCAGCCTGAACCAAGGAAAAGCTAGTCTCTGCTGGTGGGGTTTTCAGAGATCCTGAGATAACTTTACACAGCCACAAGAGGCTACATCTAGAGACACGAGTGAAGAGTGCTGTGTCATTGCAAACAGGAGTCTTCTCTAAGTTAAGAATTTTGGGGTCTTTTTCGTTTGTTGACTGGCTCGTTACCTTCTGTCAAAACTTCAGGGAGCTTGGCTGTGGAAAGGGAAGGTTTGGTTTTACATTGCTAGGACTGTTCAAATGAACTGGAAATTTACTTTCACAATCTCACATTTGACCCAGTAGCTTTTCTATTTGAATTCAATGGTTTTCTTCTTCAGAGCAAAGCCATTTCAGATCTCAGAAACAGAAGGAGCAAGGAGATCATCCGTTGACCACATTTCAGGTCAGTGACTGGCCCTGAACTGGCTTCACCTCCCTTCTTGTCACCCTAGGAGCACTTAGCCTCTAAAGAATAACAAAGATAGCCAAGAGTTCACGTTGTTCTCCTTATTGGTAAGGGAAGTTCTGATAGCCTTCCACCCATCAGCTCTCCTCTGGAGCAGACCCCTCTAAGGCCTACAGCTCAGCACCTCTTCAAAATGGCTTTCCGGAAGACACTTCAGCCTGTAGAATCCAAAGTATCCTCACTGCCTCAACCCTGATACCAGCTTCCCGAGAGGAAGCAGAAACTCTGGGGGAATGAACCAGCCTTAGTTCTATTCAGAAAAACAGTCACTGTATTTCATATAAATGTTTAATGAGAACAAGCGAACTGAGCTGTCTTGTGCTTGACTGAGTTTCCTAAAGCCTTGTGGCCCAAAGTCACTTTCTGTCCCTCTTTCCCTTGCCGAATGGTAAATATTTATGTGCTGTTCACACTTGTGAATAAACGTGTAAATCACAGAGCTAGTCTGTTGCAAAATTCTGAGCTAGGTGAAATGTGCTTCTAAGCCATCCCTGTCATGTTCTCATTTTTAAATAAAGAAGTGTCCTGCTACTTTCTCCCAAAATTCTCTATGATAATTCTATTCTCCTCCCTACCTGCATACACACACACACACACACACACACACACACAAATCAACAGCTAATAAGGACAAAGCTATTACTTCCTAAAGAGACACTATGCTTGCATTTAGATTTAACTATTCATTTCCAAAAGGAAGACATGAACTATGAACAGTGTGAAAGGCCACCCATCCACACGGGTCACATAGGCCTCCCCACACGCCCTTTCCTTCTGTTATCTCAGCTCATCCCACCCTTAGGCTCTAAGCAATTAATGTGTTTCCCAAAAGTCAGACTATTGGAAACTGCTGTCGTAAACACAATCTTCCATCTCAAGTTGTAGATCTTGTCCCTCTGTCATAGCAACAATGACAATGTTGCTATTCATTCGTAAATTTTTATGAATTTTTATTTGATCACATATTCACAGGGCAATAAAATCAAAGTTCAAGAGAGCTATATCAGTCAGTGTGAGAGACAAATTTCCATGTCTTCCTGATCTTTCTCTAATACCCCTTATTAAAGAAAAGAAGTGTTGAATAATACCGTGTCACCAAGTAATAATAAAAGAGGACCAGACCCTGAAACCTCTACCTCCGTAGTCAAGACAATGACTTGAGATGTATTTTTCCACGTTTCACCCAAAGATGGGCATCTCACAGACACACAAGACCTCCCTACCACCAGTGGCCCAGCTCTGTCCTCACTCTGAGTGGGGAACCTTTAAGAAAAATCGTTCTGGAGTCTTAAACTCTCATACACTGTGCATCCAAAACAGTATAGACCCTTTTAAAAGCTAGTATTTAAGTGACAATTCCTACCCTACTGCCTTTGGGCTATATAAATATGGACGGCTTTCCCAGTCTTAACCTTAACTTGAACCTGTTTCTTCATCTAATACAGAGAAAGAACAGCCTCTATCTCTCAGAATACATCTAAAAGAACCAGGCAGAGGTAATAAAAAGAAAGAAATGGCTTCATCGCCCTTCACTCTCACTTCTGCTTAAGTCCTTTTTTTTTTAAAAAAAGCCAAGAATTCTGGTGGCCCAAACAACAGTGGCAAATAATTCCTTCACAAGAATTTATTGTTGAATCAATGCCACATAGAACAGCACTCTTGGACTGATATGGATTTAATACCCCCAAAAGGTAGTCCACAACCAGTAAATACGCCCAGCATGGCATTCTGGGATCAAAAACAGAATGCCTGTTCTCAATATCTGGCCGTCATCCAGCCCGTACAGATCCGATGACTTGGCTTCCAGTGTTTTTATGAACCTAAAACAAAAACCTCCTAACCCAGCTCCTTAGGCCCTTAGTTGCAAACAAAGTGTCTGCCTAAATCACCATGGCATCTTACGACAAGGAAAACGTTATTAATTTCTAGTTTCTAAATCTTACCTAAAGTCTTTCAGAGACTTCTTCTTCGTTGCTCTCAAACCACCAGCCTGACAACAGGCAAATCTGTAATCAATGACCTGGTAGATGATCGGATTGTACATCGCTGCTGATTTTGCAAGGAGCGTGGGCACCACGGAGAGCTGTATGGGGATGGAGTCTGGCCGTCCAAAAGCCGACCACACGGAGACCACCGCGTAAGGAATCCAGGCAATCAGGAAACCAGCACAAATCAGCATCGCCACCTGACACCGGGAAAGGAACAGACAGCAGGATCAAGAGAACCCACAAGCAATCCAGAGGAAGTTACAGGTGTCCCTTCCCCCACTTCGGCATTCGAGCTAGATGGGTTCGCCTCTGCTCTGCTCTGCTCAGCCCATGGATTTCCTGGCCTTTGTTCTATATAGAACAACCCAGCCTCACTACTGGAAGCCCTGGAAGCATTATGGAGCCAACCACCTGCTGAGATACGGAGCCAGCAAGATCCCAAGACCCCACCTCATGCCTGGGGTGGGGAGGGAATCTTACAGACTATATATTGGGTTACATTTATTAAAATTGGGGTCTTGAAAGGCAATGTCTCCTTGACCCAATTCTTTTACACCGCTTTCCCCATCCATCCCATAAGTTTCTCTTGCAGGGACCAGTCCGCGGTAGCTGCAGATAGCAACAGAACTCGACAACGGGTGTGAAGGAGGAGCAAGTCCATCTCTCTGAAAACGTGCCTTTTTGACCATAAGAAATCATTTGAAATGTAAATAAAGAATATATCTAATAAAAAATAAAACAATAAAATAAAATAAAAGAATTGCTTCCCATGAACTTCTGAGAACCTGGCACAATTCTTTATCCCTTTTTACACGGCTTACCCACGTCTCCACTTTAGAATTTAAATGTACCCAAAAATCCAGACTCTCACCTTAGAATAGCTGTCAGATTTTGCCTACATTTGGGGCAAGAGATCATAATAAAAGGACGCTCGCTCTCTTGAAGTTGCCAGAGTTCTCAACCGACAAGCACTTAAAGACCTGACAGAAAGTAAGTTCACCTTGATGAAATCTTTTGCCTCAGGAAACTGAGAAGTGTTGCCCTGGTTTGAAATTCTAACGTGCACTTTCTTCAAAGATTTCTATGACATGCTATTTCTTCTGACTCAAGTTTTTCACGATGTTGAGGTTCGCATTATAGAAATTTCCCAAATATAAAGAAGAAAAAAAAAAAAAGAGTTGCAGGGCTTCTGTCAAAGCCTTATGGAAAGTGGTTTTTTCTCTCACAAAATTAACCTCTTAATTGCCAGAACACAGACTGATTGGCAATACAGTTTAAAATATCCTCACAGGTTGTCACAATTCCAAACCCAGTCCCTTTAATGGTATTTACCCTAACTACTGCCCTATCACGCTTATCTCTCGACAAATTGTCTCGGTTCAGGTTAACAAACAGTTTTAGCAGATGCTTTTGGCGAGACACTAAACTGGGCACTGTGGGACATCCCAACATGCCCCTGTTCCTGAGCTGTCTCCCTCTAGAGCACAAATAGTAGCAGATCACAGCTGAATATGGCTTGGGTGCCAGCTCAGAAGAGAACATTTGTTTCTTATCGGAAGGTGTAAGAGCTTTGTGGTGAATATTGCATAGACCCGGCACTTGGACAAGTTGAAATAGGAGTAGTGAGAGGGACGCTGAGAAAACATCCCATGCATGAGTGGGTTTGTACAGAAATAAGTGAGGGGGGTCATCGCGACGCGGGGAAAGCGGCAAGGAGTGGTGAGACCTGGAGGAGAGATAATACTCATGTGTTCAGCGTTTTGTGAAACATATTACTGGGCTTTCCTTCTGCTCCCCTGTTCTACAACTCTCACAGGGACCATGAGCAGAACCATGGAAGGTGAGCCCAAAAGAAGAAACTGCTAAGCAGAAACAACAGCTAGGAGGGGCTGACCACTCCTTGTCCGTTCAGCCAGCAAGGCGTACTGAGAAGCTGTGGTGTGTGTGGAAGACACGGAAAGGGAAAGCAGACACATCCCTGCCCACTTAGAATCTCCACTCTTAGCACATTCATTTAGACAAATGTCAAAACAAGAAATAAGAACGTTTCGATGAGAGTACTAATAATGGCTAGAAAATTAAGTCCAGGCTCTGGTTTTTATTTTAAGTGAGCTATTTCAGGCCGGACTTCAAAACAAGTATTACTAAGTTCTACGTGTCCTTATATTGATATTCTTCCAGGGAGATAAATAATGAAAATATATTTAAGTCACTTCTCTGAGCATGCTTCCCCTTCTGTTTACTTGCATTTATTATAATCTTCTTTGTGTATCTTCAGCTTTAGAATTCCCAGCATCTCCCCCACCCTCCCGGTTTTATGAAGTTAGCATAACAGATAGCACCTGACTCAGATTTGACCAATCACAGGGCTGAACTCCCTTGGCTACAGGACTTCATCAAATTCATCTTTGAGATGTAGTGAAGCTCACTTTTATCTCTGAGTCTCCTCACGTCTTGGGGTGATGTAAGAATGCTAACAGAGATCTTCTCACTCCATCTTCCCATCACCTAACTTAAAAAGACAGCAGCCACCCTTGATATTTACATACTATACATAGGTCCTGATGAGCTAGGAAGAGGACTGATGACAAGAAGTGAGACCCAACCTGCTGTATAAGCATGGTAAAAGATCTATAGAAGCTTCTTTGTTTTAGTGGCACAGCTGGATCTTTAATTTTCTGGCAATAAAGCCTGTGTGTGTGTGTGTGTGTGTGTGTGTGTGTGTGTGTGTACACATATGCGTGTGCATTTCCATATGAGGAAGCAGAAGCATAACTATTACAGCCAGGGAATGATCCAAAGCTTGTCTGTGACCTAAAGAGCAGCATGGATGTGGGATGTGTTGCCATGGAAACCTACCTCTGTGGGATATGTAAGAATGAAGTAAAAGGCTGAATTTAGTGATAGAATGCTTGCTTAGCATGTGCTCTATCCCCAGAGACACGCATACATGCAGCTTGGAAAATATGCTGTAATGTTTGAGGTTATGAACAGTCACTCAAGAATTTCAAGGCTCCAGAGGCTGAGGAGAGTAGCCTGTCCTGTCAGAGGACCCACATCGCATACCCAGCACTCACCACCACTGACCTCTCCAGCTCCAGAAAATCCAATACCTTTTCTGGCCACTGTGGGTTCTTGCACATTTCCATACTCAGATACACACACACACACACACACAGAGAGAGAGAGAGAGAGAGAGAGAGAGAGAGAGAGAGAGAGAGAGAGAGAGAGGACTAGAAATTAATAAATCTTTTTAAAAGAAAGTAAGAAAGAATGTCAAAGCTTATCTTCAAAACTAATGGTAGGCGAGTAAAACCTCCATGATGAACAGTTTGTTCCACTTTTCAGAGAACGTGGATCCCCACAAGAGATTAATCAAATGAGCCCAGGACTCCTGCTGTAGGGCCCAACAACAATACTTCTACATCTTAAACTAAAATTTCTCTTCTGTAGTCAACACTTCTAATCCATTACAACTAAACACTGGCTGCTTTCTCCCTCTGAACCTGCTTTTCCATCATCCTACAGAAGCATACCCAGGAGTCCTTTCTGTTTGGTTTAGTATAATATTTGCTTGTAAAGAGTAGATACTCCTAAGTGCATAGTGAGGCCCCTTTTTTTCTTAAGTCCCCAAATAAACACTAGCTACATCAATAAAGCTTGTGTTAGCAGGTGCGTAGCGACTTAACATAGCCCCCAACTTTGACTCTAGGGTGAGTCATAGGATGTTTTGATGCCATCTCAAAATCCATTCTCTGTACTGCCGCCAAAGCCATTGACAGAAAATAGCCCATAATATTTTCTCCTTCTCTGGGAATGTGCAATAGGAACAAGAAAGGTTTATAACATGCATGCTGTTGCCCTTTCTTATAAGATAGAGAACTGGATGTACTGTGGATTTCAAAACAGCAAATCAAGTATACTGTGGGTGGGGCTTCTGGCTGGCGAATAGATCATAGTAAGTAGAAGTTGAGTCTAAAGCAGAAGGAATACGGACGGGTTGTGTTGTGAAATGTGTTAGACGATGGGGCTCACGTGTGGACACATCAAAGTGAGGCCCGTCTGTTCCCTCTGACCTCAATTTGAATTACATCACACATCATTTGTTTCAATTATATTGCAATATCCATCGTTTAAATACTAAGTCTGGCTGAGTGAGATAACTCACAGAGCGAAGGTGCTTGTCACTAAGCCTGACAACTTGAGTTTGATCCCAGGGACTCACACTGGGGAAAGAAAACCAATTCCTGCAAGCTGTCTTTTGACATCAATGCATGCAATGAGACAATCATGGGCACATACAAGCATTCTCTCTCTCTCTCTCTCTCTCTCTCTCTCTCTCTCTCTCTCTCTCTCACACACACACACACACACACACACACACACACACCTAAATTAATTAATTAACTAGATAACTCATTAATGTTTAAGTTATTCTAATATATTTGCCACACACTTTCTAAAACCTTTGTGACATTTTTCCAGAGCTTGGACTGGGGCTTAAAGTTTTCATCAATTCATTTCTCGACTTTCCCACTTCAATCTCATTCCAATTTTCCAACATTTACCTCCCAGCCACCTTTTTTTCTATATTCTTTGTTTACATTCCAAATGCTTTCCCCTTTCCCGATTCCCCCCTACCCATAAGTCCCAGAAGTCCTCTTCCCTCCTCTCATTCCCCAATCAACCCCCTTCATTTACTCTGTACTCCCCTACAATGCTGGATCAAGCCTTTTCAGGATCAGGGCCCTCTCCTTCCTTCTTCTTGGGAATTATTTGATATGTTAATTGTGTCTTGAGTGTTCAGAGCTTCTGGGCTAATGAATATCTACTTATCAGTGACTGCATTCCATGTGTGTTCTTTTGTGATCAGGTTACCTCACTTAGGATGATATTTTCCTGTTCCAACCATTTGCCTAAAAATTTCATGAATACATTCTTTTTAAATTGCTGAGTAGCATTCCATTGTGTAAATATACCACATTTTCTGTATCCATTCTTCCATAGAGGGACATCTGGGTTCTTTCCAGCTTCTGGCTATTATAAATAAGGCTGCTGTGAACATAGTGGAGCATGCGTCCTTATTACATGCTGGGGAATCCTCTGGGTATTTGCCCAGGAGTGGTAGAACAGGGTCCTCTGGAAGTTTCATGCCCAGTTTTCTGAGGAACTGCCAGACTGATTTCCAGAGTGGTTGTACCAGCTTGCAACGCCACCAGCAGTCCTCCCAGCCATCTTTGAGCCAGTGGTACCACAGACCCCACCACCCACCATCCTTCCCAGGTTGGTTGTTGTTGTTTTTTTTTAATGGCTTTGCTCCCATCACTCTTTCTTGGTTCGCTGACAAAGCACTAAAACCCCCAGTTCCCAAATTAGACAGTTTTGTGGGAGGAAATTCTCTCACAGAATTCGTGTTTAGCTTGTACAAAAGAATCACACATCTGAAACTTGGATCGCTTGAAATAAGTTGCCGCAGAAGACCCAAGGATGTCAGTATTCCCCAGCGCTAGTTCAAGTTGGCAGTAAGTAATACAAAGTAATGCCACCCAGATGGACTCAAGTCCAGTGAACTAAATTGTTAGCAGGGTCCTAAGATAATGGGGCTGAGCTTAACTATTTGAAGTTATATGTAACCCTCACTCATCAGAGCAGGTAACAGTAACAGTTCTAAGGACAAAGGTCCCATCCTCTCAGTGTGAGGGACAAGGTGGAAGGAAGATTCAGGAGTCTTTGGCTGTGAGGTGCTGTGCCTCTTTCTCCATGGTCTCAATCTTTGTTTAGAAGAGCAAAATACTCTGCTGCTGTATTCACAGGCATTTCAGAAAAGAAGTTCAGTTCCTCCCTCCAAGCTCCTTGGCCTGGATTTGAGTCAGGCATCCGCTACACGCTACACTGAATAATGAGGTACATGGGAGGAAGCCATAGAATTGATGGGAAAGGTAAAGCCCGGAAGAGGGGCCGAGGAGATGAAATGAGCCCTCCATCGATAGCAAGTTTGAACTATATCAGCAAACAAGCAGTAGCCATCCTAATTCAGTGCCTGGGGTGAGCTCAGTGCACAGAGAGAAGGGGGTGACAGAGAGTCCTGCCCACTGCAGGAGAAGGTGTCATTGTTCCAAGCATGGGGATAAAAAGACTGAGATATATTATAATAGACCCACATAGATTTGCCCACAAACAGTGAAAATTGGGCTAAAAGATTGCAATTTCATTTCTGGGGCAGCTGCCTTGCAGGTGTGAGTCTGCCTGTCTCTGAGTGATACTATTAAAACAGAAGCCAGTGTAGATGCACACATGTAATTCTAGCACTCGGGAGGCAGGGGGCAGAGGCAGCAGGGAATAGCCATGAGTTCAAGGCCAACTTTCAGAGTTTCAGAGTGAGTACCAGGCAAGCTCCTACCACAGAGTATAGTCTTGACAAAAAGAAAAGCAAAAAGAAGAAGAGGCGAAGAAGAGAGAAGGCAGGAGGAGAATATAAGTAGGAAGATGGGGACTAGAACTGTCGCCGTAGCTTCTCCGTCCGTCCCTCGCTTCCCTCACACACGTACAAATGCACAAGTAATAATGTCTGGACTCTCGGGCTACCTTCTAAAGCTCAATTCATCCCGCAGCCTAGGCATGTCCACTTTGAGTTCTTCTGAGTTACCCACAGAACGACAAGTGAGGTCAACCGTCTCACACCCTCTTCCACAAACTTGTAAAGAAACTTTTCTAGAGCCTTTGGGGGTGCCTGCCATCTGTTAGCCCTGGCTATGATCCAAGCAGAGAATATGAGCTCATGCTTTAAAAAAAAAAAAAAATTCCACACTTTCCAGTTGCAATTTTCTCAAACCTTAAAATACCACTACTCTAAAAACAAGCAAAAGCTGTGATTGAAAAGAGAGGAGACAAATTGGGTCGTGTCAGCTTGCCCATCTGTGTTCGGGAGTTTAAGTCTAAAACTGAATGTGATATCCCCAGACTAAGCAGTGGCTTGATCTAATGAATGGGGGTTGATTTCTAAGTGCCTATTCAACAAAATAAGGGACCTGAGGGAGAGCTGTTCATTATAGGTGAGCCGAAGTCCTTGGGTGGGACAACCTTGTTTAGAGTACAACAACGAATGACAGGTCCCAACTAAAATTACTTTTGTCAAACTACCACAACAGGCCTTTAAATGATCTAACACGTATAACAATGTTGGCAGAATCTTGGGAGTTTTCAAATCAATGATGTTGTCATTTGACTTTAACTGCTCCCCTCCCCCACTCTCTACCTCACGTCCTTCCACAGATAAGAAAACCGAAGGCCTTGAGCACTGACTGGCTTTGCCCACAGAGGGTGAGTCTGGAGTCGGAGTTATGATTAATATCCCTGACTTTTGCTGAATATAATAGATGCAGATTGAGGCACTAACTTACAGTTGAGACTCAGGGGAATAGATGATACTCAAATCACAGCAATTGATTGGTTCAACACCAGCCTGCATGAGAGCTCTGGGCTTGGGTTTGCCCTCACTAGACCCTGAGACACATGACAGGATGCCTGGAGACAGGAGTCTGTCTACCCGTGTGTCCTAGCTTGGGGGCAGGGAGGCTAGGAAGTAAGTTATTGGCCTTTTTTCTGCATTTTTAATTTGAGTCATATTCCTCTTACCCATACTCTTCTAAGACAATTTAAAAAGTTGGAGATTTCTCAACCCAGGATTTAAGCACTGACCACCAAAATCAATAATAGATGTTAACAGTGTATGTCCTCTCAGGGGGCTGGGGACACAATTGGAAATGATGATTACTTTGAAATTCTTTTTTGTTATTACATCTCTCTGGCTTAGGTTTTTTTTTCTTCCATTCAACAAATATATATTAAGCACTTAGCATGTTAGATTCAGTTCTGGGGACATGAAGTGATAGAAAGTCAAAGTGCCCCTGCAGACCTTATTGACTGGTAGTAAAAGACATTAAGCAAGACATCACAGGAATGAGCATGCAGCTGCAAATTAATTAGAGATTTGACAATTCTCAAGAAGTAATGATGTTTTCTGTGAAACATTGTGAGAGGAAGACCAGAATTCCATTTTTAAAATGCCTCTCTGAGAATTGACCTTTAAGCTTGGAAACACTAAGGAGAACAAAGAGAAATAAATAATTAGTCTTATAAAAAAGAGCAATCATTCCTCATCACTGCCCTTAGCATCCACGGGGGATGTGCCTTGAATCTAACTCCTCGCTGGCAGCTTATCAATCAATAGGCCAACCAATGAAACAGGTCACCTGAGAGAAACCGAGTTCATACCTTGGGATTTGGGGGTTGTTTTTTTTTTAAGGCTTCACAATCAAAGGAAAAGAGTGAAACAAGCCAAATGTCCCAAAGAAAGAGATGCCTGAATCAGAAGTCAAGGGACCACTTCACAGTGATCAAGGCCACCTTTAATCAGGTATTCAATGGAGCCATCACAGTTACCAACCAGCAAGTGCTGGGCTGTGGAATGCGCAACCAATCACTTGCCTGAATCTCATTCACTCTCTTGCAAAGGAAGAGAGAGAAATACTAGACTCTGGTGGGACAGATGCCTCTAAAGGCAGCATGCCCAATGCTCTGGTCACCTGTGTTAGGGGAACTTAGACTATCTGGGGACAGTTAGAGCTGTTTATGGTAGTGAAAGGGACATTAAGAGAAATCCAGGATCGCTATATTAACTACAGGTCTGGACACGATGGGTGATCAGTGTATGCTAATGAACAAATAGTAAATGCCAAAGTATTCCTTCGAATAATAGTGTTTGAAGAACAGAGGTGCCCACTCTGACCTTACCTTCTGGCCACAGCACTATCCCCCTTCTTAGATGAGCTGCAAGAGGCTCACTTCGGTGTATGGATACTTTTCCCAGTGGAAATGCCCAAGTGGAATAACTAAATATTCATTTGGGGGCTTCTCGGTTTCAAAATAGACATTTAAGTTTAGCTGGGCGTGGTAAAGCATGCCTATAATTCTAACCCTGTGAGGTGGAGGCAGAAGGATCAGGAGTTCAAGGCCAGACTCAGCCACACAGTAATTTTGAGGCCACTCTGGGGTACACAAGATCTGAAGGAAGGGAGGGAGGGAAGGAGGGTGAGAAGGAAGGAGGGATGGAGGGATGGAGGGAAGGAAGGAGGCAGGGAGGAAACATGAAATTTACAAAAGGGAAAAATATTTGCATTAAAAGCCTTGTGTGTGTGTGTGTGTGTGTGTGTGTGTGTGTGTCTGTGTCTGTGTCTGTGTCTGTGTCTGTGTGTCTGTGTGTGTGTGTCTGTGTGTGTGTTGAAAAACAATTGTCCCCAGCTAGAGGCCTAAGGGATATTGAGAATGAGGAAGAAAATCCAATCAATTTTCTACTCCAATAGGTGAAATGTCTATAGTGCAGAGACAAGAGAGGATGTCAGGGGAGCTGAAAGCGTGTCCTGAACTGGCCTTTCTTATCCAAGCACTAGAGAGCAGGGCTGTATGAACAAAGCAACAGAACCTCTTGCACCGGCAAGGATGTACGAACTGAAAATGCATGACTTTCTCATGGGCTCTTCGCCAAGTTCACAGGATCTACTGCACAAGGTATAGCAGAGAAAGTAGAAACACTGCTTACAGAGACCTTGTGGATAGGACAAAGAACATCCATTGTTCTATAGACATGACCAGAAGGTATAGGATACATCATAAAAAGCCAGGTCAGTGGAGATCAAAGTCCCAACCAGGATCCCCAACTGATTGGCACTATGACACTTTGAAGACCTCCTCAGGTGGCACACGCAGCTCTGGGAACAGAAGGGCAGTCTCTGATGCTACTGAACTTGCCTTTATTGACTAATACTGAAACATGTTTCACAGGGTCAAATGTAGACAGAAAAGGGAATGATGTCGAGCCACAGAACCAGAGAGTACAAAAATATTGTGCACTTGTGTGGAGAATGCACATCTGTATATGCAAAACACATGCTATACTTTCGTGTTTGTAGTATGTGTATGACAGCAGTCAGAGAAACCATGTTAAAAAGAATAACTAGAGAAGATGGCAGGTTAAAGGGGGGGGTTGTAGACAGATGCCACTTCATAGTCTGCTAGATGAGATCAGACCCAAAGAAGGCAAGCCAAGATAACAACCCAGCTAAATATATTTAAGAGGACAAAGACGATGAACTTACTTTGCCACTGAAATCTTGGATTGTAGCCTTGGAGTCACACGCTTTTAGACCACTGGCACTGTATACAACAGAAGCTCAGGGGGGCGGGGGGAGAAGCTGAGCCATCCTGAGCAGAGACTGAATGGAGGGAGGGAAGGTTTTCTCCAGACAGAGAAAGTGTTCCTGCAAGATTCTAACTTCCTACTTCAGTAAAAATCAATTGAAAACAGTGTGAATGCATGGTGGACGTCCTAATGGGAAGTTACACTGGTTTTTCCCCCCTACATTTACCTTTGTCTGGAGGGGCGCTGCCTTCCTGTATGTATAGAATGAGCATTCCTGGTGGCTGATAAGGCCCAAGAAAAAGATGCCTGAGCCAGAAGTTATATGATAACCATATAACATTTATCAAGACCATCTTCAATCAGGTATTCAACGGAGCCATCCCAGTTACCATCTAGCAAGTGCTGGGCTGTGGGATGGAGGACTGAACAGAACCAAAAGCTTGCCTGAATCTCATTCACTCTCCTGCCTGATGAGCTGTGAGCCACCATGCGGATGCTGGAAGGCAAACCTGGTTCTTCTGCAAGACGTGCTGAGCCGTGTCTCCAGACCCAGACTGACAATGCTTGTTACACAGTGAGGAAATAGACTCTAAGAAGCTGGGTGTCACAGACAGAGATGGGCTCAGCAAGTTGTACTTACGTATTTGTCAATGTGTGCATGTGTATGCATGTGGGGGAGTGAGCATGTGAGTATGTGTGTATAAAACAACAATATTGTATGTGCATGGGGGAGTGGGCTTGTGTGTGTGTGTGTGTGAGAGAGAGAGAGAGAGAGAGAGAGAGAGAGAGAGAGAGAGAGAGTAAAACAATAATAAAGAAAGTGAGAGAGGCTGTTAATGAGAGTGAGGGGAGACACGGGAGGGGCTGGAAGGAGGGAAGGGATGGGAGGCAGTAATGTAGTTATATTTTATTTACAATGTATTAAATCAATCAACTAACTTTCAAAAGCCAGATGTCAGCTGGGCAGTGGTAGTGTGTGCCTTTAACCCCAGCACTCGGGAGGCGGAAGCAGGTAGAGTTTGAGGCTAGCCTGGTCTACAGAGTGAGTTCCAGGACATCCAGGGCTATACAGAAAAACCTGTCTTGGAAAACAAAACAAAACAAAACAAAAACAAAAACAAACAAACAAAAGTTAGATGTCTAGGGCTGAGTTACAGCCAGGGTAATGTTTGTGGTGGAATCCAGACCTTTATCTGTTGTCACACTCCATGGTCTTCTTTCCATTTACCATAATATCTAAAGGACTGCCAGCGGTGTTCCTTCGCTCTTACTTACCAAAGGATCCAACCAGTCGGGGATGTTCTGTGATAAACCAGGAGACAAGGTGGATGGCAGGATGTCCTTAAAATGCCAACCAGGGTCCAAGCAAAATGGTGCAAACTGTGAGGTATCGAGGTATTATTACGTGTGTGTGTGTGTGTGTGTGTGTGTGTGTGTGTGTGTGTGTAAGAGAGAGAGGGAGAGGGAGAGGGAGAGGGAGAGGGAGGGAGAGGGAGAGGGAGAGGGAGAGGGAGAGAGAGAGAGAGAGAGAGAGAGAGAGAGAGAGAGAGACTAACATGCTTTTCAATAGAGAAAATAGGTCCACAGAATCCATTATACTAATTTGGTAGATATTTAAAATCTGTGTATTTGTGTGGAGAGGTTTAGGGACCAGACGGGTGAGACTATAGTGATTTATATAAGCTCTAGTGGAGTTCAAACATGGATAAACAACCAGTAGGGATTCTGGGTTTTTTTGAGGTCCCAACAGTTCGCAACCCTTCCACCCTTCGACCTTCTGAGTGTTCTGGAAAGCCACGCCTATAAAGGGACTGCAGTTACCATTACCTTGGTCAGCTTCACCTCCAGCACATGACTGCTGTGGATCCGACTGTCGAAGTGGGCTACCTCTTTAGAAGAAGACTTCACCTTGGCAATGATCTTTGCGTATGAGAAAACAATCACAGCCGTTGGCAGCAGGAGGCAGAAGAAGAGGATGCTCAGGATGAATACCTGACCCCCACCTGAGGCCTGGGCCAGCCACCAGTCCAGGGTGCACGAGGTTCCGAAGGGCTCGGGTGCATAGTCCCCCAGGCCCACCAAGGGCATGGTGGTCCAGAAGGAAGCATAAGCCCAGATGACTGCCAGGCAGATGTAGGCATGCTTTCTCTTCAGCCAGACCCCTGGAGATGGAAAAACAGAGCATTACCCACACCGTAACCTGCCCTGAGCCCGGATACCTCCCCTGGACATGTCAAATTCCATCTCCAAAGATTTATTCCACTGAATTCTGGGAGACGTGGACAGATTAACTGAAGCCTGGGGGAGAGTGAAGTCAAGGCAGGGAAAGTTCCAGAGCTGGAGCCTTTGTCCAGGCGGATGCAATTTGAAGAGAATTCACGGGGAAAGTTTTCGCTAGGCACCTAGGAGCTTTGGGAGGGAGACGTGGCTCAGGGTGGGGAAGCGGACGGCACAAAGAGGAGGACACGAAGACGGAGGATGGGGGAGCTTGGGAAGACATCTCAAGCGTACGTTAGTGAGTTGTCTAAGAATTCAAAGGAGACTCCTTCCCAGGAGGTGCGAAATCACAAAGAATTCGTCTTGTCTTTAAAAAAGCATCCTTATTTCTCAAACCTCTTTTTTTGCGTCTATATCCCTTCCTTGCCTAGGAATTTGTTGAGTGGGGTTGGCGGGTCTTGAGCCTGAACCTGCGGTGTGGTGTTAAGATGAACGACTGTGCTTGGAAATGCATGGGAATTTTTGAATCTTTGGCTGTTATTCATGGTACAGTCGAGGGCACATAGGCATGGTGGGAGAGCAGCAGACAATCCGATTAGGTTGTCACACATACTGTGTGAGTAATTCTGGGGGGAAATGTCTTCAAGAAGAACGGGGTAGGGGACAAAGGAGTGGGGGAGGAAGAGCTCTTTAAGAGAATTCCAAGAGCAAGAAAGGCTATGATCACTTTTTTGAAATTTAAGTTGTAAAACACTAGTGTAAAACACTTCCCGACGTCCAATACAGTCACCAAAGCCAGGTCAGCTAGCTCTTTTGCAGCAGTCCCCATGGGAATCTCTACACCTCGCATAGCATATTGTGGAAGAGGAATGAGAATGGTCCCTTGCTGCTTTTGGCTGCACTGTAGCAGGGAAGAACTATCAAAAAAACCACCGAGTGGCTCTAACTGTCTCCGCATGTACTCAGGGCTGCCTCTGTTCTGAGCACGTGAGGTTTAGGTCTGTAAGACCGCAGTTCGTCAGAGCGCAGCGCGATTTCCTCCACATGGCCTTGCTGAGCGCTCGGCATTCTTAACGTGAAGGGGAAGTTGGGGAAACCCATTGCCTGAGGTTTGTCGTCGGTTCCTTTGCTTTGTTGTTTGCTTGCTTTGAGGAATGGACCAACCCAAACGAGCCTCAGAATGGCTATGTAACTGAGAGTGAACTTAAACGTCTGATCCTCCTGCCTCCGTCTCCCAAGAACTGGGATGTCAGGTGCACACTCCCACTGTGCCTGGTTTATGTGCTGCTGGGGCTAGAACTCGGGGCATGGTGCATGGTAGGCAAGCACTCTACCAAGTGAGCCATCACCCCGTCTTCGCTTCAAGATTTTGATGATGTTTAAAGTAAATGAAATAGTGTCAACTTTGCAAACTATTAACTTAGACCTTAACATGAACATTTACTTCTGTGTATGTGTGTGTGTGTCTGTGTCTGTGTGTCTGTGTGTGTGTGTTCACTAAGAAGAAACAGAAGCAATTGTGTCTATGCTCCGTCATCTCCATCTACTTCAATACATGGCATTGAACATCATGAAATACAAAATTTCCTCAAGCCCAACCAGAGGAGGGTAGCGATCGGGTAGCCACAAAGGTTCGTCAGCTCCTGATTATCCATCATAATGTGTCAAAACACTGGCAGAGATTATAACATAGCTTCATGAGGGCGTGCATAGGCATACGGGTAAGCATTGAGAGTGAGGGTTACTTAGTGAGATGCTTTCATACTTACATTCCAGTATGCTGAAAGGCTGTCAAGTACAGGAGGGAGTAGATTAGGAGATGGGCTCTGTGGTGCTCCAGAAGTCAGAACTAGGACCAATGGGTGGAGGTTACTGGGAGGCAGTTTTGTCTCAATATAAGGAATAACATTGTAACAATGAGAGCAGACCAATCAGAGAATGGGCTGCCTTGAGCAGTAGTAAGCTCCCCGTCACTGGTCACTGGAATTATTCAAGAGTCCAAAGGGTCATCTCTCGGGAGTGACCGCTTACAGCGTTACGTGGCTGCTTTCCACCACATATGTCTGCATGTCCCTGAGTGACCTTTTAAATTCCGATATGCTAGAGGACACGGTGTGAAGGTCTAAATAGTGAATCAGGTTAAAGGGTGAAATATCACTGAGAGTCGAGCTTAGCAGAAGCTTAGTGACATATACATTTCTCCTACAGCGTTTACGCCCCGCCATGATTCTGGAAACAGATAGCATCCTCGATTTAGTTGATACAAACTTTAAACTCTAGATGAATTTTAAAACAGAGATCACGGTTTATTCTTCCTCAAACAATCCCAGGAAGTTGAAACTTTTTTGTCTTCTTGTCTATAAAAATCTATGGTTTTATATTTAAAATCCATTTCCTGCGCTATAAGACGAGGTCATGGTAAGAATTAGATTCTAACATCATACAAACTGCATAACTATACGGTTTTATCTTATTGGAACTTTTGACTCAGGCTGTTTCAACTGGAAGTTTTACACGTTTATGAAAAGAGATGCAATTATTTACTGAGCATTGAATCCTGAAGACATTTACAAATACCCACCCCCTGTCCCATGCATGGCCTCCTTCAGAGTCCCTCAGAGTCCTCCTTCAGAGTCCCTCAGAGTCCTCCTTCAGAGTCCCTCAGAGTCCTCCTTCAGAGTCCCTCAGAGTCCTCCTTCAGAGTCCCTCAGAGTCCTCCTTCAGAGCACTGTCAACTTTTTAAGGACAAAAGAAAATGTTCTTCGCCATGTCTGTATGCTGGACATCCTCTGTACGCTGCAGTCTTAGCCATACTACCTAACAGTTTGTCAGTCCAGGCTGCTTTATCCAAAAGCAGTCACAACCACTCCCTGGTTAGATCTGATTCTTAACAATTAAAATTAAATGCCCCCACATTTTCTCCTTCGATATCAATAAATTTCCACAATCCCAAGAACCAAACATACTAAAACTTGAATTAGTAAAATAGTCTAATCTTTAAAATATGAAGCTTTGGAAAGTCCCTTCTTGCTGCCTTGCTGGCTGGCTCTCTCAGCTGCTCCTCTACCTACCAATACCAAAGAGACCTGCAGAACCATAGTTCAGTGCGTGTATCCTTTCAGGTAGGAACATCTGTATGGCTCTCTAAACCTGGAGAACATTCTGGAATTCCCCATCTCTGAAACCTTAGGGATCCTGAGTCCTAAAGAAAAATCATAGGTAACAGTTCTTATCATCACAAAAGCTGAAATCTCTCAGACCCGATCTTGCTCGTTCGTGATTCTTGTTTTTATTTTTCACATGAGGAAATGTGTAGACACTTCCCTATTTTATACCAGAAAGTGGGACATTTTAAAAGCATATTATAAAAGTAGTACTAAAGGAAACATACATCAACACAGGTCAAATCTAAATAAACAGTAGAACAAACTAGGCTATGAATAGGAGGATTCTTGGTAACTAACATTATTAAGAACCTTTATTTACTGTATAAAGTATGCACAGCTCTGACATTCCGATCATCTAACTTTCCTATCAGGGAACAAGGAACCTTCCAACTTACCATAAGACAGATAGCAGATCTTCAGATAGCGGTCCAGGCTGACAGCAGTCATGGTAATCAGGCTTCCGCAGCCAAAGAAAAATCCAGCCCATCCATACCAGCGGCAGCCAAACCAGCCAAACACCCAGCGGTGGCAGAAGCAAGAGATGATGGTGAAGGGTTTGCCTACAACTAGAGCAGCAAGCAGGCATCAAAGGAAGCTCGTTGAGGTTAAAACCGTCACATGTCCACTCAACTCAGCTGGCCCTTCATTCCTACAGACACATTTCAAGGTGTGAGCACACACACACACACACACACACACACACACACTTACTTCATGACACAGAATGGATAGACTAGTAAATTTCTGACGGTCCGTCAGTGAGTGGCCCACCGCAACAAAATGAAGACACAACATGTCTTGGTCATAGACATAAAGTGATCAAGAAGGAGACGGGCTGAAAGTTTCCTCCATGCTGTCGAGGCTTCATCGGGCTTGAAGGTGCTTTGCAGTTAAACAGTAGTGTCTGCAAAGACTCACAGTTGACCAAAGTACTGAGAATAAATGACTGTTGCCTGTCTGGCCGTAAGTGGGACATTTTTAACACACACCGCCTCCACTTGGAGAACAACTCAAGAGAAGGAGCAGAAAGAATGTAAGAGCTTCAGGAAGGGACGGGAAGCTGTACAGAATGCTGACATCGTGATTTGATATGCCGTGCCATGACATGACATGACATAACTCGACTGTCACATTCCTGAGCTCATAGCATATGTGATTAGCTGTGCCAGGTGGGCAAAGCTTGTCATCATTCTGTCATGGGAGGGAAGGGGCTCAGAGGTGTCTGTTCCTCCCTGAAGATTTATAAGTACCTAATGGCTGCTGAGGAAGGGAGAGATATATTCCTCAGTGGTGTGCACTGGTAAGGTGGAACCAGGATCCTGTACACAGTCTAAT
This sequence comes from Apodemus agrarius, assembly GCA_964023405.1. Taxonomy (NCBI): domain Eukaryota; kingdom Metazoa; phylum Chordata; class Mammalia; order Rodentia; family Muridae; genus Apodemus; species Apodemus agrarius. The sequence continues at coordinate 29,702,852 of OZ030014.1, forward strand.
ATAACTCATTGAGACATACATACAAAAGATATGACGGTAGATAAAGGGCTGTCAGGGAAATAGTAAGGAATCAATGAGAAAGATGGGAGAATGAGAAAGAGGAAGGAATGAGGGAGTGAACTGATTTTAATATATTATGTACATATATGAAAGTGTCATATTAATATATGCAAATAAAACCATTCAAAAGTACCTTTCAACTATTTTTACAAGGGCACTGATTTTTTTTTCATGAACTGAGTTTAAAATTACCCTGAAATTTTTTCATTCATCCCAATAGTCAAAGAACATTTTTAAAGTTAAGTATGACTTTACTTACTGTTATAACTGTCTCAAAGAGATTTGGCTTCAAGAAGTACAATAGGTGTGACCCCGGAGGGTGATGACAGCTATGTGACCTTTGCTAACCTTTTATTAAAGTGGTTCATTTCAAAGGCGAGCAAGAACGACACTACATTTATGATAAAACATCCAAGAGAAATTTTCTCTTAAAGCGCAATTTTCCTAAGCTGATTTTTCCTCTTTGACTGTCTAGGACTCCCTTGTTTTCCTCCTGTCCAAAATTAGATAGTCATGTTTGAGAGTCGAATAAGTGTTCCTGGCAACAACGTTTTCTACAGTGGCCTTTGAACACCTATTCAGCCACATCAAGCCTATAGACAGACTTACGTCTTAGCCTCCAAAGCAAACATCATTGGGTAGTCAATCAATACCCGACAAAGACCTCTACTGTAGTCTTTGAGGGTGACTGTTCAGAACATTTACAAATTTTCCACTCAGGAAGTACCTTGTGTCCAGATGTATTGACTATAGGCTCCTGCCGATGTTGTTACCAATTACTCCACAGATTATGAAATATGCCTCATCTAAGTAAGAAGAAAATAACATAAGACTCCTTGTCTACTCTTGGGACTCTTTTCTCCCCTGTTGGGTTGCCTTATCCAACCTCAGTGTGGTGGTTTTTCCCTTGTCTTGATGCATTTTTTTGTCTTATGGGGTTGTTGTCTCTTGGAGACCTGCTCCTTTCAGAAGGGAGAAGAAGTGAGAATGGATAGGTGAGAGAGGAGATGGGGGAGAGCCGGGAGGATTGGTCGAAGGGGAGATTGTGACCAGAATGTATATCAGAGGAGAATCTAGTTTTCTGTTTTATATATATGAGTGTGTGTGTATGTGTGTGTGTGTGTGTGTGTGTGTGTGTGTGTGTGTGTGTATAAAGATAGTAGCTCTTAAACCAATAAACACTTCAGTGCAGGGAACTGTAACCTTTATGTATGCCATGCACTAGCTTTCCAAGTCTGCTGATACTTCCCTGTGTAGTCTCAGGATTAACAAGTAGTGATAGCTTCAAACTCGTTTGGTTTCTAGTTCTTCTGTTATTACAACATCTAAGATTTACAGAATATCGCTGAATAGATATAGCGTAGTAGGCATCCAAATATTGACTAATTCTAAAAGAAATGCTTCTATCGGTTGGAGATGATGTTGCAGCTCAGTTTGTGAGTGTTTACCTGGGGAACACAAAGTCCTGGTTCAAATTTCAGGACACACAAATCAGACATGGTGACACTGGCCTGCAGCTGTAGGGTTCAGGAAGAGGGATTCAAGTCAACCTGTACTACTTAGAGAGTTGGTTGTGATCCTGGACTATGTGAGACTATGACTCAGAATGAGAGAGAAAGAGAGAAAGAGATGGGGGAAGAGGGAGAGAGGAGACAGGAGGGAGACAGAGACCTTTAAATCTCTTATTATTGAATGTGATGCTTTTGCTGCATTTTAATCAAGAATACTCCTTCATTGTACTAACTTGTTAAGAAGTTTTTAACCAGAAATACATATTAAGTTTTATTAAAAGCCTTCCAATGCACCTTCCACAAATTCTTACACACTGTTCATGAGTTTTCTGTCCTCACTGAATCTGTTAATACAATCACTCCTGCTGTGAGAGGGTGAAATGGTTTCTAACACCAGATGGAACATCACATACTCAGAGCTAATCCCTGAGTAGTGGGACTTGGGAGAGGGAAGGGGGAAGGTCATCTGTACAAAGATAGAAGACATGCGTTGAATTCAGAACAGGGAGAGTGAAAGGCCACAGATATAGATAGATAGATAGATAGATAGATAGATAGATAGATGGATGGATGGATGGATGGATGGATGGATGGATAGATAGATAGATAGATAGATAGATAGATAGATAGATAGATAGATAGATAGATAGATAGATGATAGAATTGTTTTCAGGAAAAAAACATTCAAGGACAAGAAAAATGGGAGGAACAAAATCTTGGAATTGGAAGGAACTTTTCTAATACAATGATTTTCAAATGCTTCCTCCTCGCAGAGTCTGTGAAGCTCTTCTGATAGCACAAATATTTCTGTGTTTATATATACATATATTTGGGGGGTATATGTGTGTGTATATGTGGCTCATATATAAATGTGTATGTATATAGGAATGTTTGTATGTAGACATGTGTGTGTAAGAGTGTACTGTCTGTGCATGACTCTGTGTGTGAGGCAAAACTGTCATGGAGAGCCCAACCTTCTTTTAACCAGGAAAAATATCATGTCTTATTTATGGCTCTTTTATGACATTTGATGGTTTTGGTTTTGTGTTTTTATTGCTATTGAATAGCGAAGGACTAGTCAGGGCAGATGGAAAATATCAGGAATGGGGAGGGGTGAAGGGAAAGGGGGAGGAGGGGAGGGAAGGGAGAAAGTATGTAAGCCAGTCCTGCAAAAAACTCACTACTTTGTACACTATTTCTAGGATCTAGCAAAAACTGCTCACCAATCACTTCTTTAAGCTCTTCCATGTTTAGATTAAAACCAGATTCCCATGTTCTCTTGCAAATTTTCCTCCTCTATTCATTCTTTGTCATCCTTGTTCTGTTGAGTTATATCTTACTCAGACACAAGACAGCCATTTTAATAAATGTTAAGGTTCAGACACAAGACAGCTGTGAGTAACTGCGAGGTTCAGTATGCTTACAGCCAGGCCCAGAGAGAAGCGAGAAGCATGACAGGGTGGCAAATAGGAATTAGTGGGGTGAGGAGAAAGAGGATGCAGAGAGAGACAAGAGTGACATTTAGGTAGCATGAGGATCAGTAGCCTGAAAAGTCTTCAGGGCAGAAAAGATAGCAAACCCCAAAGCTTGCAGAAAATCCCTTTGTGTAGAGGCCAAGGCAGCAGAAGAGATGGATGTGGCCTAGAGACAAAAAGTAATATTCATGCCAGGTCTCCATCCAAAATGGAGGTTTTGTTTGCTTTGTTTTGTTGCAAGGGGTGGGAGGCGGGGGAACACCTGTGTGTGTGTGTGTGTGTGTGTGTGTGTGTGTGTGTGTGTGGTGTATGTATATTGGTTGGTTTTTGAAACAGAGCCTCATGGAGCCCAAACTGGCCTCAAACTTACTCTGTAGCTGAAGATATGGGATGACCCTGGGCTACTGAACATCGTGCCTTCACCTCCCAAATGCTAAGATTATGAGCTCCAGCACTATATCCAGCCTGGCATGGAGCCTTTGATGTGTCTTGGCAAGGTCAAGCTTGCATCAATGTCTCTGTGTCTGTCTCTGTCCTTCTGTCTGTGTCCCTCTCCCCCTCCTCCCTCCCACGTAGTAGACTGCTCCTGAGCCTAGTTCTGCTTTGCTTTCCTTTAGCTGTCAGTGTCCAGGGCTTCAAAGCCCTAAACCCGCCGATACAATTTGTCTGGAAGGAATTCAGGCCGCGATTTACTTTTTTCTACCTCTCTCACGAACTCTCCAACCACATGCTCCTGAGCTAAGAGCCTCTGTGTGAAGAGAACCTACATCTGCAACATGCCTGATTCTAGAACGTGCGTCTTCGGTGTTTAGAATGGAATGCAACTGGGTCAAAACTTTTGACCAAAAAAATCTATCCTGTCTACAAGAAATCCAGGGATGGGAGATGGAGCAGAGACTGAGGGAATGGCCCACCAATAACCACCAGCCCAACTTGAGACCCATCCCATGAGCAAGCACCGGTAATGATACTGTTATGCTTGCATACAGGAGTCCAGCCTGGCTGTCCTCTGAGAGGCTCCACCTAGCAGCTGACTCAGACAGATGCAGACACTCACAGCCAAACCGTGCATGGAGCCTGGGGACTCACGGAAGAATGGGAGAAAGGATTGCTGCCCCAAAGGGGATAGGAACTCCACAGGAAGACTAGCAGGGTCAACTGAGCTGGACCCTTGGGGTTTGCAGAGACTAAACCACCAATCAAAGAGCATACATGGGCTGGACCTTGGCTTTCCCACATGTATGTAGCAGATGTGCAGCTTGGTCTTCGTGTGGGTCCTAAACAACTGGAGTGGGGGGCTCTCCCAAAAGCTGCTGCCTGTGTGAGCAATATGTTGTTCTAGCTGAGCTGCCTTGCCTGACCTCAGTGGGAGAGGATGTACCCAGCCTCAAAGACTTGATGTACTAGGGTAGGGGGATACCCATTCAGAGGAGAAGGGGAGAGGGAATAGGGGAAGGTTTGTGGGAGAGGGTGATCAGGAGGGGGCCAGTGAGAGGGATGGAACATGAATAAGTAAAAAATGAACAATGAAAATAAAATAAAATAAAGAAAGAATGCAGCTGGGTAAGGAAAAAAGACAAAAATTTTTTTAGGATATATTGGAAGAAAGTGTATCATAGACACTAAATGTGACCCAAATTTACCAAAGAAATAAAATGATGAAATGGATGAAAATACCTTCTGGTGGATTCCTCTAAGCTCTAAGCACATTTGCTAGAGAAAGAAGGATGTGATTTCTACATTTCTTGAGCAGGCTGGCAAGGCTGAAAGCAGTTTCAGTATATCAGACCAATTAAGAGCATTTAAAAAAAAATCGCGTCTTGTCTGTGTCAGCCTTAAGCAACAGTCAGCTATTGCTCTCTGGTGAAGGACGTGGCTGAAATGTCAGAGTGCAGTAGGACAGACATTTTACACACAGAACTAAGGAGGGAACCTTAGGCGACCAGATGGAGAAAAACCCAACCATGCCTGCTGCTCTACCGCCACCGCGTGGCAAGAGCCGACATGGCAGGCATTTTGCCGCTTTTCACAGACCGCGAGGGTTCACACAGGTTTGCAGGGCCTCTTTCAACGTTTACCACCCAAAGAGTGTATTATATTGGAGCCTATCTGTTCCCAGGAACGCCTTCTCAAGTAACCTGGAGCATGGAAATTTTCGGGAAGACGGCAACATGTCTGTTATTTAATACTGCATCAACTCTACAGGTTGAGGATTATTATTATTAAACTTAGTTTTTGTAAACTAGCAGCAGCAGAAAATTTGATTTAGGAAGAGACACACTATTTTAAAGGGGAGGCAAGAAATTGCTTTTTTTAAAAAGTCCTCAGTGTAAAGGCAAGCATTTCAAAGATTCTTCCTCCCCCGCTAACAGCCTGAGACTACAGACAGCTAGATAACAGATTCTGAATCCAAATAAAAGCTAGGGTATAGCCAGTCAACCCTGGAACTAGATGACACATATCCAAAGTTACTCTTTCTTAAACAAAGTACAGTTAAAGAAAGAATATTACAGCTCTTTTGCTGGGTTAGCTGGTATCTACAAAGCAAGAGAAAATCCAGAAGTTTTCAATTTGACCCACATAGTACCTTATCTGAAAATGCATGAATACACATGCGTGTGCACACACACACACACACACACACACACACACAGAGAGACACAGACACACAGACACACACACACACACACACACACGTGTGTGTGTGTGTGTGTGTGTGTGTGTGTCTGTGTCTGTCTGTCTGTCTGTCTGTCTGTGTCTCTCTGTGTGTGTATCTGTGTGTCTGTCTGTACCTGTGTGTGTGTGTGTGTGTGTGTGTGTGTCTCTGTGTGTGTATCTGTGTGTCTGTCTGTACCTCTGTGTGTTTCTGGGTGCATGGTATGTCTGTCTGAATCTCTTGTCTGTGTGAGGGGGTGTGGTGTATATGCACGTGTGTGTGTGTGTGTGTGTGTGTGTGTGTGTGTGCAAGTGCACACATTTGTATATGCAAATGCATAGGCTGAATATTAATGTTAGGTGTCTTTCTCTATCAATCACTTTGCCACCTTATTGGGGGGCACTAGAGTCTTTCGATGATGCTGTTGTAGGTGACGCCCCCCAATGTTCCTGTCTCCACTTCCCAATACTGGGCATACAGGTATGTATTGTCACACCCATGTATGCTGAGGATCCAGATCAGATCTTCATGCTTTCATAGCAAGGACTTTATCCACCAAGCTTCCTGGGCACTTAAATTAAACTCCCTCACATTAGTAGTTTTATACGTGCCCCCCTATAATGTTTTTGTGCAGCCAACTTTAAGGATGGTAGAAGCAGAGGCTTGTGGTGAGTGAGTCCTTATGCTACAATGAAAATCACCATTGCCCCAGCAGTTCTCGCCCCCTCTCAGAGTGGCCCGTCACTGTCTCTGGCTGGCATTTCCCCTTCAAGATTCTATCGTCTTACAGTTTATTTTCACCAGATTTCCATGCTGGCAGTAACATAGTCAGAGTGCAAAGCAGTGGGCTGTAAGATCCGGAATCCATAGCCCAATGCACACTCTGAAATATAGGCAGTACTGTGCATTGTCCAAAACTGCACTGAACACTTAGCATTTCTGGGAAAGGGCTTAACAGTGGGCTTGGAAAATGGTTCGAGGATAAAGTGCTTCTCATGTAAGTGTGAGGACCAGAGTTCAGACCTTCAGCACCTATGTAAGCCCTGGGTGGCCAGCCCTTGGGAAGTAGAGATAGCGGATTTCCTAAGGCAAGCTGGTTAGCTAGAGAAACAAATTGGCAAGCTATGAATTCAAATGAGAAATGTTGCCTCAGTGCATACAGAGGACAAGGATTGAAAACAGCAATATTGGCTTCTGATTTACACACACACACATGCACACATGAATGTGTAACCATAATAAATTGCCTGTATGCGAATATGCAGACACACACATACATACACACATGTAATTGCTCAAGGAAAAAAATAAGTAAGAAATAAAATATTTTGCAAAAATATTCTAGCCATAGAGCTGCATGCCTGCAATCCTACCACTGGGAGGGGGGGGCAAGAAGGTGAAAAGCTCACAGTCATCTTCACCTACACAGGGAGTCAGGAAACAGCCTGGGCTTGTCTCAAAAGGAAAGGAAGAAAAAGAAAAAGGGACAGGAAAGAGACAAAGAAAGAAACAAGGAAACAAAAAGAAGGAAGGAAAGAAAGAAAGAAAGAAAGAAAGAAAGAAAGAAAGAGAAGAAAGAAGAAAGAAAGGAAAGGAAGGAAGAAAGAGAGAGAAAGAAAGAAAGAAAGAAAGAAAGAAAGAAAGAAGAAAGAAAGAAAGAGCAGAAAAAAACAAAAAATAATTTTGTCGTTTCTGTTTTCCTTTTTTCATACAATATATTTTGATCACTGTTTTCCAAACTCCTCCTAGATCCTCTCTTCCTCCCTACCCAGCTGCATGCCTTCTCTCTCTAAAAAGAAAGAAACACAGGAAAGAAAGAAAGAATGAAATGAAATAAAAACCAAACAGAAAACCAATAAGACAAAAAAGAAAAGCTTGCCAAAAATCTTGGCGTTTGTTTCACTTTCACTAACTTTTCTTGATCGCAGACCCTGCCTGGAGTGTGGAGCTCCACTGGAGAGAATTTAATCTTTTCCCTTCCCAACGGTATCAATTTGAAATAGCTTCAGGTGGGAGGGGGGGGGTCCCAGTTTTCTAGAGAGAAGTGGACAGAGGTCTCATGCCTAACCAGAAATGATAAACAATCTCTTAATAAATATGTTACTAAATAAGATTAAATATATTAATAAGTAAAAAAAAAAAACTGTTAGCTGATCCCTTTAGCAGACATTCCGTTGACTGTCTACAAACATCACAAACACGCTTTGTGACGGAAGAAGCAGGCAAGAAGAAAGTGAGCTCGGGGCCAGCGAGGGCTTTAGAATGGCTAATGTCTCAAAGATCTCTTCCACGAAGAAGTAGCCATGTGGCTCCATTACCTGATATCCCCAGATCACAGACTGCTAAGTTGATAGTCATTATTTCCGCAGGTCTGAGCTTCTTCTTCCGTCTAGAAGACATATAAAGGACATACCCATTTCCAAATGTAGAGAGAATCCCTACAAAGAAGAATAAAATGTCCCATCATTAAAATGAGGGTAAGCATTCATTTGCAGATGAAACACTTCACATTTTTTTTTTAAAAAATGGACTCCACAGATTTAGAGGGTAATGACAGGACACTAGGTAAAAATCTAAGTTGAGAAGATGAAACAAAAGTATGGGTTGTGAGTGACAGGCGAGGGATGGGTCGCCTCAGGAGGGATAGGAGTCAGGGATTACAGGACTGAACTTACCCAGGCAATGGAACCACTAACTTCTCGGTTAGGCTCAGGAGGATGTGGGAATCCCAATGGTCAGTTCTTGTACCGGCCCCCAGGGGAGAGTGTTTTCCTCAGCCATTTTGATAAAGTATTGGCTTTATGTGACTCCCTCCCTTGGATAAATGGAATCAACCCCTCTGCTATGTATAAAATCCTGAAGATAAAGTCAACCAAGAGAGGTGACTTTCAGTGCCACTGTGGGCTCACATAGGAGCACTGGCATGTGGGAAAGGTGTGGTCAGAGGTGGCTGTTGTGACCCCTTCGCATGGAAGGGGTCGTGTCCTCAACACAGGCCCCAGGACTTAGATTCCTGCGGTGGAATGGATCCTCACTATCTGGGACACGGGATGCCTTCAGCTACCCCTGGACTAGCTGTCGAGGGTAAGTGCGTAACCACTAATAACATGATCATTCCCCTCCCACCAAGGAGAGAGAAAGTGACCCTCAACCCACCAGACCTAACAACAACAACAACATACATGTGTTCCCAAGTCTGAATATTCTTTTATTAATGACAAGTTGGTTTGGATATTACAACGAAACTGTTCACAAGTTCTTACAAACCCAATTTTAAAATATCCACACACACAAAAAAAAAATAGACCCATTATCTACTGACTGTATTTAAGAAAAGAATACACCTACTTCCATAGCTTAACATGTAGAGTAGATTTCCTCAGGAATTCTTGCTTCATAGTGTAGCTGTGTATAAATGAGAATCTGGTACAGATGCCTTCAGTAGTAAGGAATAAGGAAAGTATTAACAGGAGAGACCCAGCGCTTTCTGTTTAAATTTCTACTTTACTTCCTCCACCACAATTCATTTGAGGGGGCAAGGAAAAAAAAAGATGTGTGTCTCTGCTGATGGTGTAAAACCACCAGACCTGAGTGCATGGTGCTTTTAGGGGATGCTGACACTCTGGAGCCAAAGATGCTTAATGGCCCATAAAGCAAATGGGGGGGAGGGGAGACTGAAGGGATTGTGCAGAGTCCTAGAGCAAACCAGATAAAAGGCCACTCCTAATAAGAAACCATATAGCAAGGCACACTGGGAAAGAAAAGTACAAAAAAAGCAGCTCAAAAATAGTAAGACAAATTCCATCTTTGTCACATCCAAAAAAAAAAAAAAAAACCAAGAGTAAAAACAGTTAAATATTCACATGCAGTAAATCCAGAAAGTTCCTCAAAAACCCTTTGCCTGCCAGCATCTCTTGAGATTATTTCTTACTTGCGTTTTCTTAAACTTTCTACTAACCCGATATCATAGGGTTTCACCCAGTGCCCGTCATGATTTTAAAAAATAGTGAATTCTATTAATGCCGTGCTCAATTGTTTCCGTGAGCAACCTTATCTGCAGATGAGCATTAAGAGAAATCAGATATATATATATATATATATATATATTTTTTTTTTAAGACTAAGGAAAACAAAATTAAGAAGATAGAGACTATGGGATGGACTTTTTTTTTTTTTTTTGATCGTCAAAATCCTGTATCTCTTGTGTGTAGACAGGATGGAAAGCCTTTCTCATAGGCCAGTTAATAAAACAGGTTTTAGCATGGAGAAAGGAGAACAGCAAATGGGTCTCACACTTATTTCTCCTGCATACCAAACTAGGGTTTCTATTTCCATTCTTCAGTTTCCCTTAAAAGTCCTAGTATTTAACAAAAAATGGCCAGGAATGTGGCCCTGTCCACTCTGGATCCTTAAGAAGGATCTAGACAGGTGACAAGGACAAGTAGACATGGGTCTAGAAAGAGTATAATCCCCTCCATTCTCATCCAAACCCTGCTCCTCCTCTCATTCCAAACGATTATTCTCTGGCTTCAGATCACCTAGTGCTCCCTTCGCTTGGGGACTCCCTCTCCACTCCTAATTTTTAAGCTCCACTCCGGCACTTCGGTCTCATTTTGATTCCCTGGCAGCCAACACGCGTAAAATGAGAACGCTCCTTTCCCACCAACACTCCTGCATCCTCTTGCTAAAATCCTTCAAGCCAGGCAGGGAATGGGCCTGGAGACATTTATTCGGTTAAAGACACTATGTTCAAAGCATCCTTTGCAACTGGCTGGAACAAATAATTTAAACTTGTGAAATGATTCTTCATCCGCCTTTTCTGAACACTGAGCTCAGTGAGACACGATGTGGAGTTTATTCTCAATTTCGGCAGAGGGCCTCTATTTACTGCTCAACCCCAGCTACTTAAGAGGAGCCAAGGGTGGATACTTCTTATATTTGTGTTCAAAAGGCCAAATTTAAATTAAATGAACATAGTCAGATGCTCACAGTAAGTACGAGGACCCTGGAAATTATTTTGCAACAGAGTGTGTGAATTAATCTCGTAAGTTCTTTCTGCCTCAAGCACTGACCATAAAGGGATCTATGGAACATTCTAATGTGGTTTTTTTCCCAATTTCAGGAATTACATGGAATTCTTCGCCAGTCATAAACAGATGAGAGAAGGAGGGGGAGAGAAAAGGGGAGGGAGAGAGAGTGGAAGAAACAAAAAAAGGAGGGGGAGAAAGAGAGGTTGAGAAAGCAGGCTCGAACCAACATCTGAAATAGTAAAGACACATAAACCTCAAGACGGAACCCACCTGCACACGGCTCACCCAAATTTAATCTAACAACTTTAAATTAAAGAAATGCAGTAAATAATTATTTTAAAGACGGTACCAGAGTGTAGCTCTGGCTGACCTGGAATTCTATATAAACCAGTTTGGCCTCAAGCTCATAGAGATCTGCCTGCCTCTGACTCTCAAATGCTGGGGTTAAAGACATGTGCCACCATGCACAGACAAACTGTCATTGGTGCAAAATTGCATTGTGCAATCCAATAAAAATATAAACCAGAAATGTGAGCTATACATATGTCGGTTTTGTTTTTTCTGGTAGCCACATTAAGCAACATAAAAGCACATAAGAAAATTAGTTTTAATAATTTGATACTTAATCTACTAATCCATAAATTATGTAGAAATCTAATCCATAAACTCATAAGCCAGAAGTTATGAGTTCAATAGACATTGCATATTTCAAAATATCAGTAAGATGTTTGTACATTATTTTCCAAGTACTAAGCCTTCGATAGGAGGCGTGCATTTTCACTACAGTATGCTCATTTGAAAGGTAACAGTTTGTGCACTCAGGAGCCATGGGTGGCTGCCGGTTTGAAAAATACAGTCTAACATAAGACAGATTCAAGCCTGTGTGTGTGTTATACACAAAATTCTTTTCACCGTATTGGGGAATTTCATTGATCACCAGAATAATTTCTATCTTCTCAGGCCTGAGAGGGTGCAACTTTTAAGGCAGTGTCTACTGTCACTGTGATATGGGGCCAGAGTTCCCTCAGTTATGAGAAGAGGAAGCTAAAGTAGATGATGTCTAAGGACCATTCTTTTTAAAACAGAAAATTTATCCATTATCACTCTTTTGATAGCCAAAAAACAAACCTACCAGTCAAGTGACCAAATGAAATAGCTTCGAGATAAAGAATTCACTATGACTGTTCTTTGGACTATTAACGGAATATTTATCCCTAATGACAGCAACAGTCATTTTTTTTTTTTATGAAACATCGGTTGACTGTCACAATGCCCAGTCACCTTCTCCATCTGCTAATACCCATGTAAATATCGGAATCATTTGCGCAAAATCAATACAGCCTGTGAATTCTCTCAATGCAACCTCCGACGCAGAAGCATTAAGGAAGCTTACCGATTATTGTCAGGTAAAAGCCAGCCACTAAGTCCGCTTCCCAGGAAAGTTTGGAAGCAAAGGGGTCCTCGTCTGGAAGATAGTGGCGCAGGCGCTCATCCGGAGGCAGGGCAGTGTGGTTCAAGGCCATGCTGGTCTCACACCCCCAGGGGTCTGTAAAGCAAACCAGCAGAGATCTCTCAACAGACAGGCTAACAAGTCCGTGAATCCGCTCACAAACGCATCTCTTGCCATAAAACAAAAGGCACACTCCAGGGCCCCACGGGTGATTGGTACCTAGTGGGGAGCTGTTCACTGGTTGTTGTTTTTTTTTTTTTTTTTCCTTAAATGACGTAAATACACCAACACGCAGTTGTTCAATTTGCAGTCTAGACAAGCCTGCATCTTCTCCTCAGGCTGCCTCTGAGGCTTTTCACACCTCCCCCCAGTGAATAAAATGTTGAAAACTAGTTTGTCCTGTTGCTCCCGAGCAAACTTTGTAGCGATCTGAAATAAGAAAAGCCACAGTGAGAAATGTGGACACTGTGGACCCTGACTTGCCGGAAAACAACATTCCGAGATAGCCGGAGCTTTCTCCATTCTTAACGGGCTGCCATGTGTGGGTCATGAAAACACATTGCTAAGAGAAGAAACAGAGAATTCAGTGCAAACATGGACACTTCGCTAGCTGAAAGCTAAGAGGCCAGAGATCGGCAGGGTTAACCTAAGAGTTGAAGCTGTTCGTGAGTGGGAAGGGGCACGCCAGCTTCTGCCCATAGCGAAGGAGTTCTGGGCAGATGACTGCTACGAGAGGAAGGAGGGTCAGTTTTCTTTGGGGATGGGGCCTCTGGTAGGCTAACTATGGTCCAGTAGACGACTCAGTGTGTTTTTAAAAAACATGAAAAAAATTACAGATATATATATATATATATATATATACACTAAATTCTCAAAGAGTAAATGTTAAAATATATATTTAAAACTAAGGGCTGGGGGCTGGAGAAATGGCTCAGTGGTTAAGAGCACTGGCTGCTCTTCCGCAGGTCCTGAGTTCAGTTCCCAACAACCACATAACGATCTGTCATGGAATCCAATGCCTTTGTCTGGTGTGTCTGAAGAGAGCAACAGTGTACCCCCAGGCATAAAACAAATAAATAAATCGTTTTTAAAATAATTACAAAGCTGGCGATGTATCGGTGACTAAGAGCACACAATAGGCTTACAGAAGAGTCAAGTTTGGTCCCCAGAACCCAGACTGGGTGGCTCACGGCCACCTGTGTCTCCAGCTCCAGGAGGATCTGGTACCTCTGACAGTTTAGGCATTGAAACTTACCACACACACACACACACACACACACACACACACACACACACCACAGAGAGACGTTCACACACATACACACAGAGAGAGAAATACGCAGACATACACATGCTCATAGAGACACATTCACACATGCACGCACAAAGAGACACACATATACATACACACACATACATACACATACATATACCCACACCCTCACACAAAGACATACTCACATGTAGATACACACAGATACATAGAGAGACACATACATACAAACATACATACATACATGAAAAGACACACACACACACATATATATAGATATATAGATATAGATATAGATATAGATATATACACATACACACATGCTCACACACTCAACACACATACACACTTAAAAATAAAATAAATCTTAGGAAAAATAGGCTATTTATAAAATAATTGGGTCTTGAGTAAAGCACCCAAGGCTAGCAACCGGAAGGTTTAGAGTTTCTTAAAACAGAGACTCCAGAGCAATGAGAAACTCTTAAAGCACACAGAATTCTGTGCTGTTTCTTTTGAATTCGGGTTTTGAAAGGTTTGCAAAACCAACAACAACAACAACAACAATAAAAAACCTTTAAGTGACACTCTGCAGAAAGCCAAGTCCCATGCTGCCCCTCCCTGGTGAGGAAGGAGCCTGTGCTTCTGGGAAGTGACACACATTGCGGAGAACACGACGTCCAGTGAGATGGTAGATACTTCTTAGTATTAAAGGAGGAGAAATACTTTGAACCAGCTCGTTTCAAACTGAACCAGTAGGTGGCACTGTTCCGCCCTCTGAGACATTGAAAATAAAAGGAATCCGCTCTCCAGGGTTGCCTTACTCTCCAGAGTCACAGGGTGACAGGCAATCAGTGGGTGTCAAAGAGGTGCTTTCAGTTTCTGTAAAAGGACAGACTTAACCCCTTTCTGACAGACAGTGTACAGCCCACACAAGGCTTTTCAGTGAGAAGTGGCACTTGGCAGAAGTTACTATAGTCTGAGACACTCTGTAATTAATATCCATTCCCATTCTCCCCAATTAGCTGTATAGGACCCTGGCTGCCAAGCCCACTCCACCGCAAGCCCTGCCCATCCAGAGGATCTCTTTTAACTGTCAGGCTCCTGGTTCCCCCTTATTCTGGTACAGTCTGCCATCACAAGGTCCCCGAGCACTCTGGCTGTCTGGCCCCTCGGATTCAGAAACATAAGATGAAGGCTGAGCCAGATTTGGCACACCCCATCACCCCAGCTACAATCCACAGACCCCATGAAGCTCAAGAAGAGGGAAGACCAAAGTGTGGGTGCTTTGGTTCTTCTGAGAAGGGGAACAAAATCTTCACAGGAGCAAAAATGGAGATAAAGTGTAGAGCAGAGACTGAAGGAAAGGCCATCCAGAGACTGTCCCACCTGGTGATTGATTCATCCCAGATACAGTCACCAAACCCCGACGCTATTGTCAATGCCAAGAAATGCTTGCTGACAGGAACCTGATGTGGCTGTCTCCTGAAAGGCCCTTCCAGAACCTTACAAATAAGAGGCAGATGCTCACAGGCAACCATTCGACTGAGCGCTGGGGCCCCAATGGAGGAGTTAGAGAACTGAAGGAGCTGAAGGGAATTGTAACCTCAAAAGAAGAACAACAATATCAACCAACCAGAACCCCACCCACCCCCCACCCCCCAGAGCTCCCAGAGACTCAGCCATCAACCAAGGAGTACACACAGCTCCAGTTGCATTTGTAGCAGAGGATTGCCTTGTCAGACATCAATGGGAGGAGAGGTCCTTGGTCCTATGAAGGCTCGATAGATGCCCCAGTGTATGGGAATCAAAGGTGGGGAGGTGGGAGTTGGGTGGGTGAAGAAACACCCTCATAGAAACAGGGGGAGGGAGAATGGGATAGGGGTTTTCTGGGAGGGGAAAACTGGAAAGGGGGATAACACTTGAAATGGAAATAAAGAAAATATCCAATATAAAAATATTTTTAAAAATCTGATTTATGGCAATTTCTGAAAAGTCATGTCTTATAGGTTCCTCGTGTTCATTAACAAGATAATGAATTTCTTTTCTTTTTATCCATTTTTTCCTATGTGTGACTGGCATGTTTGCATGCATGGGGGCACATGTGTGGGGTGTGGAGGCCAGAGGTTGATGTTGGCCATGGTCTTCAGTGTTTTTCTTCAGGTAATGACTTTTGGTCAACACCCAAGCTTGCAGAGATCACAAGTCTTGCCAGCCAGTTCCCTCTGGTGTTCCTGCCTCCTCACACTTGCAGGGTATGTAATTTATGTGGTGCTGGGGGAGTCTTGTGGAAGAAGTGGGAAGAGAATTGAGGGAACTGGAGGGGTCAAGGGTGTCACAAGAAGACCTACAGAGTCGACTAACCTGGGCCCGTGGGGGCTAACAGAGACTGAACCACCAACCAAAGAGCATGGAGGAGCTGGACCTGGGCCCCATACACGTTTGTAGCTGATATGCAGCTTGGTCTTTGTAATTTATGTACAATAGTTCTTCCGCTTCAGCAAATACAATTGAGGGAAAAGACCACTTCCTCCCGCAGACTTTGGACAGATCAGTATGTCAAATCTCAGCTGTTTCTACTGCCATGCCTATGGTCCACCCTCAACTCTAACCCGCTGAAACTGTAACCCAGATTAAATGCTTTCTATTATTATTATTATTATTATTATTATTATTAAATAATAATAATTTATTTTTTAGACATCTCTTCATTGTCAACGCAGTGAATTTACAGATTGTACACACTGAGGCAAGAAACCCTGTCTAATTTTTGCACACAGGAATACTTATTTTCCAAAATTTGCAAATGTTTTTATTATTCATATTAGCATATGTCTTTAAGAAATGAAAACTCCCCCCCCCGCCATTTAGTTACTGATTCTCTGACAATAAATAAAACGACCTAAGGCTTTTTCTCACAACACTTCACTATTTTAAAAAAGCTAAAATCACCTCCCACCCCTAATGTTGCATAGAAGTTTTAAATAGCTCTTGGATTCCTACAAATGATATGACAATATAAATATATCTTCTGGCCTCTATGGATCTGTATTTGAAATCAAGGGATAACTTGAAGCATAACTTGAGCCTAAGACCTCATGTCTAAACACAGGGGATTTATAAAACGGTTTAGTGGCAGATATGGACAAGAGTATTTTATAAGGTCACACTCCCAAGAGAAAACCCATGTACAAGTTAGTACAGAAGCAAAGAGCCAAATCTGCTCAGTTTTACTAATACACAAATTATCTTCAAAAATATAAAAATATTACACAAGAATTTTTCCTCTGGCTCCCCAAATTTCTCGTAGTTTAAAGTAGGAAATAACAAAGATCCCAGGTAGTGTGGATAGCTACACATGCACCATGTGAGCAGCTTTCCTGCCCCAGATGCCCTGGGCATTGTCTGCTGTCACCCCATGAACTTTGAGCCATATATGTATGAGAGAGATAACGAGAATGTATATGTGTAAGAGAGAGATAAAGAGTAAGTGTGTGAGAGAGAAACATAGAAGAAGAGAATGTGTGTGACAGAGAGAGCGAGTGTGTGTGAAAGAGGAACAGAGAATTGGGGGGGGGAGAAAGTGTGTGTGAGAGAGAGAGAGAGAGAGAGAGAGAGAGAGAGAGAGAGAGAGAGAAATAGAGAGAGGGAGGGAGAGGGGAGAGAGAGACACAAAAAGAGAGAAAATGTATGTGTGTGATAGAGAGAGAAAGAATGAGTGTGTGAGAGAGAAACAGATAAAGAGAAGATGTGTGTGTGTGACAGAGTGAGTATGTGAGAGAGAAACAGAGAGAGAATGTGTGTGTAAGAGAGAAAGAGTGAGTATGTATGTGTGCATGAGAGAGAAGGAGGGAGAAGGAGGGAGGGAGAAAAAGAGGGAAGAAGAGACAGAGCGAGGGGGAGGGAGAGGGAGAGAGAGAGGAAGAGAGAGAGAGAGGAATATGAGAACATGAGATCCAGTACATCAGTACCTTAGAAAATTTAGCTAAGGACTCTGTGTAGCTAATGACCGAAACCTCCCAATGGGAAAACAGCCATGGCATGGGTTACATCAGCCGTGGCATGCATGGGTGAGGGAACTGTAAATAACACTGTGAAAGAAGATGGGAATGGAATGAGAGAGTGTGTGTCAAAGAAAGACAAACAGCAGGACCTGAAAACTTCAAGTCTGGGGTGGAATCCAGAAGACTCATTGCTGGTTTGCACAAGTCTTTATCAAATGAGGCCTCTCTTTCTTATTAGTTTAAAGGAGCATTAAAAAAAAAAAGTTCATCCTTACATAAACTCCAAAGATCCAAGCCCAGCCTAGCAAGTCAAGAAACTAATGCCTTTCCCTTTCCCCCAAGACCAGTGACTCAATCATGATTGCACAGGAACCAGCCTATTAAAGACCAGAGAGATGCACAGCTCGGTCTTGGCTCCTTTAGTCAGTCTCCTCTCTACTCCAGCTTCAAGCTGTTTTCTCCCATTGCACCAGCAAGGTGGTATCTATAACTTCCCTTTACAAAAAGGAGCTGAGGAATGTCGTTATGATGATACGGTAACACTGTTACTACTTAGGGGCAGAGAATAGTAAGTACCAATAAATATTTTAAGTAGAAGAAAGTATTTTAAGTAGAGAAGTGCTGGGTCCGGCATGGCTACTCAAGGCTCCTGCCCCCGGAACATCGCTGGGCCATTGATACCCATAATCCTCGTGTCTGCTGATGATCACTATTGCCCAGAAGCTGATCTGCTGTCTTTACTACTCTACTTTCAATCCTTCTTCCTGGGGAATACTCCTCCCCCTCCCCATTACTCAGAGCTAATCAACACCACAATCACTGAAAGAGATGCAGCTCTCAGGAGGAACAGAGGTGGCCATGAGACTGTAGAGGATGAAGAATGGGCTCTCTGCTTGGCCGTCAGGGCCATGGGAAAAGATCTAGACAACATAACCATAGGGCTATAAAAGCCTGCATGTTCCTTTGCAGAAATAGTTTGTTACCAAACTTGGCCTTGAATGTGGAATCATGAGCAGATACATGGACCCTGCAGTCCCAGAACTGCTGCGATAAATTAGCCAAGATAAACTTGGGGACATCAAGGATAAAGAGTTAAAGTGGTCTAAAGAAGAATAGGTGTGGATAGAAAAAATAGGAATTTATATATGATTTAGGAATAAACTGTATTAGAAGGATAGTACACGAGGCCATGGAATTGCCAGGATGAGGAAAGGAAGATTAGAGAATTAGAAGATGGTGCAGAAGCACTTAAACAGTCAGGGTCTTGTTCTCCTAGCTATTTGAAGAATCGGAGATGGCAATGCCTGGAAAGATATTAGCGAGAGATTACTGCTTTACTTACATAAATTTTAATACTTTGTAAGAAATCGTTTCAACTTCAGGAGTCTGTCACTTTTCTGTTCTTGCATGAGAATAGTTACTGAAGACTGCTGTCCGCTGTACCAGGAAACAGCGAGAGCTGTGCCCAGCTACCCGTGAAGAACAGGCTGTGCAAACCCACAAGGAAATATGCTTTTGCTTTGTGTTTAGTTTCTGCTCTAAGGAAACAGGGGTGGGGGGGTGTCAGGACTATTGATCCGGGTCTCATGGAATTTATGTAAATCTACGAATTTTTTGTGATTATTAGCAATGATCAAAGCTTTGATGATATAGCTTTAGTAAATAAAAGACTGGGTTCAGGCTCTCTCTGGTCACTAAGCTGAAGAAGAAAGAATACTGAGAAGCATCGGGGAACAGAGAGAGTCCCTGAACTAAGAGCTAGCGTCTACTATTGACACCAAGTCATTTCTCAATCAGTGTCCTTCCCATTCCCACCTTTCTCAGGACCCTCATGCCGAGGCTGGACCTCAGCAGGGAAGCAGAAAATAGAAATACATGCATCGAGGGATAAAATTGATTCTTACTCTATATATGTACGCATGTATTTTGTACATATATAAACATATACACATGAATATATAACAGTGATTACAAGGAGCTTAATGGTAGTCCCTTGCACTTCATTTACTGAGGAAGGTTCTTAATGAAAACCAAAATTCTCAGCTAACTGCTCATGGTATGTCACTTTTGAAATATTTTTAAAAAGATTTGCTAGTGGTTATATTTGTAAGATATTCAAACCATCAATTTATCCACACCTATAAATATTCATAAAGTTTTGCACAGGCCCCTACTGAGTCTGTGAATTGCTTTCCTTGGGGCTTTGTGGTGCATTAATGTGGTGCTTCGCAGAATCTGATGTTGAAAGTTTTTTGTCGGTGGTGGTACGGTTTAGTTTTTATACATGGAACCTCCTGAGAGCCCTGGAATTTTACCACCAGGCAGCTGTTTTGCTTTCTCTGTTTTCTCTGAAGCCAATAATACTTCCCTGGATGGATAGCAATCGGAAGTCCAGATCCCATGGGACATTGAAAGGATTTCCTCCCTGGTAATAGTGTCTTTTCTTGCTCTCTGAGTGTCCTATAAACTCAGCAAGCTTCAGTAATGCTTCTGAATGCTTTTTTCTTCTTCCTCTTCTTCTGTGTGAGCGGCTACAGATGCTTCAGAAGTGCCTTCAGCCTTGATAATGTCAATACTGTACTAATTTACTGTGGATCAAATCTGATTCTCTTAAAAAGCTGGGATTATTCTGACAACCATAAAGATGTAGTATGATCCTACGATACAATGCGGATAACCAGAAATCACAGGCACATATGAAGTAGAAATCAAGGAAAAAAAAAAAAAAAACCAAGTTTGGGAGCACAAATCCCCAAAGCCAGCATAGCCTTTATCTGTCACAGAGTGTTAATGAGATCTTTGCTTTCTCTACAAGCAAAATGCTCACAGCCACGGAGAAAACTAGAAATTGACCGAAGTGCTGGTCACACAGACTGGCACACACACTAACTTCTGTCGGTATAGTCCAATATGATACTAGGCAGTAAAATACAAGAGTAGGATTTATTTTCAACCAACTAAAGTGAAAATATGGGTGGACACTTAGCGCATAAATGAGAAAGGTAACAAGGATAGAAAAGAAGACAGAAAAACATGTTTACATAACCAAGCAAGCAACAGAATAATCAATAAATTCAATATCTTCTAAGCCATGTGAAAAAATAGAGCAGCGTCGTCTGTCGGGAATAACAACCTTTATGCCAATTTATTTTCAACAATTTCAGCTCTGAGCAGAAAGAAAGTCTTAAGTGATAGAAGGATCCACTTGAATATTTTGAGAGCGTTGCTATTGTCGTAAAGTGCATCTCTCGTGTGTCCAGTGTTCATTTCATCTGCCTTCCCCTCTGAAATTCTAAGCAGCAAGTTTCAGGTCGATTTAAACCCATGTTCTCTCCCCACCCTACCTCTCCTAGACAAATTCCACAAGGTACACTGTTTGTCTCCAGTAACTTCTATTTGCAGAATGAGAAGGGTCATCCTTTTACAGGGACAGGTGGTGTAAACCATCTCCAGCACAGTGTATATTGAGAACTTTGCACACATCCAAGAGCCCTTCCTGGGGAAGCAGGTAAATAACCCAACATTCTGCACTCAATAATGACAACTCTTGACCTAAGACTACCACAAGAGCACACAGGAAGCCCAGATATGGGGTTGGAACCTCTGAGTTTCCACCAGTATCAAGGAACACTTTAACTTCAGCCACATGACAGTCCTCTCATTTCCTCTTCAACCCTCAAATCGTTGGGAAAGAAACGTGAGGGGAGATTAAAAACTTTAAAAAGGGAGACAAGAACCCACTAGCTTACTCCCCAAACTCAAATATTTCAGCCCTGAACTCACAGATCTGTGTAGATCATGAGCTATGATTTACAGCCACAGAACTTCAAATAATGGTTGCTAATAGTAACAGTCAACATAAAGCAGCATCAGATCTGATCATAATGGCCAGTGTGACACACATGTGGATTTTTCAGCAATAGAATATGTTCATGCCTTCTCAAAAATGAATATCATGCAAGGTTTAAAACAATACAAAGAGGACATGCAGGCTAAAGATAATTACTTTATCAGTGTAGCAGCAGAGTATTTCAGGGGGAAAAAAACTGAAATGAGCTGAAATGTTATCAGATACCATTTGCAAATGTTACTTGATACACGCTGAAACTCAACAGGAAAAAAGAATAACTTCTTCAATTACACATTAATATTCAGATTAAGGGCTCTGATCAGTTAGTACCCTGGTCCTTGCTCTTACAATCTCAAAGAAAAAGAGGAAGGAAGGACTCCCCCATATACCCCATCGAATCCAGGTCACAGTCTCTGCCTGTGAATCATGCCTGGATGTCATCATAAGCCATTGAACTCCAAGTCCGATTTTAGGCTGTAGATCGTAGAATGTGTCCTTTCTAAATTATCTCAATCCTTTGTTAAACTCACCGTGAGTTGAAGGGCTTGCCAAAACCAGAAGTTTGCTTCCTGGGCTTCTAGCCGGGTCGGCTCAGATCTGTTACTTCTTTTTATTGCTTCTTTCCAAAGCCACGCTCCAGTCGCTTTGCACCTCCGCTGATGTTAAACATTATTGAATAAAAGGTACTCATTTTCTAGATGTCTCTCTTCTTCCCACCCCTTCCCGGAAAGGACCAATCATCTTCTTGGGAGAAAAAAAAAACCCACAAGCTCATGTTATTGAATTATGAGGAGAGATGCAATTTTGGAAGCTTAATTTATCAGTGATTAAAAAATAAACAACAACAACAGCTACTTGGCCCTTATATTGATCAGGAGTGAGAGAGAGAGAGAGAGACTAATGCTGTCTCCCGACTAAACTTTAAAAGTCTATATACTTGCTCTGTACTTTTCTGATGTCAAAACCTTGGCTTAATCTTTTCAATAATTGAGGATTAAAACCTTAAGTTCTTTCTGAATGATTTGTCTTCTGAGGCTATCTTTTCGATCAAGGCAGATTCTCCTCAAATACCCAATAGAATTGGCTGAGAGGGGGGCTACTAAAATAAGAAAAGGGAAGCTTGTAGATAATTTTTAAAACGTAAAGGTTAAAACTTATCCAGACCCCACTTACCACTTTAATGGTGTGTTGGGATTGCAAATGAAGTCTGTTCCTTGGCAGAAAGCATCCATCTCTGAAAGGGGGCCTCCCTGTGAGTGGCCCTGGGATTTGGTGGTATTCATTGTCCTTTTCAGCTCCACAACAATGATAAGATGAACTAGGCAGTTATCGCCCCTATTTTTGTGGATAAGAACGTTACGGTCACAAAGAAAGCTTGAGGTCAGCGAAGGCTGCAGTCGACCAATTACATACCCATTTTATCAGACAGAGAAAGGATACTCAGTCCATCCTAGGTCAAACTATGTGGTTCCTAGAAGTTTCTCGTTTACAGGTTTGATGGCTAGATCAATTAACACATCCTAAACCCTTAATAACGTTATAGTTTGAATATGAAACCCACCCCACAGGATCATATGCTTGAACACCAGATCCCCGGCTACTGGCTCTGTCTGGGGAAACTATAGACCCTTTATGGAAGAAATGGGATACTAGGAGGCAAGCCTTGAGCATAATAACCAGCCCCTTCCCCCAGCTCCAGAAAGGCTCTCCCCGCTTCCTGTTTTGTAGATGTGTCAGCTAGTTGAGTGGTGAGCTCCTCCTAGCACAGCTGCCGGCCCTTCCCACTGCCATGCCTTCATGCCACGAGGAACTGTAGCCCCTAAACCACGAGTCAGAATAAATCTTTCCTCTCTTAAGTTGCTGGTAGTTCATAGTGTCTTTACTGACTAGAAATGTAATGAATACATGTAGCATTGACTTAAATAATATTTTTATCAAGAAAAATAGTATTACTTGTCTATTACAGAAAAAAAATGACATGTGACAATGAATGTAATCATTGTGGAGAAACATCCCAAAAGATAAGAGTGTTTCAGACCAGCCCTCTGAAGTAATGTTCCTAGATATTCCTGTATAAACCCAGGTTTAAATATCCTAAGTCACCAAAACCAGACTTATGCTTTTTATATTATAAGATCCCCCTTTTTTTTTTGAAATGTTGTCAAAATATTTTTAAACTGTAATCTTGTAAACTGTCACAGTCACTATGGAAATCAGTGTGGAGGATCTTCAAAAAGCTAGAAAGAGATTTACCATACAACCCATCTGTGCTACTCCTGACTACACCCTCAAAGGACTCCATGTCCTACCACAGAGACACGTGCTCATCCTCAATCATTGCTCCTGTGTTCACAAGGACTAGGAGACAGGACTACCCGACATCCATGCAAACGAGTGCTTAAGGAAAGCATGGTGCATGTACACAATGCAATACTCAGCAAAAGAATACAAACATAACACACAAGAAAGAAAGAAAGAAAGAGAGAGAGAGAGAGAGAGAGAGAGAGAGAGAGAGGGAGGGAGGGAGGGAGGGAGGGAGAGAGGGGAGGGAAAGGGAAAGGGAAAGGGAAAGGGAAAGAAAAAGAAAAAGAAAAAGAAAAAGAGAAAAAAGAAAAAGAAAAAGGGAAAGAAAAAGAAAAAGAAAAAGGAAAAGAAAAAGAAAAAGAAAAAAAAGAAAAGTTCACGTGTCAGGATCCAAAATTCCATCCTGAGAAGTTAAGATAGGAAACAACAATGGAAGCAGAAAGGCTGGAATGCTAAGTGTAAAAATATAAGTCAACAAAATTAAAACACAAAATCAATAAAGAAAACTACATATGGCCGTTAGAAGGTTCTCTGGACAATGTATTGAAGAGAGAGAGAGAGTTTGGTAGAGCGTTTGCCTGGCACACGCAAAAGACCTGGGTTTGAACTCTGGCATCAGATAAGCCAGATGAATGTAACCTGCCTGTAGCTCTATCTTTGAGAGGGTGCAGTCGGGAAAGATCAGAAGTTCAAGGTCATCCTCAGCTACACTGTGACTTGAAGGTCAGTCTGGAATCTGGGATGAGATTCTTTAAAACAAAGAAGCCTCCTGAACAGACAGACGACCTACGGAACGATGATAGCCAACAAAGCTGAAACTGACAGAAAGATAAGAACATATTCATTTTTAATTCTGCAAGTAGATCAGTGGGTTGAAATGCTAGGCATTAAAATCACTTGTGGGACTTGTTTACAATGTATTTTCCTGATAACCACTGGGAATCTTAATTCAAGTCGAGCCATAAATAATTAAAACCTTGCTAGTATCCCCAATGAGTATGCATCCATAGGTAAAACAATTTACTTATATCTTATGCGAATGTATTTGGTTTTTGTCTATTTTTCATCTTGATACGAAGAGATAATGAAGCAGAGGTCCATGACAACAAAGAATTCCTCAGAAATGCTTGTGTGTGACCACTGGTAAACCACTGGGATATTAAGAATTACAGAGAACTTTCTACTTACCAGTGTGTCCCTAACAATTACTATATGCCATTCATGACGACCTGGTGACCTTTGCGTAATTACAACACCCTCAATGAAGTACAGAACATGGGAAACAGAGCTTAGTTACATATAATAGCAAGTCACAGTGAAATTCTACAAACTAAAATAATGAGGAATTTTGTATTACAAAAATTAAACAGTACCTTGTGGCCAGATTTATTTCTAGTCCCGTAATGCAATGGTTTTTGTGGATTGATTTTGTTTGATTTTTTTTTTACCTCGTGTCTAGCTAGGCTTATAGTTTAAAAACAATATTGATAATAGAAACAATAACTAGCATTTAAATGTGTACTAAATGCTGAAACTATACTCGTGCATGTGTATACATATATACAAACAATGGTATAGAAATTGTATAGATACAATGACTATATTTACCTAGACAGGCTCTTTGTAAGTATACATAATGAGACAATTTCTTCCTCAAAACCTAAATCCACTTTTGTCATATATTAACAGGCAAAATATGCCAATCACTATTATATTTTAATTCTGTTAAAAGGTATTACATACCCTTGGGGTTCAGAATATCCTCAGTTGTAGGGCCCTTATGTAGCATTCATAAGGCCCTGTATCCCTTCCTTGACACTATATATATATATATGTGTGTGTGTGTGTGTGTGTGTGTATGTGTGTGTGTATGAAGATTAACTCCTTCTTGAGCACCATATAATTCTACTAAATGCCCTGAATTATTAATTAAAGACCTACTAATGCGGCGGGGTGGGGAAGCTGTATATATTTTTCATCTACTGGTTCTGACCCATAATTTCTACAACCAAACATAGAAATTAAATAGTTTGGCCTCCCAGGCACAGGTCTTTGTTGAGCAAAGCTTCCTGCACAAACAGAGCAATGCGAAGGGGAGGACTCATAACTACTGGAAATGCTATGAGGCGTGTATGTCAATTCTGGTATACGCCTCTTGAAAGGGCGCCAAAGACCAAACTTGCTGGGCAGTTCTCCATCACTATAATAAAATGCCAGGGGTTATTAGTTCAGAAAGAGAAAAGTTTGATTTTGGTTTCTGGTTTTGGAGATTCCAATGCAAGATCGGGTGGACTCACTGCTTCAGGTCATGATGGATGTGCTGGATTCCTATCAGGGAGCCAACGATAGATCGAAAACAATTCATGAAACAGAAGTTCTTCTGAACTGAAACGTTTTTTTCCAGGAGTCAAGGACATCAAGAGAATTGAGAAGTGAAATCACTCATCTGGAAAGGGTGCAACTTTCCCAGGAGTGAAGAAGCAGTGTTTACAGCTTCCAGAGGCAGAGACTTCAACTAGTGCAGTGGCCAAGAGAGAGTCTTAGACCTGTTGAGCTGCCCCTGATCAATGCAAAGACCTCCAGGTTTGCAGCTTCCACTCGTCTCATCTAAGTTAGGGTGGGAGTTTTGGTAATGTAGCTACGTGTGGGTCACCCCTACTTCTTTAGGTAGTCAGTCTTCCATACTCCGGTAAGGAACCCCAATAACCAAGCTGAACTTTGGAGTAATCTCTACTTTAGTCTGTCGTGGATTTCTTATCTGGGGTGAGCAGCCATGGGCAAGTGTCATTTCAAGCCAGGAGGCAAAGATGAAAGGGCTAGGTGACCACCATCTTCTTCAGCAACATGCCCCCAGGCACCTAGGGTCACGGGACAAAGGCCCTATCTCTTGAAAGTCCTATCATCTCCTGATAGTCCTAACCTAAGGAAAAAGACTTCAGCATGTGGACCATTGGGAGAGACTCGCCCAAACAATAGCTAAATGCAGTGATAAATGAGACATAATGTATATAGTATAAGAAAGATGGAGACATGACTCTCTGCCTAAGAGCACACACTGTTCTTGCAAAGGACCTGAGGTCAGGACCCAGATACATCAGCTCCAGAGGGATGTGACACTTCTGGCATCTATGGAGTCCTGCACTAACACATGCATACCCACATAGCACAGATACACACACATAATTAAAAATCAAAATTGTGGCTAGAGCTATGGTTCATCGGTTAAGAGCACTCAAGTGTCCTCCAGAGGACCCTTATTTGGTTCCCAGTACCTACATCAGGCAGCTCACAGCTACCTGAACTACAAGTAACTTTAGTTCCAATGCACCTGGCACTCTGATTCTATACACACACACACACACACACACACACACACACACACACAATATTTAAATTAAAATAAATCCTGCTTTTTTTTTCTTTTTGGTATATTGAGACAGGTTCTCTCTACATAGCCCTGGCTGTCATGGAACTCACTATATCAACCAGGTTGGCCTCAAACCTACAGCAATCTACCATTCTCTGCTTCCCTCCCAAGTGTTGAGCAAAATAAGTCTTTTTTTTTTTTTAATAAAGAAAGACCACAGACTGGCAGTGGGGGGCGGGTTGTTTCAAAAGGAATTTATATAAGTATTTA
Source organism: Apodemus agrarius (assembly GCA_964023405.1). NCBI lineage: Eukaryota > Metazoa > Chordata > Mammalia > Rodentia > Muridae > Apodemus > Apodemus agrarius. Next base: position 29,730,099 of record OZ030014.1, read on the forward strand.
TCGAATTAGCTCTCTGGAGATGTACAGGGAACAAGTCAGAAACACTTGCCTTCAGCAAAGAGTTGTAATAAAGAAGAAAAGTGAGCGAGGTGCCTTAAATGCGGTTTTAAGACACAGTTAATTTAGTCCCAACTAAAATTTCAACTCAGGTCTCATTTGAGAAGCCCTGAGGAAGCATTTCAGTGGGGAGGGGAAACGGGGTGGTACAATTGTTTAAATCTATCAGCCTTCAAATTTTATTTCAACAGCAAACAAAGTGTTCCCAAGCACTCTCTTGCCAGCCGTGAAAATCAGTGAATAACTGTGGGCGTCAGGAGCCATGTAATGATCCTCGAGTATGCTTTTTCCTTCGGAGTTTTACATAAGCTTCATCTTTTTAATGAAATTCGGTTATGTGAACGCATCTCTTGTAAAATTCTTCGGAAATGTTCATATATAAATACGTCCATATAGGGGTAGCCAGACACTAGTGGTTCTCAACCTTCTTACATGCTCTGAACCCTTCCTCATGTTGGAGTGATTCCCCCAACCGAGAGATTATTTTTGTTGCTACTTCATAACTGTAACTTTGCTACTATTATGAATCTTAGTATAAATATCTGTGTTTTTAGGAGGTCTTAGGTGACCCCTGTGAAAGGGTCACTGGACCTTTGCTCATTTTAGATTAAAATAGTGCGGGAACAGTGTGGGGACTGTGCCAGGACAGTGCGGGGACAGTGCGGGGACTGTGCTGGCACAGTGCGGGGACAGTGTGGGGACAGTACCTGGACAGTGCTGGAACAGTGCAGGGACAGTACAGGAACAGTGTGGGGACAATGCAGGGACAGTGCAGGGACATTACAAGAACAGCGTGGGGACAGTGCCGGGACAGTGCAGAGACAATACGGGAACAGTGTGGGGACAGTGCCTGGACAGTGCTGGGACAGTGCAGGGACAGTGCAGGGACAGTGCAGGGACAGACATTTTTTATATTTATAAATATAAATTTATAAATATATAAAATATGAAAGATGATGGACTTATTCACGCTATATTACTTAGGGTTTTATTGCTGTGAACAGATGTCATGACCACAGCAACTCTTATAAAGAAAACATATCACTGGGGCTAGCTTGCAGTTCAGAGGTGTAGTCCACTATCGTTATAGTGGGAAACCTGGTGGCATGCAGGCAGAAACCGTGCTGTAGAGGGAGCTGAGAGTTCTACATCTGGACCCAGAGGCAGCAGCAAGAGAAAGCAAGCCACTGGGCGTGGCTTGAACTTCCGAAACCTCAAAGCCCGCCCCCTAATGACACACTTCCTCCCACAAGGCCACGCCTCCAGTAATAACACTCTCTATGAATCTATTGTGGTCGTTTTCATCTGAACCACCATAGTTATATTTTCTTTATTTCTACCTATCATTATAAATTGCAAAGAAAATTTTACTCTCTGAATTCCTGAACAACTATGTTCCCCCTAGCAGGAAGTAATGCATAAATCCAGCTACAAGTGAGCACATCTGTAATGGGACTGTTGGGAAGCCAGACAAGCATTCACAGAATTGGAGGCCATTGAGAAAGATCCCCCCCATTTTTTATAGTCAGCTTTGAACCTTATCCTCTATTTCCCTAGTAACCCAAGAAAGGGGGGGGAATCACATTTTCTCCCTTAAGATGTAAGTTATTTGTATGAAAATGTGGGGGTTCAGGGCTTTCCGAGGCCCATTAAGAGAAAGCTACTTTCTCCCAGTCAGAAGACTCGAATCTCTGGATACACATAGGACGTCCTAATCTATTCCAAAGATAAGAACATCCCCTACTATCGTTGCCTTCCTTCATAGTTAATCCAGCTGTGCTTGTCAATCATCTGGCCAGGAGACCACACCCATAAGAAATCTGATTCCCTTGAAGACCTAGAGAAGGGAGGAATAGCTATCCCCCTAAGGAGATAATGTACTTGTCCTTCATGGAAGACTCTACCTTGGAAAAACATTCACAGAACTGCTCCCAAGCCACGCTGCTAAGCCTGTCGAGTTTCAGAACTCAGGAGCGACTGCAGCTGTTCCTCTTTCTCCTTCTTTGGCATCCTGGTCAGAAGTCTAACACTCTGGGCCCTTTCATCCTTCCCATCACACGTTGGGCTTCATTCATCATTCTTTGAAAGTGTTCTCCCTGTTACAACAAAGAAAGCACAGGTCAGAGTGACAGGCTAAACACAGCAGACTCATAGAGAAGGAAGCTGACGCAAAGTTAGTTAGCTTTATTAGAGAGAGCCCTGGGACAGAGAGGGTGGCATAGTTGGTCATTAAAGTGGCAAAGCAATTAGAAGGGCTATAACTTTCCACTAGAGATAGCCTTGAAGGGAAAGAAAGAACTTTCCATCCAAAAACCAAGAGAGAAGCTGCATTAGAAGAGATAGCATGAAATACAAGAATGAAAGAGTTAGCTCCCATGTGCAACAGGAGGGGGTCTGTCTTAATTAGGGTTTTACTGCTGTGAAAAGACACTATGAACAAAGCAACTCTTATAAGGACAATATTCATTTGGGTCTGGCTTACAGATTCAGAAGTTCAGTCCATTAGCATCAAGGTGGGAGCATGGCAGCATCCAGGCAGGCATAGAACAGGAGGAGCTGAGAGTTCTACCTCTTCCTCTGAAGGCAGTTAGAAGGCTGGCTCCCAGGCAGCCAGGAGAAGCATCTTCAAGCCCACGCCCCCAGTGACACACCTATTCCAATAAGGCCACACCTCCTATGAGTGCCACTCCCTGGGCCAAGCGCATAAAAGCCATCACAGGATCTGAAGGAAGAAGAGTACACACACACAAACACACACAAACACACACACACACACACACACACACACACACACACACTGAAAAATCTGACTTGTATAGCTTTTATACAGAGCGGAGAGAAATTCCATAGCACATGATTATGTGCCGAGGAACCAGATTCGAGCTAAGACCATACATTTATCTTGCAACTGTGACATCATGGACCTGTCAGCTGCAGAGGGAATGGCCTGATTTCTGGGAGAGGAGAGGTGGGTATTGGTGATCTAATTCACTCTTCAGCCATCCAGCTGTTTTCCAACTTCCATCTTTAAACATACATGCTTTTCTTCTTCTCTCATATACTATATCCTAACTGTTGTTTTCCCTTCCTCCTTTCCCTCCTCCTCCTCTTTCCCCCAGATCCACTCCTCTTCTGTTTCCCTTCAGAAAAGGGCAGGCTTCCCAGCGATATCAACAAAACACGGCATACAAGTTGTAATAAGACTAGGTATAAACCCTTATATCAAGGGTGGACTAGGCAACCCAGTAGAAAAAAAGGGGGGAGGGTCCCAAAAAACAGGCCAAAGAGTCAGAGACAGCTCCTGCTCCCACTGTTAGGAGACCCACAAGAACATTAAGCTACAAGACTTTATCATATATGCAGAGGACCTAGGTCAGACCCATACCGGCTCCCTGGTTGTAGCTTCAGTCTCTGTGAGCCCCTACAAGCCCTGGCTAGTACATTTTGTGAGCTATTTTCTTCTGGTCATTTCTTTGACCTCCCCCCCCCCGCAGCCAAATAACAAGGAGGGCCAAGGGAGGATGTTTGAATCTCACTCATAAGAGGAAATAAAATAGAGGTGGATGGTGGGAGGGAACTGGGTGAGAGAGAGGAAGATCAGGTGTAGGGTGAGCTCGGAATAGAGAACTGAAATCAGTGGCCATCAGGCCATCTCTAGAATGTGCCAGAAACACAGGACAGGGATGATCCAGAGAGTCTGTGGTGGTGACTCTAGCTGAGATTCCTAGCAGTGGGAGATATGAAACCCAAAGTGGCCATCTCCTCTATCCAGGCAGTGACTCTCAGTAGAGTGATAAGGACGCCAAGCCACCCACAGAACCTTCAACTGAAATTGTCTACAAGATGTGTGGAGACAAAGACAAAGCAGAGACTTAAGGAACAGCCAACCGATGCCTGCTCCAAACTGAAACCCATCACAAAGTCAAGAATCAATCCCTAACACTAATAATACTCGGTTATGCTAACAGACAGGAGTCTAGCCTAACGCTCCTCTGAGAGGCTCTACCCAGCCGCTAATGGAAACAGTTGCAGAGACCCACAGCCAAACATTAAATGGAGCTCAGGGAGTCTTGTACAAGAGTAAAGGGAAGGATTGAGGGGTTCAAAGTGGACAGGGACTCCACAAGAAGACCAATGGGGCCAACTAACCTTGAACTTTGAAGGCTCCCAGAGACTGAGCCACTAATTAAAGAGTAAGCTTGGGCTAGACCTAGGCCTCCCACTTATATGTAGCAGATGTCCAGCTTGGGTCCCCCAACAACTGGAGCAGAACTGTCCCTGACTCTGCTGCCTGCTGTGGATTCTGTTCCCCTAACTGAGCCACCTTGCCTGGCTTCAGAGAGAGAGCATGAGCTTAGTCTGCAGTGACCTGATGTGCCAAGGTGGGTTGATATCCAGGGGGGATTCCCCCTCCACAGAGGAGAAGGGGGCAAAGGGGAGGGGCTGTATGGGGGTGGGAGAGCAGGGAGGAAGCAGGTTCTATAATGGGGATGTAAACTGAGTAAATAAATAAACACACAAATAAATAAGTAAATGGGGAAAAAAGAATAATTTCATTGACTTCCCCCCCCCAGTTGTGTTTGATTCAATCCTTGGTCCCTGGACTATCCAGCCTCTGCTTCCTGACACTTCTGGGCAGTGTTAGGCATATGCTCTCTCTTGTGACTTGGGTCTCAAGCTCGACCAGTCATTGGTTGGCCACTCTCACAAGTTCTACAGGACTTTCCAGTGATCTCTCCAAGTACTCTCTCTCCACCACCACCACCCACCCGGTGCCTCCTGTCCATCCCCACACGCTCCCTCTTCAACAGGATTCCCCAAGCTTTGCCTAATGTTTGACTGGAGAACTTTTGGGGGAGAGTTGGGAGAGTTTTGATGACTGCTTCCATTCCCTTAGGGGTTATAGGTCTTTTAAAATTGTTTATCTGACCTTGATTTCAATTTGGTAAGTGGCATCTATCAAGAAAATCATCTATTTTTGTTTAGATTTTCCAGTTTCGTGGAGTACAATTTTTTTAAGTATGATTTAATGGTTATTTGGATTTCCTCATTGCCTGTTGTAACATTCCCCCTTTTTGTTTTTGATTTTGTTTTGTTTTTGTTTTGTTTTTGGATGCTGTCTCTCTGCCTTAGTTAGTCTGGCTAAGGGTTTGTCTATCTTGTTGATTTTCTCAAAGAACCAGCTCTTGGTTTTGTTGATTCTTTGTATTGTTCTCTTTGTTTCTAATTGATTGATATCAGCCCTGAGTTTGATTATTTCCTGCCATATACTCCTCTAGGGTTTGTTAGCCTCTTTTTTTTTTTTTTTCTAGAGTTTTCAGGTGTGCTTTCAAATTTTTAGTATGGGAACCCTCCAATTTCTTTCTTTTTTTTTTCTGCTTTTTTTTATTGAATATAATCTTCATTACATTTCAAATGGTAAAACCTTTCCCAATTTCCCCCTTCCCGAAAACCCCCAACCCCTCCTCTCACCCCCTGCCTCCAAGTATATGCCCCTCAACCCGACACTTCCATTCCCCCCCCTCCATTTCCCTTTGTTGGGGCATCTATTGAGCCTTCATCTGACCAAGGACCTCTCCTCCCACTGATGCCCAACAAGGCCTTCTTCTGCCACATTTTTGGCTGGAACCATGTGTGCCCCTTGGTTGATGGTTCAGTCCCTGGGAGTCCTGAGGCATCTGGGTGGCCGACATCATTGTTCTTCCCATGGGTCTGTAGACCCCTTCAGCTCCTCCGGACCACCCTCCAACTCCTCCATTGGGGACCCCACGCCCAGACCAATGGTTGGCTGCTGACATCTGCCTCTCTGTGTAAGGCTCTGGCAGGGCTCCTTTGGAGTCAACTATGGAATGCTCCTTTTGGTATGCACTTCTTGTCATCCATAACAGTATCAGGGGTTTGGTGACTCTTTATAGGATGACAATTTCTTTATGAAGGCACTTAGTGCTATACACTTTCCTCTTAGCACATCTTTCATGTGTCCCATAGGTTTGGGTATGTTATACAATCATTCTCATTGACTCTAGGAAGTCTTTAATTTCTTTCTTTATTTCTACCTTGACCTAGTGGTCATTCAATAGAGAGTTGTTCAGTTTCCATTAGTAGGCTTTCTCTTGTTTCTGTTGTTGTTGAAATCCAGATTTAACACGTGGTGGTCTGATAGGATACAGGAAGTAATTTCAGTTTTCTTCTATCTGTTGAGACTTGCTTTGTGACCCACTATGTGGTCAGTTTTTGAGAAAGTTCACTGGAATGTGCTGAGGTGTATTCTTTTGTGTTTGGGTGAAATGTTCTGTAGATATCTGGTAGGTCCACTTGATTCATAACCTCTGTTGTCTCCATTATTTCTCTGTTTTGTTTTTGTCTGGATGACCTGACCATTTGTGGGATTGGAGTGTTGAAGTCTCCAGCTATTTTTACTACAAAATCAGTTTTGTTAGGTAGTAGAATGGCTATGCCATCTTGTTTCTTGGTTTCTTTTGCTTGGAAAATCTTTTTCTAACCCTTTCATCTGAGATAATGTCTATCTTTGATGCTGAGTCATGATTCTTGTATACGACAGAAAGATGAATCCTCTTTTTATATCCAATCTGTTTTCCTGTGTCATTGTATTGGGGAATTGAGTCCATTGATATCGAGAGGTATTAATGGCCAATAATTGTTATTCCCTGTTGTTTTGGTGGTGGTGGTGGTGGTGGTGGTGGTGGTGGTGGTGGTGGTGGTGGTGGTGGTGTGGGTGTGTGCTTGTATCCCTTCTTTTGTTTTTGCTGGTGTGAGATTAGATATTTCCTATATTTTCATGGTGCAGTTAACTACCTTGTGTTGGAATTTTCTTCTAATACTTTACTGTTGAAATTTGACTTTTTCATGAAATATCTTGTTTTCTCTATCTACGGTGACTTCAAGTTTTTTGGGTATAGTAGTCTGTGCTGGTATCTATGGTCTTTTAGAGTCTGCCAGACATCTGTTCAGTAGACTCTCCTTTTAGGTGTAATGCTAATAGGTCTGCCTTTATATGTTACTTGGACTTTTTCCCTTACTGCTTTTAATATTTTTTTGTTCTGTAATTTTAATGTTTTGATTATTGTGTGGTGAGGGGACTTTCTTTTATGGTCCAATCTATTTGGTGTTCTGCAATCTTCTTATAACTTTATTTTATAGACATAATGGTTAGAAAATTTTTCTTCTGTGATTTTGTTAAAAATATTTTCTAGGCCTTTAAGCTAGGACTCTTCTCCTTCATCTATTTCTATTGTTCTTAGGTTTGGTCTTTGCATAGTGCAGATTCCTGGATGCTTTAGATTTAACATTTTTGTACTAATGTATCAATTTCTTCTATCATATCTTCTATGCCTGAGATTCTCTCTGTCATCTCTTATAGTCTGCATGTATAGTTCCTGCTCACTTACCTAGATTTTCATTTTTCAGAATTTCCTCAGTTTATTATTCTTTTATTGTTTCTTGAACAGTTTTACTCATTTCCTTAAACTGTTTGTTTGTAGGATTTTTTTTCCATTGGATTTCTTAGATTTCTTTAAAAGAATTATTCATTTCCTCTTTAAGAACCTCTATAATCTTCATAAAGTTGATTTTAGGGCCATTTTCTCACACTTCAGCTGTGTTGGGATATCCAGGTGTTGCTGGAGTAGGATATCTGCGCTCTGGTGGTGACATATTGCCCTATCTGTTGTCAGTTGTATTTTTACACTGGCATCTAATCATCTGTGCTTGTGATAAACATAGGTCTAGGTGACTATGTTTCTCTTTTCAAATGTATATTTTCTTCCTCGGTTTCTGTTTCCTCTTTGATCTTCTGGTCTTTCTTGCAGCTATTGTAATCTCTGGTCGAGCATGGAGTCTCTCTCAGAGTTGGGGGCTAGACTTCTAGCAGCTAGTATAACCTTTAGTCCAATGGGGGGGGAATCTCTGTTCTTCTAACTGCTGTGGCCTGCGCCTGTTCTAGCTGTCTTGGCCTATATATACCTGAGTTGTACATATTATGGGTGGGTAGATGGCCATGAGTTGAGAAGGGGTGTCACTAGAGATTATGGGAAGGTCTTGAGGGCAAGAGTATCTCTTATTTCTTCTATCTGGTGTGGGCTTCACCTGAGAAGCAGATATCCACTCATGTAGGGATGGGAGGGTGTCAGTGGGGGGTGGATGGTGAGCAGGAAGGGGTGTCAGCAGCTTAAGTCTTGGAGGTCCTAACTGAAGTCTTGGGAGGGTTCACAGGGAAGGTGGGGCTCTTGCCCATCCTGACTGGCATGGCCTGCACCTGAGCACCCGTACATGCTTTTTTGGTCCCCAATCCACAAAAGTGTGGCTGCCTCTCTTTCTCTGCTCATCCCCCTCCTACTGGAAGTTGCTGAGAATCACACCTGGTGTGCCCTGCCATCTCTCTCAAATTCTTTAAAAAGGAAAAAAAAAAGAATTATCCTCTTACTTCCCTAAATCTCTTTCTATTTTCCTTTATTAACAAGACTAAGAACTCAAAGGGAATAAGAGAACCAACAGCAACTACTGCAGGACATTAATGGATTATTATAAACAGCTATGAATACATTTATATAGCTGGTGGTAGAGCTCATCAGATGAAGGTGGCATTGACAAGCCCGATAGCTGGAGTTCAATCATTAGAAGCCACATGGTAGAAGAAGAGAACTGATTCCTTCAAGGTCTGACTTCCACTGGTATACTGTGGTATGTGTTCATATATATTCACATATATATACATGCATGCACAAAAGTAAATACGTATGTAGTAAAAGCATTTAAAAGCATTCAGAAGTGTTTATGCTATAATATATGTTTGTGGTACTAGAAAATATAAATAAAAGTCTTAAAGCTCTATGGATGCTGGAACCCAAATAAATATTCATAGAAGGAAGCGTCTCAAAAAAAATAATTCTAGATGATTATATTATGGGTGATTTCTTTCTCCTATTCTCTTTCAACATGTCCGATAGACCTCTATTGATTTTTAAATCAAAGAAATGTTTAAAGGGAAAAATGAAGACTATTACCTTCCAGAGAAATTATGGAGGAAAAAAGTAAGTTCCTCAAAATTATTCAGCCAGTTCCCTAGGGGGAAGGTCACCACAGCCACCCAGCCTGGAAGTCCTCTGCTAACTGCCTCCAGTGTGTCCCCCAGGTGGTCCTCATGGAAAACGATGGATGTCAAATACCCACTGATTTATGTCTCCTCACTAGTATCCATCTACATACAAATAACCTTCATTTTTCAAACTCCAGAGAAAAAGCTCATCATAACTAAAATAGGTAGATATATGAATTTGTGTTGAACTTGGCATTTTTATACTACAAGTTAACAATAATGATTTTCACACATTTTCTGACTTGAAGTGAAATAAGTGTTTATAACAATAATTGAATCACTATGTAAATTGGTAGCAAACACTACGGAATTTTTTAATTAATGCTTTATGGGTATTTGTAAAGATCAACATGCTTTTCAGCCTTTGGGATTTCCTTTGCAACTGCTATTAACTGTGCCCAGCTGGCAAATCTATTAAATGCATTTAATTTGGATGGGCACAGTTCTGAAAATCATGGCCTCTGATTTTCAAAAGTCAAACCAATTCTAACACAAGCAGGTTGCTCTCACCCACGTGGAGGGCATGCTCTTTAGGACTATGCAGATGCAGTGGTTGAAGAGCAGGAATGATCCAGCTGATTCCACTGGCACGCACCACACCCTGCGCTCTGACTGCACAATAGGCATGTTCTGCTTGGACCTTACGCATTTACAAAAACTTATATATTGACTCTTTAAGCAGTTTAAATAATTTCCAAAGATGAAAATTACCCAAAATGCATTCTAAATGACAGGAGGTTATTTATGTTTAATCACAATAATGAAAGAAACCAGAAGCAATAGAAATGTCCAATGCCAATATAATACTGAAGCATACAAAAAATGCACCAGCTAGATGTGTCTTGCGTAACCAATGGAATAGGAAGTATGAAAAAACAAATCTACATATGAGAAATAATTTATAAATCCACAAATATAGAAACAGTATGTACTTGAAAAGTGATAAATTAATGATAATGTACTGGCTGGTTTTGTGTGTCAACTTGACACAGGCTGGAGTCATCACAGAGAAAGGAGCTTCAGTTGGGGAAGTGCCTCCATGAGATCCAACTGTAGGGCATTTTCTCAATTAGTGATCAAGGGGAGAGGGCCCTTGTGGGTGGTAGCATCACTAGGCTGGAGTCTTGAGTTCTATAAGACAGCACGCTGAGCAAGCCAGGGGAAGCAAGCCAGTAAGAAACAGCCCTCCATGGCCTCTGCATCAGCTCCTGCTTCCTGACCTGCTAAGTTCCAGTCCTGACTGCCTTTGGTGATGAACAGCAGTGTGGAAGTAAACCCTTTTCTTCCCAACTTGCTTCCTGCACATGAAACCCTGACTAAGACACAGTATGTACTTGAAAAGATAAATTAATGCCTTTTTTTTCCTTAGAAAGAACGAACCTTCGAGAAGATTTTTAATTTTCATTATACTAGTGTGTGTGTGTGTGTGTGTGTGTGTGTGTGTGTGTGTGTGTAGAGTACATGTAGAAATCAGAAAACAGTTAGTGGGAGTCAGTTCTCTCTTTTCACCATATGCATTCCCCTGATCAAATCCCAGGTCACAGGCTTGGCATTAAGCTCTTTTACCAGCTTGGCCATCTTGCTGTCCTGCTTAGAGGGTTTTTCAGATGTTATCTTTAGAAAAATTGTTATAGATTACTTTTCATGTACTTCCAACTTTAAAACATGTAATTTTATCCTAATAATATTTCTTGAATGACAAAAAGTAGATACACCCTGTGCTTTGGTGAATAGTGAAGCATTAAACCAGCTGGGTGGATTTTCTAAAAGCTGCACTGCTTTGTGGTTCACAATGATCATTCAGCAACATTTATAGATGCACGCAGAGAAAAAGACCTTCTCATCATGTAAGTGCAATACTAGGACTTTTTGTAAAATATTCTTTAATGGAGTGACTATTACAATTAATAAACATATTAACATATTTCCTTAACTTTCTGGATAATGGAAAGGAATTGTTTCTTTACCTGTTTCTTGGTGTCTGTGTGTGTGTGTGTGTGTGTGTGTGTGTGTGTGTCTGTGTGTCTGTGTGTCTGTGTGTCTGTGTGTCTGTGTGTGTATGTGTGTACATGTGTGCATTTAGTAAGGTAAAATAGAAACTAATTTTAGAGGGAGGAAAATGAGCATCTCAGGTTATTTGAGTTCGATACAGAGAGAAATAGGACGAGAAATAAGCCATTATAGACACTGACATTCAATGTCACACTTGCACACTGGGTTCTTGTTTTGCAAGGACCAAGAATGTGTGAATATTGTCCATGTGTTGGCTGATTTAGAAATACTGAGCTCACGACATCCCTAGTAGCTTCAACTTTTTAATTGGATGCTAAAAAAATAAAAATCACTTGCAGTCTTCAGAAAGTTCAATATTATAAGTAAAAAATAATAAGTGAGGAGCTTCAGAAAGCTATATTTATATTAAATAGAGAAGACTAAATTGGCTTGCCAGGGAGAGGAGAGTGAATTACCTTCCTCAGAGTACCATGTTCCCAATAAATGTGTTTCAAGTTAGAAATTGAAATACAAACCTTATAACACCTTTGTCTATATGTCTGCCTGCCTGTCTGTCTGTCTGTCTTTCTCTCCAAAGTGGCACTACTCTCCACAGCTTTAGAAAGGTCAAGAAAAAATTCCTCTATCCTTTCCATCTGAGCTTGCTATTTTTATAAATGTTGTCATGGCCTTACTATTGCTAAAAAGGTGTTTTGTTGCATTTTTTAAGCTGTCCTGACTTTTGGAAGTCAACATGATCATATGCAAAAATAGCTTTCAAACTGAAGAATAAACTGACATTGAATTGCCCAGTGTATCCATAACAGAACATATGAGGTCTATCTCAGTGTAACACAACCTGTGAAGTCTATCTTATTTTAACACAACCTGTGAGGTCTATCTCAGTGTAATATGACCTATTTCAGGGATCTATTTCAACATAATACAACCTGTGAGGTCTACCTCAGCAGTAACACAACCTGCAAAGTCTGTCTCAGTGTAACACAACCTGCAGGGTCTATTTCATCATAATACAACCTGTGAGATCTATCTCAGTATAACACAACCTATGAGGTCTATCTCAGCACTTTCTTGCCCAGGATCCTGGAATGACATTATATGCTACGAGTTCATCAGAATAGTTGTCCTGCAAGAGTAACTGTCATTTTCCTCTTGGTTTGATTCATTTGACATTAATAAAAAATGGTGGTTTGGCTGAAAGCCATAGAGAGGGCTTGCCTGTACTGGCCTCTTTCCTGACACCATTCATCCCATTCTGTTCCTTGCTGTCAGGGTTTAGGAATTAGGTAATCATAGTCTGGAGCCCTGTGAATTATCAGTCATCACAGGTAGACTTGAGGACCTGGAAATCGAAGGCCAATGATCTTTACTGTCGACTTTGAGTCAGGGGATAGTTATTGGAAATGGGTGTTGCAGTAAAAACAAAATGTGGAGCGGTCATGGAAGTGCCATGGGTGTGTTCATGACCAGCCTCGACTTGCACTAGAGCAGTAACAAGGCAATGAGCAGTGACAGTTCAGTGTCATGTCCCTGCATGACACAGACCTAACCAGGCAATTCTGAGTCTTCTTTTTGCTAGAATCATGAATTTAGTCACCCTAATAACTCCATGCTCTACAACTAAGACTTCCATACACATCTTTTCTGGGTGTTTCGTGAGGAGTATAGAAGGAAGGGCATGTTTTGTTTTGTTTTGTTTTGTTTATAAAATTTGACTCCATTCTTTTATATTTCATTTTAACTTATGGTTCTGTGTAAATCGAGGGGGCTGATCACACGTGTGTATGTACCTGCAAAGGCCAGAAGAGGACACCTGATGCCCTGAAGCTGTAAATAACAGAAGGTTGCGAACCATCCGACATGGGTCAGTGGGAACCAGACTTTGGTCCTCTGCAGAATAGCAACAGAAATCTTAAGAGCTGAGCAGGCTTCTCAGGTCATTCTTTATGGCCTCAATTCAGCTAAAATTTGAAAGAGCCCACTTGTAGTGTTATTTACTTTATGTGCCCAGCTCATTAAAGAATCCACACTGGCTAGTCAGCTGAATCTTTGAGAATGCTTAGCTGTGAGAACTGCTTGACCCTATGACCTTTAGTGTCAGTTGCCCCTTGGACTTCTGGGAACAGGAGAGAATAGAAAAAGCCAGCAGAGGCTTTCAGCAGAAAAGTAGTGTAGTCACTAAACAGTGTGCCACAAAAGCCATCAAAGTAGCTGCCAGCCCCTCCTTCCTGACCCAGCCTACAGCCTTGGTAAGATGTCCCCACAGGAGCTATCCAAATGATGTCTCCTGTCAAAATGGCAGCACCAAGACTCCTCAGCCTAAAGTCATTATAGGAGCTGTCCATGGTGGCACATCTCATTTCCTGCCTCTGTCTACAGTGTTCAAGAAATACTACCACAGGAGCTATCCACAGTAGCCACACTCCTCTCCAGCATCCCCAAGCAGATCCACCAAGATGGCATCTCAGTCAAAGCTGCCTGTAGCTGGGAAGGACTTCCCATTTTAACTCATGGGCCCAATGTAGGGAAAAGGCCATCAATCCCTGAGCTTCCCACAAAAATCCACCAATCCCTGAGCAGGAACATCCACCAATCCCTGAGCTCCCCAAGGTTGAAGGATTGAATCTACCAATCCTCAATCTGAAAAGCTCTGCCCCATATGAAATCCTATATAAGCCGTAGCCTTTGTCCAATCCCCCGTTGTCTGCTTCCAGGAGGAGAGGGCAGCCATCCAAGGATTTGTCCCCCCAAACCCTGGACCCTCTAAAAAGTCTATAATGAGATTTGGTGCCTGGTGTGACTCATCAGAAGAAGTCAAGAAGCAATGAGGAGAAGAGAAGGACCAGGACTGAGGCCCTCAGTTCAACTGGAGGTCCCCTCCCCTGGGAGCTGCACTGCCTCTCCTGAGGAAGCTCCTCTCAGAGCTGTAAGGTTCCTGAACTCTTGTGTCTCAGGATACCTTTCCATTGGGATACCTTCTCCCCCTCAGACCTGTATGGTTCCTTGGCTTCTGAGTCCCAGGATAACCTTCCATCCAAGCAGAAACTCTTACAGGGTGCCAACAAGAGACTAAGGAAAGTATAGACACTACCAAAATACAGTTTGGGGAACCAATGACTTTTATTGGGGATTATTTACAAGAATATGGGTGGGGGGTTACTTACGGGAGCAGAAATGACTAAAGACAGCTGCATCATCAAAGCTTATCCTACCATTGATAATGTCTCATGAAAACTGAAACCCTGAAATACAGTGTACAACCTGCCGGAAGCCGAATAAGTGGAAGCACACCCTTTGCATGGAGCTCAGTTGGTCTGAGGATCCTCCAGGAAGCTTGACTTATTCCTCTCTTCCATGTCAACCATCTTTACTGCCTTTTTTTTTTTAATTTTGGTTTTTTCAAGACAGGGTTTCTCTGTATAGCCCTGGCTGTCCTGGAACTCACTCTGTAGACCAGGCTGGCCTCGAACTCAGAAATCCTCCTGCCTCTGCCTCCTAGAGTGCTGGGATTACAGGTGTGTGCCACCACCGCCCAGCTTTTACTGCTTATATATGCATGGGGAAGGAAGGGCCTAGTGTACTTGGTCAGCTTCAGGGACTTCCTGAAGTTATTTTGGGTTACTTCCTGAGCTTAACAAGTTTTTCTAAAAAAGTTCTAAATTCCCCTTCGATGTTCCCTTAGCACATTAGTGTTATCCTAAACCTGAAACAGCCTTTTCTGCATCCTCATATCAAGGAAAAGGCTCTAAATTTGTGCTGTTCTTTCTCCCCCATGTCATTCAAATTCAGTCCTGTACTAATTACCATTTCTTTGACATGCAAGATACAGGACTCAGTTCTGTGAAACGAATTATAAGAAAAATAAAGCAGCTCCTGTCTTGGGGCATTTTTATTTACAAGTTCTGACTCATTTTGATTCAGGTAAGTCAAGGTTTAAATTAGACAGTCTCTGTTGGGTAAGTTATACTGGTCCAAAAATGGAACGGGGAGAAGGGAGGTGTGAGAGGCGTGTACAGTGATTCATTTCTGGCCACAATTAGACTTTCTCCATCACCCGCCAAGCGTCGACAGTCCTGAGTGTGGATCTGCACGGCCTCTGTTACAGGCTTCGTTGACTTCTGGTAATCTTCCTCAGTTACTGAACATTATTGATCCGATTTCCACACATCTCAATGTAATCAGCTTCTCCTCCAGCGTCCCCATGGACACCAGAGACCAACCTGACCTGTTAAATAAGCAGAGTTGATTCCTGTTAATATTTTTCTCTCTGCTGAAGAGTTAGACACCACCAACTGAGGCAGCTTTTAATTTGTTCTTAAAATAGGACCTTTGAATTTAGATGGCCTACCCCTATGGGTCCATATCATTGACAGTCAATCAGCAGTATAATTGGTATTGAGAGGGATTATGGGACAGAGAAAGACTAGAGAAAAACTAGGCTAAAGGGCTCTGATATGATTGAATTTAAAACCTTCAACTATCCTTTGTTAGGTACTTACAATTGCCAACAAAACCAGAAATACAAAACACAAATATACAGCCCTCTGTATATTCAAATGTGAGCACGATAAAAAAAAAATCTATCCTTGTCAGACATTAGTGCTCCTGCTTGTAATATATACATAAGCCTCATTTAAAACGAGATTTAACATTCAAAATTCCTATAGGAAAATAACACAAGGAAATAACTCACTCTATATGTTCGCATTTGCTAATATGCTATGAAAGTCAAATTCTACATCGGTAGAAAGTGAATTTCAATATTTTCCAACTACAGCCTTTCTCCCTTGGGATGCCAATTAAATACGTCTCACTGTTTTTCAACTGGGTCTGCTGCAAGGGAACAGGCAGCACCTAGAGTTCGATAGGAATGCAAGGACTATCTCCTGGTGAGGACAAACTAGAGTCTGCCTTCCTAGGTGCCTTTAATATTCCTCATGACAATAAT
The DNA here is from genome assembly GCA_964023405.1 of Apodemus agrarius. NCBI lineage: Eukaryota > Metazoa > Chordata > Mammalia > Rodentia > Muridae > Apodemus > Apodemus agrarius. The sequence continues at coordinate 29,746,232 of OZ030014.1, forward strand.
ATAAACGTTCCTTCTCTTTCTAACAATGTAACAATGTAGCCATGAGAATTAGATATTCTCCCTCTACGGTAATGTAGCACTACTACTGTTTACACTCTGTACTCCTGTGTCCTGGGGACAAGAAAGTGCCTTCAGACTTCATGGTTATAAAGAGACACCCCATCGGCACTACATCTACATCTACAAAAACCTCCAAAAGACACCAGCCAAAGAAACTGGGTGGAAAAGACACTCTTGGGGTTATGCCTCATGCTCCAAGTGGTGAGAAAGAGTTCGCACCATTATATATAAGCACACCTTCCCTTAACAGGAATATTCCATCCCCTACATTGGAACTTCAAAACTGCTGACCTAAAACACACATCTCACCTCAAAGGGAATGACAGTTCCTTTCTTCCAAACCAAGAATGAGTAGCCAGGAATACAGATTCGGGTTAGCCCAAATGAAAGGATCCCACAAGTCCATGAATTCTTAAATCTCCTTTCTAGTCTTTGTATCCTTGATGTTTATACTGCACTGGCTCATATGTCACAGTAAATCCTTTGTAAGTCCGTCTTAGGATTTTATTGCTGTGAAGAGATACCATGACTGCGGCAACACTTATAAAGGGTATTTAATTGGGGCTGGCGTACAGGTTCAGAGGCTCAGGCCATTATCATCATGGAAGGAAGCATGACAGCGTGCAGGCAGACGTGGTGCTGGAGGAGCCGAGAGTTCTACGTCCTGATCTGAAGACAGCCAGGAAGAAACTGGCTTCTTCAAACAGCAAGGAGGAGAGGCTGTCTTCCATATTGAGAGAAGCTTGAGCACTAGGAGCCCTCAGAGCCCAGCTACACAGTGACACACTTCCTCCAACAAGGCCACACCTATTCCAATAAGGCCACACCTCCTAATAGTGCTGCTTTCCATGGCCAAACATATTCAATCCACCACAGTCCCCTTTATGTCCTGATCCCTCTTGCTTTAAAAATCACAAGCTCCATCAATCCAATTCATCATGTTCACCTTCAATCTCTTTAAATAAATATGTCCCCTTTCTCCAAAAAGAGTGCTTTAAGCGTCACCTGGTAGAGCAAACCTATAATGTTGGTCACTTACAAGACTGAAGCAAAAGGATGACAAAGCCGAGGCCATCTTGGGCAACCTCATGAGTGCCTGTCTCAAAATTAAAAACCAACTGGGATGGATGTGTCTCAGTGCTGGAGCCCTTGCCTAGCACACACAAATCCCCACATTTGATCTCCAATAACCAACATGCACGCGCGCGCGCGCGCGCACACACACACACACACACACACACACACACACACAAAATAATTCTCTAATTCCCTGTTTGTCCCCCAACCTGTGTTAACCCATGAGTTTTAATTCTATTTCTTTAAGACAACAGAAGCTACCAAAAGCAAACTTTCAGAGACTGGCCGCCATCTCTGCCGACCCACCAGCACCAATCATAAGTGACTCTGGCTTTCTGCTTTTCCACAGCTTGATAGAGTATGAAGTCGGCTGTTTCCTGGGTGCTAGCTCACGGCTTTAGGCAACTATTTCCCAACTGCAAGGAGTTTGAAGAACTTGGTTACAATGTGGTGAAGCAAAGTGTTTTACTCTTACTCATTAAAGATAAGCCTACAGAAGAAGGAAAGATTTGTAGCACTTACAACTGATCGTGGCCCATAACTTGAATCACAGTTATATGACCAACTAGTTTAATGATTGACACAAGTTAGTAAACAGCACAGCATTGCCTCCTGTAAATGATACCACTGGTCACATACTGTATCGGAAGTCTGGATATGCAGTATCATGTAAAACATGTCTTACATGTATTCTCTTCAAATTTGTTTGTTTGCTTGTTTGTTTGTTTGTTTGTTCTCACCTTCAGATTTGTTAATTTTACAATGGGAAAAGGAACAAAGCAGGGCTTGTAAGATGGCTTCACAGGTGAAGGTGCTTGCAGCCAAGCCTGACTACCTGGGTCCTTTCCCCTGGGACCACGTAGTTGAGGGAGATTTTTAAAAAGAGACACCCATAAGTTGTCCTCTGGCCTTGATAGGTGCTTCATGGCACATTCATGGTCACTGAGACATGTACACGGACACAGACACAGACACACACACACACACACACACACACAGGGGGGGGGAATAAATATTTAGAAAATTAAGAAGGAAATAAATTATATCAAGTCTACTCTACATGAAGCAGAGAAATACCAACCTCTCCACACCATCCCCAAACCATCCATGTCTTATTCCCAGAAGCTGTAACTACGTTTCTTTCCTGGAAGGGAGGCTGTTTAATCAGACGCAATTAAAGATTCTGATATGGAGCAATCATTCTGGGTGTTCTGGTTGGCCTTGTGTAATCGCAAGGAGAGAGAGGAGTCAGGAAACTGTACCTGCAGAAGAAGTCACTGTGACCGAGTGTGGGACAGACTCAACCCATGCTGGGGCTTGAAGAGAGTGGGCCAGTGGCAATGACATCAGGCAGACTCTGCAAGCCAGGGAGAAACGGGGGAGTGAGTTCTCCCTCACAGCCTCAAGTATACGAGCTCAGGTCTGCTGACCACCTTGATCCATCCAGTGAGACCCGGGTAACACAGCTAGGTTTCTAAAACATACATATTTAATGTTCTAACCTATTTACTTCATGGCAATCTGACACTTAAAAAGGAACTAAGAGACATACCACCTACCTATAGCCGCATGCCTTACCACAACCTTGCCTGCTCCTGACCTAACCAGATAGCCTCTTTCCACTTCAGTTCTCCCGTGGATGGATGTTTAATAAAATTGTAGCTTATTACAATTTATTAAATAATGTATTATAAAATATTTTCTATATTTATATATTATAATTGATTATGAAATATTCTAATTTATAATAAAATAATTGTAACAAAAGTGTAATTTATTAATTATTTGAGAAACACAATCCCCTTAAAAATGCAATTGTAATTCTTCACAGCAATTGAAAAAATATAAATTTTATATGGAAACAAAAATGACCCAGGACTGCCAAACTTATCTTGGATAATAATAATAATAATAATAATAATAATAATAATATAATTAAAAAACTTCAGGAGGTATAAACATCCCAGATTTCAAGTTATACTACAGAGCTATAGCAATGAAATCAGTGTGGTATCAGCATGAAAATAGACTCATTGATCTCTCTGAACAAGAGTTAACACAGTTCATAAATGGGACATCATGAAACTAAAAAAAAAAATTGTTTGGCAAAGGATCTCACCACTTAGGTGAAGAGGCAGGCTCCAGATTGGGCAATCATCTTTACCAGCTATTTACCGGCACAGGAAAACCAAACCAAAATAAAGTGTAAACAAATTTTAAAATAGAGCATGAAGCTAAAACGAAAATTCCATGCCTATATAGAGTGTATTTTAATCACACGCTGTCTCTACTCACATGGCTTGCCCACTCCCTGAGTGAAAACTGTGATCACGGGGGCCACAAAGGACCTGGGGCTGTGACGTCATTCTGCACAGCCTGACCAGCCTGCAAAGGATATGAACTAGCAGTTTGCTACTGATGGTCACCTAGCCTGAAATATCCCTCAAAGGGGTTTGCTTTTTGTTAGTGGTGGTTTATTTGTTGCAGTGTTGTCTGTGTGAACGTTGGTTCTACAGAGCATAACATAACCTCAGATATCAAAAACAAAAAAAAAAACAAAAAAAAAAAAAACACTTCACCAACATATTGACACAGGACATTCAGGCTCTCAGTAATTTCCCCTTCTACTCAGCAAAGAGTAACATTAGCGTGTTGCTATAAACGTAGCATTCTTGGTGTCTGGCCATCTGCCTAGAAAAGTAGACAAATGTCCATTTTTCACAAAGATTTTGGGGACTTGTTCTCAGGAGAGAAGAGAGGCGTAGTTAGTTGGAGGAGGAGGGCACAGGAACGAGCTATGCAGCAGCGGAATAGTAGCATCCATGGATCCCACGGGAGACTCCGTAGTCACGTGGTCCTTCAGAAATGTAACAGACTCACCACGCCCCTTATTTGCCATTTCAGTCCGTCATTTTTTTACCAAGTGATCAGTTGCTTACGGGAAGAGGCAGTGTCCTTCAGTCCCTGGAGGACAACAGATCAGATCAATTGTGCGCCGTCAGCCACAGCGGCCATCTTCACTCCCTATAGCAGACAGAATGAGCGCCTTCATCCAGGAGAGGCTCGGCTACATCGCTGCCTTCCCAGCCGCTGTACGGCTTGGTGTTGCAGTTTGTCTGTCTATGTCTACTGCACTAGCCTTCCTGATGGGTTTGGAAACAGCAAATCATTGGAACAAAATCTGCCACATGACTGACATTTTTAAAAATATGAATAAAATAATCTAAAGTGATGCTGACATACGGACCTTCTTTCGGTAGTTCCTGCAGGTATCTCACGAGTAATAGCCCCTGCTGCTTGAGAATCTGATATCCATGTCAAGGATTCACAATGGAGGAAGGTTCTCTTCCAACATACACACAGAGAGGAGCGGGGGGGGGGGGGGTAGGGAGGAAAGAGAGGGAAAGGGAGGAGAGAGGAGAGAGGAGGGAGAGAGGGAGTACAGGGAGGAGGAAGAGGGAGAGGGAGGAGAGAGAAGGGAAGAGAAGAGAAGACAAGAGAAGAGAAGAAATAATTTTTAAAACATTAACAATAGCTGAGCATCAATATTCATCTCTCTCACCTTCCTGACCACAGATGGCCAATTGGTTTCCCACTCCTGCTTTCATGGCTTCTCCACCAGGACCATCAGTACCTTCAAACTCTGATCCAAAATAAACAGTCCTTTCCTTAAGTTGCTTTGTCACGTGTATCATCAAGCAACACACTAGAGAGCAGACTTTATCCCAACAGCGTTGGGTTCCAAGGCGGGATTCACTAGCATGCACTAGGGTCCGGTCTGCTCTCCTTTTTGTTCTTTTTTTTTTTTCTATATTCTTTGTTTACATACCGAATGCTTTCCCCTTCCCCAGTTCCCCCCCTCACCATATGTCCCATAAGTCCTCTTTCCTCCGCCCATTCCCCAATCACCCCCCTTCCATTTCTCTGTTCTGGTACTCCCCTACAATACTGGATCAAGTCTTTTCAGGACCATGCTTTTTGTTCTTAAAACAAATCCTTTGCCTGCTACTATTGTCTTCTTTAAAAATCTGTGACCAGGCCATAAAATTAGAAGACTACTTAGAGACTACTGCCATTCCCAGATAGCTCTCTCGCTCATGGGTCTAATAAAAGTCCTTGTATGAAAATTATCAGTTTCCTTTCTCTGGTCCCCACTACCAGAGCTAGGGGTATAGATAAAACACATCTCAGCATGCCCGTGACCCAGGGTTTAATCCTCAGCAATGAAAAGGGAAAGGGAGGGAAGGAGAGAGGGAGAAGGAGAGACACAGACAGAGAGAGAGAGACAGACTGAAAGACAGAGAGAGACAGAGAGAGACAGAGAGAGGGTGCTCCAATTCCAACCCCTCCACACAAACATGGTGGAGAAAGGTAGCATTGCTGAAACTTCTAGAATGTGTTATTCACAGGACCATTTCCATAACCATCACCTTCTTCACTTTCTACAGTATGACAAGGCATTTGAATATTTAGTTTATAGGAGGATCAAAGGGTACACACAAGTAGATCAATAGCATGCCCAAGACACCATCAGAGACTTGACACAGTCATCTATATGTCTCCAAACCATGCTTTGTTTCTGTTGGTTTATGTTGTTTAATTGGCGCATCCTCTACCCTAAATCCCTGGACCAAATCCCTGGAAGCTTAGGGATTCAGTTCACTCTGTGCTTTTCACACCCCATTTATGCCTCTGTCTTGAGACACCTTTGTATGCAAAGTAAGGTGATAGATACTATTCTGTAACACCCAATCATCTCCTGAGTTCCTCCTCCTAGTTTCAAGACTCACTGTTTATCAGCTGCAGTCGGTTCTTTGCCAGCTTATCACATCCTGCACAGAGAGCTTCGTATATCTTAAGAGGCCCTTCCCCAAGAAAGCTGTGGGTCACCGCAGGGTGTGAGCATCACACCCTGATTGCGTAGTTCTGGGAGCGATCCATTTGCACAGGTGTTCTAAGTCTGTGGAAACCAGTGGCCACTCCCTGGGAAGAGCCCTATGCTATCTCTTGAAAAGTTGGGCGGAATATCAAACATGGAGTAAAAGCTTCCCACCCACCCAACCCCACCCCACCCCACCCAACCCCCCCCCCCCCCCGCATCTCATATTTGCATTGCAAACCTTCAACCACACCTCTTAAAGAAAAAAAATAACATGTAGAAATTGGGAGATGATGACACACTTGGCTACGATAGGTGGATTAAAATAGATCTGGTTTTTAAGAGTTGGAATGGAACCCTATCCACTCACTGTCCTGTACACTGACTTGTGCACAGATATGACAACTGCCAGGAGAGATACACTCCTGGGAGGAAAGATCCAAACGGGGTTGATCAGAGATGAGATATTTCTGTCTTAAGCTTGTCCCTAGGTGCTAGATTCAAAGCAGGAAATGTATTCAAAAGCTTGTATGGCACACTCCTGACAAATGTCCCCTCTACCTTGTTGGCCCCTCCACATTTTTCTGCCTGGTTCTGTATTAGTGTTCTCTAGAAAAAAATGGAACTTAGAGAATGAATGTCCAAGATTCCAGTAGTCGTTCAGTCCAGGAGGCTGGATGGCTCAGCTGATCTTCATTATATGCCAGAATCCTGAAGGAGTAGGCTCCAGTGTCAGTGAAGGGGCAGACTTGCTGGTAAGATCTAGAGCAAGCAGGCACAGAGAGTAAGCAAGCTTCCTTCTCCCATGTCCTTCATATAGGCTGCGTGCAAGATGCGGCCCAGATTAAAGATGGATCATCCCTTCCAGGCGATGGTGGCTCATGCCTTTAATCCCAGCACTTGGGAGGCAGAGGCAGGCAGATTTCTGAGTTCAAGGCCAGCCTGGTCTATAGAGTGAGTTCCAGGACAGCCAGGGCTACAGGGAGAAATCCTGTCTCAAAAAACAGAAAGAAAGAAAGAAAGAAAGAGAGAGAGAGAGAGAGAGAGAGAGAGAGAGAGAGAGAGAAAGAAAGAAAGAAAGAAAGAGAGAGAGGGGGAAGGAGGGAGGGAGAAAGGAAGAAAGGAAGAAAGGAAGATAGATCGTCCCACCTCAGAAAGGTCCAGAATAAAGGTGAGTTTTCCCACTCAGAATTATTTAATTAAGAAAACGGCCCTCACAGGTATCCAGGTGCTTGGGTTTCAGTTAATTCCTGATGTAATCAAGTTGACATCCAAGACTAGCCATCACAGTTACACATGACCAGCCATTTTTCTCTAAAACAGAAATTAGTCCTGTACATGTCACCATCTGTCTTGGGACATATAAGACCAAATGTTACCAGGAAAATTTGGGGTCCCCTTTCACCATTCCTTGGCCTCATTAATAGAAGAATTTAGAAAAGGACTTGGAAGGAAGCTTGAGGACAATTTTCTTAGAGAGGAAAAAACCCCACAGAATAGGAAATCTGACGTTCGCAGTGTCAGACCCAAAGGAAGTGAGGGCAAGTAGCCAACTGTGGACTTAGAATACCAAAGTGTGCCGGGCGTGGTGGCGCATGCCTGTAATCCCAGCACTTGGGAGGCAGAGGCAGGCGGATTTCTGAGTTCGAGGCCAGCCTGGTCTACAGAGTGAGTTCCAGGACAGCCAGGACTCTCACTTATGACCTGTCTCTTCTCAGCTCTCCTCACCCCACCCCCACGCTAAACTTCTCCAGCCTGTGGGCTTCCCTCTCCCCAGTTTCTCATTCCTACATCACCCTGCCATCCTGGCTGTGCACTCTCTCGGGCCCCTCCCTCTCTTTTGGTCCCCCTCTCTTGCTACCCCGTCACCACCTCTCATGGTCAGCTTTGCTTAACCATGTTAAGTGTACGACATTCTCTCCCTGCTCTGAATGATTCCAGACGCCTAGGGCTGGACCCTCCCTCGTGTCTATAATAAAAACCTTTTCCTCGACCGTGCCTGGAAGTGGTCTTGTCAGGACATGGAGGTGAAAAGAGAAAGCCTATAGAGTCTGGGAAACGCTGCCACAGGACATCATCGAGCAGCTAAACAGTGAAAGGGAAAGATCAAGAAAGCCCAGAGTGTCATGCAAATGACTTAGACTTTTGACCAGCATCCGAAAGAAAAAGAGATAGAAAGGACAAAAAAGACAAGTGACGCTCTTCTGAGTTTGGAAAAAGGGGGGGGGAGCAAGCTGAACATCAGAGGCTCTGTAAGACGGGCTTCTTGGAAGGATTAGTACATTATCTCAATAAAGGGATAATTATTTTCCCATATATTTAGAGTGGCATGAGGTATAAACTTTCCTTAGGAGCGGACTCCTAGTCAGATGACTGACAGGCCCAGTTTTGAAGCAGATCAAAATATCTTTCTCCACCCAGGAGCACGGGTAGATTCGACTCTTTTGACCAGGAAGCCTGAGGAGGGCCAGTAAGAATGTCTTCTTTCTTAGGAAGGAGAGAAACAAGAGGGAAGATCCAAAGATAGCCTTAAAGGAGAGCCCACGTCTCAGTGCCTCCAAAGCTCCCAATATCTGTCTAGATAGTTAATACAACCCCCACATCAGCAGGTTATCTTGGTTTGACACATTCTCTACAACAAACTGGGCTCTCCTCGTGGGCCAGGCTGGTCTGTCTTCCCTTTCCGAAGGGTTTGCATGCTCCTCCTAGCCTAAAACAAGCACCTACCGCATCTATGCCAATCCTTTTCAGTCATTAGACCCGGGATGGATGCCCCATCTCTGGCTGCATGGTGCCTCGACACCTCTAACCTCCTCAGTTTCTTAGGGTGTTCTCTGATGTGCAACACATTTATTACAGAAAGAGCTCATGTAGTAACTCAGTGTGGGCCCAGTTTTTCCTCCCTGCTTTGCTTTGTTGTTTTGTTTTGTTTTGATTTGATTTTTGGTAGTTTTTCTTTGGTCACAAAGCAGAGATTGATAAGAGAGTGACTGATTTAGAATCTCTGGGAAGAGAAAGGGGGCTTTAAACGTCTCAGCAGCATTCCCAGGGGTACTCAGCACACAAGGTGCTGTTGTTTGTGGTGGTCCACCCTGATGGAGGCTCAGTTTTGCTAAAACACTCTCAAAATCTGGAATTTGTTCTAGCTGGATGGAGAGTTTTGACTAATTTGAGTGTAACATGAATTTTTCTTCATGGGGTTGTGTTGATTGGTAGCCCTGAGGGCTGTAAGGAACACTGGGTAAACATAGGCAACTGCACATACATAAACCAAGTCATTGAGGAAAATATAAAGCACATACATAAATATACACATGCACATACATTTATACACATATACTACCCGTATCATGCACATACATACAAACATGTACACATAAATACAAATACCAACATGCATATACAGGTATATAAATATATATACATATATACACTTGCACATGCATAGTCATAGACACATATGCACAAAGACCTGTACACATATATTACACACATACATGCACATATATACATAACAATACACATATGTCATATATCACACACATATATACACATACACTCATATTCACATACACATGCATGTATATACCATATACACACATACATACAAATACATATGCATACACAAGTGCATACACATACCTATGTACACATATTTTCATATACATACACATAGACACATATATGTATATACATGTATATACCATACATATTTAGAAATATACATCTGAACATATACATATATATATGTGTGTGTGTGTGCATATATGTGTATACATCTACACACACAGTAAGTATGGCCCCTTCTTTTGTTATAGATCTGGAGTTTGCTTTGGGAAGTGGCTGCTAAATTTTGCCATTAGTATGAAGGAAGGTCACCGACTTTGAAGAACATTAGACAGCAACACCAGGAATGAAGGAGTGGGGTGGCTTAGAGTGCGTGCTGAACTGAGTGAGATTCTAAAGGACAAAATTTGTGTGTGTGTGTGTGTGTGTGTGTGTGTGCTTGTGAGCACTCACTCGTGTGTGTCGCATGCACATGCACATCTTCTCACATGTGAAGGTCAGAGAGCAACGTGCTGGAATTGGTTCTCTCCTTCCCCTACATGAGGTCTGGGGAGAAAATTCAGGTGATCAAGTATGCACTGAGCTATTTCCCCTTCAAAGACTATCTGAATAACACCGGAAGGTGATAGTTTATAATTTATCATACCATCTAGTTTGAAACTGATTTTTGTTTCTAAACCCAAACTAAAAGTTTGGGCCACAGACCTACAGAGATAGTTACTGTTGGGTCCAAGGATGTTTCCAAAATGTCATTGCTGGTGACAGTGTCCTAAACCTCCCTTAAACCACCAGGAAGATCCCTTAAAGTCCTAACTACCTTTAGTGAGGCATCTAGTTCCTGGTCAAACCCAACAGAGTATATCAGCTCAAACACCCTACTGACTGTTACATAAAACTGGCTCAGTTCACTGTGCCACAGCACCGAGAACTGTGCCGCAGTGCTCCATATCCAAATTCCTCTGGGAAAGAGCTGGTCTCCCAGGAGTGCTGGCACACCTGTGAGCACAGGTAACACCACCACTTCTGTTCAAATTCCTGGTCCAAGAGGGACCAGCCCAGAGTCACCAGGTTACAGGAATCAAGGAACAGCCAGATACAGGATCTTTCAGGTTTCCATCTGCACCCTGGAGCTGACCCTCTCCATGCCCAAATTCATCCCTTAGAGAACTGGTCTCCCAGGAGTACTGACACACAGGCTCAGGAGGGACAAGCCACACAGTCAGAGAAAGCAAGACCAGCTGACACCAGAGATATCCAGATGGCGAGAGGCAAGGGCAAGAACATAAGCAACAGGAACCAAGACTACTTGGCATCATCAGAACATGGCTCTCCTACCACAGGGAGACCCGGATACCCCAACACACCAGAAAAGCAAGACTCTGATTTAAAGTCACATCTCATGACAATGATAGAGGACTTTAAGAAGGATGTAAATAACACTCTTAAAGAAATACAGGAGAACATAGGTAAACAGATAGAAGCCCTTAAAGAGGAAACACAAAAATTCCTTAAAGAATTAAAGGAAAAAACAACCAAACAGGTGAAGGAATTGAACAAAACCATCCAGGATCTAAAAATGGAAATAGAATCAATACAGAAATCACAAAGGGAGACAACCCTGGAGCTAGAAAACATAGGAAAGAGATCAGGAGTCATAGATGAAAGCATCACCAACAGAATACAAAAGATAAAAGAGAATCTCAGGTGCAGAAGATACCACAGGAAAAAACTTTGACACAACAGTCAAAGAAAATGCAAATTGCAAAAGGCTTCTAACCCAAAACATCCAGTAAATTTAGACCCAATGAGAAGACCAAACCTAAGAATAATGGGTATAGAAGAGAGCAAAGATGCCCAACTTAAAGGGCCAGTAAATATCTTCAACAACATTACAGAAGAAAACTTCCCTAACCTAAAGAAAGAGATGCCCATAAACATACAAGAAGCCTACAGAACTCCAAATAGACTGGACCAGAAAAGAAATCCCTCCCATCACATAATAGTCAAAACACCAAATGCACAAAACAAAGAAAGAATAAGCAGTAAGTGGAAAAAGGTCAAGTAACATATAAAGGCAGACCTATCAGAATTACACCATCCTTCTCACCAGAGACTATGAAAACTAGAAGATCCTGTGCAGATGTCATACAGACCCTAAGAGAACACAAATGCCAGCCCAGGCTACTATACCCAGAAAAACTCTCAATTACCATAGTTGGAGAAACCAAGATATTCCATGACAAAACCAAATTTACACAATATCTTTCCACACATCTAGCCCCACAAAGGATAATAGATGGAAAACTCCAACACAAGGAGGGAAACTACATCCTAGGAAAAAAAAGCAAGAAAGTAATCTTCTCTCAACAAACCTAAAAGAAGATAGCCACACAAACACAATTCCACCTCTAACAACAAAAATAACAGGAAGCAACAATCACTATTCCTTAATATCTCTTAACATCAATGGACTCAATTCTCTAATAAAAAGACATAGACCAACAGACTAAATATGTAAACAGGACCTAGCATTTTGCTGCATACAGGAAATGCACCTCAGTGTCAAAGACAGACACTACATCAGAATAAAAGGCTGGAAAACTGTTTTCCAAGCAAATGGTCCCAAGAAACAAGCTGGAGTAGCCATTCTAATAAAGAATATAATCAACTTTCAGCCAAAAGTTATCAAAAAAGATGAGGAAGGTCACTTCATACTCATCAAAGGAAAAATCTACCAAGAATAATTCTCAATTCTGAACATCTATGCTCCAAATGCAAGGGCACCCACATTCATAAAAGAAACTTTTCTAAATCTCAAAGCATACATTGTACCTCACACAATAATAGTGGGAGACTTCAACACCCCACTCTCATCAATAGACAGATCATGGAAACACAAACTAAACAGAGACATAGTAAAACTAACAGAAGTGATGGACCAAATGGTTTTAACAGATATCTATAGAACATTTCATCCTAAAACAAAAGAATATACCTTCTTCTCAGTACCTCATGGTACCTTCTCCAAAATTGACCATATAATGGGTCACGAAACAGAACTCAACAGATACAAGAAAATTGAAATAATCCCATGTATCCTATCGGATCACCATGGACTAAAGCTGGTCTCCAATAACAACAAAAACAACAGAAAGCCCACATACACATGGAAGCTGAACAACGCTCTACTCAATGATAACTTGGCCAAGGAATAAATAAAGAAATTAAAGACTTTTTAGAATTTAATGAAAATGAAGGCACAACATACCCAAACTTATGGGACACAATAAAAGCAGTGCTAAGAGGAAAACTCATAGCTCTGAGTGCCTCCAAAGAGAAACTGAAGCGAGCATACACTAGCAGCTTGACAGCACACCTGAAAACTCTAGAACAAAAGGAAACAAATACACCCAAGAGGAGTAGACAGCAGGAAATCATGAAACTCGGGGCTGAAATCAACCAAGTAGAAACAAAAAGAACTATACAAAGAATAAACAAAACCAGGAGCTGGTTCTTTGAGAAAATCTTTCTTTCTTTCTTTCCTTCCTTCCTTCCTTCTTTCCTTCTTTCTTTCTTTTGTTCTTTCTTTGTTTTTTTAATCACATACAGTCTAACAGGAGTCAAACTGAAAAAGAAAACTTCAGTTGGGAAAATGTCTCCACCAGATTGTCTAGTAGGCAAAAGATCATTGAATATTTTCTTGACTGATGATTTACTATTGCAAATGCCGTCCCTGAACAGCTAGAATAAGAAATCAGTCTGCACAAGATAGTAATTCTATTCCTTCAGGGCCTCTTCTTTGGTGTCTGTCTCCAAGTTCATGTTTGATAGTCAGGATAGGATCCTGACTATCATTCATAATGTACTGTAAGATATAAGATAAAATAAACTCTTTCCTTTCGAAAACAATTTTTCCCAATTCTCCATCATTTCGGTCCTCTCTCTGACCCTGCAAGGGACAACCTTTGCAGTTTGATCCTCAGTAACCTTTCTTTCTAACCAAGGAGTGGTCCATTGTGGATGTACTGCACCCTTAAACACACTAAGTATTTTTGTTTTATGAAAAAAAAATGTCACCCAAATGGCCCATACTTTGGGCCATCTCTAGTCCTGTTGATGGCACTGAAGGTCAGTCCCATGGATTGACCTTCAAGGGCACATGGCAGGACCCTCTTCCCGAGGCTTAGCCCCTGAGCTGTGGCTGCAATATTGCTGCTATCCGAGAGGGTTATGCTGCCATCAGAAAAACCCATCTTGAGTGACAGCTCACAGGACCAAGCTCAGGAAAGTAAATGTATCTTATTTTAATTTCTAAAATAACACCCCAGAATGTCTTTATTTACAGTTGTTTAAGAAGAAAACAGTCATAAACACATGAAGAGTAAGACCTGGAACAGCATCGTGTCTGTCTCACAAGTAAAGAAGCTAAGACCCTACACGCTGGCTTGATTTACTCAAGGATTACAATAGTAAGCACACTGAACGCCTGCCCACTGTTCCTTCCCTATCTTTGGGAAACCTACCAGGGGCAAACTGCAAATAGATACAGTGTCTCTCATGTTTGATCTCCAACCCCACCACTGACACTGAATCTGACCTGAGACAACCACCCCCTAGACACCCAGGATCTCCCCGGGGGAGGGGGGGAGGACATCTGGGTCCAGAAACACAGAGAAGCCTGGGGGGGGGAGTGTACTGAAAGTAGACAATTTCACAGGCTGCCCATCAGCCACGGGCTCCCCAAGGAACAGTACGATGATTTGCAGCTGGGTTATGAAGCTGAGGTGCAGAAAAGTCAGCTTCTGTGAGGTGAGAGGTTGCAGTTCAATCTCTTTCAAAGCCCACTCATCCACTGTGTGCCTGGGCTGGCTTGCCAACTTAGGTGGCGCTCCTGGCTGGAAGAGGATGTTGCTTCATTCCAGGAGGCCTCTCCATCCCGGCTAGCAAGGTATCTCTGAGAAAAAAAAGCATCCGGGACAATAAGGTCAGAACACTTGTCAGTGCAAAGAAGGATAGCTGCCAAGCCGGGCGGGGTTGGCGCACGCCTGTAATCCCAGCACTTGGGAGGCAGAGGCAGGCGGATTTCTGAGTTCGAGGCCAGCCTGGTCTACAGAGTGAGTTCCAGGACAGCCAGGGCTACACAGAGAAACCTTGTCTCGAAAAAAAAACAAACAAAAACAAAAAACAGAAGGATACCTGCCACTTCCTGACACCTTAGTTTGAACCAGGCAACAGTCTAGGGCAGTGACTGATTCTCTGCCTGTGGGGCAAGACCTCCCTTTAAGGGACGACCCTTTCACAGAAGTCGCATGTCAGATATCTTGCACATTGGATATTTATATTAAAACTCATAACAGTAGCAAAATTACAGTTCTGAAATTTCAATGAAACAATTTTAAGGTTGAGAGTCACCACAACGTGAGGAATTGTCTTAAAGGGCCGCGCCATTAGGAAGGTTGAGAACCACTGTTCTAGGAGAATTATTTGCTTATTCCTGAAACCATCCCGAGAAGGATACACTATGGTTGCCTGATTTACAGAGGTGGAATTGCCTGAATACCACACAGTAGGAAGGCTGCTCCCCATCCTGTGTTGTCCTGATCCCTTGATCCTAATGAACAAAGAAATCCTGTTTTCTTTTCCGGGCAGGCAATTAAGTCTTTAGAATAACTCCAGTGCTCTGAATTTACGTTTATGTTGTTTTCTTCGATTGCTTGCTCAATAGTCTTATTTCCAGTGTGAAATGAACCCTGTCTCCTTTTAAGTGCGCTCCAGGTTTTAACAAAGATACCCTGGAGGAAATCTCACTTAATGTCAAATGGCCTCTGTGTCCTAAGGCCTGCTTTGCCTATGACCAGCAGAGGGCGCTATGCAGCTACGCCCTCTGTAGGAATAAGGTCCACTTCTCTGTCTTCCCTTGATGTGAATCAGAACCCCACCTGAAACAAAGCACCCCGGTTTCAGATCTCGGTTCCCTCACCGTGAGTTTAGGACAGAGCCTCCTCAGTTCTGTATTTAAACCCAATTTTTACCTGAGGTAACGGGTCAAAGGAGCTTCCATGAAGTTATGGGAGCCTCTATCTCATACCGAATCCAGTCCTAATCACTGGCCACTGGAGCTCAGCTCATGTTTAGTCTGTAACCTTGCACGTGGTTTGAGAGCTACAATACTGCCTTTTCTGCATGGTTTCATCACACTCTGGTCTGCACCCATACGTTGTGCTTACCAAACAACACCCAGTGTGTTTCTGTGGTTGGAACTCCTCCCTCTCTGTTGGAAGCCGCCCTTCCACCCCACACCTGACTCCCTCCCACGCCCTACTCCCACCCCCACCCCACCCCTCCCCACCCTCATCCCCACCCCCACTTCTTGGTACCACCAGCTTTCCATTCAGTGGACATCAAATATCAACTACTGTGACTTCCACGTCCCTCTATACTGATGTTTATTTGATCCCCAACTTTTTTTTCTGCCACGGTGCCAACGACTATTCCAGAACCCTCTTGATCCCATGTATGTCTAGGTGTAAATTCACAGGCCCCAATTACTGAGAAAATTCAATTACGGTTAGAGACAACCTGCAGAGCATACGCCAGGAAAGATTCTAAACTCAGTTCGCTATCTACCTCATACGTTCAAAAATAGAACTGAAAATCAAAGAACAGTATAGAGTGGACCTCGTGAGCAGGGTCGCTCTCCCCGCCGCCGCCCAGTCTTTCTCCAGTACAGATCTCAGCCTTCCTGGACTCTGGCATAACGCTTCCCTTGTCTCGTAGTCTGCCCCGACTAAGCAAGCGTGCCCCGCCAACTAGAGAAAGGGCCTCAACCACTGCTGTCCTCTCCAGAATGGCTGAATAAACTTTGCCTATTAGGTCCAATCTGTTTGCTTTTCCTTGATAAAACCCAAACTCATTCTGGGAATTCTCCTCCTGTGAACTGGATCTGAGAAGGTCACTGTCAACTAAGACCTTGCTAGAAAGGCCAGCTCTGATTTTCTATTAGGAGAGATTAATTATACATAATAGAGTTCATTGTGCCATTTCGAACATGCATATAATGTATTTTGGTCACGTTTAACTGTTCCATTACCATTGTTTGAATCTTTCCTACTCATGTTTAATCTGCTTAGTTTAAGGAACAATTTGCCAATTTTGTGGGGTTTTTGTTTTTTGGTTTGTGTGTGTGTGTGTGTGTGTGTGTGTGTGTGTGTTTTGAGATTATCATTCTCTTAAAGTGCCAGTGTTTTATAACAGTGTTCTTGTAATTTTACACACTTTTGTGATGATGCTGTTATGTAATTTTGACTTGGGTTCTTTACATTTGCCCTTGTTAATGTAATTTGAGGAGGAATACTGGATATGAGTCCTGGATGATACTAATAAACGAATAATTGCCGAGGTTTAAAAATCAAAAAAGAATTCCCAGAAATCTCCTCCTGTGAACTGGATCTGAGAAGGCCACTGTCATCTAAGACCTTGCTAGAAAGGCCAGCTCTGATTTTCTATTAGGAGAGATTAATTATACATAATAGAGTTCATTGTGCCATTTCGAACATACATATAATGTATTTTGGTCACGTTTAACTGTTCCATTACCATTGTTTGAATCTTTCCTGCTTCTTTTTGTTTGTTGTTTTTGGGTTGAATTTCAGCTTTTCTGTTGTTTTGGTGCTTTGGTTTTATTTGTTTGTTTGAGTCACAGTCTCACTATGTAGTGATGACTGGACTAGAACTATGTAAACCAGGCTGGCCTTGAACTCCCAGAGATCTGACTTCCTCTGCCTCCTGAGTGCCGGGACCAAGGGCATGAGCCACCACGCCTGACACCCCTCTCCCACTCTGCTGATTGCCCTGACTAATGACCCATTCACCACCTCTCTTATTAGACATTCATCTGAGTTAGTAACAGATTGCAAACCGTCCTACCGTGGGTAATTCCACAGCTTAGAGGATGGCCAGAGTCAATAGAAGTCAGCTTTTTAAATATTAAATCCAAACATAAGGCTGAGCACTCCTATGCCAGTTAGTTACATCAAGCTGTGGCCCAGTTGTGACACAACCTAGAATCAGTCACCAGAGAAGAGACTTAATGAACAGTTATCTAGATCAGATTGGCCTGTGGGCATCTCTATGAGGCATTGTTTTGACTGTTAATTGATGTGGGCGTACTCCACCCATTACGGACTGCACCATTCTGCAGGCAGAGGGTCCTGAACGCTAAAAGGAGGAGAGAGCAAGCTGAGAGCGAGCGAGCAAGCAAGCTAGCAAGCAATCAAGCATTCATGCCTTTTCTCCCGCTGCTCTTGACTGTGTAATGATTCTTTAGGAGCCTGTCTCTAGCTTCCTCAAAATAATAAACTATAACCTAAAACTGTAAATCAACGAACCAATGCCCCCACAAGCTGTGGGGTTTTTTTTGTTTTGTTTTGTTTTTGTTTTTTTGTTTTTGTTTTTTTGTTTTTGTTTTTTTGTTTTGTTTTGGTTTTGGTTTTTCAAGACAGGGTTTCTCTGTATAGCCCTGGCTGTCCTGGAACTCACTTTGTAGACCAGGCTGGCCTCAAACTCAGAAATCCGCCTGCCCCCACCTCCCAAGTGCTGGGATTAAAAGCGTGCGCCATCACCGCCCGGCTACAAGCTGTGTTCTTATTGTGGACTTTATCACAGCAACAGAAGTTAAACAAGGCCAGACTACTCTACCTGACAGCTTGCTCTCTCCTTAGCTTTCCCAGTACCTGTCAGTCTGCAGAGATCAGAGAGTTCTCTCTCTCTCTCTCTCTCTCTCTCTCTCTCTCTCTCTCTCTCTCATTCCCTCCTTTTCCTGGTCCCTTGTGCCAAAGGCCTACGCGAGCATGTCAAGTTTATAGAATTCATAGTGCAGGAAACTTTACAAATTTCTTCAAACTCAAAGTATCTTTGCTCCTTCCACTAAACTGTTTCAAGCCTTTCCCTGGACTGTGCCTCAAAAAGGAAAAAAAATGTAAAAGAAGACAAGGCGAATGCAAGATGATGGAATAATGACTCACACGCAGTCATGTACAAGTAGAAGGGCCATGGGAACTCTTCCAAGACAAGGTCTGACACCACTGTGTTTATCCTGCACCTGCTATAATTACTAGTGCCCCAGTTCCAGGCTGCTGTTTTGCAACTTGATCACTTTTTCAGGGCCACCTAACATTTCTTCCCACCCCATGTTACCTGTTGCAGAAAAACGTCTCAGGGTCAACTGTGACTGAGAGGTAGGTGCCACACGTCGGCCCACACCCTCTTAGGAATGATTCCAGGCCCCACTTCACATGGGAGAAGCGGACCTGCCTGTCGTTTTGTGACTTTAATCAACCAATGCTTTGTGTCAGCAGTGGAGCTGCTGTAAGGGGCAAAAATCAGCTCACAAGAAGGAACTAAGCCGTGTGTTGAACAGTGAACAGCAGTGAATGCAGAGACAGCCCAGGATGCGGAAAAGAAGCAACAGTAGTAGGGCTTCAGCTCTCAGTAAGACATTGACACTGCATCTCTAAGTCTTGGGGGAAACTACAGAAGAGGGGGTATTCAAAATGTCATTCTCTAGAGTCTAGTCAGGGTTGTGCCAACTGCAATCATCAGCTCACAAGAGCTGAAGATACCCGCACTTGGATAGGCCCTGTCAATAATCAGTCACGGAAAGGGGAGGGACTCGTGATGCCCTACTCTTGCCTCTGAACTACTGGCTATTAACAGATTCTGGAAGAGAGGGAATCGTTGTCTTTAGTGAGCCCACTGGGCTCCGATGATTAGCTCCAAACCCATGGTCACTATCAGCCCTCGTTGAGTGTAGTGGACAGGACCATGAGAGATTTGTGGGGACAGATGAGGAGAGATGGGTGAGGTAGGAAGGAAGGAGGTGACGGACATGGTCAGTATTCATTGCTTCCATGTACAAAACTGTCAAAGAACAGACTTAACTAATGAAGAAAGTAAATACTTTTGAAAGGAATCAAGGCGCGTGAGCTCGGCGGACGGCTTAGTGCTCCGTACCTCAGCACACGTCAGGTAGCAGCATCTCCACACCAAGGCCACAGCACTGAGGTCTGCCCATAGACACGCCCCTGACACAGGCATCAAAGAAGACGGCGTCCATTTTCATTTTTGTGCCAAGCTAGAGAGAAGAGTCCCTCTTCTGATGGCCCTGTTATCCTGTTCCCTCATCCAGACCCAGTAGCCCGTAGTAGTCACCAGCTCACTCACAAGTGGCCCAGTGACACTCACATGTGAAGTTTCTACTTAAGTTTTCAATACTCACATTTAAATCTCAGCGATTCAGTATTCTGGATCCATTGGCTGGACTTAATGACACCTTCTAAACAGAGTGAAAGTAACAGAGTTTACAATGGGTGATGATACTGGGAAAAAAAACTATTGTATATTTATAGATTAATGTGCAAGCTGCCTAAAGATAATAGTGTGAAAATGAAACTATGAAGAGAAATATCCAAATTGATACAGTCACAAAGGATTGAATTGCTGTATTTCACTGAATGTAACATTATGAGTGGCCGTGTTGTCTTTGTCTGGCTTTTTTAAACAAAGGCTAGGGCTGGAGAGATGGCTCGTTGGTTAAGAGCATTGACTGCTCTTCTAGAGGTCCTGAGTTCAATTCCCAGCAACCGCATGGTGGCTTACAACCATAATGGGACCCAATGCCCTCTTCTGGTGTGTGTCTGAAGACAGCTGCAGTGTACTCATACAAATAAAAATAAATAAATCTTTTTTAAAAACCAGACTATTCATGAATATTTTAAATAAAGGCTATTTAAATAAAATTAGTCAGTTAAGATGCCATCTAGCTTAAAATTGATGAACTGCAATACTAAAAGTCAGGCTTGGAGAGAGCCATAGATGGTGCTTTTCAATATATCCAGAAAGTCTATCCCAAAGCTTTGGGGATGATCTACTGGTTGAACAAACAATTTTAATAGGTGTGGAAATTTTAACACTCTACTTGTGGCCTTCAAAGACATATTGTCCCCTTTAAAGTCTTCATTACAGTCATTAAGTGCACTGTTATGGCAATCCAAGGAATTGTGGTCTACAAGACAGAGTCCTGGACATGGAGGATGGGCAGACCTGGGTTGGCATTTATTCTGCTTCTAATGAGATGGATGACATTGCACATATATCACTAAATTCTCAGCTGAACTCCCCACCTGTGAAATGAGGAGGTTAAACCAAAATCTTATTTTTAACTCAACTCTCATTTCCAAGATTCTAAAATTTATAAATCTCTGGTCCTGGGTTCATCTCAATGGCCCCATGTCAAGCTATAAGCACATATTAAATTCCCTTCAAAGGCGTCCTCTGCTAGCTTTCCATTTCAGTGCAATCCTCCTCGTTTGTGAAATGAGAAATGAGTGATTCGTTTTGCTAACAAATTCTGAGTGCTGGGCTACGGTATCCATCTCTACATGAGTAGAGACCCTGACCCTCCTCCAGTGGTCACGAAAAGGGCCCTTACCTCTGCTGCCCTCGGTTTCCCCTTCAATGAAGATACCCTCATCCTCAGAGCATCTCTTATCTGAAAAGCAATGGCAGTCAGTACAGACACATGAACCAGAACAGTGACTCTGACCAGAGCAACATGAGGTGGCTGAGTACAGCACCCAGCAAGCACGCAGACATAGATAAAAGCTGAAACAGTGATCACAGCAATCCACAGAACCATTTTCAAATTGTGGTCGTGGTTTCTGCTCTTTTTGCCGACAATATCTGGTTGCAATCTCTATTTCTATGATCTCTTGATCGTAAGCGAGCACAGAGAATTTGGACGCCTTTTCATTCTTCCACACAGCTGATGCTCTGAGCTGCGCTCACAAGCTCAGCAACCCTAGACTCACTCCAGTTAGAACAATTTCTCCCCCGCTTCTGCTTTCCTCAGCCACACAGAATTGGGCAGGGCAATGAATGAAGCAAATTCAACTCACCTTGGGATCCATAATGGTTCCAAACAGCAAGATGAAAAAGCCCTGTGGTAGATTCAACAGAATCATGAGGGACTGCTTCTCAAACAATATCCCACTTATTTCAACCGTCCTCCCCTACCCTTGTCCTTGCTCCAGATAAATTGTGTGTGGGGAAGGGGGTTGTTGTTGTATTTATTTGTTTGCTTGCTTGCTTGCATGCATGCTGCTTGCTTTAAAAGGTTGCTCAGTCCTGCCCCAAGCTGACACCGTTTGGATCCTGATTGCCCCACTGTTACATCAGTTTCTGAAGATACTTTTGCTGGCTCAAACTTGGTTTCTCTAGTGGAGTATTTTCCACATTCTCAGGCCCTACCAGAGAGGAGGGGAGAATAAAATCATTAGTTACCGGAGTAACGTTCAGAGTGTCAAAATTAAGCATGATTATTGGCTCACACCTATAATCCCGTCACTCCGGAGGCTGAGCACGAGAATCATTATGAGTTTGAAGGTAGCCCTGGCTAAAGAGTAAAATCTTTTCTCAAATTTTTAAAACAAAAAGGGGCCCAGAGATATGGATCAGCAGTTCAGAGTAGTGATTACTCTTGCAAAGGACTTGGGCTCAGTTCCCAGCACCCACATAGCAGCTTCCAACCGTAGGTAACTCTAATCCAGTCGATCTGATGCCCTCTTCTGGCCTTCTTGGGCACTGCATAAATACACATAAAAAATCAACAATAAAGGGGGAAAAACTTTTTATTTAAGGCAAAAAAGAGTGGAGAAATGTATGCCAATCAAGAGCTTTTGAGTTTAAAGAGGAAAGGGATGGTCCATACTTAAAGAACGAGTAAGACACACGATTGACCTAAGCTGGCATTTCTTTAGAGTCGATGCTGTTTGTACTTCGTGTGGTGCCTCTAAATTCTAGAGACAGATCAACTGAAACACTTTGCTATTATATTGAGTAGTTACAATATTTAAAGCAAAAGCTGGAAAACTTTCTTCCAAACACCAGTCAATATTTACACTTTTCTGGGCATCCCCCTCAGCGGCAACAACTCAAATGTGTAATTCTAGCTCAGAGTGAGCCCTGAGGAAAACATAAATAAACTGGCATGGCCGTGTTCCAGCAAAACCCTATTACTAGAACTGGCAGAAGGCTGAGCTTTCCTAGCCTTAATTAAGTGTAATTAAGACTGTGAATCTGACAGGTTTTCTGTTAGGTAGAGAAAGAAATCTGAGTAAGTGATAGCATGCCCAAGATTTGAGCTTTGGGTGAAGAGGGAGAGTAAAACAGCATTCCCGGGGACCATCTTGTCAGAGCATGCATGCTGCAGTAGGGAAGAATGGGGGAGCTCATTCCACATCCAAACCCTTATTTTACCTGGTGAGGAAGTGGAGACCTGGAGGGAAATGCCCCCCTCCAAGACCAGATAGCATAGGATAAGATTTGTATATAAATAGCAACTAACTTTTATTTCACAGGAAATGGCAAGAAAGAAGTATAAGAATTCCTGACTGGTCAACTTCCAAAGTGAAGGTCAATGGTAATCTCTTTACACTACAGAAAATATCCATTTTGCTAAGTTCCCTAGAGAAGGACCATGTTATGCTTATTGTGATCAGGGAGCAACTTTTTATAACCTTGACCAAAGGACAGTCATCTATGTAAGATTAACATCTGACTTGATAAGAAGGACCACAAGGTCATTGAGAGAAAAGGAAGGACATTGACCTCCAGCTGGTGGTCTGGTCAAATAACTCCAGGCTCACCCATGATCAAGTAACTCACACCTGTCATCTCAGCACACAGGGGCTGAGACAAGCAGACAGCTACAAGGGTGAGGCCACTCTGGCTACAAAGTGAGATCCTGTCTCAAAAGGAAAACTTTTTAGAATGGGGGGAGGGACCAGGTGAGATGGCTTAGTGGGTGAAGGCCATTGCCACCAAGCCTGATGACAGAAGTTCAGTCCACAGGATAGATCTGCATAAGAACTGTCACCTGTAAGTCGTCCTCTGACTTCCACATGTAATCTGTGGCAGGCATATAACCTCACACATACATGCATGCAGAGTGTGCACATAATAAACAGAGAGACAGATGATAGATAGCAGATATATAGAGAGATAGATGATAGAAAGATAGATAAATAGATAGAAAGATAAATAGATGATAGATACATAGATACATAGATAGATACATAGATACATAGGTACATACATACATACATACATACATACATATTCTTAAGTGGTGAAACATTATCAGTGCAAATGGGAGAAGCTATATTCAGACAGCCCTGAAATATAGGAAGAAAGGTCCTTGGTACCTTTTAATGGTAAATAAATTAACAGCTATCCTTTGATGTCTAGCCAGAAATACAAAGCAAATCCCCCTACTATAACTTACCTGAAAAGCATTGAGCAAGGCGAAGATTATATGGAATTCCAGGTGTGTGCCTTCTAGCAGGGTTGCTAGACCAAAACCCCAGGTCAGTCCCAGAAGTGGAGTAAGGATGGCAACATTTTTGCTGATCCTGAAAACGATGGCCATATCCTGAGATTTTGAACTGCCAATCAAGGGCCTCTGCGTGTTGATAGCAACTGCCAGAACCACAAGGAGATTCACAGCCACAATGGTCAAGGCTGGGATGGCAAAAGCAAAAAGGGCTTTGGTTTGGTTCCAATTAAGCCAGCAGGCATCTTTTCTGGTGTAGCCTTCCCCGGGCTCTGTGACAGTAACCGTGATGACGGCAATCACAAGAGGACACCCATAGCCAACGGCAAAGCCAATGGCCATCATACGAGACTTCATCATCCTGCGGAAAATGACCAGAATTCCATAGACGATGAGCAGTGCTTTGAAGAGCATCCAGAAGAAGAGGGAGAGGAAGAAGAAGTGACAGAGGAACGTCACGGCCACACACCACTTGTGATCCTCCTGAACACTCGCACTGAAGTTGGAGCCAACGATGAACCACACATTTGCGGTCAGGAGGGACACAGCAATGTTCACGATGCATACGTGGCGCATGTAGGATATCTCCGTCACAGCCACCCGGGACCAAACGATGGCTTCGATGACCAGGCAGAGCACCAAGCTAAAGATGGAGACGCTGAGTCCAATGAAGGTGATACGGTTCAGAATCGTGTCCTTTACGGGCTTAGAAGACATGAGAATAGAGAAGGACATCACCACGTTGGTGTGCCTGCACCGGCATTTCACTGTGCTGTTGATGTCTGACACCATTGTACATGGGCTCTCATCCCACTGCCTTTTCTCGGGGTCCCAGCTGACACACTGGCTGCTGGTGCTCTGGGATTTATTGATTTTATCGAAGGTGAGTATGATTTCATTCAGACCTTCTGGCAAAACCAGTGATAGGATCAGATCATTTATGGGCTTTTGGAGACTCGTATTTGGCTGATGGACTTCTTTTAGAATGGCCCCCAAAGTTGGAAACGCTATGGCAATGGCTTGGGAGGCATTGGGCGACAGCTCCCGTAATGCTTGCTGGGGAATTTCGATCACCACCAAGACATCTTCTGTAGCATTGAACCTGGGTACAGAGAGGCTGAGGCTGTTGGAGATTTGAGAGCCTTTCACCTGAATAAAGAGTTCATCTACGATGCCCTCATGTTTACCTTGGATTTGGAGTTTCTTGGCGAAAGAGTTCACTGACTCCAACAGATCTGAGCTGGCATTCTTGTTGGGAATGTAAGTCCAATTTGAAATGGCAGCGGGGCCAAGGATGTGGTTGGCCACCTTCCCATAGTTCTGCAATGGAAGCAAGCTCGTTAGTGTCAAAAAGCCAGTTTCTAAAATCTGAAACTTTGGGCAGATCTGATTTGATTCCTGCCTCTTTAAGTCCTCTACTTATTGCAAATGTGCATTAGTTAGACTAACAAAAGAAAATTAAAAGGCTATAAAGAATATGTTGTCCTGGCTAGTTTTATGTCAACCTGACACAAGCTAGAGTAAATCTGAAAGGTGGGAACCTCAATTGAAAAATATGTTTCCATAAAATCCAGCTGAAGGGCATCTTCTTAATTAGTGATTGACGTCGGTGGTCCCAGGACATTGTGGGTGGGGCCAACCCTGGACTGGTGGTCCTAGGTTCTATAAGAAATCAGACTGAGAAGGTCATGATGATCAAGTCAATAGATAGCATCCCTTCATGGCCTCTGATCAGCTCTGGACTCCAGAATCCTACCCTGTTTCAGCTCCTGTCCTGGCTTCCTTCAAATGGTGGACTATGATGTGGGTATGTAAGCCAGATAAATCCTTTCCTCCCTAACTTGCTTTTTGATCAAGGTAGTTCATCGCAGGAATCGAAACCCTAACTACGACAGCAGTCGAGGGCATTGTCTGCTCTTGCAGAGGTCCCAGGATCACTTGCTGGCAGACTATAGCAGCTTACAGCCATCTGTAACTCCAGATCCAGTTCTTGCCTCTGAAGGCACTACACACACATAGTATATAGACATACTTCCAGACAAAACACCCATACCCATAAAAAATAAATAGATCTTTTGAAAAGAATATATATCATATATATACATTTACATTATATATACATATATGCATGTGCATATATGTATACATAATATGCATTATATACATATGTGTATAAACATGTATATAATATGCATTATTATATGTATATATTATACGTGTAATATATGAGTGTTATATATACATATATATGAAATATATGTATCGTGTATTATATATACATATATGTTTTTTCATTATTATTATTGGACCTGAGGAAGATCTTCACAATACAGAATGTAGAATTAAAGTTCCATAAAGTGTGAATGATTGCCTTATGGAAGGAAGTGTCTGTGCATTTCATGATGAGTTTAAGAGCTACTACATGCACACCATATCTCTATAACCTTTCATTTAGTAATAAACTCTAATGTTCAAGAGCACACTAACGTCTCTGAGAAGCTGACCCAGGTCTTGCTGGGATAGCTCTCAATTAGGAGAGCAGTTGACTAACACACGTGTACTTCTGGGTTCCCTTCCCAATGCTGCAAAGACTGGTGGGAATATTGCATGTCTGAAATCCCAGTCCTGGGGAGCTGCAGGCAGGAGGATCCAAATGCAAAATCAGCCTCAACTATATAGAAAGTTTGAAGGTAGCCTGGGCTACATTAAACCTTGTCTTAAAAATTGAAACCAAAAGACCCATCCTAGGGTAACACATTTAACTTTTAACACACAGCTTGTAACTACTGTTATGCTATACATCTCCCTTCTAAAAAATGAAAGTCAAATAACGTGACTAACTAGGGTAACCTGGTCTATGGCCATTGCTCCATCTAATATCTAACATTCATAAAGAATGCTGAACAGAAATGTCTGCTGCTATTGTTATGGTTGTTGTACCTTTTACCCTGAAAAGGACATCTGAAACTGTTAAAAATTGAAGATTTAAGGAGAGCCGTATCTGTGTTTAATGAGATTAATTTTTTAAGTACCTTCATTTTCTTCCAAGTCACGTTAGCATGTATTCCAGAGGTTTGCAAGTCTGAAGAGATATTTTTTAATAACTCCACTATGAATGCAATATTTCCCGATGTAACTGCAGAGGATTTCACAGCATCAACAATGCAAACGTAGTCCTCGGGGCAGTACTTTCGGATTCCTTGAAATACATTTCCAATACGGACTGGTGCCCCATTGCCAATTAAGTTCATGGGGAAAAGAGAAGATGATGCCAAGGAGAGACTAGCTGGAGGATGTGTGCGCTGTGTAAATAATAATAATAATAAACCAACATACATTAGAGGAAAGGAACTGAACATCACACAACCCCCATGGGAAAAACAGGTAGCCACGGGGGAGGCCCTAACAGGACCTCACTTGCTGAGAATAATTTAAGGCAGTCACAAAAGGCGCTAATGATCCTCTTTAGAATTTGCTTTCAGAATAATGGTTTAAACTGAAGTGTTTGTGTGGGGGTAGGTGGGTGTGTGGGTGGGTGTGGGTCTGTGTGTACATGCACTAGTGTTATTATGTACGTACATGTTCATGAGTATACATGTCATGAGATGGAGATTACCTTCACCTGTCTATGTACATACGGACATCAAGAGTCAACATCAGATCTGTTCCTCAGTCAACGTCTCCATTTTATAATTTTTTAAGATTTATTTTATTTTTAATTATGTATACCTATATATATCTCTGTGTGGGTAGGCGCACATCAGCGCAGCTGCCCGGGAGGCCAAAAGAGAACACTGGCTTTCTTCAGAGCTAGAGTTACAAGCAGTTGTGGGCCTTCCAACCTGGGTGCTGGGAACCAAAGCCTGGGCCTCTGAAAGGGCAGTAAGATTTCTTAACCTCTGAGTCATCTCTCCAGCTCTTTGCTTTTTAAGATGAGTGCTCTCGCTGGACTCGGAGCTCATTGATTTTCTAGGCTGGCTGAGCAGCAAACACGGGGATCTCCCCAACACTGGAGCTGCAGGTACACAGGGCATTGACAGAGGTGCTGGGTTCTGAAACTACGCCCTCACCGTTCCTGGCATGGTGAGCACTTTACCCACTGAACCCAAGGTCTCCCCAGCCCTCTAAGTCAAATTCTACAGAAGTGGGGGGAAGGAAGATCCAGGTGGAATTTCAAAGGAGAGTCGTTTGAGAAGGTTAGCAGTTCAAACACCACACACCAAAGAACTGCAAGTTTCCAAAAGGAAAAAAAAATGTACATTTTCCCCAACTGTAAGTCCATTGACCATTTCCTGTTGTTTTTACCTGCACTCCTTCAGAAGTGACTTTGAATAAGCAAGTCACTCTATTCCTTCATGCCTATCTCTGTAGTGACAGGGACTTCACCGTGATTGCCTATGCTGTGAAAGCCACATCATTCACAATCCTTTTATAAAGTCACTGCTAAATACAAAAAGTGTGGGGACCCATGTCCTTCCATAGGACTGGAGAGACAGAGAAAAATCTGGGTGCAAAGGAGAAGACTTTTATCATAATTGAGACAAATAGACACCCTTGAATTCTTACTCCTTCCGCGTTCTGTTTTAGTGACAGGATTGAAAGCATTAGAGAAGGAGTCACGTTTAATTTAACCCAAGGCATCTTTAGTTGATTAATTAAAACAAGAGGCATCGAAATCCACCCGTCAAGCCAAGCCGACAGATCCGAGCCATCGTTTGCAGGTAATTTAAAGTAACTGTTACTCGATTTGTTTGACCTCTCGTTTCCATGGTTTTGGCCACAGTCACATTTCTCCACTGAACTTCTCAGCCAAGGCTGGAACTGATTCTTCAGGAGAGGACTAGGAAGAGTATCGGATGAGAGGCGAGGACCTCAGTGTGAGGGTAAGGATGGATGCCATGAGGCGGGGGCAAGCCACCAGGCAGCTCTTTCCAAGCCCAAGCCTGAGACTTACTGCCATTTAGAACAGAGAGAAATGAAAGAGCACCTCCTCCCTCCCCCCACCCTGGAAGGGTTAGCTGGTGTCACCGGGAATGGATAAGAGCATCACCTGAAACAAGGCGTCCACAGAGAGACTTGTACATGTTTCAACGGTCTTTTGCCATTTGTTTTGATTACATGTGAATACGATCCCTCCACGGAAGTTCCGAGGACAGCTCTGGTTACAGCTGAAGGAAGAGTTGCACTGCCAATTACATTTCCCTGAAAACAGGAAGAAAAGAAAAAAATTAAAAAAAAAAAAAAACCAACAAGTCAGAGGTAAAATTACCACTTTCAGACTCTGGCAAATGCATCTAGTTCATTCTGGGACTTTATGAAGAGTTGGCCAAGAAGATGACGTCAAACTGCCTTTTCAGAGACAAGAAACAGTGTGAAGCTAGTATCCAGGCAGGAAGCAGAAAGAGGGACCTTGGGTGTTCCAAACCCTATTGAGAACCCCCTCACATGGCAGTAAAGGAAGAGACAGTAGGGAAGAGAGTGAGAGCTTTAATACTACAGTGGTTCACGTGAGAAATGTCCCTGGATGAGCTCATGTATTTGAACACTTGGTCCTCGGTTGGTTGCATTGTTTGGGGACACTATGGAACTTTTAGGATGCAAAGTATTACTGGAGAAATTATGTCATGGAGGATAGGCATTGCCTCACCCCAATTCCATGTTGCCCTCTCTGTTTGAAAATGTGACCTCTCTGGTCCCTAAGAGGTCTGGCTGCCTGCTACCGTACCACCATCACCATTATGGACTCTGCCTCCGGAACCAAAAGCCAAAATAAACTTTCTCTTGTAGTTGTGTGTTTTCTGTATGCTCATGGTTTTCTTCCCGGCCCCTGCTCCTGGAATAATGTCTCGAAGACTCAAATATATGTACAAATACCTAGGCCAAAAGATTTGGCTATTGCCCAACTAGTTCATCAGTTAATCACCCCAATATTCTAAGTTCTGCCATGAGGATGATTAGCTGATCCTTAGTTTTTTGTTACAGTCTCTCCATCACCATTCCAAGTCCAAGCTCACACTATCTATCCCAGAATCCTACTCCCTTTTCTCTCAATCTCTCTCTTTTCTCTCAGTCTCTCTCTCTTATTTCAATCTGTCTCTGTCTCTCTCACTGTCTCTCCGTCTCTCTCTCTCTCTCTCTCTCTCTCTCTCTCTCTCTCTCTCTCTCCTGGAATGCCCACCTTCTAATTTCCTACCTAAGCTCATTGGCCAATCAGCTTTTCATTGGCAGGTGAATGCTTTTACACAGTGCACAGGAGACTCTTTCTACACTCACACTCTCTTCCAGAAGTTACCATAGGTCGTGGTGTTTTATCACAGCAACAAATGGTAACTAATACCAATGCTGAACAGAAAACATGCTTGCTTTTGTGACTAAAAGAGAATTGATAAGTGTACAGAGCAAGCGCCTTTGAGCTTTTCTGTATAGAGCTATACAAATAGAGCTGGTGAGTAAGATGCAGGGAATACTCATAATCTTGATTATCCTTTAGGCACAGGCACTTGTCATTAGTCATTGAGGTTACTTTCTAGATAGTCACCATGAATACTGAATTAGTACTGATCTGCTGTTCTAGAAGAATACAGGTCCTCTGGGAAAGCACCCAGACCTCTTAAACCACTGCACTGCACCATCTCTCTAGCACCCGCAGAGTAAACATTTGCAGCTCTCCTGCTCTTGGCCTCTGTGTCATCTACTCAACAACCATTTTTATTGTGAAAGCAACTAAAGACAAAACGGAAGTGAATGCACCTTGCCATGTTCTGATAAAACTTCATATTTACAAAAACGTGTGGTATGTCTACTTGGCTCATGGGTCATCATGGGTTATAAGCTTCAGAGTTAAATGATGAAGCCATTGCTGGGAGAATTTCCAAAGGATAGTGCTCATAGAACAGAAGGAGGTAGATGAGAGCCCCACGTGGTGATGCACCCTTGCAATTTCACTACTTGGGAGGGAGAATCAAGAGAATAGCCCAGAGTTCAAGGCCAGCCTGGGCTATATAGTACATTTAAGTTCCAAGTTAAATAGCAAAAGCCTGTTTTAAAAGAAAAAAAGGAAAGGAAATCAGGGAGATGAAGTTGTGCTGAAAGATACTACAGTGTTAAAATCAGTAAAAATGGCGTACCACCATGTTTATAACATGGACAGCTCTAGGTATAACTCCACTCCCTGGCAAAGGAAGTAAGTAGGTTTGTATGTTTTCTTTAACATCTAGCCAGGATACTTATTTTAGCTAAAAATAAACTAGAATCGTACTTAATTTCTTCATCTACTGGTTGGAGATGGCGCCAAGGGTCCACATGTTGCAGATGTGTAATGGGGCAGTCGTTAGCTTCCTTTCTGTTCCCCCTTCCCAAGACCACATTTCTATAGATAGATGTACCAGTGGACTTAAACCTGACCGTGCAGAATACAATGATCCAAAAATGTCTGAGTCAAGCCACATGATATCACAATGCTAATGTTCTCATTCCTCTACTCCAGGAGTGTGACCAGTCATACCACTATCTAATCCCCTTGCATTGCTTTACCAGAACTCACAGCACAGATGTGTCTTGTACATTTAAGAACCCCAGATATACCTTCAAAGGAAAGAATGGTGCCCTCTTGTCCTGTTTGGAGTTTAACAAACTTATTGCCCTTTTACATTCCTACATGCAAATTTGTCTACTATTTTAGAGCATGTATGACTGTTTGTCCATTTGATTGATTGGTTACGTGAGGAAAGAAAATCTATCAATGCTGGTAAACACGGAGAATTTCTGAGATGTTAATATTGCATTAGAAAGCCTGAGGCTCTGGAGACATGCAACAATCAGCTCCCTCTCTTCTCTTGCCCCATTTCCACATGAACGAAGACTGTGGTATAGTTATACATACCTTGTGTTGGTCTAAACTCATGCTTCTGTAGAGATATTTGAAATTTATCTTCGTCCTGAAAAATATAAATTCCCAGAACAATGTACTGTGAGATGGTCTCTCTCAGTACAACTGAGAGGATCTGTGTGAAGATAAAGAAGAAAGGGGTTCGAGACCAGGAAGGAACCTGGCAATCTGGTGATGGTTCTGAGGGAAGTTGCTAGAGAGAGTGCAGGTGAGAACAATCTAATCCCTAATGATGGCTAACCTGGAAATCACTTGAGCTGGGAAGGTCGAGTGAGTGGATAGGGTATATCTCTCATAGTTTTAAGGATCCTGAGGGAATACAGAAGTGGCAGTTACACTATCAAGTCTCTGCCCATCTTTAGTGAATGGATGGAATACAGCTAAGGAAAGACCCCAAGCTCTGTGAATCCCTTAGAGGGATGAAAGGAATAAAAACTTAGAATGTTCACTGGGTAACAATAATCAAACCATGAATCTCTTATACAAGTAAAGGAGTCTAAGTATTACCTTGAAGTATAAATTTAGATATGATAAAAAATTACACATGATAAAGCAAAACACCTCCCAGAACCATCAAGACCTAAAGTAAGATCTGAATCTAAATTGCTCTACTGACAGCTTAGGTCTTTCTCCTCTGGACAGCTACCTGGATGCAATCTCTGGGGCTTACAGAGTGATAACCACACTGAACTGTTGCCTCCTGGACCATTTCCTGTCGCCCCTTCACTCTTGCTGTTGTTGGTTTTGTTGGCTTGTTTTGTTTTGTTTTGAAATTTCTTTTGAAAATTACTATCAACAAGAGTGAAGTTATGATCATATGAAAAAGTGGCACGTTAGATACTTATCAGATATCTAGACATCTAAGGGAACTGAGGGATTTCTCTTGGGATCACACAGGGAGAGATCAAACTTACTTTTCTGTGAGTCTTGGCTTTGGAATGAGAACACTCTGTTGTCAGAAAAAACACTAAACAGCACACCCAGAGCTTCATTTTTCACACATGAGGATCTTAACCTACAACAGAAAAGGAAGAAGGTAGATCCAGCGGAGGGTGACAAACTCACTTGGACTACTCAGCACAGGGCAGGGTGAACCACTTTCTAAATGGACTAGAGAGACACACATGGTGTAGCCAGCTTCTTGGGGAACAGGAAAGTCAACTGAGAAAATTACTCCATCAAGTTGGCCAATGGACAGGTCTGTGGGCGTTTTCATGATGGATGATTGATAGAAGAGGTCCCAGCCCCTGTGAATGGCTCCACCCCTGGGCGGATCCCAAGTTGTATAAGAAAGTAGGCTGAGTGAGTGACTGAGAGAAATCAAAGTTCCTCCATGGCCTCTGCTTTCATTTCCTCTTCTTGTCTTTCATCCCTGCCCAAGCTTCCCTTCATGGTGGGCTGTGGTTGGGAAGTGAAAGGCAGATAAACCTTTCCCTCCTCTGGTTGTTTCTGTCCAGAACTTTTATCAAAACAATAGTAAGCCAACTAGAGCCCAGGTCAAAGCAGCATTCCTTAGGAGAAGAGTCATTCTTTGCAATCTAATTAAAATGCAAAACAAAACAACGTAGCAGACTTGCTGCTTGGTCTTCACGTGGGTCTCTCAACAACTGCTTGGGGTGGGGTGGGGGTGGGGGCCACTATCCCTGAATCTGTTGCCTGCTTGTGGATCCCTTTCCCATCACCGGGCCACCTTATCTGGCCTCAGTAGGAGAGGATATTCCTAGGCCTGCAATGACACCAGGGTGGGGTGATACCCAGGGAACCTCTCCATTCTCAGAGGAGAAAGGGGGGCCTGAGGGAGGGGTTTGAGAGGGGGAACTGGGAGGGAGGGGTCCTGCAACCAGGATGTAAAGTCAATAATAAATAAATAAATAAATAAATAAATAAATAAATAAGGAAAACTTCTATCACCAAATGATCTTTCTACTGCAACACACAATAAAGGCATCTAGAATAACGCATGCTCAAATAAGCTCCAGCCCCTGTTATTTACTCCACAGATTTTTTCTTTTTTCTTTCTTTCTTTTTTTTTTTTAAATTGGGCAATGTGTACAACAACATGTAGTTTTTGCTAATGCAGTAGCATCATGATTTCTTTTTTATTCTTCCCTCACATTACATCCTGGCCACAGTCCCTCCGCCATGACCATCCCTGCTCTTCCCCTGATTCACACCACCACTGCCTCCCCTCTGAAAAGAGCTGGACTCCCAGGGACATCACTCAAGCAGCCCAACCAGCTACAATAAGACCATCACATGTAAGGCTAGGCAAGGCAACCCAGTAAGAGAAAAGGGATCTCACAAGTAGGCAAAAGAGTCAGGGACAATCCCTGCACTCACTGTTAAGTTTTATACTCTTAGGCTTTTACACAAGAACACCAACCTACTCAGTCATGACATACATGCTGTATTCAGTTATACAACACTATATGAGTAGGTGATGTCAAGGTTGTGAACTCCTAAAAGTTGTATAGAAACAGGATCTTTGACATTGAGTATTGTAGTAGCTCCTTTTGTGCAAAGTAATAGGAATGAAGAGACTAATGGTTTTGGAAATATGAAGGGTGTTGCAGGACTAAGGCTTGCAAGGATTTTACCTGGAAAAAAAAGTATCATATGAGTAGGGAAGATCTTACACCCTACATTTGAATAGTAGGAACAAAATAGGTTGGACTGTTGATGAAAGAAAATAATACTTAAAGAATTATAGTTCTTGTTATTTTTATGTTTGTGTGAATATCTTCTTTTGGGTTTGTTGAAAGAAGATTACTTTCTTGCTTTTTCTAGGGTTTAGTTCCCCTCCTTGTGTTGGAGTTTTTCATCTACTATCCTTTGCAGGGCTGGATTAGTGGAAAGATATCTGTAAATTTGGTTTTGTCATGGAAT
Source organism: Apodemus agrarius (assembly GCA_964023405.1). Taxonomy (NCBI): domain Eukaryota; kingdom Metazoa; phylum Chordata; class Mammalia; order Rodentia; family Muridae; genus Apodemus; species Apodemus agrarius. The sequence goes on from OZ030014.1 coordinate 29,780,978, forward strand.
ATCTTGAAGTCTCCATCTACGGTAATTGAGAGTTTTGCTGGGTATTCTACCCTGGGCTGGCATTTGTGCTCTCTTAGCATATGTATGAAATCTGCACAGGATCTTCTAGTTTTCATAGTTTCTGAAAGAAGTGAGAAGTCTGGTGTAATTCTGATAAGTCTTCCTTTATATGTTACTTTACCTTTTTCCCCTTACTGCTTATTCTTTCCTTGTTTTGTGCATTTGGTGTTTTGATTATTATGTGATGGGAGGAATTTCTTTTCTGGTCCAGTCTATTTGGAGTTCTGCAGGCTTCTTGTATGTTTATGGGCATCTCTTTCTTTAGGTTAGGGAAGTTTTCTTCTATAATTTTGTTGAAGATATTTACTGGCCCTTTAAGTTGGGATTCTTTGCTCTCTTCTATACCTATTATCCTTAGGTTTGGTCTTCTCATTGTATTCTGGATGTTTGGGTTAGGAGCTTTTTGCATTTTGCATTTTCTTTGACTGTGGTGTCAATTTTTTCTATGGTATCTTCTGCACCTGAGATTCTCTCTTTTATCTCTTGTATTCTGTTGGTGATGCTTTCATCTATGATTCCTGATCTCTTTGCTATGTTTTCTAGCTCCAGGGTTGTCTCCCTTTGTGATTTCTGTATTGATTCTATTTCCATTTTTACATCCTGATGGTTTTGTTCAATTCCTTCACCTGTTTGATTGTGTTTTCCTTTAATTCTTTAAGGGATTTTTGTGTTTCCCCTTTAAAGGCTTCTACCTGATTACCTGTGTTCTGTATTTCTTTAAGGGAGTTATTTATGTCCTTCTTAAAGTCCTCTATCATCATCATGAGATGTGACTTTAAATCAGAGTCTTGCTTTTCTAGTGTGTTGGGTTATCCAGATCTCCCTGTGGTGGGAGAACTAGGTTCTGATGATGCCAAGTAGCCTTGGTTCCTGTTGCTTATATTCTTGACCTTGCTTCTTACCATCTGGATATCTCCGGTGTTAGCTGGTACTGCTGTCTCTGAGTGTGGCTTGTCCCTCCTACAAATCTGTGTCAGTACTCCTGGGAGACCAGTTCTCTCTGGGAGGAATTTAGATATGGAGAGCTGTGACACAGGGTCATTTCAGGGGTGCACACAGAAACCTGAAGGATCCTGTCCCCAGCTGTTCCTTGGTTCCTATGACATGATGACTCTGGGTTGGTCCCTCTTGAACCAGTAATTTGAACAGAAGTAGTGGTGTTACCTATACTCACAGGTGTGCTGGCACTCCTGGAAGACCAGCTCTCCCAGTGGTTTTTTAGTATGGAGGGATATGGCACAGAGTCAGCTCCAGGGTGCATACAGAAACCAGAAGGATCCTGTCCCTCCACAGATTTCTTTAAAGCAATATTTATCAAATTTTCTAGGAAGTCTGGGAAGATGGCTTAGTCACACCTGTAATCCCCTACTAACAGAAGGCTTACAGGCCAACCAGTCTAGCAAATCAGCCAGTCCCAGATTAGAGTGTGTGCGCATATACACAAACCCACAGAGAAAGGAGAGAGGAGGAGAGGGAGAGGGAGAAGAAAGGAAGAGGGAGAGAAACTGAGGAGGAAGGCGGGGGACAGAGCTATCCAGCTACTGTACACAAGATCTCTAGTCACTTGGAAAGATATAACTTGAGGTAAATTAGAGTATAGACTTATCTGCTAATAGATCCAGTGCTAAGACTCTCTCTAGTCAATGAAAGCCCGGGCAAGTAGTTATCTCTTCTGTGGCCATGTCTGCATTTCTTGCCTTTTTCTCTGCAATCTTTCAAAGTCATATGCCCAACCAAGTGCCATCACAGCTTTGAAGTTTTACCATAACACTTTCATGAGGCAATTTAGACTCCTTACTTTCAGAAACTTTTCCTTATAATTTTTCTCTTGGCGGTACAGACACAGAAGAGCAAAAACAGCCTGGATTTGGGAGACAGAACTGGGTTCCAATTTCCTGTCTACTGTTTAGAAGCTGACCTTAGCTAGCATGTAGGTAGTGTAGATTCATCCTATCAACCATCATTTAACCTATTGGCCAGAATCTGTATCAGATATGAGAGAGTAAAAATAAAAGAGTCTAAATCTATTGGTTACCTTTCTGTTGTTATTGTAAAACATGATGACCAAGGCAACAGAAGAAAGTATCTAGTTGGGTTTACAGTTTCATAGGGATAAGTCTATCATGGCAAAAAGGTGTGGCAACAAGCATCAGGGACTGGAATAGGAACAGGAAGCTGGAATCTCACCTCTCAATTGCAAGTATGAAGCACAGAGAGTTAACAGGAAGTGGGGTTCCTACAAATACTCAAAACCAGTAACATACTTCTACCACCAAGGCCACACCTACCTAAACCTCACCAAACAGTTCCACTAACCAGGGACTAAGTGTTCAAATGTTGTAGCCAATGTGGGTAGAAGAGACATTCTCATTCAAACTACTATACTGACTGTCCTTTCCCTAAAGGATACTGTAGGGACTGCAGTAGAGACAAGAGTAAGATCACACACATACTGCAAGGGTGGGTAGAACCAAGTTCTCGGCAAGTATCAGAGCTTTATGCTTTGCTGCAACTCTAATCCATTTGTGCTCATGAGGCAGTCTGTAACCTGGGAGCTGATAAAACCCAGTAATCTGGTCTCAAATTTACCCTTTGGAGACTGAGCCCAACATAGGCTTTCAGGAATGCTGGAAGCCATTAATGGAAAAAAATTTCAGGTACTTACAGGACAGGTTTCCACATTCCTGGAGTTTAAAATTCTGAACCAGGAAAAGGGGGAAAGCACTTCAGTTTATAACATCATCTTGAAAAGCAAGTCTGACTTGTGTGATAAAAACTTTAAGACTTTGAAGAAAGAAATTCAAAAAGAGATCAGAAGATAGAAAGATCCCCCAGACTCATGGATTGGTAGGATTGACGTTGTAAAACTGGCCATCCTACTAAAAGGAATCTACAGAGTCAATAGGATCCCCATCCAAACTCCAACACAATTCTTCACAGATCTGGAAAAGACAATTTTCAGCTTCACATGAAAACACACACACACACACACACACACACACACACACACACAGAAGAGTTTTAAAAAATCCTGAATATCAATAGAACAAACGGAGGGATCACCATCCCAATTCTGAGTTGCACAACAGTGTGCCATAAAAACAGCATGGGATTGGCACGAAAACAGACACATCAATCAGTGGAATTGAATTGAAGACCCAGACACATCTATGTATACCTGATTTTTTTTATAAAGAAGACAGAAATACATACTGAGGAAAAAAGACAGCATCTTCCGCAGATCGTGTTGGTCAAACTGGATGTCTGCATGTAGATAATCCAAAAAGATCCATACCTATCACCCTGCACAAAACTCAACTGGATCAAATGGATCAAAGACACAACATAAAATCATATACAAAACCTGATAGAAGAGAAAATGGGGAATAAGCTTGAACTCATTGTCACAGAATATGACTTTCTAAAAGGAACATTGTTAGCACAGGCACTTAGATCAACAATTAATAAATGGGATTTAATGAAACTGAAAAGCTTTCTGCATGGTAAAGGACACTATCATTCAGACAAAGCAGCAGTCTACAAACTAGGAAAGGATATACCAACTACACATCCAATACAGAGAGAGAGAGAGAGAGAGAGAGAGAGAGAGAGAGAGAGAGAGAGAGAGAGAGAGAGAGAGAGAGCGCACATACACACATTCGCATGTACATGGGTGTATATGTCCAAAATATATAAAGAACTCAAGAAATTAGATAGGAATACAACCCGATTAAAAATGGGGAACAGCTATAAACAGAATTCTCAAAAGAGGAAATTCAAATGGCTGAGAAACAATTTAAGAAATGTTCTCCTTAGCTATCAGAGAAACACAGGTCAAAACTACTTTGCAATTTCATCTTACAACCATCAGAATGGCTAATACCACAATGGCTAATAAAAACAAGTGACAGCTCATGCTGGCAAGAATGTGGAGTGAACACTCAATCCTTGTTGATGGGAGTGAAAACTTAACCAGCCACTATGGAAATCAGTGTGGTGGTTCCTCAGGAAGATGGGCATTGGTTTCCTTCAAGATCCTGCTATACCACTCTTGGGCAAATACTCAAAGGATGTTTCATCCTACCAGAGACACTTGCTCAGCCATGTTCATTACTGTTCTATTCATAATAGTGATGAATTGGAAAAAAAAACTAGATGTCCTTCACCAGAAGAATGGATAATTTGCACAATGGACTATTACTCAGCCATTAAAAAGAATGAAATTCATAGGTCAATAGAACTAGAAAAAAATTATCCTGAGTGAGCTATCTCAAACCCAGAAAGACAAATATTGTATGTATTCACCTATATGTGGATATTAACTACTAGGTCAATAATAAACAAACTACAATCTATAGAACTGCAGAGGCTAGGTATAGAGTAAGAAACTAGGGGTGGACAGATAAATCTTAGCAAGGGGAAATAGAATAGACAGTACGGATGGAAGTGGAGATGCTAGGAAGGTGAAGAGGGGATTTGGAAGGGAAAGGGGGAGACAAAGGGAATATGGAGAGAGACAACTAAAATCAAGGGTCAATAGAGGGGTAGTGTGGAAACCTAATACAGTTGAAGCATCCTAAATAGATACAGATGTGCAGGTGACCTAAATGAAATTACGAAATAACTGGGGAGACAGAGCCCCAACGGAACATCTTTGTCCCCAAATAAAGCTTCTAATACCCAAACTGGGTTACATCTAACTGCATTGTTGGTCAAAGAAGTCTCATGGGAATCTTCAAACAACCCAGGCCGTTGCCAAGAGTATAAGTTGCTGTCCACAAACTGACAGCACGTCCCACTGCTGAAGTAAACACCTACACAATTCATTGAGCATGGAGAAGTAGGGTTAGTGTCTACATAGAATCTTTAACCCTACAGGATAGTGTCTTTGGTACAGGAAGATCACATACACTGCATGCTATCAAAAGAAAAATATAAGCATCAGCCCAGCTATAAATAATGCTGTCCTGCTTGCATGATCTACTAGGGCATGGGGGCACAAAGCTTGTAGAAGTAACCAACCAATCTCTGAATTGACCTGAGGACCACTCCACAAGATGGAATCCATACCCAGCACATTTTGGGTGACCAAGAACCTGAGACTAGAAAGCCCAGGAACCTGGGCTAAAATTAAGTGCTACTGTTCTTAAAAAAAAAAAAAAAACAAAGTAGCAGTAAAATGACTCCTAATAACATTCTGTTACAATTGTAGGTCAGTGCCTTGCTCTCCAGAGCTTCTTTCTGGGAACAAATACAGAAACACACAGACGGACACTTTGCAGAGAGTGACCATATAACCCTCAGCCCTAAAGAGGATCTCTCCATTGAGAAACAGAGTGGATGGAGAATACCAGGAAAACAAGGCCTTCTAAATCAACATATCCAGAGCTCACATGGTCTCACAGGGACTGAGGCGGCATGCACGGGCTGAGATACCTGCAAGGCTGCGCCAGGGGCTCTGGGCATGTGTCATGGCTTCCAGCTTCGTGTTCCTGATGAACTCCGAGTGTGTGAAAAGAGGGTCTCTCCTTCTCGTGCCTTCTCTTGGGCTTCTTTCATTCCATTGGTTCATTTTGTCCAATTCCAATGTGTTAGGTTTTTTTTAAATTATATTCAATTTTATTATAATAATTTATCATATTTCATTTTATCTTTTAATTTTATTTTTATAGAAAGCCTTGGAAGCCTGTGTATTTCCTACTGGGAGTCGGAAAGGAGGCGGATCTGGATGGGAGGGAAGGTGGGGGAGAACTGAGAAGAACAGAGGAAGAAGAAACCATACTTTATTATGGAGAGACATAGTACAGTATGTGAGGATAGAACTATTTTCAATAAGAGAAAAAATTAAAGTCTGAGAAGGGAAACAGAAACAGAAGGAAGAGCAGCAGGGGAGTATTAATGGATCTGCAAGGGCACTGGGACCGTGTGTGCAGGAATCACGTGCAGAATTCTCCATCTTAAAATGTCCGGGTGGAAAGAAGCCCAGGTTGTCCGATTGGTGCATGGCGTGCGGAGCAATGCCACAGTAGACATTGTGGTGATATCAACCACCATGGAACAGAATTCCAGAGGAACCTGGATAAGCCATCCTAAAGTGCCCACACATTTCACAGACACACCTCTGACTTTCAGATCTTGTTACCATGATACAATAAGAAACAGCATACGTTAAGAGTCAGTATGCATATACGAATATAAATGTGTCTATAGCTTTCCAAATGCAAAGCTGAAAAAGGATAAGTTTTTGCTTTAAGCATTTTATATAAAAACATTTACACACACACACACACTGCCATGTACCCTGATGTATCCAGTATTTTTTATTTTGTGGGCTACTTTAATCTACTGGGCATTACCTCAAGCACTGGTTGTGACCCACTGTATCGAATTCATAAACTTCTAACACATTATCAGGTAAAAGACAGACATTCCTTGTCAGGCTGATTGCCACTGTCAGGGTTTCCCCTCATGGGCGTGGGCATTATTAATCCTTCCTCCTGACTCTTTTTTGTGGTTATTCTGAAATCTCTCTCCCAAGGTATGTGCATCAGAGATAAAAGATATTCCCACTAAGAACCAAATGCGTAGAACAAATTCTGAAGAGTAAACAAAGTCTTCTCCAGTAGGGAGAAAAAAAAAGAGTGAGAAATGTAGGAGCTCTCACCTATTTATACATAACAAAACAACAAAACAAAACACCTATTTAGTAAAGGCCTTGGCTTCAGTCCCCAGTGTGTGAAGAAGGGACAGAGAGAGACCCTAGTGCCCTGGGAGAGAAAACAGAATGATCAGGGTTCCAACTGAACAGCATGACAGCAGTGTATATGTATATCTAGGACAACTGCATATTATCCACCAATTATTTCCCAACCATTTGCAATAGGCACTAGTGTGAAAGAAAATAGATATCCTCTGGCCTCAGTTTTTTGTTTTTTTTTTTTTAATATTATGCCTTCTCTCCTCTGGCACGCAGTGTGGGTCTCGTGTGTCTTTGGGATCAAGTCCTACACTAGGATTCTATGGAACATTGGTTTCATGACATACAAAGATGTTCCACCATCAAATCAATTTAAGGAACAAAATATCCTCCCCCCCCACTCCCTCTTGCCCCGAACATGTACTGAGGCACACATACACACATACAAAAGGCACAGAAATTCTTTCAGTAAAAATATCAACTTGCCCATAGAGCAGCTCACAACCTTCTGTAGCTCAGGTCCCAAGGGACTCTCAGTTGGCCTCTGCAGATATGATATGCACAGGGCGGACAGACATATATACACTCATAACATCCATATACACTCCAAAAAATGCCTAGAGGGGATGTGGAGCTGGATCAGGAGATAAGAGACCCTACTGCTCTTGCAAAGGTCTCAGTACAGTTCCATGTACACATGCCAGGTGGTTCACAACTGCCTGTAACTCCAGCTCCAAGGACTCTGCCTCTGAGGACACCTGAATCCATGCATGCATTCTCACACAAGGTATACGCATAATTAGAAACAAAGACAAATCTTTGTAATGCTTTTGGAATCTATGAAAAATTATATATACATAATATATATACATATGTGTATATATATATGCTTGGAGGAAAACACACTTCACTCTCCACTCTCTGGATTTGGAGCCCAAGTATATTTGTGGGATATCCAGCCATCCCTATACCTAGCCCTATACCTATACCAATATATATGTTCATGGGAAGCACTTATACCTCTCACACCAAAGCTCTGGAAAAGCACAAGAAAGAAGGACGGACTCAGAAATGAAAACCAAAGTGTAAACAAGCTGCCAATGAACTCTAGCTTGAGGTCCTCTGTGGCTGTGATGCAATCTACTTATCATTTGCAAAGACCCCTTCTCTGGTTTCTATACTAGCCCCCACAATAAGGGCAGATCCACGCCTTATTCCCAGAGTGAATAGAACAAGGTACTAATTTCAGCGATAAAAGCAGCGCAGCCACCTAGTGCAGCGGCTTCTCAGGAAGTATGAAAGTACTTGAAATGCACTCTGGGTCTCTCCTTCCCTCCAGAAGAGCGTGCCTCTCTCTGCGCGCCCTGACGGAAGAGTGAATTACCCTCTGCCGTCCAGCTTTGCTTCTCCTGCAATAATAAACAGCAATTCTAAACTGCCAAATGCAGCCGGGCTCCTGTTGCAACCTACTGATTACAGAGAGAAAAATAACATGTACTGATCTCAAAGGCTTAAGGGGAAAATGCAGCTAAGTCCACTAGGCAGCCCAAAGTGAGGTACCTAAATAACGATCCCTCCCTCCCAACCAATTTACTGTCCTGGACACTGTGCACCCTCTACAGCTGAGCACTAATCACAGTGGGTCAAGAGAATCTGGGAGAAAACAAGTCACAACTAAAAAGGGAAAAACTACATTGAGTTGCTATTATTCCAGAGGTAGACATCTGATCTTTATCCTCCTCGGCCAAGTAAGTCACCATCCATTCATAGCAGAAAAACACACATTGAATAAATGAATGAGTGAAAGATGCTGCAGATTGAATGGGTGAATGAAGATTTTTTTGCCCAGCAACTGAGAGTTTGGTTCTAAGATCACGAGAGGAAACTCCCCTGTCCTCAAGAAGGTCCTCAGTAACCTTCAGACACCTGACATACTTAGGTCTTTTTAAAAAAAAAAAAAAAATGGCAGAAGCATTTGCACAAAACCTCTCCCTCATGTTACGCCATCCCAAATGCTTTGTCAATGGTTGTTATTCCATGGGGTTTAGGAAATAATAATGACAGCAGGGCTGTATGTGGTCAGCACAAGGCTCTCCCCTGCAGCCTTTCCATCTCTGATTAGAGACGTGGGAGTGGAGCACACAGACACGGAAGGTCCCGCCATATGAAACTCTCAACACGTTCTGGAACCTGCCGAGTTTGCTAGAAATGTTCTCACTCTCAAAGGGCCTCCATTTTGTTTGCACTTCCTGGCACTGATAAAGAAAGAAGGAGAGAAAGAAAGAAAGAAGAGAGAGAGGGAGGGAGGGAAAGAGGGAAGGAGGGAAGGAGGGAGGGAGGGAGAGAGAAAGAGAAAGAAAGAAAGAAAGAAAGAAGGAAGGAAGGAAGGAAGGAAGGAAGGAAGGAAGGAAGGAAAGAAAGAAAGAAAGAAAGAAAGAAAGAAAGAAAGAAAGAGACCCATGAAGTTTCATACAGGAAGAAATATGGGGGGAAAAGAAAGGAAAGAAGAAAAGGGAGGGGAAGAGGGGAAGGAAGGAGAGGAAAGAAGCATAAGGAGAACACAGTGGCACTGACTATGCATGTGTCTCTGTGCTATCTCCATTTTAAGACAAGGATCATAAAACCTTGACCCTCTGCACAGACCAGAAGAGCCCTGTGTTCCTGAACGGTTCTCCCTGTCTCTTCTACCTTCTCTGTACTCAGAACCCAGTTTCTGAGTGAGATGTAATTCCAACCAACAACCCGTCTGTCTGGGTCCTGGAACTCGCTCCTGTCACTTGCTGGATGAAGCTTCAGGATGAGTCACACACACCGAGGTGCTCCTCGCCCGTCTCAACACGCCTGGCGAGAGAGCTGGCATCAGACTCCCCAGGAAAATAAGAAAAGGTCAGGCCAGGAACTGTCCTGTAGACCATGGTGAAGGACCACCATGTGACCCCTCTTGTCGGTTCTCTCCTCTCCAGAGACGTACACAGGGTGAGAGGGGCACACATTCCTGCTTGGGTAGACAGCACCGGACTCAATATCCCTTGACCATCCTACTGCCTTATGGGAATGACTAATTCAGAAAGGTTAACAGCAGAAAGAGGAACTCAAGAGTGAGAGGGGTGTGTGTGTGTGTTTGTGTGTACATGTACAGTCACCTAAGCCTTATTCAATAACCGTACATTTTACTCTACGCGTGTAATTAGATCTTTGATTATAACATCAGATGGCTAAGTGAGTTGTTTATATCTCGACCTCAGTCACTGAATCTACAGACTCACTTTTACTGACATACTGGTTCTTTTCAGCGTGGATGAGGTGTGGAGCCTTGGTGGAAAGACATCTACAGAGAACTCCTAGAACAGAATCAGACCCACCTCTTCTTGGCTGTTTTAAGTGATTTGCCCCCACTGCTTTGTAGCTGAATTCCAGTGCTGGTGGCTCCCAAGAATCACAAAAGTTCAGCATTGAAAGGCATTTTTCATTGCACCCACTCTCTTAATACTTTAATAACTATAACATAATTATTACTGCTGGTGTGATATCTCTGTTCTAGGAAGGAAGCTCACTAGAGTACTGTCCCTAAACATATAGCCAAAAATAATAACAATGAGTCAAGAGCCCAAGTCTCCGGCATCCAGAGCACGGGCCTGCAAGCTGCCCACGCTGACCGCTCAGACCAGAGTGATGCTTTCGGAAGGGTTTCCAGCAGTAACAGGAGGTAGCGTTTCCCTTTACCTTGTTGGCAGGTTCACGAGAAGAAGAGAACAGAATGTTCACGGTTTTGCATTCCATCTAAAGGAAAGTTATCTGGCATGAAGTCAGTGCAGAGGCAGTAAGTTTGGTTGCCTGACAGGGCGTTTATATATCTAGCCTGACAGATGACTCCATGAAAAAAAACAAATATCAAATAGACACGCTAACTTTGAGGTAGCCAAGTTTTAAAAAAAAAAAAAAAAAGCATTAAGGAAGAGACCCTACAGAGTCAAGCATTCCAGAAAACACTAACCCAAACCACAGATTTACCCCGTTCTGGAACAGGTGCAGAAAACAATTAGCTCCTTATTTTAGGAAAAGGCTGACAGCATGGGCCGTGTACTCACGCATCCAGGAAGGAGATCTAGCAGCCCAGAGACCGACAGTCACCTGGCAGGAAAGTCAGCATTGAGCTCCCTACCATGGTGCCTCACCATCACGTGTCCCCTCCAGCCCCCTTCAGTGATAGCCGACCGACTCCATCTTTTGAAAAGGAAGTCGCGAAGGGCCCGGTGAGAAGCAACTGCCTGGAATGAGAAGCCAATCTGACCACGGCAAAGCAGCCCACAGCTTCGAGGATTGTGTAAGGCTGTGATTCACCCCACAGTGGGTCTGTCGAGCACGCCTAAGAGAAATTACAGGTTTCTCTTGTCTGAAGCGAATCCATTAAAGTGAGTCACTTGTTAGTCCTTCGTCTTTATCTCAGTTGATCACCGGAGAGTCTGTGTTGTATCTCCCCTGGTGTAATTAGAACAGGGGTGACAACATGCAAACCTGTGCCGCCATTGTTTATGGTTTTAAAGGGCTATTGTTGCATTTTATCTGTACCTATGAATTTGGAGAAAACCATCCTGAGAAAGTGGCCAGGAAATTATGAGCTAGTCCCTACCTTGGCGCCGGAGGGATTTGTGGCTTGCTCTTTCTTTCTTTTTTTTTTTTTTTAATGTATCTGTCTTCTTATTCATCTGTGTGCCTGGGTGCCAAGGCACGTGTGGAAGTCAAAGGATGACGTGCAAACATCACGGGACCCTGGGATCAAACTCAGGTCATCAGGCTGGTCAGGGTGGCAAGAGTCTTTACCCATCCAGCTATCTTGCCAGTCCTGTTGACTTATTCTGTTATTTCTAAGGAATGAGATGAGAACTTCCTTTGCAGCCTCTCCATGCCAGTGGGTAAGGTTGAGCCAGAAAGTATAGTCTCCACCTGCAAGGAATTTCACCTGACCCAGCTTCAGTTTAAATGGACCACCAGAGTCCCATATAGCCTAATTCTGATATCTCTTCTCTATAAGCCTTCTTCTTCCAAGAGCTACTATAATTCCTCACTTAGAAGTCACAGTGGGTCAGGGTGGGAAGGTGGACAAAGGGAAATAATTGAGAGGCAGTTGTTTTATGCAACTTACAGCAATGTAGGTCAAGGAAGCAACATTTGTAGAAATAGGTCAGTTCCATGTAGGTCACTCATTAAGTACCAGGTCATTTGGGACTCAGGGGGGAAAAAACGGTCTCAAGCGGTTGTGTAATCAAAGAGTTTTATTAGACATACATATTTACTGAACATATATTCTATGTGAGAGTCATGTGGTTGCCCTACCAGCAGGCAGAAGGACATTTCAAAGTGGTTATCAAATGTAAAGCCAATCTGTTCCTAAAGACTCACAACCATAGCTGGGAAATAAAGAGAGAAAAACAAACAATCCAAAGAAACAATATAGCACAGCAACCACTCATGAAAAAAGAACAGCACAGTTTATAAATGTTCTAGGAAATGGTGTTGGGGAAAATCAGTCAGGAAGGACCCCTCCGAGAAGGCCAAAAGTAAAATCAGGCTTGGAAATACCCCAGAACAAGCGGAGCCGCAGGGTACGCACTCTTCCTCAAGAGTAGAACTAGGCATTCCAATTGGCAACGCTAGAGAACAGGCTCACTCCATGGGCCTCGGGAGGTTTCCGCTGCTCGCAACCCTGTTACACAGACAAAATCAGATGCCTCGTGGTTTTATTTAGAAGTCAATGAACTTGTTCCCATGGGGAGATCATCCATTCAAACTGATGCCAAAGGCCAAAGTAGGGTGTGTGTGTGTGTGTGTGTGTGTGTGTGTGTGTGTGTGTGTAGGTGCTTGTATTCACAGGCACTCTGATAAAAGAAATTAACATTTGGATGAGCAATTTCCAAGTACTATTATAGGTACTTCTCTGCTTTTGAACTATCACAATAACCATAGGAGGTAGACTAGCTTGTCCCTCACTTACAAATGAGGAAACCAAATTCAAAAGAATTAAAGTGATTTTTTTTCCCTGACCAGAATGGCATTGTGCATGTGTCTCTACGAGGGTCACACAGTCAACTTAGGCTACCTGCCATATAGATTCAGGGCTATACTTCTACAAGGGATTCCCAGCCCCACCCCAAACCTCCAGAAGGCGAATGGTTCTCTGAGCATCCTCAGGCCTTTCTTGGTTAGTGACAAACCACCTCCTCCTGTCACACAGAGCGAGTGTGCCTGAGTTGAATGCTTTCAAGCCAGACACGTCTGCTCAACACCTAATACTAAGAAGCAGTGATGCTCCCCCCTCTCGCCCTGTGCTCAAGAATTCTCATCCGTACACTGTACAATCCGTAGTCTTCACACATGTCCATTCTTCAACCCATTTAGCCACAGGAGACCATCCACCTTGACTTCATTACACTGACCGTAAACAAGTGATACGTCATGATCTGCAGTATCTGCACTGAGGGAAAGCCAACAGCACCGGCTTCTTTAGTTAAAGAGATCGGGAGATAGGTTGGAGTGTAGCTAACTAAACTGCCTCTGACACACGAAAGGGGGTGCTCTGTCCCAACATACACAACCCCACTGGGAAGACAACTCTTTTCCCCAGCTAGGATAGCCTGTCTCGTCTTCTAATTGGTCTTCCCTGTACCTGTACCCTCTCAGCCTTCCCTGCTTAGAGGAAGTTTTCTTTTTGGTTTTTGGCAACTGTGGTGTGGGTGGTGGGGGAACTGACTGAGTGGCCGGAGGACTTATTGTATAACCATGAGGACTTGGACTTCAAGTCCCCCAACACCACATAAAAATACAGGGACAGCCATGCTCGCCTGTAGCCTGTGGGTGGCGGCAGATACAGCATGATCACTGGGGCTGGCTGGCAGCCAGGCTAGCTCCAGGTTCAGTGAGAGACCCTGTCTAAGAATAAGGCAAAGAGTGAGGGAGCCAGACACCAAGTGTCCACTCCTGGACGTCTAGAGCACACCCACACACGTGCAGACATCACCGGCACACGAACAGCGCATCCATTCTCACACAGAGAGAGAAGAAAGAGAGCTAGCTACTCCCCCCACAGAGTGAGCCTCCCTTCCCGTTTTGTGTCTTGGTTACGGTTTTGTTTGCTGTCTGGTTTTTATTTATTTTATGGGAGGGGTATTTTGATTGCTTTATTAGACAATATCTTTAGCTTTGGCCTGTCAACCACTAACCGTGTAAACTAAACCAAGGTGGCCTCGAACTCACAGCAGCTCTCTGAGTGCCTGCATCCCAAGGGCTGGGGTTCTAAAAGTTCCCGCCATGCCTAACCTCCCATCTGTAAGAGAACATCAATAATACTGGCTTCCCTGGGATGGCTTGGGCCATGTGTCTGTGCCCCTTTGTCTTCAGCCCCTGCTGTGCTTCAAGGGCAGCTGCAGGTGTGCTTGCTTTGGAGAAAGCTTCTATCCTCCCCCTTCCCCACCCCTCACCAGCCTTGTTCTCTGTTGGGTGATATCTGCTTTGAATGTTGAATGTGTTTACATACCGCTAGGAACAGTACTGTACTTGAAATACGATATTTCCTCCCCCACATCCAAATTTCAGAAACCTCCCACGTCTGAACATGTAAGCAGAAAGCCCCTCAGAGGCCCCATGCTCTGGGAGAAAAAAAATGGAGCACGGAAAGCCAATAAAGTTGGCTTGCGACAGCAGAGCTGAGGCTCATGTCCCATCATGTCCGATTCAAACGCTCTATGGTTTTCAGTTGGTTCACTGTCAGAGAAGTTGCATTCAAGTCCGAGCCAGGCTGACCATCTGATCAATTGCCTTTGACCATGAAAAGGTAGAATGTACTGACAGACGGATGCCTTCTATACGAGAACCAGTGGTGAGCCGTTTAGCGTCAGTGCAACTGATGGCGACTCTTCTTCGGAGGCCCCCCTTAGGATCCCACACAGGGCACCCTAGGCCACCTTTGCTGGGATAAGCAGAGCCCTTGCCCTGAAGATCAGTGTGACCCAGCAGTGACGGAGATCCTGTCACTGTGTCCCACTTTATCTTCTTGTCCCTTGGGGATGCTTAGTGTGTCGTATATAGGTTTGTGGTTGGTGAGCAAGACATGAGTAAAAACACAGAGCAGCGTAGAGAGAGGGGCCTTCGTGCTCTGCGCATGTCACCCCTGCCTCCACCGGCGCTGCAATGTGGGAGGTGTCCTTCAAAGTGCCCAGTGGCAAGAGGACAGGAACTAAGTGCATGCTTCCTTGGGCACTGCCGTTCCAGGAATGAGCAACCTTGTTGAGAACAGAAAAATCACAGCTTAAATATGCAAGTTGCAAGACACAGATGCTTGGCGCTTGCCTGCCGAGTTAGCTCTGTGGAAACCCCTTTGACAGAGCCCAGCTGCCAGGCGGACAGTCTCTTCCCCATACACTTCTTTGGGACGCAGGGAATCGTCTTGCTCTGTTCCCCACAGCTACTCCGCGGTAAGCCTTACTTTGATTAACATGATTGGCTTCATTTTGGGGATGGGGTGCGACAGGCTGTCAGGCAGCACAGGTTAGCCTCAAGCCTTTGGTGTAACTGATGATGACCTCGAACTCCTGATCCTCCGGGGCTTACAGAAGTATGTGTTATACACTACTGGGCCCATTTCCTTTGAAATATAACTCCTCTCAGAACAGAGCCATTTTTTTTTCATTCGATATATTCTTTTTTACATTTCAAATGATTTCCCCTTTCCTGGATCCCCCTTTCCCGAAAGTACCATAAGCCCTCATCCCTCCCCCTGTCCCCCAATCCACACCTTCCCACTTCCCTGTCCTGGTATTCCCCTACACTGCTGCACTGAGCCTTTCCAGGACCAGGGACCTCTCCTTCCTTCTTCTTGGGCATCATTTGATATGTGAATTGTGTCTTGGGTATTCCAAGCTTCTAGGCTAATATCTACTTAGTGAGTGCATACCATGAGTGTTCTTTTGAGACTGGGTTACCTCACTTAGGATGATGTTCTCCAGCTCCATCCATTTGTCTAAGAATTTCATTGTTTCTAATGGCTGAATAGTACTCCATTGTGTATATATACCACATTTTCTGTATCCATTCCTCCGTTGAGGAACATCTGGGTTCTTTCCAGCTTCTGGCTATAATAAATGGGGCTGCTATGAACATAGTGGAGCATGTATCCTTATTACATGCTGGGGAATCCTCTGGGTATATGCTCAGGAGTGGTATAGTGGGCTCCTCCAGAAGTGTCATAACAGAGCCATTTCTATCTATGAGGTCTTGGGCTCCTGTCAACGCCACAAAGGCTGCTGGCTAGAGCCTGGGTATGGACTAATGGGGTGGGAAACTCACTTTACATACCACAGTGCCTCTCTCCTCATCTCTCCATTCCTCGTCCCTCTGAGTCAGCCTTATGTGTACATCATCCTTTCTGGGTCATTCTGCATTTCTCTGGGCTACCTATAGACATCTCACCCTCTCTGCATGTACCTCCCATATCTGTGAGTCGTCCCAGGAAGATACATGCCTCAATAAGTTTGTCTGTGTCTTTTACACTGTTGTTCTAGAGCCTGCACGTCTCGATACCTAGTTGGCTCTCTTCCAAACCTGAGCTCGCCGCCCCTCTACATGGCTCTAAGTTCCTTTCTCCTGTGGCTTGTTTCTCTATCCTTAGTCTGTACGACTCTGTCCAGCGTCTACATTCCACTCTGAGGCCTCTTCCCAATATTGTCAGTCATGGTTTCTTGACCTTTTAAGACCAGCAAAAGGAAGAGGACCGTGGTAGGAGATGTGGGGGACACTGCTGATGCGAGACGTCCTGACTGTGGAAAACAAGAGAAGAAATGGCGCAGAGGGAGGCGACTCGCCCTCCTTAAGCACCCCCAGGACAAGTCCTAAGTTTTCTCAGACACGCCTTATTGTTTTACGGGACAAAAGTTTCAGTTACCCAAGAATTTAAAAGTTAACAAGACAAGAACCCAGAGCATTTATTTCTAATTGTAACCCAAGGAACATCAAACACGTGACGCACACTTAGAGTCTCTCTCACTGCATACTCACTGTCCATGGGAGGGATGCATCCTGGCTTATTAGCTTGGCCCTTTGGTAGGATGACAAGAGAATTCGGAAGAAAGGTCCTGTCAGAGACAAAATATAATTGCATTTATCATTACTAGTCAGTCTGCAGTTATCACAATGATTCCAGGTGCAGAGAGAATCTGAGGTGTGGCAAAGTATTTTACCCTTTCGCACCACCCCCTCCTTTCCTGATCATATTAAAACTAACAACATAGTAACAGGCTAGTCTAAGGGTTCCTTCTCCTCCAGTGCCTGGCAGGAAAAGTTCCCTATGACAAGAAGAAGAGGAGAAGGAGGAGGAGGAGGAGGAGGAGGAGGAGGAGGAGGAGGAGGAGGAGGAGGAAGAAGAAGAAGAAGAAGAAGAAGAAGAAGAAGAAGAAGAAGAAGAAGAAGAAGAAGAAGAAGAAAAAGAAGAAGAGGAGGAAGAAAAAGAGGAAGAAGATGAAAAGGCAGAGGAAGAAAAGAAAGAAGAGGAAAAGGATAAAGAGGAAGAAGAGGAAGAAGAAGAGGAAAAAGAAAAAAGATAAAGAGGACAAAGAGGAGGAACAAAGACAAAAGAAGCAAGAAGATGGGGGAAGAAAGAGGAGATGAAGAGAAGAGTGGAGGGGAGGAAGAGGAGGGAAAGGGGGAGAGAGAGTGGAGAGAGAAAATGACCTTGATGCCCTATACTAACAGCTGTTCTAGTAAAGTCCTCAACATTAAACTCCGCCCAGCCACACCTTTGTGATGCTCATGTGCCAAAGGCTCTTTGGGGTTTGTTTTAGACATGTGTTCTCTAAAGAGGCTGGATATGCTTACAGCTACATAAGCATAGGCTAGCTCATCTTGTCAACTATAAAATAAACACAAGCACATATATTGTCCTGGGGGTCAGGGACCTGGAACTGGTCCTGTCCAGGTGGGTACTCTGAAAGGCAGATTAAACCTGGGCCACAGAAGGTTGCTCCAGGGATGAGAGGCCTTCGGAGCAGACGAGAACATGGCAATCTTACTTCTGTACTCATGAAAAGGTTTGGAAGCTAACAGCGTAAATGGCCTACCACTGCTGAGCAGAAGGAATGAAGGGGTGGGACATGGGGGTGACTGTGTGTTGGGCTCAGGTCAGAGGCTCCTAACGCTTGCCACATGCTAGCATCACTGCAGAGTTTAAAATAAATGATAGGCTCACGCCTCAAGAGTTTCTGGTTTATTTTCTGAGTGAGGCCTGGGCTGTGGTTTGGTGTCTTTGGGAATTTTGTTTTGTTTTGTTTTTCTCTCTCTCTCTCTCTCCCAAGATGTTTCTAAGGTGCAGCCAACAGAAAAAACCACTGACCCAGACCATCAGCAATAATAAAGGGCTGGGTGTCTTTCTGACTTATGGGGCGGGAAAAAAAACAAACAGAGATGTGAAGAAAATGACTGTTTTCTTAGACATCGAAGGCCAGGATTTCCCTATGGTGGCCTGAATAGAGCATTCTGAAAACACACAAAGAAAGGACCAAGGCTAGTACTTTGGGAGGGATTTGAAATAATCAGGCCAAGTCAGAAAACAGAGTCTGTGGTGGTTTGAATGAAAATGGTCCCCTGACAGACTCATAGATTTGAAAACTTGGTCTCCAGGGAGTGGCACTATCTAAAAGGATCAGGAGGAGTGGCCTTGTTGGGAGAAGCGTCTATTCTCAGTAAATCTGCCCCCTTTTTAAGCTAGGAGAGAATAGAGAGAAGTCAGGTACCACTGGGGTATAGAAGACCAGGGACTCAGGACATGACCAATGCTTGGCTAGGAAGAAGCTAGGAATGGAAAGAAAGGAGGAGGAGGAGGAGGAGGAGGAGGAGGAGGAGGAGGAGGAGGAGGAGGAGGAGGAGGGGGAGGAAATGAGTGGAAAGACAGATATGGAAATAGGACATCATGCACTCAGCTATGGATGCCCTGCAAGGCCAAGGATGGACAGACAGACAGTCAATCAGAGCTGCAGACCACCTTTTGTTGTTGGGTATGTTCCTGAGTCCCTTTTGCTGGCAGATAAACATTTCCAGGTCTTCCCTCACTCCGAGTAGTCCTGCATCACAATAGAGCTTACAAGTCATAGAAAGAGAAGAGGAGTTAAAGGCACGGTGCAGTTCAGGCCCCACAAGATGACTGGAGCACCTCTGCCACATCCCTGAACTGGCCCCTTGCAGACCTCTGCTTGGGTAACCATGGCAACTGCATCCTTGATAATGAAGCTCCTGGGAAGTCCTTTGTGGAGAGCTTCAGTGTGTGTTTCCCTAGGATTTTCACACTTTGCACAGGACCCAACTGACCAGGATTAGAGAAAACCACGAGGATGCCCTGAAAGCCTGAGACTCTTCATCTCTTCATCATTTCTCCTTCTCATCGCCCACCTGCTATTTCACGGTTTGTACCCACAGCACCTGCCTAATTGCCATCCCCTCTTTATACATTTTAACTGACCTTCATCTTCATATTGGACATCTGAACAGCCCAAGGAAACACCGACCCAGGAAAAATCCACACCTAAAGGTTTTACACTGTTACTTTGGAAAGAAAGAAAGAAAGATGGAAGGAAGGAAGGAAGGAAGGAAGGAAGGAAGGAAGGAAGGAAGGAAGGAAGAAAAGAGAAAAAAAGAAAGAAAGAAAGAAAGAAAGAAAGAAAGAAAGAAAGAAAGAAAGAGTTTACCTCTGATACTCTGGAGATCCATTTGGCAGATGCTACTCGACTCTTTAAGGCTTCTCTTATCTGGAAATTTAACAAAATGTGTTCATCATTAAACTTTTATACAAAGTTAACAAGGAGTCTGGACCTGAAAAATACTGCAGTGAGGGTGGCCAGCTGCGTGGTTTTGGCGGGATCAGTAACATGGTGGAGTGAGCTAGAGAATGTTGAGGGGAGGGGGAGGACCAGGAGAGATGAAGCTGATGAAGAATATATATGTCCTAGGTCCTAAACATGGACCCAGTGGCTAGGAAGCTGGTTCACACAACCGCCCAGATTCTAAAGACAGCCTGGGTATTTGTTGAATTAGCGAAGTAGCTCATCGCATCTCCTTGTGTATCAGTTCTTCAAATCTTTTATTAAGGAGAAAATTTTATACAATGTATACATTTGTATACATTGTATCAGTGGGTCAGAACTAAGAAAATTATTGATGATGATGATGATGATGATGATGATGATGATGATGATGATTTTATTACTTTACATTACTTTTCATATGGGTCATCTCATTCTACAAAGTAAGTAGCCTTGAAAGATATTACTTATATATTATTAACAATGTTATATTAACTTATTTTAACAATAGATATTATTGTCTCCCTTAATACTGCTGAGGAAAGTGACACCTCAAGACTCAGGAACATCCAAAGTCAGTCCACTATGCAGATAAACACCCAGGACTTGGATTCATGTCCATCGACTGTAGATCATCCTGGCTTCCTCCCCAGGTCTCTCTCGTTCCCTTTCCCTTTTTTGTTGCTTCAGTGGTAAGAGCTTCTTTCCATGCCTTGGTATTTAGTATCTTTACACTAACACCTGCAAATGCGCTTCAGTTCAGGGAGACTTCACCCTTCCCTGAAGATGCAAAGTCTTTGCTACAAGTTTGTAAAGAAGCAAAACGCTCCAGGGGTCCACTGGGATCTTTGGGGTCCACTGGGATCTTTGTGATCCACTGGGATCTTTGAGGTCCGCTGGGATCTTTGGGGTCCACTGGGATCTTTGAAACCATGCCATCTCTTCTATTGGCACTCCCTGCTCTGATTCTCTTTAAATCCTGTTTCGTAGTGAACATATTTACTTTAAACATTATTAGTAAGTGCCTTTTGGAAGACCTGCTTAGTTTTCAGCTGATGTTGGGATTTCAAGAGTCCCTGTTTATATTCCTTTGCATCCATTAATCATGTCTGTTCCTGTGACACTTTGGCATCTGTCCTTCACGTTGTCATTTTAAATGAAGAGACTCTGATCTTGACAAGGGCTGCATAGCCTGGAATTCTTTGTGAACCTCACAGCGCCTAACTCTGGCACACGGAGTGGAGCTCCTGCTGTTAATTGACTCTGTGTATTAGTTATGGTATCACAGTTACCAGTCTTGTAACCCTGGCAACTACAGCTGTGGGATAACACAAATGTTTTCTGCAAGTTTCCACTTATAAAGCTGCTTTGTAGCTTTTTTTTTTTTTAATCTGGGACTCATGAGCACTGTGGAGCAGAGCACAGATGTTCCTCATGGAAGGGGGCTTGCACCAAAAAGCCCATATTAGGCTGAAAATAGCTTAAGTCACCATTGTACTTGGTATACGTATCTGCTGAACACCTCAGGTTTGTAACACCATGGGGTGTGTGTGGGCTGTTTACCATGGTAAGCTCGTAGCTAACTCAAAGCCACTGCCCAGTCTGGTGAGCGAGTACCATGCTACGTAATGCTAGCCCAGGAAAAGAGCTCAGTCCAAACTGAAGTTTCTGCCGAATGCATACCATTTCACACAGTTATAAACCCAAAGGTGCAGGAGTTGAACGGTTGTAAGCTTGAGACGGTCTACACATAGAATCGTCAAGTAGAACTCTGTTTCGCCTCTAAGTAACTTTTAGGTGAACAAAGCATCTTGGTAAAACAATGAAAGGGCATTTTTTTTTAACTCCCCTCACAAATTTTGATGTTAACTTTAATAACATCAATAGTTTAAAAAGATAATACCCTAAAGTGAAGGTGAATATTTTGCTTTCCGTTTTGTTTTGGTGTTAATCCTTTTTCACTAATTTTTTTTTAACCTTTAATTTTTGTTTTTCAGTTTTTAACTTTGTGGATGAGGACTGTTTACCTGAAGATATGTCTCTATACTATGTGCATGCACTCTCCCTGGAGGCCAGAAGAGGGCGTCAGATCCCCTGGAACCGGAGTGACTTGTGGGGCCAGAAAGCCCTGCAGCCCTGCAACCTGAGCAGTCCTGAGAGCGGAAAATCTTGTCCCGAGACCAGCGAAAGGAAAATAGCTTCCTCCCTGCTCTGGGCCTGCATGTCCCAGTGTGTGTGCCCTTGCGACCCCCGCCTCCACCACCCTTGAGGTAGTCACATAGCCTGGTGTGCAGGTTACAGGTTACAGGTTAAACTTCCTCTCTCCTTACAAGGACATGTCCAGCAAGCACCTGGAATTCCTGTTCATGCAAATGAAGCAACTCCCCACCTCCCTCGAACCTTGGCCCCAGCCAATGATGTGCACTCACCCAGAAAACTCCTACCCACTCCCCAAAGTTTACATAGCTCTTGTCCATCTCCGACGCCACATAATAAAGAGAGCTGAAAACCGTCTCCAGAGAAGGCTGTTCATCCCGCGCTCACGCTGACCAAGGTCCTGCCTAACCTACCCGTCCTGGCTAAGCCTCACTCCTTCCAGTCCAGCCTGGAGGGCAACATAGTTGGATATCCTGAAGGGGAGAAGCAGACCCTGGGCAGCCGTGATTGATGTGCGAGCCTTCGAGTAAATGCTAGGAATTAAACCGCGTAGCGTCCATCACTGAGTAGTTGTGGTGTGCACTGGGGGCTATTTCTAGTGTATAGCCTCCAAACCCAAGAGACATCCTCCCAAAGCAATATTGAGAGATTTAACTAATTCCATTTCTGCCACAGGAAGTCAGAACGGGATCTTAGGCAAGCTGTTTCTTTGTCCCGAGTCTCCTTTTCCTCATCTGTGAGACAGAGACTAGAAGTCCCCTTGATTGTTTTGAGGCTTAGAGCTAAGCTCCATGAAATGTGTATCTTCAGAAGAGTTTGAAGGCTGGGAAGAGTGACATGCATTCATAGAACCGTGATGGGTCTGGAAAGATAGCTCAGTGGTTAAGAGCATTGGCTGCTCTTCCAGACCCTGTATGTAAGCGCACAACCTTCTGTAACTCTAGTTACAGGTGATCCAGCACCCCCTTCTGGCCTCTACAGGCACTACACCTACATGGTGCCCAGACATCGGTTCAGGCAAACCCTCATATTATGGGGAAAAAGATAAATAAAACTTTTAAGATTTTTTTTTCAAAGAAGACTGATGCTCTGTTTTAGGTGACTGCACAAATGACTGAGGTCAAAGGTCAATCCATGAGTCAGCATTTCAGGCCAAGTACTCAATACAGGAAATCCAAGAATTGTTTGCATACAGTACCTTTGGATCCAGGATAGTTCCAAACAGCAGGATAAAGAAGCCCTGTGAAAGAAGATCCAATTACAATATAATGGTGGTAAAAATAACAAACGGCAACACCCCTCACCTCCCTTCTATTCTGGCCATAGGAAAACAATGCTATCTAGTCTTCTGTCCTAGTCTAAAGATACAATGTCTACATATTTGTCCAACAAGCATTGTCTAAAACAATGGCAAAAAAAAAAAAAAAACTGTTGTTCAAAGACTCGTGACCACTGCTCGGTAAGCTGCAGAGATGAAACAAAGCTCTTGCTTTATGCAGGGACGTGGTTAGAAACTTCAGGTTTGAGTGCCATGAAAATGTTCCTCACGTATCAGCAGCTATTCCCCTGGGAATATAATGATTCAAGAAAGATGTAGAGATGATAGACCAAGCAGGCATGCAGTCAAGACACTCCCAGGGCACCGAGAAGAGCAGGTGTACTCGGTTGTGTATAATCTCCTTACATCACGCGCGCAGAGGAAGACCTCACCAGTGGAAAGACGACCATCCTCCACAACTACGATCCATGTGCTTTTTTCTATTTTCACCTTCCCACTAAGAACGACACAAAAACCCCTCCCCCAGGAGAAGGAATTGCAGGCAACAGCCCCGTTTCTCCAGTGAGGAAGAGGAAGTTCAGAAACCGAACATTTACAATGCTGTAGACGGGGACAATGTCCCTTAGACACACTTCTTGGATGCTGAATGGCTTAGGCAGTGGGTGGAGAGGGAAAGGAAGACGACGTCCTTCCCCGCGGGCACTCCCTTGCTAAGTCATTCTCAGTTTCATAACTGAATGGGAGCCCAGTCGGAAGAACACAACTGGCACCGTAAAAATGTCACAGGCAGTTGTCAGGCAGTGAGAGCAACAGCCTGTCGCCACCACCATTTGGCGATAAGGCAGCTGGCAGCCAGAGTGTGACAGGCACCAGTGTGACGCCAGGCACCAGTGTGACGCCAGGCACCAGTGTGACGCCAGGCAGTTGGGTCATTCATTCCTCCAGGGTGCTCAAATGCCCCTTACCACGTAGACTGTCGTTATCACACAAATACCCAAGCTTGCTCTGCATGGAGATGCTACCAGATTGTTTGTGTGAGCTCTTCTCTTAGAAATGCCTAGGGTTATTTAATTTCGCTTATTATCAATGTGTGTGTGCACACGTAGCCATGTGTGTATATGTAGTTTACGTACATGTAACTGCTGGTGCTATGGCACACGTGTGGAACTCTGAGAGTTGTTCTTGGGGGCAGTTTCGGCTGTGCACACTGTTGAGTCAAGGTCTCTCTTGCCTTGTTGAATACTCCATACTAGCTGGTCCACGAGCTTCTGGCCAGTTCTGTCTTGATGTCCCATCTTCTGGGAGGAGGGCTGGGCAACAGATGCTCACCATCCCATCTGGCCTTTTACGTGAGTTCCAGGGACGGAACTCAGGCTTGTCAGAAAAGCACAGCAAGGGCTTTTACCTGCTGAGCCATTCATAAGCCTACAATGACCGTTAACTAGTGTGAAAATGTCATCACTGACACGAACCATTAGTTTACACCGTATTATTCTTGTAAAGATGCTTAGAAGAGACACATCCCAGCCTGTTTGGGTATTACAGGTACATTTGAAAAATCAGAACATTGATGAAATTAGCCCTGGAACTATTTTTTTAATTTAGTATGGAGGTTTGAATGGCAGTGATCCCCCAAAAGTCTAGTTGGTTTGAATACTCAGTGAACTGTTTGGGAAGGATGAGGAAATGTGGTCTTGTCGGAGGTTTGTGTAGCCCCTGCTTCTGACCTATAATTTAAGATCAAAAGCCTAGACTTCTCTATTCCATGTATACTTAAGAACATTTAAACAATTATCATTATACTCCCTTCTATCCTTAACAAAACAATTAAATCAAATTTTATCCATCTCCATCCTTTTATAATTTGCTACCATCCAACTCTCCCTGCCTCTAAGCAGCCAGCCTGTCTCTGTGCGTAGCAGGGGCTCCCAGTACCTCTGAGGTTAAGCTCTTTAAGGCAGCGAGAACCCTTTAGAAGGGCCCGGGTGAATCCCTGCCAGCTGGGTTCCTTTGTTCTAGTTTCACAGCTTGCTGAGAAACCAATTCTCCCCTCCTCCTAGATTTATATCATAGTGGATGTATTCCATCCGAGAACCTCTAAATAATTTTTAATAGCGAGTTCTTGCAAGACATATTAGACGCTATCTGTAGTGGTGAATTAGTTAAATCCCTTGGCTTCCCGGAGGGTTACACACACTGCACCCATGCAAGAGTTCTCTGGATTCATGAATGAAACACACATGCATGCGGGCCAGTTAATTTTCATTGGCTTGCTTTGACTAGCTTTGCCTTGACTAGCTCAGTGGTTGGACACCTCTAAACCTCCCTGGGGCTAGCACACATCCCCCACTGGTATTCCTGAGTTAATTTCTAAAATATGTATTTCATCTCTGCTACCTTATTACCCTCCCTTTCCGCATACATTGCTAGATGGTTTCTCTCCTGCAGCTCTTAAATCTGATCCTTCTCCCTCTGAGTCATGGTGATATTCTCTCTCTCTCTCTCTCTCTCTCTCTCTCTCTCTCTCTCTCTCTCTCTCTCTCACCTCCATCTTGCTGCCCAGACATTAGCTATACAGCAGTTCTTTATTATCAATCTAAGCCAGGGGCCCTCAGGTCCAAAAGCTTTCGAGAGCTAAAATAAGACAACGCATTAGAACCAATGTCCAACAGGTACAGCCTTATTGAAGGAGATGTGTCACTGGGGTGGACCTTGAGGTTTCAAAAGCCCATGCCAAGCTCAATTTCTCAGTCTCTTCTTGCAACCTGCTGAGTAGGATGTAAAGTCCTCACCTACTGCTCCAGCACCATGCCTGTCCACCTCCAGCCACAATGACCATGGACTAACACTCTAAAACAGTAAGCAAGGCCCCAATCACATGCTTTCTTTTATCATTTGTCTTTGTCATGTGGTCGCCTCACAATACTGGAACGGTAACTAAAATATCTAAGAATGACACTTGTAGAATATTTCCTCTACATAAATTTCTGGGATTTTGTTTTTGATTTGCTTTCTGGTTTTGGTTTGGTTTTGACTGACAGACAAAACAAAAAACAAAAAACAAAAACAAAAAAAAACAAAACAAAACAAAACCTCTCTTCATAAGAGTTTTAATTCACTGGCAGTTGTTTTTATATATTTGTATATTCAACTTTTGAAATAATAATTGGCACCGTAGTGACGGCATACACCTTTAATCTAACCACTCGGGAGGCATAGACAACTGGATCTATGTGAGTTCAAGGCCAGTCTGGTCTACATAAAAGTTCTAGGACAGTCAGGACTACATAGAGAAACCCTGTCTCAAAAAATAATAGTAATAATGATAATAAGGACAAAACAAATATGTGTTGATTCTGTATTCAGATGTGCATATATTTAATAACTTCATGTGGTTTCTTTGTGTGGAAGGGGAACTGGGGCCTTTGGGCATGCCGGGCAAGTACTCTACCTCTAAGCTGTAGACCCAGCCCTAATAACTTTATTACCCACCCTGAGTTTTTATAGACACAAATATGCAACATTAAAATATTCCGTTTAAGCCAGGTGGTGGTGGCACACGCCTTTAATCCAAGCACTTGGAAGGCAGAGGCAGGCAGATTTCTGAGTTCGAGGCCAGCCCGGTCTACAAAGTGAGTTCCAGGACAGCCAGGGCTACACAGAGAAACCCTGTCTCGGAAAAAAAAAAAATCCGTTTAAATCGCTTTTCGTTGCTATCTGTCACCTTGAAGAAAGTTTATTCATAGAGTTCAGTCTCTAGCAGAAAACAGATAAGTGAAAACATCTTTTTAAAAAAAAAAATCAGCAAGATCGGATTCTTCCCGTTTCTCTCAGTGAAAAAAGAACAGTTTAAGCGGATAAGCCCCAAGTCTTCATTCAAGTTTTAGTCCTTAACAGTTTATTCTCCTACTAAAATATCTCTGGGAGATGAGGTTCTCCCAAACTCCTGCCCAGCCCATAGCTCTCAGTAAACACGGGGGAGAATAGAGGCGGCAGTCACTGTGAACGGTGAACCCGAGGAGCCACTGGCTCCACACTGATACTTCCACAGTCAAAGCGCTGCCCAGGCTCTCATTCAGTAGAGAGATTTCTGTAGAACTAGAATCGGAAAAGCCTTAAAAGGACCTCCCGGTCCTGTTTCAGAATCTTTCGCTCAGTCACCCTCAGCTGTCTCTCTCTTCTCCTCAGCCTACGCCCCACATCTGCTGCTGCTGCTTCTCATCCTGTTGGGTGTGTCTGACTTCTGTGGATCATGCCCTGCTCCCTCTCCCCCCCTCCCTGAGCATCCTAGGATGTCCTGATTCAGAGATAGGCAAAACTTATATTAAAACAGACAAAGAAGCTTTGGGGGCGTAGGACTGTTGCTTATTCTGATGCATTTCCTTGTAAATCTGTGTCACTGGATTTTCCTGATGGCTGTGTCTATCACCAGCTCACATATAGGATAGCTTCCGTGAGCCAGTGTGAGCCAGTATTGCACTGCCTTCAGTCAGGCAGTGTCTAGCCCTCACTCACACCAGTTGGCGGCTGTCCACTACCTCATGGGTACTGACACCTCAATGACACCCATCTTTCTTCCCTCCTTACCAAGAGTCAAGGCAGAAAATGACTTGAGTTTCAAGCTGATCCTATTTCAAGTGAAAATGCCCACAATATCAAAACACAAGTGCTCACAATCCAATCTAAAACAAGAGTCACAGTCAGGTAGCCCAAGGGGAGCAAGGAAAGGGGCTGTTGTGGAGGAGACCAGTGTTTATTAAGGGTCTGTGGTGGTTTGAATAGGAATGGCCCCACTGACTCATGTGTTTGAATATGCTTACGTCATAGGGAGCAGCACTATTAGGAGGTATGACCTTGTTGGAGTAGGTGTGGCCTTGTTGGAGGGAGTGTCTTACTGGGAGCAGGCTTTAAGGTCTTAAAAGCTCAAGTTTGGAGGGGGGGTGGCTGGAGAGATGGTTTATCAGTTAAGAGCACTGGCTGCTCTTCCAGAGGACGCAGGCCTCAAGACCTGCATGCAGGCAAAACACCAATGCACATAAACTAAAAACAAATTTTAAAGAAATAAGTTCAGGGGACTGGTGAGATGGCTCAGTGGTTGAGAGCACTGACTGCTCTTTCAGAGGTCATGAGTTCAAATCCCAGCAACCACATGGTGACTCACAAAAATCTGTAATCAGAAACAAAAAAACAAAAAAACAAAAACAAAAACAAAAACCCTGTGCGTCAGAGAGATCAGGGACCAGAGTGAGCAGGGCCAGAGCAAGAGGGAGAAAGGGAAGGGGGGAAAAGTGGAAAAAGAAAGAAAGAAAAGAAAACCTATCAATGTAATAAACTTTCATGAAAAGAAAGAGAGAGGAAGGAAGGAAAGAAAGGAAAGAAGGAAGGAAGGAAAAAGAAAGAAAGAAAGAAAGAAAGAAAGAAAGAAAGAAAAAGAAAGAGAAAGAAAGAACGAAAGAGAAAAAAGGAAAGATAGATAGATAGATAGATAGATAGATGGATGGATGGATGGATGGATGGATAGATAGATAGATAGATAGATAGATAGATAGAAGTTGAAGTTCAAATCTGGCTGCTATGTCACACAGTCCTCTTCTGCTGCATGTGAATCAAGATGTAAAACTCTCAGCTCCTTCTCCAGCACCACATCAGCTTGGATGCCGCCATGTTTTGCCATGATGCTAATACACTAATCCTCTAAAATCGTAAGCCAGCCCCAACTAAATATTGCCCTTTATAAGAGCTGTCATGATCATGGTGTCTTTTCATAGCAATGAAACCCTCACTAAGTTTATATAGAGTAGACTGTAGATGTGCTAAGCTGAAAGTCAGAAATACTAGGGTCAGACATACTCAGTCCCATCAGTGACTACTTTTGTAAAGATGTATAATGAATTGATAATTACTAATATCACTATAAATCTAGACTTCCTATTGAAATATAGCCAAGATTTAAAATGTAACATATGTCCTACTGTTTATGGTGTTCTCCAAGGCATCAAATGTTCGCTGTAAAATAAATCATTTATATTCACATTTTGAAAGAGGAAAATGAGTAGATACCTGATTTTATGTCTCTGTTATCAACTGGGCAAAGCATATATTTGAAAATACTTCTACTGGTTACTCTATACACTCCAAGAAAAGGATAGCTCTTTGGGAAACTAGAAGCTTTCTTATTAATTGTAGCTGTCCTCAGACACATCAGAAGAGGGCATTGGATCCCATTATAGATGGTTGTGAGCCACCATGTGGTGGCTGGGGTTTGAACTAAGTCCTCTGAAAGAACAGTCAATGCGCTTAACCACTGAGCCATCTCTCCAGCCCCAATTAATTGTAATCTTTACATCTAACATGTTTAATTTCTATCAAGAAGGAAAATCTTAAATAGCAAGTACTATCTAAGATTAACTATACATAGCATCTCTAGAAAATGGCAGCATTCTATTCTTCCTGTATGAGAAAAACATGCGTGCCAAAAACTCAACATACAAAGATCACACTACATATTCTCGGTAGATAAGAGAATCAGAACTCAGCCGGGCGGTGGTGGCGCACGCCTGTAATCCCAGCACTCTGGGAGGCAGGGGCAGGCGGATTTCTGAGTTTGAGGCCAGCCTGGTCTACAGAGTGAGTTCCAGGACAGCCAGGACTACACAGAGAAACCCTGTCTCGAAAAAAAAAAAAAAAAAAAAAAAACCCAAACAAACAAAAAAAGAGTGAATCAGAACTCAAGTCCAGGCCTTTCTGAAACAAATATTTACATCGATTTCATTGTCTTACTGAAGCATGACGCATGGAATCCTACCACAATACCGCTGCACGCACACTCTCTCGATTCAGACTCTATCTCAGCATCTGGACTTACCTGTAGAGCATTGAGTAAGGAGAAGATAATGTGGAAGGCCAGGGAGGAACCATCAACGACGGTGGCTATTCCAAACCCCCAGGTCAGCCCCAGCAGTGGTGTGAGGATGGCAATGTTCTTACAGATCCTCACGATGGCTCGGACCTCCTGGAACATGGAACTGCCGATAGCGGCCCTCTGGGTCTTGATGATGACCACTGTGACTGTAATCAGGTTTACTACGACAATGGCCAGAGCTGGGACTACGAAGGCCAAGAGAGCCTTAGTCATGTCCCAGTTAAGCCAGCAGGCCTCGGGCCGGAGGTAGCCTTTTCCAGGTTCTGTAACAGCGAGGGTGATGAGGGCAATAACCAAAGGGCACCCATAGCCCACGGAAAACAGAGAGGCCACCAGGCACGACTTGGGCAGCGTGTGGAACACGATGAGAATTCCATAGAGGATAAGGAGAGCCTTGGCAAGCATCCAGAAAAACACGGAGAGATAAAAGAAGTGGACGAAAAACGTTGCGGCCACACATGCACTGTGGTGTAATGCTGGGCCACTGAGGAAAGA
This sequence comes from Apodemus agrarius, assembly GCA_964023405.1. Taxonomy (NCBI): domain Eukaryota; kingdom Metazoa; phylum Chordata; class Mammalia; order Rodentia; family Muridae; genus Apodemus; species Apodemus agrarius. The sequence continues at coordinate 29,811,427 of OZ030014.1, forward strand.
AGCCACGATGAACCACGCGTCAGCCATCAGCAAGGTGGCCGCGATGTTAGCGATGCACAGGTGACGTAAATATGAGATCTCTGTCTTCGTCACGTGACTCCAGACTAAGGCCTCAATGGCCAGGCAGATGATCAAGCTGCAGATGGACACGCCCAGGCCTACGTATGTGATATAAGTTAGAACCGGGTTTTCCAAGGTGTTGGGAGACATTAGAATGGAGAAAGAAGTGAATAACTTGTCCCGCTGACAATGGCAAACAGCTTGCCGCGAGTTTTCTCGAATCATTTTACAAGCGCTCCGGTCCCATCTGCTCTCCAGGGGGTGCCATCCCACGCACTGGGACTTCCTCTCTCCGGATTTTCTGATCTTTTCAAATATCAGTGAGATGTTTTTAAGCTCCTCGGGCAAAATGACAGACAGGACGAGCCCATTCACGGTCATATTTTCCAAAAGACTGGCCTCCAGGATGGCCCCAAGAGTTGGGAAGGCAATGCTAATGACCTGGGAGGCAGAAGGCACCTTCTGAAGCTCCTCGGGGGAGAGCAGCACCTGCCCAGTGACCTTATCACTCGTATCGTTAATTCGCATTGAGAACGTGATATTCTCCTCGAGGCTGCCCCCGGACACGACGGTCCCCATGGTATGAATAAAGACCTGTGATATGTTGATGAGATGCTTCTTCATAAAGAGCTTGCTTGCAAAGGAATTGATTGAGTGAAGCAAGACACAGCTGCTGTTTCTGTCTTGGACGAAGGTCCAATTTGATATGCTTTTGCTGTTGAGAATGTGGTTAGCCATGGCGCTGTAACTCTGCCAAAGAAAAGCTGGCATTAGTCAGGAGCCACTCTTTGGAACTCCCCAGTACATGCGCGACTTGCTTTTACAAAGCGTGGTCCTCTAATCAGCAGCGTAGGCCCTCCATCGGACCCCCTTAGAAATGGAGACTCTCACACCTCACCCCAGACTCCCGTGGGTCACCGTCAGTGTCTCCATCAAATCCCTGAGTGACTTGTTCGCAGGGTAAATCTTAAGCTTACTAGCAGACATGTCCAAATTGTGGCCCACAGACTGCTTGCATTCCATAACAGCTAAAAATGAAACCCGACACATTCGTAGATGACAGCACCATATCACAATGTCAGAAGGCTGGAGGGGAGAGGGGGGCTCAGAAACGTCTCAGTCACTAAAGGGCTTGTCGGACAAGCATGCTGACCTGAGGTTCAGATCCCCAGCTCCCATGCATGAGAATGTGGCACGTTTGTAATCCCGGAAGTGGGGAGGCAAAGACAGGTGAGCCTCAGAAGCTCATTTGGCCAGTCAGTATACCTAAATCGATGGTTAGCAAGATGAGCAAGAGACTGGGTCTTAAAAGAAAAAAAAAAAAAGATGGAAAGAAACTGAAAAAGATATTTGGCATTGACCTCTGACCTCCGCACATGAATACCTGCGCACACAGGAGTACACACACACACACACACACACACACACATACTCACACACATACACACACACACACACACACACACACACATATACTCACACACACACACACACACACACACACACACACCATTGGTCTGCGAAGCCACTCACCTGCATCTTTTCCTCATCGACCCCTTTGGTCAGAGTCGTTGAGATGTTGTGTAAGAGCTGTACCACCACGGCAATGTTCCCTGGTATCCGAGGAGAATTCTCAATGCCTCTGATCACACAAGCCAAATCCTTCGGACACTTTTCCATCAACATGTCCGTTATGGTTTTAAGCTCCTTATGAAACATGTGTGTACGTGTGGTCGATTCAGATGATTGAACTGAATACAATCCCTTATCCTCCTGGAAACAGGAGTGAAGTGAAGAAATCTTTTATTTGTTTGTATTCAGTGCAGAGGGACTTTTGCTAGCATTTAGAAGAGCCCTATCATACAATTGAATAACACACAATATGCTTTCATTTTTTTTTCATTTTCAAAGTTGCTTCTAGGGTAGAATAATTTGACCAACACTAAGATGTATAAAGCAAAATATAATTCTGAATTTCCCAACGGAAATGGCTCCTTAACCTGATCTGCTGAAAGTGTACCTATTTTCTTTAACATATATATGTGTGTGTGTGTGTGTGTGTGTGTGTATACACATTTCACGTCTATCTTGTATATTCATATGGATTACTATTGCTATTTAAATTACTTTTACATTCCCAAAAGGTGAACCAAGAAATGCCATGTTTTGTGTGTGTGTGTGTGTGTGTGTGTGTGTGTGTTTTAAGATTTATTTATTTATTATATGTAAGTACACTGTAGTTGTCTTCAGCACCCCCAAAAGAGGGCATCATATCTCATTATGGATGGTTGTGAGCCACCATGTCGTTGCTGGGATTTGAACTCAGGACCTTCAGAAAAGCAGTCAGTGCTCTCAACTGCCGAGCCATCTCTCCAACCCTTTTTTTTTTTAATAGCAGGAGCTGTAGCAATGGCTCTGTAGTTAAGAGAGAGTGCTGTTCTGGCGGACTCAGAGCTCAGTTCCCACATCAGGTAGCTCACAGCTACCTGCGGCTCCAGCTCCAGTTCCAGGGAACCTCGTGCCTTTGCAGGCACCCACATCCTACGAAGACCCTGAGAGAGCCGTACCTCCTCATCTAGTGAAGTCTGAGGTACAGCCCAAATGTCATTGGTCTGACGAGTTGGAGTCGGGGCGGGGGTGGGGGTGGGGGGAGGATACTAATCAGTGAAACACACTGTGAGTACCAAAGCTTTGGGTTATTTTAAAGGCTGGAGGCAAACACGGAGAAACTGGCTGTGCCAACTCATGATGCCTCTCTTTGCTCTGCCCAAAGGACCAGGCTCCTACATACCCTCAGCGGGAAAAGATACACTCCACTTTCAGATGCCCAGAGTGAGGGGCAAGGAGATAGGCGTGTGTTCATGTGCTTGTGGACACTTGGCCTGTCGCTGCTGTGGAAGCCTGTCTTCCCCCCTTCTGCAGCTCCACTTTACTCAGAGAGCTCACGGGAGAAGCCCTGATACAGGAGAAAGGGCCGTACCTCGAAGATGCTGTAGGTATTGAGAGTGTGGCAGGTCTCAGTGACTTTGTGCCACTTCTTGGCCTTACAGGCAAATTTCATGTTGCCCTCGCTGTTTGGAGGACAAGTCTGGAAGCAGGGGGCGCCATTGTTCTCACAGTCACCCTCACAGACATCTGGAAAAATAAAAGACAGCCACATCAGATGGAAAGGTCTACGGTCGGCCGTGGCTGCGTCAGCCGGTCAGTTGGGTGTCACTGTGGCAAAGGCACATCAATTCGGTACACATGGGTACCTTTTCTTGGTAAAACTGAAGATGATTAAAAATGTGTTAGTATGGGGGGGTATTTGGGGAGGGGAGAATCTGGAAAGGTTTTACCATTGGCAATGTAAATGAAGATGATATTCAATAAAAAAAAATTGAAAAACAAAAAAAAATGTTAGTAATCATAACATAGTTCTGAAACAGGATCCTGCTGTTTCTGACCAAGCCACACACCAAATTTTAATAAAACCAGCTGAAGTGTAAACTCCTCCCATTACATAGGAAAGAAGAGCCCATAGGCTATCCTGAGCCACCCTACCATGTCCATAGAGACTCCTAAAGGACTCCTCAAGTCCTAGAGACTCTCAGGTCAGCTCTAGTTTGGTAATCCACTCCCCCTGCTGTTCCCAAAGAAACTTCCAATCCAGAACTTTATAGCAAGTCCCATGGTCAATGAGATCCCTTCTGGTCAGTGCCCTGGTTTGAATTAGCTCAATGAAAACTCTATAGCAAAGAAATCTGAGACTAGAGGAGCAGAGGATGCTGAGAAGATATGACTATTGCTAGGGCCAAAGACACAACGGATCGACATGTAAATAATCGACATGTAAATAAGGACAAACGTAATCTATCAAGGTGTCTCATCTCTCATGCCATGAACCAGAGGGCTGAGCGTGGGCTGCTGTCACAACAGACGGTCCAGCTTCTCTGTGGTGGGTAACGCTGCCAACATACCGTGGGGCCTGGACATCACATTCTCCTTGCTTTTGCTGGCGGCCTGAAAAGACAAAAATCAAAATTCACAGCAAAAGCAAACGTCACCATGTGACACCACCGGCTCACTTTAGTCACAGACAGACAGAGAGACAACCAGATCTGAGTCAGCTGTGACGCACACTCAGCCACCAAAGCCCCGCTGTCCCAAATGGCCTGGTGACTTTTCCTTCCATGCTTCCCATCAGTGCCAGGAAGTGGGACTGGCCACTCCTCCCCGTCATAACTCCGTATTGTTACAGTCTGTAGCCTGCACAGAAATTACACTATGGGCAGAGGGAAGCTTCCTAGAAAGTTAACAAAGGTTTACTTTGCTTGTAAGGGCCCCATTGAATGCTGGGAGAAGACCATGCCATCTGTTAAGACTATCTTTTTTTTTTTTTTTTTTGGTCACTCTATCCCCTCCCCCTTTACACTCTATCCCATTTGGGGTGTCTCTAGAGTGGTGTATTTATTAATGAAATCCAGACAAAGAGTTAAGTGGGAAACATTTCATTGGATTGAGAAGGATACACTTATGTAGTCGCTTCTAAATTATAAGAACGTCGATGCTTAAACGTCATTAATTCAAAATTACTTACAGGGGCCCACAGAAGAACAATGAATGTTAAGTACTAGAACCTCTTGCAACTCTATAGCGAGAAACTGGAAGTTCTCCCCACTTTTATGGCAATCCCGCACATTCACATAAAACTGCTAACAGCAAGTGGGAAAAACTGAACAGTGTGATTCCAGACTAGCAACACCAAGAAAAGTGTAGGGCAGTGCTAAAGACAAGAACAGGGAGAAGGGAGATGCGGGGATGATGCAAGCGTTACAGGGACCAGCTGCTCTTCCAGGGGACCCTGGTTCAATTCCAGGCACCCACAGGGCAGCTCACAGCCCTCTGTATCCACCGCTCCAGGGCACCAGGCACACACATGGGGCATGGATACACACTTGGACAAAGCACCCACATACATAAAATAGATGTTAGAAAAAGATTCTTAAGCCAGGCGTGGTGGCGCACGCCTGTAATCCCAGCACTTGGGAGGCAGAGGCAGGCGGATTTCTGAGTTTGAGGCCAGCCTGGTCTACAGAGTGAGTTCCAGGACAGCCAGGACTACACAGAGAAACCCTGTCTCAAAAAAGCAAAAAAAGAAAAAAGAAAAAGAAAGAAAGAAAAGAAAAGAAAAGAAAAAAAAGAAAAGAAAAGAAAAGAAAAGAAAAGAAAAAGATTCTTAAAATGGAAGAGTGATCTTTCTATTATATAGAGAAGAAATTATAAGCTCACTAGTACACAAAATGGAAGCGAGTACAGCTTCAAGCTCAGGAATTATTAATTATTACCAGTATTATTTTTACTGAATGTGCTACCGAATAATACTGAGTGATTTCTGGATCCCTTTAGCGATTCTGTTTGAAATTTATTTTGATTCTTTATCTCATTCTAAGAAATGTTCGCCTTCATTTCGTATTTTGTATTCTATGTTTATCGTTTTTAAAAGAGTCCCCCCCCCCCGACACCCCCATTCCATCCACCCATGCAGATCTGGCTATCCTGAGAGATTGTGGTCTGGAGAAAGCCTTCCAGGCTTCAAATCTAACAGTGCCACTTGAGAGGGACACTTCAACTCTTTGTCTCTGTTTCTCTATTGGAAAGCAGAGCAGGCATTACTGCTTTTATGGGGAATAAGTTCACACATGGAAACCCATAGGGCCACCGGTAAATGTGCGAGATGTGTTTATGATTTGGCTGCTGTTATTATTCTAGTGCTGAACAGTGATCACATCCAGCTCATGCCTCACTCTGCAAAAAATAATTTTTCAGATTGAGTTCAAGATGACCTAACCTTTCCTCTGCCTTTTGAAGGACTTGTCAACTACACCAGCATACACCACGGCTTACTTAGCCTCAACTCACCCGGCCTGCTACTGTTCTAGTCTTACCATGGTATCTTTCTAGTTAAACTTTAAGTTTCTTAGAAACATGATGGTACGACATCTTCCTTTACCTCCCAAGGAAATAATTCAAGGTCTTGTACATATGTACACTTGTGTAAGAACATGTTGGTGTGCATGTATACACTCAGAAATACAGGCATGCATATGTTAATACGTGTAAAGGAAAATTGTGGCTTCCTATTTCTGAACCACGTAAGTGCCCTCTGGTGGCTGGGAAGAGCATTGCCCGCACTCCAACTTGCGTTCCAATATTCTGACTAGTGAGGAAGAAGTAAAACTTCTGGACATTGCTGTTGGACAGGCATGTGAGATTGATTTTATTTTTCTATTAACAATGTGAAGTAATATTGCTGATGCTATCACAAAACAAAACTGAGTGCTCCATTTTTTTCTACCAAATAAAACTATGGAGAATCTGAATTGGGTATTTGAGGTCTCTCCATAGCTGAGAAATGGCTGAGGAATTCAGGAAAGAGAATACCCTTGGACTCACCAGTGTATGGTGGCCTCTCATTTCTATTCATGGGAACAAAGACCTGGGGTTTCAGTCAAAAAAAAAAAAGTTTACATTGCTTCCAATAAACCAGAAGTCTACAATAATATTTCTAGAGATCTTGAAGACTGCATAGCCCAGTCCAATATCCTTATCTTTACAGATAAGAATGCAGAGGTTGACATAGATGGGGTGACCTTGGGAAGGCCATGTGAGGAATTCCTCTTATTCTTGAGATTAGAAATTTGCTCTCCTAATTGCTTCAGCTCGGTTCCTCCCAGAAGTTAGAGGTCAGACTGTGTTCAAATTCAATAGGCAGAGGAGATGTATGTCATGAAGTAAAGGCCTCTAATGTCACCCAAAACCCATATTGGCATAGCCATTTGGTAATATACCAAAGTCAACCGCTGTGGAGGAGACCCCGTCACAAAACAAACTGCGGAGAAAGTGCAGCTGAGTATTTAGGTGTGCGGACAGAGGGCCATGGGATACTGTCAACAAGAAATTCTTCAAAGTCTACCTTCTTGGGTGAAAGACCTGACTGACTTCATCCCAGTTAATTTTCTGAGGTAAATCATATCTGGTCCCTCTAGTGAGTTTATGGCAAGTGGGTGACTTTCGTGTCAAATATCAGCATTCCTCAAACTCCCACAACCCCAAAAGACAGATGCTAACCTGCAACCCACTCTAACTACTGAGCTTTCCCAGTGCGTGGGAAAAGCCAGCAGAGGGGTGGAGCCAGGCAGCTCGAGAAACTCACACAATGGAAAGAAAAGGATTGGATGTTCCTGGCAAGGAGGCCCCCAACAATAACAATAAGAACTGTTTGCCCCGCTCTGCCTACTCCACATGGTATTGAAAACTGAAGACAAGAAAACCAAAGACAATGTTAAGCTGTGGGCATTAGGAAGCCACAGCAACATGTCTTCCCGAAGCATCTATAATTTCTCTCAGCAATCAGATTTTGGTCCAATGTGGGGATGAAGAGAGAGTCACAAAGAAGAAAAGTGGACTAATTCGATGGCAAATATTGTTCGGAAAACTCATGATAAGAGCTTCTAAAGTCATTCTCTCCGAAGGAGACTCCTCTTCAATTACTTATCTACTATGAACCACATCCTACAATTCTTACCTCACCCTCTCTAGCCATAAAGTAAAAAGAGTTTCACCAGCTAGTCTCAAAGCTGCCTTCCAGGTCTTAGAGTCAAATAATAGCACCCTTTCCCCCCCCCCCAAGAGTCTCAAAATACTTTTAAATCATCTCTTTCCCGATGTTTCTTCACATTTCATTTCAAATAAATGAAAGAAAAATGCAAGTGACAAGAGGGAAAATGTACCCCAAACAGCTATGAAGTTCACGGCCCTAACAGAAATTAAAAGAGTAATTTGCTATAAACTCCACCCTTGTTGTTCTGCCTGGGATTCTAAGAGGAAATGCTGTTACCATTTTGAATGGGACAATGCCTCATTGTGCTAACTGTCACCACTATCTCCTGGTCAACGTGGCACCCTTCACTACCTCTACTATTCAAGGCTCTCGGGAACCAGCGGCACCTGGATGTGAAGTGAAAGATGTGCTACCCAAGAATAAGGGGATGTACGTGCCTTATCGCCCTTGAATCATCTCAGCTTCCTTGTATTCCAGAACCGATGGAGGAAATTAACATGAAACAGGTTCATAGCAAAGTGGCTTTCCTGTCGCCTGTATTTGTAATCGCTTCAGGTTGTGCTGGCCCACTTCATTACCACCTTCTCCCTAGCCTTCAACTCCTGGGCGACAGAGCTGGTACTCGATGGACTGGTTTTGTTTTTTTTTTTTTTTCATCTGTTCTCCACACCAGCTCATCATCCACTCTTCTACCCACCCACTCACCCACCCACCCCCTTTTTTTTTTACCTGGCATAATATCCTACAGGATTCTGTAGGCAAAAGGAGTACCAAGCAGTACAACCAAAGTGCAGGAGTCATCGTCTTCCGCATGACAGACGTTCTTCCTTCTGTAAAAAATAAGTGAAATGCAAAAAACGTCTCCAGGTTCAGGCCAGGTCCATCTGTAAGAACTGACTCTCTATTCAGCGTCGTCTACGTAGCTCTCTCTGGTCAGCAGTGGTGGCTCTGTGTCCTACCACAGACATTACCATGTGGCTGCAGGTGGGAAGCTCAGGTTATCCCTGTTCTCTGTTGTTGATTTGCATGGCACGCCTTCGACGGGAATCCTTCTAAACAAAACTGCCTGGTGGATTTCATCTGGCCTCCTGGCTGTGACAAATAGCAGCCTGTTTTCAGAGAGTGGCGATGACAACTCACTGCCCGGGTTAGACAGGGCTGAGAACAGTGTAGGTGGCTCCAGAAACAGACAGGGATTCTTGTGGCTAAGCCTGACCTGGAAATACCTTTGAAGAACAAGCTCAAGGCTTACCCTATGATCTATCTTCACCTCAACCCTAGACGTGCGCCTTCCTAAGTAAATAGCAGTTTCTACAATCGATCTTGTTATGTCTAACAACTAAACTAAACTAAATCAACTGCTCGTCATCTCCAACAACCTGGGCATGTGATGGCACACAGTATACTCGGAAATATACTCAGTGGAGGAAGAGAAAGGGATGGAGAGGGCAAGGAGAGAGGAAAAGAAGAAAAAAGGTGGGTGGGAAGAGCCGACAACTGATGTAAGGGGCACAGAGGATTGGATAGAACCCGTTGTTAAGGATTCACCTGAAAATATTAATATTAAATGTTAGTATTTTCATCCTGGGTAAGACAGTAATTGAAAGATGTTAGATGTCTGCCTCATAGTTAAAAAAAATTTGCATAGGGCTGGAGAGATGGCTCAGAGGTTAAGAGCTCTGACTGCTCTTCTAGAGGTCCTGAGTTCAAATCCCAGCAACCACATGGTGGCTCACAACCATCCGTAATGAGGTCGGATGCCCTCTTCTGGTGTATCTGAAGATAGCTACAGTGTACTCATATACAGAAAATAAATAAATCTTTTAAAAAAAAAGAATTTGCATGATCAGAATTCAATGTATACATAAATGAAAACTACATATATAAACCTATTATCATTCACAATTAATATATGTCTTTATAAAGCTTGTAAAAAGTAAGATCCCACATGTACCCAAAGGCATGCGCCCTTGATGATACTTGATAGATGGATAGATGATAGATAGATAGATAGATAGATAGATAGATAGATAGATAGATTATAAATAGGTAGGTAGGTAGGTAGGTAGGTAGATAGACAGACAGACAGACAGACAGACATAAATAAATAGATGGATAGATAGATAATTGATAGAATAAGATCCAGAAGACTTGGCTGTTGTTTCAAAGCTAGGGCTATCATAATAGTTAATTTTTTTGCTACTTTACTATGGCTAGTTAGAAAGAATTCTTCCACCCACTCAAGCATCATATGCAATAATGTCATTACTTAAATGACAAAATTGTACTGATTTTTTATTCATGTTTTCTGCTCTAAAAAACATGAATCTAACAGGAATTCCACTAAAAATCTAGTGACTGTGCAAAATATTTGCAGTGCATCTTTCAGCTTTCTGTTAGTACACTTACACGAAAGGACAAACATACAACCCATTGCTTTTAAACATCAAGGCATAGGGGCACGTTGTTCCCAGTAAACACACAGCTATTTTTATGTCTTCCATTTAATTCTAAGTTATTCAAATGGATCCATATGAATTCAAATCCATATGGAATGCATGCATGATAGTGGTTCGTCAGACCATCTCTAAGGCCAGCAGGGCTTTGAGTACTCTCGGTAATGCAGAAACATTAAAGCTATGGGTGCATTTGTTGCCATAATTCTGAGAAAACCTAAAAAGAAAGCTAAATATGTCTACATTGACTTTATTTTTAAATTTCGTCTTCAGTTTGGGATATATCCCAGTGGTCGCATATTTTCAAGGCTGTAGGTTCAGTCTTTACTAACATACACACAAGCGACAACCACTACCACCCCACAACCACTCACCCTAAGCAGAAATCTCTTAGAGTCTGAGAAGATGGTTAAGTCCATAAGGTGCTTGGTGTGCAGGCATGACAGGCTGAGTTAAATTTCTAGCACCCGGATAAAAACCAAGAAGAGCTCCAGGCATCTATAAGCCCAACCCTAAAGAGGCAAAGACAAAAAGAGTCCCTGGGCTCATTGGCCAGCGGGACCAGACAAATTGTCAAGTTTCAGCTTCAGTAAGAGATCTTGCCTTTAAAAAAAAAAAAAGTGGAGGACTGAAGAGATGGTTCAGAAGTTAAGAGCACTTGCTGTTCTTCCAGAGGATGGGAACTAGGTTCCCAATTCCCAGACTGTACAGCTCACAACTGCCTGCAATGCCAGTTCCAGAGGATCGAATACCCTTTTCTGCTTTTCAGAGGTACTCACACACATCTGCATACATACATATATAATATAATATGCACACATACACACATATATATACATATACACATACATACATATATACACACATATACACACATACATACATATACATATACACACATACATACACATATATGTACATACTCATATACACACATGCATGCATACATACACATACATTCACACACATACATACATACATACATACATGTACCCACACACATAAAAATAAGGTAGAGAACAATTGAGGAAGACACCTGATGCCTACCTCCCACATGAATGCTCACATATGTACACAGATATATGCACAGATATGCACATACACATATACACAGAAAAATACAGAAAAGCATTTAAGTAAAACAAACTTGAAATGCTCCAAGAAATTATAAGGGGTAATAGACCTGGTTGTAGTGGCTCTCACCTGTAATTGAACCTGAGGCAGGAGGATCTGTAAGAGTTCAAGGCCAGCCTAGACTGCATAGCTAGGCCCTCTGAAAAAAATAAATAAAGGAAGGGAGGGAGGGAGGGAGGAGGGAAGGGGAGAACACAGGAGGGGAGGGCACAGGAGGGGAGGGGAGGGACGAGAAGGGAAGGAAAGATAGGAGGCATCGCTTGACCTAAAAACCAAGGTGGAAACTATTTTCCTTGCCTAAAATTGTTATATATTACACATAAAAGCCTTGATTATATATAATTTTGCCTTAATTTTTTTTTTTAGAAAGGGCCTCTCTAGCCGGGTGGTGGTGGCGCATGCCTTTAATCCCAGCACTTGGGAGGCAGAGGCAGGTGGATTTCTGAGTTCGAGGCCAGCCTGGTCTAGAAAGTGAGTTCTAGGAGAGCCGGAGCTACACAGAGAAACCCTGTCTCGAAAAATCAAAAAAAAAAAAAAAAAAAAAAAAAAAGAGGGGGCCTCTCTATATCACTCCTGCTGTCCTAGAACTGGCTATGTAGGTTAGGCTGGCCTTAGACTCACAAAGATATACCCGCCTCTGCCTCCTGAGTGCCGGGAGTTAAGTTGGCACTGCCCACTTAGCTCACCTTAACTTTTAAAGAGGTACAGTTGCCGTAATGCTTATGGTTATTACCGAACGTATGTTTCTATGCCTGGCAAAAAGAATCACTGTTTCATCTCTAAGCTCTCATTAGACTTTGCAGGGTGGCCTGTTTGATAGTTCGATTGCTACAGAGAGTCCAGAACCTCCTAACACCATCTTTATTACCCCAGAGTGCCTTGTGGTGCATAGAAACCAGGCTCTGGAATGTCGTCTTGCCTGGAGTTTCAGAACAGAGTGCCTCACAATTTTTGTGCCTCCTAAGCTTCTCCTCGAGGTGAAAGATGTTTCCTCGGGTGGATCAGAGTCGCTTGCATTTTGCTTATGGAACTGAGCAAAGCTGCCCCTTCAGCAGAGCAGTGTGTTTTAATGTAGACTTGGAGGGCAGCGTTCTCCTCCCCAGTGTGCTCACAGTCACTAAACTGCGCTCAGTAGCAGTTCTTTCTGGTGCCATGAAAGCAGAGGTTTCAGGAGCAGGACAGAGGTGTGACTGGACTATCCAGGGCTTTCCCCATGGCCAGGGCCTCTATCTCTGCATTCTTGACAAAAGCCATGGGTGTATAGCAGGTAGATACACACATAAATAATAAGCATTAATTAACTCACAATGACTTTTCCCTCACCCTCCTGAAGGAAGCTAATGTATGATAGGGCCCCTGGTGCCCAGCCCAGGCCCTGGGATGGCAGACAAGGCTTTGCTCCCTGGAGAATGGCACGCAAGCTGTGTTGAAAGCAGATGAGCACTCTCGGGTGTGAGCAGGACTCAGGCATGTGTGTCTGTGGCGTCTACGTCAGGCGCTGACCAAGGCGTGTCCTGAGAACCATCCTTGACGTGAGTCACCACAAATCCAAAGACAGTTGACTGTCATCCAGACCCTGCAAGGGCAGAGACTAATAATGTATGCAAAACAGAGGGCTGGGATGAGAGCTGAGTCAGCCAGATGCTTGCTATGCACGCATGCGCACTCAAACATCATTTCCCTAAACTCACTCAAGTGATGGAAAGGGGTGGGGGGAGCGGGAAACTGACTTGTTCAAGTCATCCTCTGACTGCCACACCAAGGAAATACATTTCAAAATTGATTTTTTTAAATAAAAATTCTGAGATGGAATAGAATGTCACAGAAAAGCACAGAAATTCCTAAATGTTACTTTCTTATCACTCAGTTTTAACTAACTGTAGATTAGGCAGAATCTCCCAAGATGTCACAAAGGCTAAAATGTGCCGGTCCGAAGCCTGCCCTGGGCTCTGGGGAAGAGTTTCCTGCTCTTCCCATAGCTTAGCAGAGAGGGAAGCACAAGAGAGACTGAAAAGCACGGGTCCAAGACAAAGGTCTTAAGCTAGTCTTGGGGCTCTGCTGTACCCTTCAGAGATTACTGCAGTGCAAATTGAGGCAGGACATTCAAACTGTAGCATCATCCAACTGAAGAAAATTTGAAATGGAAGTTCAGGATAGCTTGTGAAATGGAGAAAGGATCAGGAGACCTCCTCATCTGCTAGAAGGACCCTAGACCTATCCCCGGATTTAAAAGAAATCAGAGCCTTAATATGCATATTTGTGCATGCAACCCACGACCTGAAGGAAACATCGCCACCGCTTCTAACAAAATGTCAGTGTCAGGGAGCTGGGCAGATGAGCAGGCTTTCTCCCCATTGCCCATCAAAGATGTTCTCATTGGCCCTACCAATCCTTCCTACTCTTTGCTCAGACTAGAGCTTCTTCAGACAGTCTCGTCTCTGATTCCAGTGGCCCCACCCCGCCCACCATGCCCACCCCGCCCCATCAAATGCATTGGTAGGAGATGAGAGCAGGGCTAGAGAGATGGATCACTGGGTGAATGCAGACGACACAACAACAAAACAAGATCAAGGTTTGGCTCTTCAGCACCCAAGTAAATACCCAGCATGGTTGCACAAATGCACACACACACACACACACACACACACACACACACACAGAGGCACATGGACTCATTCACACTCACACATGTGATACACTCACAGACATGCACTACACAGATACACTCATACACATACACACACATTCACTCACACACATGCATGCACACACAGAAATTCTTCATAGTTTAATGTATAGAAGAATCCGATATGAAAATGGGTTTAACTATAATAATATCAATCAGTTCAAAGAAAAATAGCAAATTGTGATAAAAGGGAATCTGGGCTGGGTATGTGGTTTAGCTGATAGAATCTTTGCCATGGGTTTGAACCCCAGAATCACATAAAACCAGATATCGCGGCACATGCCTGTAATCTTATCACATGGGAGGGGAAAAGATCAATAATTCAAGGTTATCCTCATCTACATAGCATTAGAGTTCAGCCTGGGCTACTTGAGACTCTGTCTCAAAAAGAAAAATATTTCCAAAGTCAGAATAACGTAAACTTTATATATAAATTAGATTGAAGCCAAGGGACACTATAAAAAGTATCAGCCTAAGACACACTTGAGGCACCTCAACAGGTCATGCTAACAAAGGAGAAACACAAACAGTAACCCAGTAACTGTAACAGTTAATCTTCACTGCCCATTAGATTCGCTAGAGAGATATCTAGGAAATCAGTAAAGTACATGTCTGGCGGCTGCTGTGAGGACTTTCCCAGAGATGATTGACACTTGGTTTAGCAAATCAAGTGGGGAAGACTCGCTCTGAGCCTGGGCAGCCCCCTAAGAAGTGGGCGTTTCAGATGGTAAAGGGGGTCAGATGGAGGAAGCACACGGTGCAGACCAGCTGGGGTCTTGAGTCGGAGCGTCTGCTGGGGCCCTCTTCTGTGGGCTCCTGGAAGATGCGCTCACATAGCACCTCACCAGGGAGCCTCCCGGTCTTCACCCTCACTCTGGGCCTACATCACTGGTCCCTCTTGGTCAGTAGATTACATGAGCCTGTCGACACTCCTCTCCTGTGCATGAATGCAGAGGGGCTATTGTTTCTTTTCCTCTGGAGAACCTGACTAATACAGTAATAGAAGTATGAAATCGCTAAAATAACCAAAAGCAATGGTTGTTGCAGTTCCAGAAAAACAGAAAATTTAATTCTAAAACGCAAGTGCACACACACACACACACACACACACACACACATGCTGACACACATTCAGAGTCGCTTGGAAGGGAATAAGAGGGAAGATGGCTTGCAGCAAGAATGGACAAGTGTTGGACATCCAAAATCAGTCTCCATCGAGGCTGTCTTTGACAACAGATTATTTTTTCTGGAGAACAGAGCAATCTGTGGATTTGTTTTTCAAAATTCTGCTTCAACTATATGTGCCAAAAGGGGGTTCTAGTGGCCATGGTGGACCACATCTTTAATCCCAACCCTCAGAAAGCAGAGGTGAATTTGAGGGCAGCCTGCTCTACATAGCAAGTTCCAGGCTAGACAGGACTACATAGGGACACCGTGTTTCAAAAGAAAAACCAAAGTAGATTTTTTTTTTCAGAGTGGGATTATTTTATTTAGTTTTGACAGTTATTTGGGGGTAGCCTTTAATCTGCTTTTCTAACTGCTGGCCTGGCTACCTCCCCAGCAGTGTACCCCAGATACCTACTGTTTCTCCTGGCTCACGGTCCTCATTCTCTCATGGCCCCTTCTTCTCTCTCTTCCTTGTTCACCAAAGTAGATTTTTAAATATCATTCACCCTTATGATATTTGATGTTTTATAACTCTTCTTGTGAATGTTAGGAAGATTAGAAAGTAGTGTTTCTTATAAGGAAAAAAATGAAATACAGAGATCTCTTTGTTTCCTTTCAGTGCCTTTTTCCTATTTAAATTAAGTTTAGTACTTTTTATTAGAAAATACAACATAATAAACATAATTCTATTCTCTTTGTTTTATATTTAAGGGAAGGAAAGGCGGGCAGGGATGGCATTTATGTACTTTACAGTCAGTAATTTTGATGCCATTCATCAAGAGAGGAAATAAAGAAGAAACAAACCTAGGAACAGATAACAGGGAAATTAAGATAATATTTGGGTAACACTTGGCTTGATTTGTGTGTTTCCATTATCCATTTTCTCCCTGAAGCACTCCCGTTACTCCAATCCAACTGCCACATCATTGTCATAAGCACAGGGTGCTCTGTACTTCAGTGGAGGAGTCCCAAGACCCTGGGCACACGAGACAAGGACTCAGAAATGAAAATGCTCGGCTCAGCAGACAAGAGCACGTACCTGCAGAGGATCTGAGTTCAGTCCCAGCACCCACGTCATACAGCTCACAATGGCTGTAACTCCAATCCCTACAGTCCAGAGACAGTATCCTGCCGAGCTCAATGCGACGCTGGTGGGGAAAGAGGGACATGGCTCCTGCCCCTGGGACGGGGCCCCTGTGTGAGCCTCCAGGACTGCCGACTGCTGTTGTTGGCTTAAGGCTGGATTGTATAATACTGTACATATTTTACATTACTCCAAGGAACATCCTCTCAGTTAACATTAATGACCCAGTTAATCTGATAACACCAATCCAGGAGGTGGAGGTGAGGCTAATGTCTCAGCAAAATGGTAAACACTGGGACCTTCAGGACAGCCCTTAAGGCTATATATAGGTAAGAGCTCTAAATAAATGAGTTCAAAAATATATAATTGCTCAACTATGCAAACTATAAGGATGAAATTATAATTACGAGGGGCTTCGTGAATCTAAAGGAACAAAGGCAGCTACACTAAAAGCCAGTTAGTCAGAAAGATACAAAGGCAGACAGATTCAAGGTCAGCCTAGGACAGAGCAAGGTTAAGGTCAGGTGTGGTAGAAATAATAATTTCCAGTAGAAATGCTAATTTCTGGGCAGGGTTCCATGGAACTAGCTCATTATTTGTGCTTAACCAAGGCTGACACATCTCTGAATTCTTTTGCAGTGTTCAGACGATGTATATGCTTGTTGTCTCTTAAGAATTAAAGTAAATGACTGGACCTGTGTTCTGCAGGAGGTGAGCTGTCCAGAGAATTTTTTAGGATAAAAGGAAAAATGCTTGGAGAACTGACAGACACGCAGACACACTGACACACACACAGACACACACACAAAGAGAGACACACATACTCACAAGCAAGTAGGACATGGACAGAAAGATCTCTTAGAACAGCGAGCAAACAAAATATAGACAGAGAAATCTCCAGAGAGAAAACAGAACAGAGAGAGAAGCAGACAGGAAAAGCTGTATCAAGCAGAGCACAGGTTGTCAGTTTGGATCCACAATTTGACTTCAAGTGGTTCTTCTCGACGCTCCCAGACACCCCTTCTCTCAGAGCCCCTCTCCAAGCCCAGGCTAGCCCTTGACAGCATCCGACCTCCAGGAGCGCAAGCACATGCATGGTATGCGCTTACACAGGCATACGCAGAAATAAAAACGAATTTATTTTTCAATGCACTATTATAGTATAATTAATGGTCATGGTTGTGAAAATAGATATAAATATGTAATTGTCAGCCACAAACAAATGACTTCTTTTTACTTACAGATGTTCATAAAAGCATTGCACGCAAATCTTTACATGGTATACATCCTCACATCTGCGCTCCTTGGTAAGGAATAACTAGTTCTTACTTTACAAAATGAGACTATTGAAGAAAAAAACTTTTAGGTTGAAGCCAACTCCAGTTACAAAACAGAAGGCAGAATGGTGGACACTTGACTCTGAGGCTTATTGATTACACTTAAAAATGCACACTTACGCTGGGCAGTGGTGGCTCACGCCTTTAATTCCAGCACTTGGGAGACAGAGACAGGAGGCTACAGAGTGAGTTCCAGGACAGCCAGGGCTACACAGAAAATTCCTGTTTCGAGAAAAGAAGAGGAGGAGGAGGAGGAGGAAGAAGAGGAGGAGGAGGAGGAGGAGGACGAGGACGAGGAGGAGGACGAGGAGGACGACAAGGAGGAGGAGGACAACGAGGAGGAGGAGGAGAAAAGAAAAAAAGAAAAAGAAGAAGAGAAAAGAGAAGAAGAAGAAGAAGAAGAAGAAGAAGGAGAAGGAGAAGGAGAAGGAGAAGGAGAAGGAGAAGGAGAAGGAGAAGGAGAAGGAGAAGGAGAAGGAGAAGGAGAAGGAGAAGGAGAAGGAGAAGGAGAAGGAGAAGGAGAAGGAGAAGGAGAAGGAGAAGGAGAAGGAGAAGGAGAAGGAGAAGGAGAAGGAGAAGGAGAAGGAGAAGGAGAAGGAGAAGGAGAAGGAGAAGAAAAGTACTTAATGTCTAGACTTCAGACAGGTGCATACAGACTAAGACTGTGCCTAGCACTCATGAAGTAAAATGCCCACAGATGTAGTGAGTGTTTTGGACTTTCACCGAGAAGCCCCGGAACCTGAGCCAGTATGGAAAACTTGCTCCTAGGAGGTCGTTTGTTGACTCCCGGTATGAACTGGATCTTCACCAGGTCATCGTTCCTTCCCTCCTTCTCTCCTGGCATGATGCCCTGCCTTGGGCCAGCGGGGTGAGCCTCCACCAACCATTTAAGCTTCCAACAAGAAGCATGGTCACAGCTGGTCTTTGGGTATCGGTGCCCAGCCCAGCCCAGCTCAGCCCACACGGCACCATCTGCTCCTGCTCTCGTGGCTAACAGAGATCACAGCAGCTCTGTCTTCCGAATGACCAGAGTCTGAGTCAGGACTGGTCTCTGGCTTTTCTCACCGGTGTAGGGGAGAACAGGGCTTGCACCTCAAGCTCTTCCTCTCCTGTCTGCTGCTTTGAGGAAATGGGAGGGGCTGCATATCCGCCCACACCCGCCCCCACCCCCACTCCTAACCCCTCCCCCACCCGGTGTCTGTGTGTCTGTGTGTCGGGTCAGAAAGCTGCTCCCAGAAGTCAGTTCTCTCCTTCTACGGTGTGGGCTACAGGGATTGAACTCCGATCATCAGGCTAGGCGGCGTGGCCCTTCACCCATCTCACCGGCCTGAAAAGCGATCATTTTAAACCCTGGGACAAAGGGATGCACTCAAGTCTAGCTGCTTGGGGCTTGCTTTGTCTTTATGCTGGAAGAGTAGGTTAGATTCCTGTAGCATTATTATTTCTGTTATTGTTATTGTTACAGTGTCATTATGGCTACTAATTACTTGCCTAGGTATGCTTGTACCTCAACCAAACTTGTCTGGAACGCCCTTTCCACACTGGTCATGGGTGCCGCCACATGAACAAAAACATGCTTGGCCTAACTCTTTGAACTACGGAACAGCCGCTGACCTCACTGGGCCCATAAGCCCTCAGCACACAGAAAGCTGAAGTCTAGACAGGAAGGAAGAGGGACTCCTTCTCTTAATCCAGAATAGGAGAAAACAGTGGCGGCTGAAAGCAGTAATTCCTGATTGAATGGCACAATAAAATTCCAAGAGAGAAAAAAAAACAAAAACAAAAACATGTGGGGGGGTGCGGGGGGGGGACATCTAGGGCCGGAGTTCAGTGAGGATTTCTGGAGATAAGACTCAGACACTAATATTTTCTATACAAGTCTTTTGTGTTTGTTATTGTGTCGTTTTGACATAAAGCACAGTTTCTGTTAAAGAATTGTCACCGTCAGATTGGCCCGTGGGCATATCCGTGGGGGCATTTTCTTAATTGATAGTTGATACCGGAAGACCCAGCCCACCATGGGCAGTACCATCCATCCCTGCACAGGTAGGCCTGGGCTGAATGAAAAAAGTAGCTGACCAAGCCAGGAACAGCAAACCAATAATCAATGCTCCTTGACACTAATCTACGTTAGTTCCTGTTTTGAAATTTATCTTGATGTCCTTTGATGCTGGACAGTATAAAATCTATAAAGCAGCCGGGCAGTGGTGGTGCACGTCTGTAATCCCGGCACGTGGGAGGCAGAGGCAGGCAGATTTCTGAGTTTGAGGCCAGCCTGGTCTACAGAGTGAGTTCCAGGACAGCCAGGGCTACACGGAGAAACCCTGTCTCGAAAAACCAAAAAAAAAAAAAAAGCCTCTTTTCTCTTTTGCCCAAGGTAGTTTTGTTATTGTTTCATCACAGCAAGAGAAAGTAAGCTAGAACATACTCATACTCATTCTGCATGAATGCAGCAGACTGACAAACGGGAGCCAAAGGGTGAGGCAGGCCATCTCTGTGCGCTACGCCTTAACTCCGCTCATCATTAGCGGGTTTTTAGGAAAGAGCCAACTTTTAGCACTTTCCAACTGATAGTAACCTGCGAAATTGAGGGGAAACAACAGAACTCATATTAATAAGTCGTTGAAAACAGTCCATCCACTGAAGGAAAATCAAGAACAAACCAAGAAGGTGTCATAAGAAAAACAAAAGTGAAAAGGCAAGACTTGGCCATCTTTCGTGCGCCGGGTTCTCTACGACGTCCTGGTATCGTGAGGAAGTCCCTTTGGGACGCTCCGGCCGGGGTGGCTTAAGAGTTTGCTTGCTGCATTTGAAAGACTCAGGAGTAATATGGAGAGGCAGCAAAAGTCTACAACTCTTATAAAAAAAAAAAATCAGGACAGGAGAGCGGGCTCAGCAGTTAAGAACACTGGCTCTTTTTCCAGAGGACTTGGCTTCAAACCCTGCACCCACACGGCAGTTTACAGCATCTATAACTTCAGTTCCAAGGCATCCAACACCCTCACCCAGGCCCTGCAGGCATCAGGCACACATGTTAGTGTATAGACTTGTATGTAGGTTAAAAAAAAAAAAAAACATAGACATAGATAAGTAAATAAATAAATATTTTAAAATAAAATAAAACCAGGGGTTTTCCTGTTTATTTGTGGCTATTTGCTGGCTGCTATGTTAAGAGAAACAATTAGAAATAAAATTTCCTATAGATTCCTAAGACCCACCCACGAAACTGTAGGTTTTCAGAAGTACCTAAGATGAGCGGAGGATATTTTCCACTGTTGAATTCAAACGCATCTCAGAGACAGTATAAGGGACGGTGGCAGCAGTAGGTGTCACCTGCCCCAGTAGGGAGAAGCACATTATCACTTAATGGTCTAGAATTTACTGATGATTAAAAAAAAAAAGAAAGAGACAGGCTGTCCTTTGAAACACACTTGTATTATTGTTCTCCATAGCCTCGGTACCCCCGTTATCACTTAGGGAAAACCACTTCTAACCTCATTCCCTGTGCCCTCCTCCACATCCAAATTTAGAAGGACCATTCCTGGTTCCCGTTTACAAGCTTTCATTCCTCCAGCAAACACAGAATGATGCAGGAGCTCTGAATTCTGCGTCGCTGGCTGGAAAGGGATGTGCAAGTATCTGCTCTTGGAATACAATCTGGAAAGATTCTGAACGCAGCCCTCGGGGGCTGGGAACTGGCTCCGTCAGTACAGTGCCTTGCTGCTCAAGAGTATGAACCTGAGTCTCCCCAGGGTTCGTGTGAAAACACTGGTACTGGAGTGAGCACTTGTAGCCCTGGCTCTGAGGGACAGGGACTCCAGTACTGAGAGAGGCTGTCTCAAAAGTTAAAATGGAGAATAAGAAACACCTAATATCAACCTCTGGCCTCCATGCAAATGTGCACATATGTGTGTGTAAGCCACATACGGATGTGCATCCACTTGTGCTCTCTCTCTCTCTCTCTCTCTCTCTCTCTCTCTCTCTCTCTCTCTCTCACACACACACACACACACACACACACACACACACTGCACGGCTTGCAGTCCAGCAGTAAGGCTAACCATTTCCTGAGTGTACTAAAGACCACTCATCTGAGCTCCTAAGTCAAAAGGATCAGACAAAGAAATAAAATATCCACTAATGCAGATCAACTCTGAAAGACTAAATGACGTAAGCCAAAACTAATGGGAGAGAAACGTGAGCCTCCCCTCTCCGGTCAATAAGCATTTTTTTTTTTCCAACAGGAGGACAAACGTTTTGTCAAAATCCAGGGAGTGAACATTTTGAATAAGTTAAGCTTTAAGACTGCACTCCACTGACGACGTCTCTTCCTGGATACGGTCCTAAGAAACAGTAGGAAAGGAAGGAAGGCTGGCAGGATGGCTCGGTGGATAAAGGCGCTTGCTCATAGGACAATCTGAGCTCGATTCCTGGGACCCACATGGTGAAAGAAGAGAAAAGATGCTTCAAAGGCAGCTCTTCTACACCAAGAGAAACCGCCCTCGGGTTCAGATTTGCTCAGTGACAGTTAAGGACTAAGAAACGTCTGTGCCTCAGATTAGTTGATGGAACTGCAGGATTTTTATCTATGTATCTACCTATCATCTATCTATGTATCTATGTATCTATCATCTATCTATGTATCCATGTATCTATCTATCATCTATCTATGTATCTATCTATCATCTATCTATGTATCTCTGTATCTCTGTATCTATGTATCTATCATCTATGTATCTATCATCTATCTATGTATCCATGTATCTATCTATGTATCTATCTACCTGTCTCTGTCTGTCTATCTACCTGTTTGTCTATTTTACATACAGACTGCAGTCCCCCCCCCCTTCCAGATCCTTTCCAATACCTCCCCTCTCCCCATTCCTTCTCTTCAAGAAAGGGCAGATCCTCCCCTGGATCTCAACCAGCCTTGGCATATCAAGTTGCATTAAGATTGGGTACATCCTCTCCAATTAAGGCTAGAGGAGGCAACCAGGTGTGAGAAAAAGGGTCCCAAAGGCAGGCAACGGAGTCAGAGACAGCCCCTTCTCCCACTGTTAGGGCCCCACACGAGGACCAAGCTACACAACTGTAACATGTAGAGGGCCTAGGTCAGCCCCACGCAGGCCCCCTGGCTGGCGGATCAGTCTATGGGAGCTACAGGATTTTTTTTGAGGAGGTATAGAACTTGCCCTCTGGTATCAAGATTTTGAAACTGATGAGCCTTTAATAATAAAACTGAGTATTAGCTGTCACAGCATCTGATGGGAGAAAATGACAAGCGCTCGTGACCATTCATGCTTAACCACACGGAGATCACCAGGAAGGTTCCATTGGACCTGCTGTTCCGACATTTCATTTCCTATATATCCAAATCTAGGTGGGGTCAGGAGAGTGCGGAACCAAAACTGGAAGTAAAGAGATTTTTTCACCCAGATCGGAGCTCTTGTCGAATAGAGGCCTCAAGTCACCAAATTCTTTCCTGGTACTAACTCCAAGAACAAGGTATTAATTGAGGCCCAAAAGACCCAAGCCTCCCAGCTATGCCGCCTTAATTAGCTGCTCATTTCTGAAATTCCTCAGCGCAGGAGGTCATTGGCAGGAAGGGGACGTGAGACTACTCACTGCGGCTGGTCAACCAAACTCTCGTCGTCGGGGACACCTGCCCTCTTCCCTGGCAGCTGGAGAGAAGGACATGGGTAGATTTCCTTTGTCACGTCCCTCTTCGGGTCAGCAACTGGGCTCCTGGACTCCTTGAGGAGTCGCTTCGGCCCGGAATGGCAGCTCCGAAAACTGAGGCAGCAGTGCTGGGCGCTGCCTCCCACAGACAGCTGCCCCATCCATGTGCGAGGTGCCTCAGCCTGACAGACAGGTCCTGCCTGAGAGTAGCATTTGTACTGGGAGAGGCACAGAGCTGGAGAGGGGAGGAGGGATGAGTCACGTACCAAGTAACTCGCTAACTCTCTCTCTCTCTCTCTCTCTCTCTCTCTCTCTCTCTCTCTCTCTCTCTCCTGTGTCTCTCCAGAGATAAAGAAGACAAAAGGACTGTGGTAGTGGCACGAGAATTGAGAATTGTGGTACTTGACCACACCTTCTCATTCTGAGTCAGAAGTCAGATATAAAAGCGCAAGTTGTCTACACAGGAGCTGTAACCCCTCTGACTTTGCAGGCACTAATGTTATTCTAGCAGGTTTTCACCTTACTTCCAGGAACAAGTGGTAGTTAGGTATTTCTACCCCTTTATGGTTTGGGGGACACAGTTCTACCACAGGGCCAACAATTCAGGATGTCAGTTCCTCCACCAGCCTGTATAGCACGCAGCTGGTCACCAACCAGCAATGGGCATAAGAAAAGGTTGTTGTTTTTCTTAGTCCCTGGTATCTGGGAGTTAGTTTTTACTGCAGCAGAACCTAGCCTATACTGACTGACACAACCTCATGGACTCTTGAGAAACATCAGGATCATACCCTTTTGACACTTAAAGCAACTGAAAACTCCTTTTCAAGTTTTTTTGGTGGGGCTGGATTTGGGGTGGTTTCTTTGGAGGGCGTGCTTGGTTTGGTCTTGTTTAAGCATTCAGGTGCGTTTACACTTCTTCTTCGTGTTTGGAAAGCTACATTCCTGGTGATGTCGTATATGGTTTTTACTTTTTAAACACCCACAGAAAAACTCCGTGTAACACAGTGAGAGGCACCCTGTCCTAGATGGCTTTCCATCGATGTGAAAAACACCAGGAACAAAAGCAACTTAGGGAGAAAGGGGACTGTTTCACCTTGTGGCTTATAGTTATCTATCAGGAAGGGAAGATACCATCAAGGCAGAAACCTGGGGGGCACGGGTTGGAGACCAGGGGGGTAGTACCACCAACCTGCCCAGGGCTAGTAACATCCACCTGCCCAGGAGTAGTACCATCCACAAGCCCATGGAACGTACCGTCAACCTGCCCAGGAATAGTACCATGCAGCTGCCCAGGGGTAGTATCATCTACTTGCCCAAGGGTAGTTCCATCTACCTGCCCAGGGGTACTATCATCCACAGTATGTTGGGCCCTCACCAGCAATCAATAATTAAGAAAATGCCCCCACAGACTTGCCTACAGACCAATCTGATGGAGACATTTTTTTTTTTCAATTGAGGTCTCGTCTTCCTAGCTGACCCAGGGCTGTGTCACACTAAAAACAGACCAGCATGTACACTTTAGTTCTAACTCCTCCCCGCTATAGTATTCCCATCTTCCCACTGTGGCCTGGATTATTCCAAACATTCTAAGGGGGTGATCAGAGCAGGAAGGGAGAGTCCGTAGATGCTAAGTTGGTTTGTAACTTCACAAACGCTAGATTCTAGAATCTTCTTTGGGGTGAACACTCCCGTCCGGAAATCCAGTCAAGTGCCTCAGATGGAAAAACTCTGTCTTCCAGTGTATTTTAGTTTTAGGGTGTTAGGTTCCCAGTGAAATTGACCTGAGACTATGAAGATTAAAAGATCAATTTAAAATTACAAGATTCTGCCGGGCGGTGGCGGTGCACCCAGCACTCTGAGAGGCAGAGGCAGAGGCGGGCGGATTTCTGAGTTCAAGGCCAGCCTGGTCTACAGAGTGAGTTCCAGGACAGCCAGGACTACACAGAGAAACCCTGTCTTGAAAAAACCAAATCCAAAAAAAAAAAAAAAAAAAATTACAAGATTCTCTATTTATTTCTCATACCTACACAGCTCCTACTAGTACGCCATACTTACTACAACCATAGAAACCACACAAATACATCCTTATCGTAGTTTCCTTCTGAATGTAAACACTTTCTGGCACATGAGATACCTGTGGACATGCAGGCTTGCTTAAAAGGCATGCCCCTTGGGAAGGGCTATGAAGCTCCGCCCCTAAGTGAAGAGCCATTGACAACTGACGCTCCGCCCCTCGGTGAGAGTTCATTACTTCTTCAGGGATGCATTCCCTGCGAGAATACTCATGCTCCAAGAGATGGTCCTACATCCATCCTACATACAGGCCTGAGTGAATTACGTGGGGGGGGGGGGGGGGAACCATAGGACAGAGATAGGGGAGGAACCGAAAGAGAAATATTGAAGAGGAGATTTGACCAAAACTATTGTATGCACATATGCAATGCTCTCAGACAATACAATAAAGGTTTCTTCTTTGCTCTCAGAGGTCACAGTCTTGGGGGAAGGAAACTTGTGAGCATGAAATGCCTCTGAGAGTTTCTCCGCTAAGACCTGAGACAGCTGTTGTGATCGCAAAGCCGGGAGGGGTAGCTGGAGGTTGGACCAGCAAGATGCAGCCCCATGGACCATCTAGAGCGGTTTGGGCCTGGAAGGAATATGTCCAGCTCATCTGAGGAGCATAGTTTTAGTCCACAGTCCATTTGTTCATCAAATTGTTAAGTCTTTACCAGAGAGCAAGAACGTCAAGGATGGGGGCGGGAGAGATGGCTCAGCGGTTAAGAGCCCTGACTGCTTTTTTTGAAGGTCCTGAGTTCAAATCCCAGCAACCACACGGTGGCTTGCAACCATCTGTAATGAGATCTGATCTTCTGGGGTGTCTGAAGACAGCTAGAGTGTACTTACATATAATAAATAAATCTTTTTAAAAAAACGTTAAGGATAAAAATGTTCTTGCAGAGTATCCCAAAACAAATGAGAATATGAACTCAGTCCCCGTTAGCGGAGCTGGGACTGCTAACTGCTAACTTTTGTGAAGGTGGGGACTGGCCTTCAGTAAGAAAAGCAGAACTCCAGCTGCAGCAGGCAGCACACTGACTCACACATGATACTCTGGCGGTGCCCGGTGCCCGGCTGGAGGTGTTTATCTGGTGTTAACCCTCCCAGCTCTGGTCCACGCTATCCTGTGCTTACTCAGGTCCTCCCCCCAACACTTTCTGGAGAAAGCTTCATCAGAAGCCCAGCTGAAACCCAGCGCCCTGCTCCAGCAAAGGTCAGCCTTATCTCTGATTTCGCAAGGCTGAAATCTGATCTCTGCTCCCCTCCCCCACACCCCACCCCTGACACCCGAAGTTCATCATCACCGGGATGGCAACCTATCCCATCCTGCCCCCGCAACAGCAAACTGGTTCCCACCCCCTGCCTTTCTGTTGACATCTACTGTAGCCTGGGCCGCCTCCACCCATCCCCACCCACAGCCTCACACCTGGCTGACTCACCTGTATCCCCGAGTGTCTCCTCCTGTCAGGCTTTCCATGACCAGCCTCCCGGGCTGGCTTCTCCCTTAGCGTCCCAGAGTAGGGGAGGCCGGTTCCACCTTAGCGTGTGACTTCAGCTCTCACGCCGTCTCACCAGACACACATTTCCACCACAGAGCTGTCACTGTTGACACGCCCCACACCTTACTGCTGCCTTTTTCTGCTTTTTTTTTTAACCAAATTTCATTATTCCTAAGGACTTTTTTTTAACATTTTATTTTATTTATTTATTTATTTATTTATTTATTTACTTTGAACCAACTGTCACAGGTCTTCTTCGCTGATCACTGAACGAGACCTAGGCTGACAACCATTTTTTTTTTTTTATTTTTTTGAAACCAGAACATTTATTTTATGACCTACTAAAATCCTCAAGATGAACTGGACGCTGCCACAGCTGCCCTCTTGGGTTTAGGCATTGTTCCTTCACGGAATCCATGTCTGGATCTGTGAGAGGCCATCTTTAGGGGCCTCACCCGACCAGTCCCGGGAGTGTCTCGTCTCTTAGCCCTGGCACTCCAGTTATACTTTCTCTTGCGCTTGGCAGGGTGGCCACATTGGCCACAGGTCGACTTCCGAAGGGGGGAGGCCTCGGAGCCACAGCGGCGGCGCAGCGTGTGCGTCTTATTGCGACACTTTCCAGAGGATGACGTTCCTTCCGTCATCTTGCTTCTACCAGAGAGGCCAAAAAGCATTGGCAACTGACAACCATTTTTTACCCACGTTTTAGAGGCTTTTCTGAGGAATAAGGAATATTCTAGGAGGACAATTTGCCTGAAAAAATGGAACTATTTTTCCAGGTACACTAGAAAAATGACCACTTTGCCCCCATCTCCCTACCTTCCCTTCTCCTGACTTTGGAAAAGACGGGAGGGTGATGTAATGTCTGCTGCTAGGACAGCCATTTTGGAACCATAAAGAATTGAGGCTGGGAACATCAAAATACAGAGCCAGGGCTTGACAGCGAGAGAGAGAGACGTGTAGGAAGTTACAAAACCCTTGGTCCTCGTTAGCACCACTAATTTCCAGAAACTTCCCTGGGATCATCAGCCAATGGGTGAAAAAAAAATGCATCGTGGGCTTAAGCCACCATCAGGTGCTTTGTGTTAATTGTGACTGGAATAGTGGAATTGGTCCCACTAAAGTAGCACCCAAGTCTGTCACTGTGACATGTCGTTTCTCTTCCTCACACCCATCAGGCCTCACATGACAGTCATGTGCCCCTGAGAAAAAACGCTGTAACTTCGTAATTATGTCAATACTACGGTGTGTACTCACATAAGCCTACATCGATGCAGGCCAGTCCCTCCAGATGGACTCTTAATGCAGGCACGAGATGTGGTGACACAAGGTGTATGTGGCTGTCCCCAGCCTACAGCCCATGCTACCCTATATAGCAATTGTTTAAAAAGTAGAAGTAACATATTCAAATTAAAAAATTTTAAAATAGTATTATGAACATGAGAAAAAGATAGATGTTTCCCAGACTAAGGAGAAGGCTCAGGCGGCAAATGATGCCCAAGCCTGAGTCGAGGAGTGATGGGACACACCCAAATCCAGGTTCTGAGGAGGCGGAGATGGGAGGCTCTCTGGGCTTACTGTTCAGCCAGTCTAGAGACTGTGGTGTTTTATAAAAAGAAAGAGAAAAGAGAGTGGTGGGGGCCTGGTATGGTGCAAGGGAAGGGGTGCCTCTGACAGCCCTTGCTGAGGCATCCCTTCCCCTGAGGGACCAGCCACACGATGGTTTAGTGTAGAATAGGGTTTATTCAGGGCATGGAGAAGAGAGTCGAGAGAAAGGCAGAGAGAGACAGAGAGAGACAGAGAGAGGAGTAGAGGTGGACCATGAGCACATGGAGATGGGGGAGGGGAATGGAGAGAAGGGAGCAAGAGAGAGAAGGGGGCAAGCAACCCCTTTTATAGTGAGTCAGGCACTTACTTGGCTGTTGCCAGGTAACTGTGGGGTGTAGCCTAGACGACATGCCTACAAAGACCCTGTCTCAAATTAAGGTGGAGAAATGATTGGCGAGCAAAGCTGACATTGACTCTTAAATGCATGTGTACTGTTCATCTGCAACTCAGCAGAGAGCAAACAGCTCCACGATTTTGAGCCAACTGTGAAGCAAGTTTTAATTGCTTTGGTCAGGACCACTCCCTGGAATTCCCAGCTAAGTGGTGAGGAGACACGTGTTGTACGGGCTATTTAAGATCCAAACCACACAGCCACTGTATTTTTCCACGTGGCTTTATTTGCCAAGGCCTACAACTCCCAGCATGCCAAGGCCTACAACTCCCAGCATGCCAGGTAGTCACATGGTCCTTGGGCAGGTGGAGCTTACAGGTTAATTCTTGGGTCTTCACACACACACACACACACACACACACACACACACACACACACATTTCTTGTATTAGCCATTTCCAGCACTTGGGAGAGAAGTGGAAACACAAGACTCGTTGTCAGCCACATAGTAAGTTTCAAGCCAGCCTGGGCAACACGTGTCTCAGAAAGAAAAAAGAAAGGTGTCTGTGGTCCACAGCTGTGAATGCTAGCCTTTCATACAACCAGACTGCAGTGATATTTTTACAGCCTTGTCACTATAAACACATAAGCGATGTGCTGGACTACATTACAAAAGCAACATCGCTAAATCATGCAGCACTTTCATCCCCATTATAATCACACAGGTCCATGGCCTGATGCTGTCTGTTACTAAGCAGATTGTAATTCTCAGTCAGATCGTTCTCGATGATTTGAAGGCTGAGAACCCATGCTGTCCGGCCTTTTTGGTAACTGCCACTTGTGTTATCTTTACATCACTGTGACAAAGCACCAGGCTCCATCAGGGCAGGTGGAGGAGAGGTTGACTTCGGCTCATAGCTTTACTGGTTTTGAAAGACCTGAAAAAAGCCAAGGGTGCCCCAGCACCCCACGCCTCAGAAGGCGACATCCAGATCACTCTCGAGAAACGGTCTTGATGCAACAGCAAGAGAATTTTTATTCCAGGGGCTCTGGTGTTCACAGCCGTACACTATGCAGGGGTAGAGGACTGTGAACAATGAGTGCAGAATCTGGACAGCTTTTATAGGTTTACAACAAAACCCGCATATCACAAAGCAATCATTCCTTAGCATCGAAAGCCTGTGCAGTGCAAGCCAATTGATTTGTACCACTCCATAGCTTCTAAGCCAATCAGTTTAAATTATCCAAGCCCGTGCTCCGAGGACCAATCAGTTTTCTATGAAGCCAGAAAGCAACTAGTTAGCTCATTTCCTGTTACGGGGCCACAACTCGTTCTATACAGAACGGCCTCAAGGAATGTAACCTTTTACCTAGTTTCTAACATAGAATGGGCTAAACTTCTGACTTTTGGGGGTCATTTAAGAGTTAGGCATGGGGGATTTTTAGGCTGTAATTCTCATCCTTTCGTTTCAATCCAGGATCAGCCCATTGATTTTGGGGCCTGTGGCAAAGAAAAAGAAAAGCGTATCATAATAAATAAGCTGCTCCCGACCTTAGCCAGAAAGAAGGCAGAGAAAGAGCAAGGAACAGACTCGCAATACTCCATCTTAGTTAGGCTTTCCGTTGCTGTGATGGAAGACCATGACCGAAGCAACCTGAGGAAGAAGACTTTATTTCACTCAGTTCTGTAAAACAGTTCATCGTCAAAAGCAGTGAGGGCAGGAACTCAAACAAACAGGGCAGGAACCTGAAGGGAGGAGCTGATGCAGAGGCCGTGGAGGGGTGCTGCCTGCTGGCTTGCTCCTCATAGCTTGCTCAGCCTGCTTTCTTCTCCTTTTTAACTTTTTAATTGATGACTTGTAAATTTCACATCATGTGCCCCAATTCCACTCATCTCCTAATCCCTTCATTTCTGCCCTCCAACCTTGCCACCCACCCCCAAAAGAAACACACAAACAAAAAACTGTAGTGTCCTGCAGTAGATCCTTACGTTGTCGACACATTTTTACTTGCCAATGTTCACTGCCGTGAGTCGGCTGTCTGGTTAAGGCCTCTTGCTTCTGCTACATCATCAATACTGGATCCCCTCCTGGACTCCTCTCAGATATCCTGTTATTTGCTCTGTGTCATGGAGATCTTGCAGCGTTGGATCTACAGGACCAGCCCCTTCAGGCACTCAAGAAGTCTATAGATGGGGTAGATGTTGGGATGGACCAAATCTGAATCTGGGCCTGTCTGGGAGCTGGGGTTGGACAGCCAGCCGGCTAACCTGGACCCTCACCAGCGCTCTTACTACCAAGGCAAAAGCTCTCCAGCACTACCTCAGCCCGCGCAATCAATGCCATAGTAGACAACGGATGGTGCCAGATCTCCCTCTCTCAACGGCCTCAGGCTGGCTCACACATGCCCACACCACCAGGGCCAGGTAGGCCAACTGTGCTGCCAAGGTGTGGTGTGGGGCAAGCTTTCCCATGGAAGGAAAGTCCAGATCTCCTCTTCTCACAACCCTGGGGCCAGGCATTCCCAACCACTGCAAGTGGGGAGGGTTGACGACCATGGAGGTCATCTCTATAAAATCCAGAACCCCAGCTCAGGGATGGAGCCACCTAATGGGTTGGACTTTCCCCATGAATCGTCAGTTAAGAAAAACCCTATATGCTTGCCTACAGCTGGATCTTATGGAAGTACTTTCTTAATTGAGGTTTCCTCTTCTCAGACGACTTAATCTGTGTCAAGTTGACACACAGCTACCCTGCACAACCCCTTTCAAGGCAATCTCGCGCGCCAGAAGCCTACCATCCTCTCACTAGGTCCCAAGCCTTACGTTCTACTACCTGCCCATGGTGCCACGGGTCTGTTATAGACATTTCTAGTCCCAATTCAGAGTTCTTACCTGGCCTTGATCATTCACTTTCCAGATAAAAGACACACCCAACCTTTATCGTTAAAATAAGCCTTAAACAGCACAAGGGCTGGGCAAATATCTAGCTGCTGTGCTATTACAATCTACTTTCCTATCAACAACCCCAAGTTATTCCGTACTATGTTTCATCGGGGCTGCTCTCAACTCCAATTGGCCAGCCCCCAGGGCCACATTTTCATGACTCGCCTAATCCAGGGTGGCTTCTCTCCTCCAGTCACCTTCTTCTGCCACGCCCTGCCCTGCCCCACCCCTCGAGGTTCTCCTCCAGCCCCAAACCCAGGAATCCTACTCTCCGCCTATGTCTCCTCTGCCCAACTATGAGCTGCCAACGTCTTTATTGACCTATCATAATACAACTTAAATAACTCATAAAATAACTTGAGTGTCACCTGGGTCTACATTCAGATTCTCTGGGACAGCCAGGTCTTGGTGGGGGGTGGGGCGGGGCGGGGGTCAATATTAGCATTAGAATGCAAGTAGCATCAGGCCAACCCACTACACAGGTCAACAAAAAAGCCTGTCACCCATGGGCCCTAAGTAGACAATTATGCAAATAATAACATCCCATCATCCAAGACACATCTTGTGAGCTCAGTACTAGACGCCTATCAGCAAAAGTGACTGGCGAAGAAACTGAGTCATTTGTGGTTTCCTGAGAACTCGGCATACAAGAGCAAGTCTGATGGTGCTAACTGAACTTGTATGGAACTTTTCAAGAGCAAGAAGCTCCCTACTTCCTAGGAGGCGGTCCTTAAGAATCAGGTATTAATTATATAGCCCCTGGGAGCTTGAAAATACCTCGCTTAACTACTGAAAGCTTAGCCGGGCGGTGGTGGCACACGCCTGTAATCCCAGCACTTGGGAGGCAGAGGCAGGTAGATTTCTAAGTTCGAGGCCAGCCTGGTCTACAGAGTGAGTTCCAGGACAGCCAGGGCTACACGGAGAAACCCTGTCTCAGAAGAAAAAAAAATTTAATGAAACCTTTGATAATTTTAAAGTTGCTTTCAAACCCGTCAATCTCACCTTTTAAATCCAAACCTAGAATAAATGCTTTTCCCGTGTCTATATGAGGCACTGAAAACCTCAGAGATGAAATTACAGGATGGACCTGTCTACTGGTGACCCAACTCCGAGGGCTGTTGACTAAATAATCATCCTTCCTTACTTGCTGATTGGCTAACTGCCAATGGCTAGGCAGAAAGTGGAGGGCGGAACTTCCGGGCTGAGAAAGGTTCTCCAGGAGAAGAAACAGAAACAGGAGATGCAAGCCGGGGAGATGAGCAGCTAACTCAGAGCAAGGAGAGAGGTAGACACGGCCATGTGACAGGACGCAGGCCAGAATTGGGTGTGTTAAGAAGATGAGCGAGCCGGGTGTGGTGGCGCACGCCTTTAATCCCAGCACTTAGGAGGCAGAGGCAGGCGGATTTCTGAGTTCGAGGCCAGCCTGGTCTACCGAGTGAGTTCCAGGACAGCCAGGACCACACAGAGAAACCCTGTCTCCAAAAAACCAAAAAGAAGAAGAAGAAGAAGAAGAAGAAGAAGAAGAAGAAGAAGAAGAAGAAGAAGAAGAAGAAGAAGAAGAAGAAGAAGAAGAAGAGCTAGCCGGGAGGTACCTCAAAATAAAGGCCTAAGCTTTTAAAATAATGTCTCTATGTTATTATTTATACAGCTGGCGTGCCCGTGAAAGTCATGGTATAACACCCTCTACCAGAACCTGCCACTAAAGCAGTTACTGCTGACCCAGCTGTCGCATCTCTCACTTCCGGCACCTTTCAGAAGCCACAGTCACTATATCCTAAGATGTCACCTCTCATGTTGCGCTTACTGTCATGAATCATCAGGTTCTCTGCATAGGGGAAGTTTGGCGTTTGGTTTTCCTTGACTAGTGACTACACTGTTCTTCCGTAAGTAAGGCCGCTTCTCTGGTTGTCAAGGACTCTGGATCACCTTGTATTGCAGGGGCTTTCAAAAATCCCAAGAGACCGAATCATAAAGACAAAGAGATATCTCTATAGTTTAAACCTCTTGGCCAGTTTGCTGGGCAACTTGTGATTTAACCCAACTCTCCCATTCCATCCCTAAATGTGGTGCTATCCCCCAGCCATGTCCCTTGTCCAGCCTCCCCCAGCCCCTGCTGCCAGCTCTTTATTATACAAACGGCCATACTCCTTACTCCACCAGTTGGCCTTCCTCAGGGCAGCTCGCCTTTCTTCTTAACTGCAGGTGAGGAAATGACAAACATTTACACATCCTGCTAGTCTGACTCCGCCAGCCCTGCAATTGACAATTTGAGAACACAGGGGCACACTTTTTCATAGCCCGTAAGTACAGTATTTGTGGGTCATCTCCATAGTCTTAGAAGCAGGGCCAATGGCGCCGCATCAGAGCATCTGTGCAATAGAGCCTAAGCATCTACTCCCTGGCCTTGCTTGCTTGCCAAGTCTTTGCTCTGGATGGCAGCAACGGGATGACCCCCGACCCCTAGCAACAGCCAGTGAAGCTACAATAGCGGGGTCAAGGAACATATAGATAACCAAAGATGTCGTGCAGAGACTAGATAACCTAACCGTCCTGTTTGTCAGGTAATTTTAGTTCTTGTGCATTACACCAGAAATGCAGTTTTTAAATCTTTTAGCTTGCTGACCCCTATGGAAATTCCCCAAGTTTGCTGTAACTATAATAAAAAAACACTGTTCCCCTAGACTCTGGGCTCTTGCTTCTGACCATCTGCGACATGAAGGTGAGAGTCCTTGTTCTGAGAGCTCGTAATAAAGACTGGTATATGTTTGCATGGGAATTGGCTCCTTGATGGTCTGTGGAGCCCCTGGGACTTGGAAATAACAAAACCATCCGTTCTAGTGAAGCACTGAGGCACTACATGCCCAAACGGAGGGATATGAGGTCTTTAGTCTGTGACACAACACTGAGAAGGAAGCCATGTGCA
Organism: Apodemus agrarius; assembly: GCA_964023405.1. NCBI lineage: Eukaryota > Metazoa > Chordata > Mammalia > Rodentia > Muridae > Apodemus > Apodemus agrarius. The sequence goes on from OZ030014.1 coordinate 29,845,993, forward strand.
GGCTTCCAGAGGTCCGTGTCCTCGGTCACCTGAAGTGCTATCACCTTTCCTTCATACACTCCTATAGCTGGGGCAGGACTCAGTGTCACAGGACTTGGATTCTTTCTTCTTATTGGAGGATGGTTCACACCCCGGTTCTCCGTTGGTTGAAAGCTTTGCCATGCTATTGTGGGATACTATTCCTGGGGAAGCGTAGAGAAACATCTACTCACTTCAGATAGGAAACCAATGGCAGAACAAAGTACAGAGACCATCAAGCTCTATCTTGGTGAACCGATGAGTTTATAGGATGTGGGACAGGAGGATGGGGGACGGGTTTGTTAGCATTTCTTCTAGGCTCTGCCCAACAGTTACCTAGCAACAACCAGGTATGAGTCTGGTTTGCTATAAAATGACTGCTTGACCTCTCCCTCTCCCTCTACCCACCTCCTCCCTGCCTCTCTGTCCTCTTCTCTCTCTGCTTCTCTGTCTCCCGACATGTTCCTGGCCAGCCTCTTCCCTTCTTTCTCCTCTCTCTCTGTCCTTCTCTGTCCCCTTTCTCTCTCTGCCCGCACTCCCTTCTCACCCCCTTCTCATGCCCCAAACAAACTTAATTTTATACTAGAAGGTTGGTACCTCCGAGGGGATGCCTCAGCATGGGCCCACTAAGGCAAACCCTCCTGTCACACCATGCCACCACATTACAAAACATCACCAGGGTTGCTTACAGAAGCAGAAAAATCTCAAAGACATCTGTATCACTGAACAGCCACTCTAGCATGGGTGATGACATATGAACACTGGAAACCTGAAGCTTATATATAACTTGCAGGCAGCTCAACAAATAGGAAAATATCTCTTCTACAGAGACTGATTGGTCTGTGCTTTTGCTAGGCAGCTCACCTGGTCTGAAAATGTCTCTTAAATGTCCTTAATGCTTACATAAACGTGGGCTGGGAAGGAGTCTAGTAAATCTTGGTCAGTTTCAGGGACTTCCTGAGGCTTCTGAGTTGTTTACTTCCTGAGTTTTAATGAGCTTCCCTTTATGATTTTATGAATCTTAATCAGCTTCCCTGCAGGGTGGAAAGTTTCTTCTTTTCAAGACTTCTTGAGTCTTTCAAGAGTCTCCCTCCTAGATGAAATGCATCAATTCAAAGAAATGCATGATTTTTTTTCAACCAGCTCAGTATGCAGCTTCATCCTGAGGAACCTGGACTGAAAAGCCTTTCTGCTTACAGTTTGTGAGGCTCACACCTGCCCTGCCAGTGATTTCCCACCCTTTAAGCAGCTATGGATGGATTTGGAAACTTCTGGAAATCTTTCCAAGGCTACCACCACCAACAGTTTCTCTACCTAGAAAACAGCCTCAGCATCAGATCCAGCTTCTGTGAGGCTCATTAACCAGAACTAGAACTTCCTTTTTTTTTTTTTTTTTTTTTTTTTTTTGGATTTGGTATTTTCGAGGCTGGGTTTCTCTGTGTAACCCTGGCTGTCCTGGAATTCACTCTGTAGACCAGGCTGGCCTTGAACTCAGAAATCTGCCTGCCTCTGCCTCCCAGAGTGCTGGGATTACAGGTGTGTGCCACCTCCGCCCAGCTTGGTGCACCCTTCTTGCTTGCTTCTTTCAACCCCTTTATCCAAATTTATAACTAGCCACACGTTTACTTAGTGGAGGGTTGCCTTAGTGGAGAGTTTCCTTACACCTGCTCTTTCCCTAAAGAAAATAGGAGCCATCCCCACAAAAGGCATGTGGGGTGAGTTTAAGGCCACAGTTTCTTCCCCTTCCCGTGACCAGCATGGTTTTATAGTGTATTGACTTCCACTCCCTTCTGCTTCCCAAGTGAGGGTGATATGCAGGTGGGAAAGAGTTAACTAAAAATAGATATCAGAGAGATGATTTCTGTCAATGTTTTGAATTTTCAAAGGTAAAAGGAATTAAGGAATTCTTGAAAAATAAGACCTTGTGGGCCTAGAGAGCTGACTGTACACAAGCTTTTGCAGAGGATCAGAGTTCACTTCCTAACACCTAAGGCGGGTTGTTCACATGGACCTAAAACCCCAGCTTAAGGGTGTCTGATTGCCTCTCTTGGCTCCACAAATAACTGCAGTCCTGCATACATACCCCTCATAGACACACATGTACACACATAATTAAAATTAAAAATTAAAACTTGAAGGATGGTAAAACCTCCATTTTGTGCAAGACCAGGGGCTAAACTCCAATTCCAGGAAGATAAAAAGCCACAAAGTCCACTTGAATAAACATCCCAATAGCAGGGGGTCAAGGCACATACAGATAATGTAAGACAGACTGCAGAGAATTAGATAACTTAGCCTTCCTGTTGGTCAGATGGTTTTGCTGCCCACCCCCACACCCCGCCCCATGTTCAGTTCCTGCAGATTATGCCAGAAATGCAGTTTTTAAAATGTTAACTTGACCCCTATGGAAATTCCCCAAGCTCAATGTAACTACAATAAATACCCCTCATTCATAGACTCAGGGCTCTCACTCTGACCTGCTACGACAGTGATGGTGAGAGTCCTTGCTGGAGAGCTCATAATAAAGACCCTGTGTGTTTACATTGGAAGTGGCTCTTCAGTGGTCTTTGGAGTCCTTGAGCCTTGACCTAACAAGATAATCTCTTTTTCATTCTTCCCTCCTACAATACATCCCAACCACAGCCTCCCCTTCCTCCACTCCTACGAGTTCCACGACCCCACAGCCCTTCTCTTCTAGATCCATTGCTCCTCCATTACTCTTCATTTAACAGTCAATCCAGTCTACAAAAACTTTTAAGTCATTCGATAAAATACAAGGGACTTATTTCTAACAAGATGAAATATACTTTGCTTTACATATAAGATCAGCATTCTTGACTTATGAACTGCCAAACAAAAACTCTATCCTTCAGTGGTGATGGAGATTTTTCAATCAGAACTTAAAGACCCAGAGTCACTCCCCAGAATCCATGTAAAGATGCTGAGCACAGTGGCTCGCACCTGTCAGGATCCATGCCAGCATGGTGCCATGCACCTGAGCACCGTGACTCAGTGCTAAGCCATGCACAGCACAGAGCACATAGACAGAAGGATGCCAGGAACCTGCCACATTAATAATAATAATAATAATAATAATAATAATAATAATATTGAGAAAGTCTCCAACCTCAATCCCTTCCTACACACACACACACAAACACACACACACACACACACACACACACACAAATTATTTTTTAATAAAAACTCATTGATATGCAAAGCTTGGTCCACTAAACCTACTGTAAATAGTAGGAGCCAGCTCCACCTTCACAAACAGAAGGTTCTAGAAGATGGAAGTCAGAAGGAAACAATCATAGCATGGCATTGTAGGCCTTAAAAACTAGGTAACTGGCTGGTGCAGGGCAGAGTTTATAATATATTTGCATAGATGCACAGAATTTGAAGGTGAATCTCAATGAACAAGCTATTATCTCTTGATAAAAACTCGTTTGTTTGTTTTGACTTTTCCAGGAGCAGATACTTTCTGGAAAGCAAATAGCTTGGCTCTCTTCCTGGCTTTATCTCTTATTTCCCATTGCAACAGGGAAAGACACCTGGTTTAGCACCCACAGGCATCGGAATGAAAACTTTCTGGCGTTCTAAAGCTCACCCTCAGTTTCAGTTTGCTTTGCCTACCCCTGGCTTCCATCACTTAAGAAGTCAGTAACTTCTTTCCCAGCTTAGTCACTAGAGAGCATTGTAGGCTTACATATGACCACCAGGCTAACTTTAAGACTCTAGTTGTTAGGGTGTGGTGTGCTAGCTTATTGTCTTAGCAGAGTGTTTTCTATTTAATGTGTCATCGGTGCTCCTGCAGGCCACCTCCTCTTCTTATCAAAGGACTGGTTCTTCCAGCTCGTTTCCTGTGCTTCTCAACATTTACCTGCCACTCTCAAGCCATATCCCTTCCAGGGATACCTCCCAGTATCTTTATTCTATTTGTGATGCAGGGATGCTTTGTGTTTAGCTGAGGCAAAGCTTTCAGAAATGAATCACATTTGTTGATTATGGTTATCTCTCTGTAAGACTAAACAATAAGCTGCTTTAGTCTAAAGGGGAGTTACAGCCAATAATTTTTTATTACCCTAGCAATCAAGGGCCAAAAGATGTGACTATAAGATTATGTGTGCCGGGCAGAGGTGGCGCATGCCTTTAATCCCAGCACTTGGAAGGCAGAGGCAGGTGGATTTCTGAGTTCGAGGCCAGCCTGTTCTACAGAGTGAGTTCCAGGACAGCCAGGGCTACACAGAGAAACCCTATCTCGGGGAAAAAAAAAAAAAAGATTGTGTGTATACATACACACACTGTATGCATAAACACACATTTATAGTAATATGGGAGTTACACTAGCTCTTAAAATTCATTTTTCTCATTTTCCATCTGAATAAATGTCCACCCAAAGATAAGATGAAATCAATTGAGAGGGTGGACACAAAGCTAGGTTAAAAGCCATCAAGTCGGGGCTGAAGAGATGGTTCAGCGGTTAAGGGTACTGACTGCTCTTCCAGAGGTCCTGAGTTCAATTTCCAGCAGTCATTGGTGGCTCACAATCATCTGTAATGGGATCTGATGGGAGTGTCTGAAGAGAGCAACAAAGTACTCATATACATTGAATCAACAGCCATCAAGTCTCAAACTCTATTTCCCTATCCAATGGTAAATAAACTCACTGTAAGGAAATCTTGGCACTGTTTAGGGACCCTTTTTTTTTTTTTTTTTTTTTTTGGTTTTTTGAGACAGGGTTTCTCTATGTAGTCCTGGCTGTCCTGGAACTCACTCGTAGACCAGGCTGGCCTCGAACTCAGAAATCCGTCCACTGGGATTTCAGGCATGTGCCACCACCGCCCGGCCTAGGGACCCTTTCTTAACATTGGTTTTCTCTTACACAACTCAATAATAATAATAAAAAGTGATGGCTTGGTTATTATTGGTTTCTCTTATATAAAAGATGTCAATTAATATAGTCTAGAGATCTGTGAAATTGGAACACTGCATATAGAACTGTTTTATATATTCTTAGGTTCATTTTTCTGAGGTTGTTGGGCTATTCCCAAACCCTGAAGACACACTACACCAGAACTTGATTTTCTAAGAGGCAAACTTATTCCTGTCCATCCCTGTGGTATAGGTTTCCTTCAAACTGAAGCGCTCCCTCCTGAGGGGAGGAGGGTCACTTGTAAGAGTTGGAAAGTAAACAAAACCCAGGAAGTTCCTGAAACTTAGAGGATTTGAAAGGCTCACCCTCAGTTGTACTAGTAGTCAACACTGCTGGAGAGAAGAGAATCTCATATCACCCATTAGAGCTATGTGCAGGTTATGTAGGGATGAGGCGACTTCCATGAAATTTTCATCTATAAAGGCTTGAGACTTCAGAGTGATGAAGTTCTTTCAAAGCCATCCACCCAACAAAACCATTGCCTTGCCAAGTTGGGCTTGGGTGGAATTATTCCTTTGGCCTGTCATTGTTGATACTCTTTCTGGGATGAATAGACATTTGTGCACATCTCCCCAGGAAAAGTTAACCCACCAGTCACTTACCTGTGGAAATTACTTAATTTCCTTTTCCTCTGTAAATGGGGAAGGCAGCAGATAACATTATTTGCCCATCACTTTTTCTTATGCTTTGTTTTATTGTTATCTCTGAGCCCTGACTTTTTTTTTTTTCAGGATAGGAACATTCTCTGACTTCTGCTGTCTGCTTGCTCCCCTCTGGGGCTTCAGACACCACTGAGGCAAACCAGACCGAGGGCAAAGCATAGCCCGCCGTGAGTAGGTTCCCTGGCTCTCCAGCCTGGCCAGGAATGCCAGGAGTGTTACAGCTCTTAGAAGAGAGAATCAAGGGGGTTTGGGCAGACTGCACGGGGAGGGCAACCAGGGTCCCAAGTCTCTCCTCAGCTGCTGTGGTGGGTCTCTCTTCAACTACTGCAGCAGCACAAGAACCAGCAGAGGCAGTGGTTAGGCCAGTTGGATCCAAGGTCCAGAGATGAATGCTACTTGGGGGAGAGAAAACTCTTCCTCAAATGTTACAGATCAAAAAAGACAGCCACTCTCAGATAATCCTTGGTGAAATAACTTGTGCAGTTTAGTCTATGTGGAGAGGGACTATACAAACATTGAGGAGTGGGGTGGGATTTAGGGGTAGGTGTTTCCTATTGGCTCAGTTTGAGAAGTTAGTGATGCTTCATTTGCATGGGGGAAGGACTCCAGCTGTTGCAGTTCTGGACTGAATGGTCCTCTCACTGGGGTGTCATGGGTTTTGTTGTTGTTGTTGTTGTTGTTGTTGTTGTTGTTGTTGTTGTTCCAGAACAGGTAATGGATAGGGAGAGACTTGATTTCTGCTGATCTCCAGTCTCCGAGATGTCTGGGGTCTGGGCTCACTCAACCTTGTCCGTTCTTCTGTCCGCTGGCCTGGCCCACTCGCCCTCATGAAAATGTGGCGCCGCCTACAAACCTGTACAGTAAGGCTAGGATTATAAGCAAGCTGTGACCAATGAAAGGGAGGTTGAAAGGACTTTAGGAGGAAATCAGTATTTTCCTCCTAAAGTATTTCCTCTCCCTAACTAGGATCTCCTAAAGTAGGATAAACAAACAAACAGGTAACTGTTCTGGCAGGGGTAAATATTTTAAATAGAGGTACATGTTCCTCATTGTGCCAGACTAATGAAACAGTTAAACCCAAGGAACTGGAATTTCCCAAGCTGTCTCATGCTGGGATTCGGGAGAGGCGAGAGTCCTATGTTCCGTCACAAGGAAGGTCATCTCTAGAGAAGATTTCGCAGTTCTGATAACGTGATGGAACACCTTGCTGGAGAGACTGGAGCCCAGACAATAGGGATGGGTGGGACCTTAATCGAGACTGCTTTTATTAAGCCTCGATTTGAACCCAAACCTCATGCCAGGACCCTAAATACAGACTTGGGATCATTGAGACATTTTATTTATCTTCCCAACATGGTCACATTGAATAAATCCTCTGCTTTTCATTATAACTCATCTTTCTAATCAGCCTGTTGAGGGTGGATGGCTGAGCCTAGCTTAGGGCTGCCGGGACCCAGGCCTTGTTCCTACAAACTAAGAATAAGCATCCTTGGCAGACAGTCATCTTTGCTACTTACCCCAACTCTTTTTTTCTTTTTTTCATACTATAGAGATATAGTATGTTTTCTTAAAAAAAATAAATAAATCAAAAGCCACACATTAAGGATGTCTGACTCTGAATATAGACAGGGTGCTTGGTCCATTCCCTGATATGTTACACAAAGATGGTCTCCTAACTTATAACATTATAAAAAAAAAAAAAAAACCTCACACTATCATAGATTTTAGTTGCATCCAGATAAATACAAGTTTTGGTATTTATGATCTTACATGGCCATTTAAAATCAATAAATTATTAGATTACTGGGCAGTGAGGGCACACACCTCTAATCCCAGTACTTGGGTGACAGAGGCAGGCAGATCTCTGAGTTCCAAGCCAATCAGGGTTTCACAGAGAAGCCTTGTCTGAAAAAAAAAAAAAAATCAATTAGATGAGTTCACATATCGTCGATTGTGTATGTGCTTCCAAACTCCAGGTGTTGCAATGTGACATCATTGAGATGTGATATGAGGCCTGTAAGAGTGCATGCTATTTTGACAGAAAAACTAGGTACCCAGGCTGGGGCTCATAACCACCTGTAGCTCCATCACCGTGGGATCTGATGCCCTCTTCTGGCTGCCATGGGCACTGCATGTGCATATGCAGGGAGACTCACACATAAATAAAAGTAAAATTTTATTTTCAAAGAGAGAGAGATTGTCTGCAGCACTTGGCCGTTTGATCTTCCCTGGCCCTTCTCTCTTCAGAAATCCTAATCTTTGACTTCTAGTCTCACACGGGACAAATAAATTCTTGTTTTTCACTAATTATCCAATTGCTACTGTTACAGCAGCATAAAGCAGGCAGTGGCCTGGCATACCTTAAGTGTTTGATAAGCATTAGCTATCACTGCTCCTGTCTAATTGTTTCCAGTGTTAGCCTTACTCCTGGACTTCTTCCACTGCTATGCTCTTCTAGGATGGCTTGGTGAGCATGCATGTGTGGAAGAGGAGAAGCAGAACAGAAAGAAAATGGGAAGACGTAGTAGAGAACACACAGGAGGTGTTGGGCATGGTAGGATCCCCAGCTTGAGGGATTTCTACTTTGTGCAAAAACAAAAACAAAAACAAAAACAAAAAACAAAACATACTAAAGAAAGACAAAAGGAAAGTTCCATCCAGAACAATACATCCAAGTAAGGCTGATGTTGTCTAGTCATTATAGTGTCCCCTGGTTTCAATTTCCCTTCCCTGCCTCCCTGTGGACATGAACTGAGTGACCTCTACAGTAGAAAGTTGTCATGCATACTAGAGTGAAAACTCATTGTCTGGGAACCCTAGGGTTGACCTACTCATGACCTGTGAAGACTGAGATAAGTCTTAAGAGAATGGTGCGAGGCTGGCTAGCTCCTTCGGTAGAATATTTGCCTAGCTTTCGTGAAGCCTGGGATTCAGTTCTCAGGACTAGATGAACCAAACGTGGAAGGCCCACACCTATAATCCCAGAACGTGGGACAGGGAGGCAGGAGTACCAAAAGTCCAAGGTTATTCTTGGCTACATGTCTATAATCCTAGTGAGAGAGAGAGAGAGAGAGAGAGAGAGAGAGAGAGAGAGAGAGAGAGAGGTGACGTGTGGTAATGTCTATAATCCTAGTACTTAAGAGGCTGAGGTAGGAGAATCACATTTGAAACCAGCCTGGGCAACATAGAGAGATGTTGTCTGGGGTGAGGGGCATATAATTGGCCCAAGTTATTTGCACTAGAAATGTGTGCAGTGGATTCCCAAGAAGGAAGGAAGGAGAGGACCCTGGTCCTGAAAAGACTGGACCCAGTTTTGTAGGAGAGTACCAGAACAGAGAAATGGTGGTGGTGGTGGTGGTGATGGTGGTGGTGGTGGTGGTGGGGTGATTGGGGAATAGGTGGGAGGGGGAAGAAGACTTATGGGACATATGGTGATGGGGGGAACTGGGAAAGGGGAAAGCCTTTGGAATGTAAACAAAGAATATAGAGGGAAAAAAGACTATTACCAAAAAGAGAGAGAGAGAGAGAGAGAGAGAGAGAGAGAGAGAGAGAGAAGGAAATGTGTGCAGTGAACTAAACCAAATGCACATTGTTTTATTCCATTTTTCTGTCTCTTGCTTCCATCCACAGTAACACTGTTGATTATCTTGGCAAGAGAAGCAATCCCATTTACATCTGAACAATGTTCTCTGGGCTGTGACCAAATATTTAACCTAAGTGATTTAAGAAAGGAAGGGCTTCTTTGGGCTCATGATGGGTGGGCATAGGCCATCAGGTCCCTGGAACTCACTTCCTGTCTCTGCCTCCCAAGTAGTAAGTCCTCTTGGAAAGAAAAGTTATTTCCAGTAGAAGTAAATCAGCAAATAAATGTGTTTCTTCTTGCACTGTCCTGGTATCAGATGCCCTAAGACTGCCTTCTCTAGGGACTGTAGTATGTTCAGTGGATTACTGTAGGCTCCCAGAAGAAGACAAGGGGCAGACAAACAGAAGATACCTTGTCCAGAAACTCATCAAGAAGATACAGCATGCTGCATTGTGAGGTTGGTACATACGGAAGCATAGAAGAGATGCATTTTTCTCTTGGTTATTGTAGACGTGCATTACAGGACAAATGGAGAGACAGAACTCAGCATGGCAGAGGGAAGGGGTGAGAGTGGACTGTGAGTCTCTGTGCAGAAGCCTGGGGTTGAAGGCACCCTGGACACCACCTACGTGCAACTGGATTGACAGACAGCCATACTGTCAGAAAGCTTTGTGGCTGCCGTGGGGTCTGAGTGTTTCCCCAAACCTTTGTCTGCCCTCCACATTCCACTCCAGTGCAGTACAAGAAGGAATAGCTTTAAATGGTAGAATTTTTTTCTTTGTATATCTCAATGATAAGAGAAACCCACCCAATTTAAGTGACTTATGGACACTTACTGATTTTGAGAGCCAGTTTTCAACACCAAATGGGTCTGATTCAAAAGCCCTCAATCCCATTCCTCTGGTAGTGGCAGTTTTGCTTGGGGAGGTGATAATCTGTGGGACTAAAAAGGCAGTGTCCAGGTTCTGGGTAAACTCCATAGATGGAGTCCTTTGTGACTTTATGCACAAGAACCAGTTTAGCCGGGCGGTGGTGGCGCACGCCTTTAATCCCAGCACTTGGGAGGCAGAGGCAGGCGGATTTCTGAGTTCGAGGCCAGCCTGGTCTACAGAGTGAGTTCCAGGACAGCCAGGGCTATACAGAGAAACCCTGTCTCGAAAAACCAAAAAAAAAAAAAAAAAAAAAAAAAAGAACCAGTTTCTACAGGTCACACAAAAATCCTTGAGTCTTGACCGCCATCTAGTGTTCATTACATTTCCTTTTAGACACAGAACAGGACCTGGGGGGAGGGAGGGGTTGTATCTTTGCTAAGAAGCCATGTCAGCCATTTTTAATTAGAAAGATGTACATTTCAAGATAAGGAATGCCCCCTAAGGAAGAATTGTAGGAGCCCAGAGGGGTCAAAGACACAAGAAAACCCACAGAATCAACAAACCTGGGTTCATAAGGACTCACAAAGACAGAACTGCCAACCAGGGGCCTGCCCTAGGCCCTCCACACATGTTATAGTTGTGTAGTTGGTCTTCTTATGGAACTCCTAACAGTGGGAGTCTCTGTCCCTCTTGCCTGCTTTTGGGAACCCTTTCCTCCTACTGGGTTACCTGGTCCAGTCTGAACATGAGTGGACGAGACTAGTCTTACTGCAGCTTGCTATGCCATGGTGTGGTTGGTTGATATCCATCGAGGCCAGCCCTTTTCTGAAGAAAAATGGAGGAGGAGTAGGTAGGAGAGGAGGATTGAGGGGAAACTGCAGTCAGGATGTAAAATAAACAAAATGAAATAAGGAAAGAAAAAAAGAAAAGAAGGAAGGACGAAAGGAAGTCCCCTAATACTCTACCTACGCCCACGCCATTCAGCTATCGGACTATGAGGTCTATTCTGATAACCTGATTAAATTATGGAGGTTCTCTTACCAGCAGAAGAACCTGATGCTCAGAGTTCATAAAGTGTCATAACGAGCAAACACAGAAGTGGAAGAAATCTGGACTCCCCCTTATGTCTCCCGTCCTATTCATTATCCACACAGAAAGGTCAATAACATGTCTGACTAGGAGCACAGGCTTCAAAGCCAGCTCAGAGCTCAGAGTACTGTAGTTCCATTTATTATTACCTGTGTGGTCTTGGCCACCTCCTTATTCATGGTGCAACGGACGTTTCCAATTCTTGAGGAGTCGGCTGTATCTCGGTGCTACATACTTGCTAAGTTCCCCTCCATGGATATAAGAGATACTGATGGAGGCTTTCGTAGAAGAACTTGATTTGCACATTAATATACACATCTATAAGGATGCTCCGAATTGATGGCCCGTTGTGGAATGGTGTCAGTTATTTGGTGAATAGCACAGGATCGAGAGGCAGAGGGCTACAAATTCAGTTTCTCTCAAACACCCTCTCCTAAGGCTCTTGTGGTTAATCTCAGTTGTCAATTTGATGAGACCTAGATCACCTGGGAGATGGACCACTGGGCATGCCTAGTTAACTAGTTAATTAACTGAGATGGGAAGACCAACTTCCTGGGAGATATAATAATCTCGCTGGGATCCTGGACTGCATAAAAACTAGCCATGACTGTTTTATGGCAAGATAAAATGGCACGATGGTGGCACTCAAATGATCAGCCTCTCTCTAACTGGATGGGAGCCTCACTCAATAAGGAGTCATGCCTGATATTGAAAACCTAACCAGCTTCCTGGGTCAAGTGAGGTCAGAATCATTAGAAAAGGATCTTCTGAGGGTGGAGAGATGCCTCGAAGCTCGTTCAGAGGACTCTGGTTCAATTCCAGGCACCTACCCACATGGCAGCTCGCAACTGTCTCTAACTCCATCCAGTTCCAGGCAAATCCAACACCCTCATGCAAGCAAAATACTGTTGTACTAATTTTTAAATCTCAATCAGGGGTTTCTATCCCAGTTTTAGATCATTCAGTTCCCAGATAAAAAACACAAAATCTTTATAATAAGCCTTTAAAGCACTAGAGCTAAGCAGACATCTACCCTTTGAGCTATTAGCGTCCCTGTCAATAACCCGGAGTTATAACTTGTCATGTTACATCTGGATTGCTCTTAACTAGAACTGATCAGCCTTCATGGCCATGTTTTCAGGACTCACTACCCCATGGTGTTTTCTCCTCTCTCTCCTCCCTCTTTGTGGTCTCTTTAGACCCCAAACCTGGGAATCAAAACCCAGCTCTCTCTCTTCTACCCAGCTATAAGCTGCAGGCATCGTTATTCAACCAACAGTTTTAAATTAAGTAACAAGGTCACTGAGCATTATTTTGTATACATGTGAATTCTCTCTGAGGGCAACCTGGGTCAGTACTTAGCATTGTAATACATAGCATCAGACACACCTTCAACAAAAACAGCAATGCACACACAAAAAAGGAATAATAAAATAAATAAATAAATATTCTACTACCCACTTTGCTAGACCACCCATCATACTACTACATTATCTTATTTTCCTACCCACAGGTAAGAGTAGCTACTATTCCCCCCTCCAAAATGCTTTATAGCAAACAGAATAGCAGAAAACCACAGCTGGTTACGATACAGAGATGAAGAGTTCATGGGAGCCCAGACCCAACAGAACATCTACATCCCAGATCCTCCTGCATCCATGGATCAGAGAACGTCATGGAAGAGGGCTTGGGATGATTGTACAAGACAGAACACTAGGAAATTTGTGGATGTCTGTAGTGAAACAGTCTCTCCTAGAAATGGCTGCAAAGCCAAGTCAGAAACAATGGACATGTTAATGTAGGAGGGGGAATCTCCAGAAGAAGGGAGATTCTCCAGAATCTTTTCCCCTAGACAAAGAACTACAGAGAACTAATAGCTGTTGGGAGGAGAATCCATCTCTCCCAGGGATGAGCCCCCTTATTTGTTGTCCATGCGGAGTGGTCAGCCCTGAAACTAGATAGAAACAAAAACGGTTTCAGCAAGGTGCATATCTATTTGTGCATACATATACATATATACTGTGGTGGTTTGAATGAGAAGCCCCCATAGGATCTGGATTGCTTGGTCCCTAGTGGATAGAACTGTTTTGGGTAGGATTGGGAGCTATAGCCTTCTTGGAGATGTGTCACTAGGGGTGGACTTTGAGGTTTCAAAAACCTATGCTGCTGGTCCAGTCTCTCTCCATTCCCTCTGTCTGCATCTGTCCCCCCTCTCCAACTTTTGGATCAGGATGCAAGCTCTCAGCTACTTCTACAGCCCCATGTTTGCCTGTGTGCCACCATGTTCCCTGCCATAATGGTCATGAGCTAACTTTCTGAAATTGTAAGCAAACAGTCAATTACATGTTTCTTTCATAAGTTGCTCTTCACTGAAATAGAAAAGTAACTAAAGTAACATGTGTACATCCTTTCTGGCTCTCAGACTTCAATTTAATAGGGCTTAGAATCAGTAGGGTTTCTTTCCATCTGCCATTTGCCTGCTAGATGACACTGGACTTGGGCCAAAGATGATTGATTGGATGACCCTTTGAAAAAGACACTCATCTGCTACAAAGTCTAGGGAGGCTTCTGCCAGGTCTATGTCATGTGTACTCAAATTTCTCCCAACTTGCAAAGCTTCTGGGAGATGTGTTCAGTATCTGTTGTGGTTCTTTTCATTCAGGAGGAAATGCTTTCAAAAATTTGAAATAAAATTTGAAACAAATAAAATTTGCTTATTACTTTTGTGTGTGCGTGGGCACATGTATACTATGTGTATATACACATATGTGTGTGTCACCACTACCAAGAAGCAAGTTGGGGAAAAAGGGTTTATTCAGTTTACACATTCACATTGCTGTTCATCACCAAAGTCAGGACTAGAACTCACACAGGGCAGGAAGCAGGAGCTGATGCAGAGGCCATGGAGGGATGTTTCTTACTGACTTGCTCAGCTTGCTCTTATAGAACCCAAGACAACCAGCCCAGAGATGGCACCACCCACAATGGGCCCTCCCTCCTTGATCACTAATTGAGAAAATGCCTTATAGCTGGATCTCATGGAAGCTTTTCCTCAACTGAGGCTCCTTTCTCTGTGATAACTTCAGCTTGTGTCAAGTTGACACACAGAACCAGTACACTATGCATATGGGAGTAAAAGAACAACTTGCAGGAGACAGTTCTCTTTTTCATTATGTTGGTCCCAGGGATTACACCAAAGTGATCAGGTGTGGCTGCAAGTACCTTTGCCTATTGGGCCAGTGAGATGACACCCACTTTTCTCTATATAATAGGAAGGATTTTCACTTTTTGTTTTTAACGTTTGGTTTTGTATGTTCACACGCATGTGTGTGGGTTAGGCACCCATGTGGAAGCAAGAGGCTGACATCAGGCATGGGTGTCTTCCTCAATTTCTTCTCCACCTTTTTGAGGCAGAGCCCCTCACTGACCCTGAAGTGCACTACTTTGGCTAGACTGGATGCCCAGCAAGGCCAGGGATCCTCCCGGCCTCTCTAGAACTGGATCACAGGTGTGCTCCGCTGCAAATCCGGGCCCCATGCTTGCCCAATCACCGAGCCATCCCCTCAAACCCTCTTCAATTTACTTGAGGGATTTCTTACTAAGCAGCTTGTTTTGAGGCTTGAATCCCAAATATCACAGCGGGGGAAAAAAGTTTATAGTATAACAACATCAATTCATACAGGATACACAACGGCCCTTAAAATTAATGCACATTAATGCAGCACCAACAAGCATAAAATTGGACACACAGTACTATTAGGTTTCAGAATACCCATATCTCCAGTTTGAGCTCATTTCTGGATATACAGACAATCTGAACCATAACATGACTAACATGAAAGCCTTCCTGGACCATCACAATGATCTTTCCCAACTCAAACAATTGCAGAACAGAGAGACTATGGCCCCTATTATCAACAAAAGGCTGCAATGTTAAATCTCAGGCTGTCCAAATATTGAGAAAGGAGCTCAAGATGGATATATGGACAATCTCAGACCTAATCAGAAGCACTAGTAACTACGTTACAAAGTTATGGACTCTGCAGGCCCAGAATGCACAGTACATGTGTGCGTATACACACACACACACACACACACACACACACACACACACACACCCATACACATAAAATAAGAATAAACAAATCTTTACAAATATATTCTGGATAAATGTAGAAAGAGTAAATGAATGTGATGAAGGCAAGAGCCTACAGGGAACAGGAGAAGCAAGGTTGAAAGAAAGATAAAAGGAGAATTTATTTTATGGAGAGGAAAGTCAGTAACACTTGACTACAGATCTGAGTTCGAGGCCAACCTGGTCTACAGACCGTGTTCTAGAACAGCCAGGGCTACAGAGAGAAACCCTGTCTCAGAAACAAACAAACAAACAAACAAACACCCTGCCATATTAAGTGAGCATGACTACAATGTCCAAGCAGCGACCACGACTAAGAATGATGATAGGAGCTGATCAACATTGAAAATATGGAAAATCCATTCAATAAAATTACAGAAAAATTTTTAATCAAATCCAGAGAAATGGACATTCAAACATGAGTAGTTAAAACCCCAAATAGAGATATATAATTTCTCCATGAAATATTATGAAAGATACCAATAATAAAAAGTGTACAGACTATGGATACTGCTGTGCTTGCAGACAGGAGCCTACCGTGACAGTCCTCTGAGGGGCTCCTCCCCACAGCTGAAACAGATGCAGACTCACAGCCAAACATTAGATGGAGCTTGAAGATTAGGGGAAGGACTGAAGGCCCTGAAGGGGAGAGGACCAGCAGAACCAACTAACCTGAACCCTTGTGGGCTCTCAAGACTGAGGCACCTACCAAAGAGCATAGACGGTCTACACGGCACCCCTACCCGCACATATGTAGCAGATGTGCAGCTCAGTTTTCATGTGGATCCTCCAATAACTGGGGCAGGGGCTGTCCCTAGAGCTGTTCCCTGGCTGGGCTGCCCAATGGTCTGGCCTCCGTGGGAGAGGATGCATCTAGCCCTGCAGAGACTTGATGTGCCAGGGTGGGGATACCCAGGGGAGACCTACATCCTCTCAGAGAAGGGGCTAGGATGAAACAAGGGACCTTGTGAGGGTGGACAGGGAGGAGGCAGTGACCTGGATATAAAATAAATGAATAAATCATGCAAACAATATTAAAAGCTGTACAACTCCCGCACAATGGCAGAAAACATCAGAATAATCTGAGATCCACTGTCAGCATCCTAATCGTCAGGAAAGCACGACACTCCAAGGTCTGCAAACACTACCTGCCAACCAAGAGAACTGCCAAATAGCAAAGCTCTCTTAAAGTTAATGGAGAAATGAGGACATTTAACCACCTGTGGGGGCAGTCGTAAGAGATTTAAAGGAATACCAAACTCAGAGGAGCCTCAATTGTGGGATTACAAGAACAGATACATTTTATGAGAGTCACGGGTGAAGTAAAGCAAGGAATTCATTAGATCCAGCAAAGCAAATCCAAGAACACCTAAAATTAATGAAAAAAAAAATCAAGCCAACAGCTCAAACAGCCATAAAATGGCCAACAAAATTTTAAAACATAGTAAACCTATTTCAATAATAAACTTAATGCATCTTCAACTCACCAATGAGGGACTGGCTGCCTGGGTGAAAAACTAAGCCCAACTGTTGGTCGTCTCCCAGAAACACACCTGACTAGTAATGATACCAACAAGCTGCTGGGCCGTATCAAGTGAACACTGGAAGCTCGATATTAAGCTGGGCAGCTGTTCTAATGGATGGTTGCGTAGACGTCAAGGCACAATCAGAGAAGATAAACTTACCAATACAATGAACAACTCATCAAGAAGTTACAAGTGGAGAGAATGCGCAATGTTGGTGCCCCTAACTTCATAAACACGAACAGTCATATACACAACAGAAATTACACTACTATAAGGAGATGGCGACAGCGGCTGGAGAGAGAAACTGGAAAGCATTACACTAAGCAAAAGCAGTCTGACCTAGAAAGACCTTCTATCATCTCACATGTGGAGTTTAGATTTTAAAGTTGTGTACGTCGATGTGTGTGTCTTGCGTATGTTCGTAGATTATGGAACTAGAATGGGGCTGATGGGGCTGAAAGGAAGGGAATATTGGAAGTAGTGTAATGGAGGATGTGTGATAAACACAAAAGAAGTATTCCAAGGCAGAGAACCAGCCAGAGGGGACTGGTTCTGGA
Source organism: Apodemus agrarius (assembly GCA_964023405.1). Lineage (NCBI taxonomy): Eukaryota > Metazoa > Chordata > Mammalia > Rodentia > Muridae > Apodemus > Apodemus agrarius. The sequence continues at coordinate 29,863,374 of OZ030014.1, forward strand.
GAGAACAAAGGGAATGAATGAGGGCAAATAAAATGATACATTTTCAAAACTGGGGGACAAAGGCTGAGGCAACGGCAGAGGCAGGCTTAGTGCTTGTCATGCAAACATGTGGATCTGAGCCCGGATCCCCAGCACCCATGTAAAGAGTGGAGTGGGGTACAGGATCGGATCGGGAGGGCTTCCTGACCAGCATATCTGTGAGCTCTAGGCTCAGGAAGACACTATCTCAAAAACAAGATGAATGGTTCGAGGGGCTTGACACAAATGCACCTGCTCCTACATACATGCGCACACACATATGCATGTGTGCATGCTGACCCCCAACAAATGTGTGCACTCACACAAAAGTCACACTGCCACAATGAAACCAGAACTTTGTATACTGCCCCCAAAATTAAAATTACTAGTTATATTAAAGAAAATGCTGTTACCTACTTGTAACCTTATTTTCTGTATATGAACCAAATAGATTCATAGTGCCAGTGGTAAGATAAAAATAATATATTGGTAAAAGTAAAGATTTGGGGAGGGAGAAAGCTGTATCTCTTGACTCTGGAACAGAAGGTCACAGAACCTAAAAGATTCACTCAACAGTTATTTTTTCCTAGAACTGCATCTAGTGTTTGTCTTCAGACAAAAGCCATGTGTACAAAGTTGAGTTAGACAATAGGCTATATGGCGCAAACCTTCTTCAGCTTTTACCTATCAAGCTAAATTCTGCCCAGTATTTGTGCAGGCCAAAGAAAGCAATCAGAGGCCAAGCTTGCTGGCAGACAACTGTCACCACACTGCTTGGAGAAACGAAGACTTCAAACTCACAGCCTGCCTGAGATGAACTCAAAGGGCTGGGGTCGAAGCTCAGCAGACGAGTGTTTGCAGCTCTTAGAAAGAACCCAAGTTCCTTTGGGTTCAGGAGCCAAATCACAATTGCCAATAAGGTTACTTCAGTGGGATCCAATGCCCTCTTCTGGGTTCTTTGGAAAGCTACACATACCTACACAGGCACTCACATAATAAAGTTTTTTTTTCTTAAAAAACTTTGAGGATAGCCAGGCGGTGGTGGCGCACACCTTTAACCCCAACACTTGCAAGGCAGAGGCAGGCGGATTTCTGAGTTCAAGGCCAGCCTGGTCTACAGAGTGACTTCCAGGACAGCCAGAGTCACACAGAGAAACCCTGTCTCAAAAAACAAAAAACCAACAACAACAAAACCAACAAAAACAAAACAAAACAAAAAAACAACCAAACCTTTGAGGATATGGATATATTCATAAGTACCAGAGACTGTACCACTGATACTTACATATACATGAAATGTACGTGTGTGTGTGTGTGTGTGTGTGTAAAGCTTTTAGTTTCAATCCTCGGTACAAAAGCAGAACAACCAAAACTTGAAAAATTTAAACTACCACTGCTGATTCCCGACTTAAAAGGATGTGGCACACTTACTTCCTATACTCTGTATGCTGTCTTCCAGCAAACATTTAAGATAATGTTCATGGCCCATCTTCAACCAGGGTTACGTGGACCTTGCCCCGCACCCCAAATCTCTGTTGGCGAGCAAACCCAAGGCTGTGTGAATGTTTGGCCCCTCCTCACAACTCCATGCTCTCATTACCTTGCTCTCTTTGTTCTTTCAAACCAGCTTCGTTCGAAAGACAGGAAAGTTTGTGTGGAAAGCTCTCCTGCTGACAGCTCTTACTTCCACTCTGTGAAATCCCAGTCTTTGCCCAGCTGAAGTTGATCTAAGTATTCTCTGAAAGGGCACTTGTCTTCAACCAAATCCCACAAATGGAGATGGTCCCCCAAAGAAAGAAACGTTGTATTCAAAACCAGAGGAAGAAGTCTCTCAATCTTACCTCGTGTGCATCATACCAACACTTTAAAAACTGTTTCTGAAAACATTACGATGGTAACCTCCATTTCTTCAAGTCCCACTAACTATATGCCAAGCAATCTACAAGGTGCTTCACACAACCTGAAGCTCTTCCCCCACCCTGTGAGGCAGGAATTATCCAAGTAGTTTCAAAAGAAACAGCTACTCAAAATGGTTCGGTAAAATCCACCCAGTGTTGGTCATGGTGTTCAGTCGTGTTTAGCAGGAGAGTTTACTAAGATAGCAGTAACCAGGAAAAAAAAAAAAAAATCAACGCAGGCAGCAGCATGGTTCTTTTTTTATTATTAATTTTGCTTTTTAAGGGAAAAGCTTGCTTTCTTTCATTTCCTTTTTTAACAGCACCTGTAAAAAATGAATATACTATTCTAAGATTCTTAAATTGTATATGTGGACTTTGGAATGTTAGATTGTCAAAACAACTGTATCACAGAACAGTTAACAAACAAAAGGCAAGGTAGGCTAAACAAGGACAGAACTTTGTTAACTAAAACTATTAACAGCAGCAACTTTTGAAAGACGATTTTATTAGTCATTGCACAAGGCCATTATTCACTTGGAACACTTCCCAGTTCTGGTTGTGAAGATTGTCTCATTCTGCTCATACACTTCAGGTTTAAGTGCAAGCATACAACATTCATCAAAAGTCTACAGAGCACCTCGGGCGTCCTTGTCTGTTTTCACAGTGAGGAGCGTGAGGAGTCCGTGCAGACCAGCCGCTCTCTCTGTGCATCTTCTGATTTCCTGTGAAGTCCTGCACCGTTGTACAGAGGAATCTTTATAGTAAGGAGCAAGCTTAGTGGTCACAAGCACTGAAATCCCATTAGAAACTCAATAGTACTGTGTTTCAAAGACCAGCAAATCTGAACTATACATTCACTAATAATTTGGCAATGACAGATTCAATGCTGTCTTTTATATTAAAATTAGGGAAAGAGGGATTTACCTCTAAGTAAAGCTGTTGTTGTTGCTATTAATCATTTTCTGACTTTAACTTTAGAAATAGTAAAAGTTCCCAAATTAAGGGCAAATACTGGCAAATTACTATTTTAAAGGAATTGTTTTTCCCCTAAAGAAGTTCAAGCTTGCTTGTTTGTCTCAACTATTTTATAAAAGGCAGAAAGTAGACACATGGAAAACAGACAGCATGACTCCTCTGCTCTGACTGAGAAGGCAAAAGCGTGTAGAGATGACTCACTGCTATTCTGATTGTGTGGACTAGTAAAAATACCCACCACCACCAAAGGAACACTGCTTCCTTCCTTGTGGATGTAGGCCCCTCCCTGTCCCTGTGCAGCATAGGCTGGCCTCACTCATCATTTCCCCCCCTCAGTCTCCAAGTTACAAGCATGTCAACACTACACATGGCTCAAATACATCTTTTAATAGCTTACAAGTCACCAGAGTCAGGTCACATAATGGGTCAAAAAGGAACTAAACTGCAAATGAAAATTTAGTATACAATAGTAGTGTTTCTGTTTTCTTTGAGTTTATAAAACATAAATCCTTTTTCTGTTATATGTTCTTCTAATTTCTTACATTTTAACTAGTTTCTATGACTACATATTTGTCCAGAAAGCAGTCACTTGCCTACTGTTGAATGTGCATGTTACTTTTTTATTAAAATATTTTTATTAAAATAACCTTCATTGGAAAAAGAACACAGTTTGAACCGTTAGAGCTTTCCCTCCCAGCAGTGTGGCTGGAGACAAACCTTCCAATGGGAATGTAGGAGGTAATTTATAGAATGTGGGGAAAGTAGGTGATGATTTTTAGGGTGAGGCCACTGTCATCTGAAGTCTGTCATTACACTAATAAGAAGCAAATACTTCATTTGACTTATCACTTACATCGGAGCAATTTTGTTCATCAATAACCTCTCATTAGATGAGCTCAGACTTGAAATGGTTAAAAAGGCTAGGCACACTGGGCATGCCTGTCATCCCAGCCTGGGAGGCAGAGGCAGGGAAACCAGAAATTTAAGACCATTTTTGCTATATCACAAGGTTAGGTCCAGCCTGGGATACATAAGTCCCTATATCAAAAAACCTAAAATGTACATTCTATGTACAATTTTTCCTCCAGAATCTAATCAAGTGTGATTTTGTGTTTGCAATTCTATTATTTTCTACTTCAATTCTATTTTAGTTGAAGCAACAAAAGAAACCTGACATTTTTCTATTTTAAGATTAAAATCTAAAGAAAAGGTTTTTTTTTTTTAAGAACATGATAACTTACGATCTGACATTCATTTTCTAAAGTAAAGCTTAAAGCCTAATTTTTTTTAACAAATAAAAGCATTTCACTTTTTAAAATTAGCCTTTGTGTCTTCAGACATGCTGCCTTACAGATACACCATGTTTCTGTTCACCCGGTCTGTAGCCGAGCCGCCCTGCAAGCCGTTGAGCCGGCCTAAGACGTTCAGCTGTCGACTGTGATGCTAAGGAAACAGTTCAGCATCCATTATGGAATGATTTCAATGTGGTCAATTACATTTGGTTTACATAACATCTATTACTACTTGTGAAATATTAATACTCTTTTTCACTTTACCTAAGTAACAGTCCAAAATATCTCTAGAAATTAGTTTGTTCTATTAAATAAATTATGTCTGTAAAACCTGAGTGTTTACCCAATAGCTTTCCAAATATAGAACCTTATTCTGGAATTTTGAAAATATCTGGGTTTAGAGGCTTTGTTTCCTAAGATTATCATTAGTGAAAACTAAGGGAAGGGTAAAGTGAACTAAATGGAGATAATGAAGTGAGTAATATTTAAGACTGTAGAAAGAGCATAAGAACACAACAATATGGCTGGTGTTTACGTATTCCACATGTGCTGCAGTGTCTAGGCACAAACAAGAATTAGCATAACATTTTAAAATTTCTTAGGCCACATGAATTTAGAATAAAGCTCCTATTTATTTTCTCAAGCTTAATCCAGTACAGTTTAACTAACTTCCTTTAATGAATCCTATAGTGAGCATTACAGAACACTATAGACGCTGGATTTATTGTTATTATTTCATTAATGATCAAATATGCATGGGTGAGGAACCTGGTAACTTTTATCACCCAATGTACAAGCAGCACTGCAGACAAACAGGCACAACAGTGTAACCCTGGGTAAGAAGCTAAAAGGAAAGTGTGTGTGTGTGTGTGTGTGTGTGTGTGTGTGTGGTGTAGTGTGTGTATGCAAGCTCATGCCCTATCCATTACAGGAAAGCGGTGACTATACTATAAAGCTAACCCGTCCTTTTCAAATAGTTTATCTTACAGCTTATTTGTAAAGATATTACGATATTTATAGTATAGAACTCTTTAAAAATAATACAAGTTTCAATAAAAAAAACTATTTTGAACTTTCTTTCCTTTTTATACAGATTCAGTAGTATTTTCAAGCAAACAATAGAAATGTTTGCAATCCCAGCACAGTAAGAAATAAGGCCTCTTCTTTTTTTTATATTGGCAAAACAAAAAAAATATATATATAAAAAAAACTGTCACCCCCAACTTTTCGGTAGATATCACAGTTCATGTCCTCTATTTCTTCATCACAATACCATAACAAGTCAGTTAAGTTCATGAAGCATTAGGACACTGGGTCCACACTATCTCAAGACAGCAGAACGGCTTTCTTCAGCTTTGCTATTTCCACCTGAAAACATAAATTGAACAACATAAAGGTTTACATTAGCCTGGCTGTACCATATGAGCACACTTTACAGCCTCGGAATTCGGATTTCAATATCAAACTCTTAATTCCTTAGAGAGTAAAACTCATTGTTGAATAAGAATGTCAGTAGAAAATATATCAATGTAAGTTCCTAAATGGAAAGGAGTAAGAAAAAAATGTATTTATTTTAGCTAGAATAAAGCTAAGTAACAGAAGCATCTGAAATAACTTAGGCAATTGCTACTATAAATGGTGCAGTGTTCATCTGAGGTAGGACAGCATTATTTATAGCACAGTCAACCAAAGAGTTAGTTGAAAAGGAAAAAAAAATAAAACCTCACATTTTATAAAACTAAAATGCATTACCTCTAGATTACTTCGCATGACCTTCTCCTCTTCTAATTCTTTGCGTAGCTTTTCCAGTTCTTTCCTAAAGGACAAGTATTATTTTTCAGTTTTAACATTAAACAGCCTATTTCACTGATATTAACTGAAGCTTTAACTTACACACACACATACACATAGCACACAAAGGGAAACTTCCTAGGAACAATAACCATGTTAATTTAGAAATGTTTATAATTTTTTAGTTTGAGTACTTCAGTATAAGATTTGAAGAAACAAAAAACAGCACTTCCTGTTCTTCCAGAGGTCCTGAGTTGGGTCTGTAGCGCTGGCAAGAGGTGGTTTACAACCACTCATAACCTCAGTTCCAGCAAAATCAGACATCCTTCTCTAGACTTTGTAGGCATTAACATAAACACACACCAAAATATACATAGTAATAAAAATAAATGTTGGTATTATTTCATACCTCCTTATATAAATAACACTAAAGACCACTCAAAAAAGTCTACAGAAACTTAAAATCATAGGAGTGTGTGTGTGTGTGTGTGTGTGCGTGTGTTAAAAAGCGCTATGACGTGGAGAGGAGATAGAGAAATGCCTAGTGATTAAGAATACTTGCTGCATTTAGAGACCTGCACTTCCAGCACGCACATGCCTGTAATTCTAGCTCTAGGAGACCTGATGCCCTCTTCTGGCCTCAGAGTATAGGCATGCACATAGGGCACATGCATACAGGCAAAATACTTACATAAAATAAAAATTAAGTAAGAGAGCTAAAATAGATTTACCCTATAATAGGACAATGACTCTACTCAACACCATAGGCTAACAAAAAAAGCTCAGTACTGGAAACTGGTTATCTCTTGGAGTTGTTGGCCAGTGAGAGCTCACAGACCTCCCCCAGCCCAGACCTTACAAGCTAGTGTTGATGCTATTCATCACCCTTCAGAACTTGACAGTAAGACCCTATTGCTGAAGTTACCACATACTTGAATCCCTAGAACAAGGAGAAATAAACCTATCACTAACCTAGAAGCTTCGTATCTACTTGCTAGCTTTCACAGTGCCAACAGGTGCTATACACACTACCAAAGTAGAAAAGAAACCAAGTATGAACCTTGCAACCCACAATAATCATGACCTGGCAAGACATGCCCACTGGTGCAATGGTAGCATGAATAACCAACTACTTTCTGATCATATTTCAGTTCTACTCTCCAAGAAGAAATCCACACCTAGTACCTTTATTAAGTCAAGAACCTATAACTAGACAGGTCACTGAACCTACTACTGATATTCTACTAACTGGGCACAGTGCTAACCTAACTCCTAATGACTTATTATTATAACCATAAATTAATGTATCTCTTACCCTCATGAGAGCAGCTACTACTTGCAGTCGATAGTGACGGGCAGAGAGCGCCACAACTAGCCATGGTATAGAGAGAATAAGAGACTCTAGAATGCTCAAGGCTAAATGGAAAATCTGTATCATGCTCTTTCCTCCCAAATCTCAGGTATCATTGTAGAAGAGCAGACAAAAAAAAAAAAAAAAAAAAAAAAAAAAAAAAAAAAGCATAGGAACCAGAGGTGGTGAATAACTACAAAAGCAAACAAGCAAAAAAAAACATAAAACAAAACAAAAGGCCCCAACAACAAACGCAACAACAACAACAAAAACAAACAAACCCAGCCTCACAAAAAAAACAAAAACAAAAAGGAAAACTGTGAGTGGTTTGAACAGGAATTGCACCCATAGACTTATGTCCATAAGGAGTAGCACTATTAAGAGGTGTAGTGTTGTTTGACAAAGTGTGCCACCGGAGATGGGTTTTGAAGTCTTAAAAGCTCAAGTCTAGCCAATGGGTCACAGTCTCCTGCTGCCTGCAAATCAAGATGTAGAACTCTTAGATCCGTCTCCAGCACCATGTCTGCCTGCACACTGCCACGCTTCCTGCCATGATGATAATGAACCAAACCTCTGAAACTGTAAGCCAGCCCCAATTAAATGTTTTCTTTTATAAGAGTTGCAGTGGCCATGCTATGTCTTCACAGCACGAAGAGTCTTTTGAACAAAGCAGGAAATTTTCATATACATTAAATTCACAGCAGTTCTGACAATAAACACACAAAATCTGTGGGTGCTTAAGTCCAACTAAATCCCATTATGAAAAGAGGAAGTAGGTATAAAGTCCCACACCTAGATAACGATTCACTGGCAAGTGCCAGCTACTGGAAGAGAGTCCGTTTTCATTAAGCATTTTAAAGAAAGTCAATTCGAGGCCAGCCTGGTCTACAGAGTGAGTTCCAGGACAGCCAGGGCTACACAGAGAAACCCTGTCTCAGGGGGGGAAAAAAAGAAAGGAAGGAAGGAAGGAAGGAAGGAAGGAAGGAAGGAAGGAAGGAAGAGAGAAAGAGAGAGAGAGAAGAAGAGGGAGAGGGAGAGGGAGAGGGAGAGGGAGAGGGAGAGAGGGAGAGAGAGAGAGAGAGAGAGAGAGAGAGAGAGAGAGAGAGAGAGAGAGAGAGAGAGAGAGAGAGAGAAAGAAAGAAAGAACGAGAGAAAGGGAGAAAGGGAGAAAGGGAGAAAGGGAGAAAGGGAGAAAGTCACATACTCTCTAGTGAAAGGCCACATAGCCCAGGCAATATGGGCAGTATAGACTGATGGATTTCTAAACAATAAAAAAATAAAAAAGAAGATCTGGGAGGAGTTGGAGAAGGGCAAATATAATCAAATCACATTGTATAAAAATTTCAAAGAACCAATTAAAGTATTTTCGTTTTTTGTTTTTTCGAGACAGGGTTTTTCTGTATAGCCCTGGCTGTCCTGACCTCACTCTGTAGACCAGTCTGGCCTCGAACTCAGAAATCCACCTGCCTCTGTCTCCCAGAGTGCTGGGATTACCGGCATGTGCCACCGGCAATTAAAGTATTTTTTAAAAAAACCACCAAGAGTGATAAATGTATGAGATACAAAAATTAAATAAATTCAAACAGCTAAGGACAAATAAAGACATAATATATGGCTTTTAAAGCAGTTCTCTGTATTCCCATATCACACATTTTGTACACTAGACATTCTAGAACTCAAACAAAACCCAGTTAATTACAAGACAAATTACAATTTATTTCGTAAAATAATTGGACTTCAACTTTGTCTTACTGTTTTCAATTAAATATTACATTAAATTTCCCAAATCAAAATATCCCCAGTCAATAATCTATATTCTTTACCTCATCCTATAATTTTTAATTTCCTTCTAACCTACATTTTTTTCAGTCATTCTGTAAATATATTTCATATCATTTCTACATAATCATTCTATAAAGATGTATTTTGCAGGTTTCAGAAATTGTTTTATGAAATATCCACTGTTAGATTTTATTTCCTTTATTTTTCTAAACAGTATGAGCAGTTAGTTTACTTAGAAAATAAAAAGTACACCCAGAGGTCATGGAGTAAGCTGATGCAAATTAGATAAAGGGTAATACTTGAATTTTTTCACTTTATAACTGCTACTTGATGTTCACATATGTGTTTTATTGGTTGGTTGTTCTGCAATCAAAGAAATTAAGAGAGGGATTCACACACTAATACAATCACTAGGTGTTAAATTAACATGTATAGTATTTTGCCTTCTACTATTTCCTAGACAAAGTTTCCTAAAGAACAATATACATACATAGGTTAAAAATTCTTACACAGGGGGCTGGAAAGGTAGCTCAGAGGTTAAAAGTACTAGCCACTCTGCCAGATGACAGTTCTGTTCTCAGCATGCACATGGTAGCTCACAACTATTGCATCTCCTGTTCCAGAGGTTCCAATACCCTCTTCTAGCCTCCACAGGTATCATGAAACACACACACACACAAAACACATATGATGAAGGAACTGGTATTCAATTCCCAGAACCTATATGGTTGCTCACAACCATCTGTAATTCCAGATTGTCTTAGTTAGGTTTTCATTGCTGTGAAGAGACAGCATGACCATGCAATTCTTTTTTTTTTTTTTTTTTTTAAAGTTTCAGAGGTTTAGTCTTTTATCTCTTTTTTAAATTAGATATTTTATTTACATTTCAAATGTTATCTCCTTTCCTCATTTACTCTTTGTGATGGTTTGTATATGATTGGCCCAGGAAGTGACCTATTAGGAGGTGTGGCCTTGTTGGAGTAGGTGTGTCACTGTGGGTGTGGGCTTAAGACCCTCCCCCTGGCTGCCTGGAAGTCAGTCTTCTACTAGCAGCCTTCAGATGAAGATGTAGAACTCTCAGCTCCTCCTGTACCATGCTTGCCTGGATGCTGCCAAGTTTCTGCCTTGATGACAATGGACTGAGCTTGTAAGCCAACCCCAATTAAATGTTGTCTTTTATAAAACTTGCATTGGTCATGGTGTCTGTTCACAGCAGTGAAACCCTAAGACACTCTTCAAAAACTCCCTATCCCATCCCCCATCCCCCTGCTCACCAACCCACCCACTGGTGCTTCCCTGACCTGGCATTCCCCTGCACTGGGGCATCAAGCCTTCACAGGACCAAGGCCATCTCGTCTCACTGATGTCCAGCCAGGCCATCCTCTGCTATCCATGAGGCTGGAGCCATGTACTCTTTGGTTGATGGCTTAGTCCCTGAGAGTACTGGTTGGTTAATATTGTTGTTTCTCTTATGGGGCTGCAAACCACTTCAGCTCCTTGGATTCCTTCTCTAGCTCCTCCACTGGGGTGCTCAGTCCAGTGGTTGGCTGAGAGCATCTACCTCTGTATTTGTCAGGCACTGGCAAAGCCTCTCAGGAGCAAGCACTTGTTGGCATATGGGATGGATCTCCAGGTGGGGCAGTCTCTGTATGGTCTTTCCTTCAATCTCTGCTCCACTTTGTCTCTGTATGTCCTCCCATGGGTATTTTGTTCCCCCTTTTAAGAAAGACCAAAGTATCCATATTTAGGTCTTCCTTCCTCTTGAGCTTTATGTAGTCTGTAAATTGCATCTTGGGTAGTCCAACCTTCTGGGCTAATATCCATTTAACAGTGAGTGCATACCATGTGCGTTCTTTTATGACTGAGTATCTCACTCAGGATATTTTCTAGTTCCTCCCATTTGCCTAAGAATTTCATGAAGTCATTGTTTTTAAAAGCTGAGTAGTACTCATTGTGTAAATATACCACATTTTCTGTATCCATTCCTCTGTTGAGGGACATCTGGGTTCTTTCCAGCTTCTGGTTATTATAAATAAGGCTGCTATGAACATAGTGGAGCATGTATCCTTATTACATGTTAGAGCATCTTCTGGGTATATGCCCAGGAGTGGTATAGTCCTCCAGTTTACTGAGGAACTGCCAAACTGATTTCCAGAGTAGTTTTACCAGCTTGCAATCAACCCAGTAATGGAGGAGTGTTTCTCTTTTTCTACATCCTTGCCAACATCTGCTGTCACCTAAGTTTTTGATCTTAGCCATTCTGACTGTGTGAAGTGGAATCTCAGGTTGTTTTGATTTGCATTTCCCTGATAACTAAGGATGTTGAACATTTCTTTAGGTGTTTCTCAGCCATCCGGTATTCCTCAGTTGAGAATTCTTTGTTTAGCTCTGTACCCCATTTTTTAATAGGATTATTTAGTTTTCTGGAGTCTAACTTCTTTGTATATATTAAATCTTATCAGGTGTAGGATTAGTAAAGAACTTTTCCCAACCTGTTGGTTGCTGTTTTGTCCTATTGACAATGTCCTCTGTCTTACAGAAACTTTGCAATTTTATGAGGTCCTATTTATCAATTCTTGATCTTAGAGCATAAACCATTGGTGTTCTGTTCAGGAAATTTCCCCCTGTGTGCAACCATGGCAACTCTCATAAATGGAAATATTTAATTCGAACTGGTTTACAGTCCAGAGGTTTAGTCCAGTATCAGCATGACAAGACACATGGGGGCATGAAGGCAGACCCAAGAGTTCTACTTCTTGATCCACGGCAGCAGAAGACTGTGTGCATATGGGTATAGTTTGAGCATAGGAGACCTCAAAGCCCACCCACCCCTGCAGTGACACACTTCCTTCAACAGGGCCACACCTCCTAATAGTGCCACTCCCTATGAGCCAAGCATTCAGACACAGGAGTCAATGGGGACCAAACTCAAAGCACTACACAGAAGTTGCTCCCTCCTACCTCCTGGCCTCCTCCCCTGCTCTTCCACCGCGCCCTCACAGAAGGCGGAGAATAACTTTATGGAGCTGGTTCTCTCCTTGTGCACCAAACCTAGGACATTAAGAACCATATCACTAGCCCCAAATATATTGAAAAACTGTCTCTGGTTTCATGTTCGTTTAACTTTACATAAATGGAGTGACATTTACACTTCTTGCTTCTCCAACCTCCCATTTCATAAACTGACTACTGCTGATTCATGCACAATCATTCCTCAGTACTGTACACACGTAAATTTCTCAGTTAGTGTGCCAACTGCACCATCTACCTATTCCCTTGATAGTGCTCTCTGATTTTAGATTTTCAAATAAATCCCACCATCTAGCTTCAACTTTCCAAATCGGCTTGAGGCGTTGAAATGTTGGAAAAATTTCTAAACTATGTAAATATACACAATAATACCTCACTCATTTTACCAACAATTTAAGAAAACCTACAGGCAATTTATGTATGCAATTCCAGCACTTGGGAAATTGAGACAGGAGGATCAGGTTCAAGGTCATAACTAATCTAAGAGTGCAGGGACAGACTATGCTGCATGACACATGTCTCAAAGGAGTACACTTGGTATCAAAGGTGTAAAACAACATGGATGTGTCAGGAGAGTTTTCCAGTTGGTGAGTGGTATTCAACATTTGAAGAGGAATAGATATACAGCTTCTACTGTATGTAATACAGAGTCTATAAAAAATTTGCAAAATAAATCAAAGTACCTAAGAAAGACCTGGCATATCAAATGACAAATTCTATAATCATAATGTAATAGATAATCTATGATATATACAGGACATATACATACACACACATACATATATGTAAATAAATATATATACACATATTAAAACAGATTATAGGCCGGGCGGTGGTAGCGGAGCACGCCTTTAATCCCAGCACTTGGGAGGTAGAGGCAGGCAGATTTCTGAGTTCGAGACCAGCCTGGTCTACAGAGTGAGTTCCAGGACAGCCAGGGCTACACAGAGAATCCCTGTCTCAAAAAAAACAAAACAAAACAAAACAAAACAAAACAAAACAAAACAAAAGATTATATATGTATATAACGTGCATATATGTATACATATACTGAACCATATATGCTGAAATGAATGCATTTTTACTAGTTATTCTAAATACTTTGTTGCCATCTGTTATGTTTTATTTTTAATTTACTTTAATGTTGTTATTTGAAGCAGAGTCTCAACACACAGCCCTAGGAGAGCCTGGAAGTCATTCTGTCATTCAAGCTGGCCTTGGACTCAGAGATTTTCCCTACATATGCCTCCAGAGGGTTGAGATTAAAGGCATTCGCCATACCAGGCCCTATTTTATATTTTTAATACCAATTTATTTTTTACAGAATTTTAGGCCTGGTGGAAATTAAGAAATAGTTAAAATTAGACTCAGGGTCTAGACATGAATTTTATATCTTATGATATATATGTCCAAGAAATCTTTTGGGAGAGGTGACGTATACTTATAGGATAGGATGCTCATCCTCAGTTTAGTTAAACAAGATGATCTTTCATCTGATTTATCCATGGAACTTTGGCAAGATTATGGTTAAAGTGTCAATAGAGCTATAAACCAATCAAAGATATGAGGTTGAGTGCAGACCCTGACAATGAAAAACTGCTATCGTGGGGTAAATAGCTTTACACACACAAACATATACATATTTATTTATTTCCTGATTTATTCATCAAGGGGAAGTGGGTCTAAACTTCTTTTAGAATTAAAACTTCGTGTGTGTTGGGGTTTGGGGGAATGCGCTACTTTATAACTTCAGAGCTGTGGACATGGGTCAGTGGTAGTAGAGTGCATTAACACCACACTCCGGGCTTGATCCATAACACTACACAAGCAACAAGAACTTTCAGAGTTAACAGGGAGTAGGAGGTGCGAGGGTGGGGGGCTCGGGGGACTTAGAGATCTCTTGTGGGTTGGAACCCATTCATTTTGTAACCACCTAATGTAAAGCCCTCTAGAGGAAGTATGAGGATCTAGATCATACCCAAAACACCAGTGCCATTTTCTCAGTATTTTCAAGACTAATTAGCACCTATGCCTGGCCAGCTCCTACCTTAGCACACATAGGTACACACAGACCTTCTAGAACTGAGTTACTGGAACAAGTTTTCCCATCAAGGTTTTTGCTGCAAGTACCTTGAGACATATGCATTTGCATACTTAGGAGATTTAGGGCTTCAGTTCACAAAGCCTAAAAGTACATCTTAGGGGATGCTTCAAAGGAAGGAATTAAGAGTTACTCACCCATGATCCTTTTTCAGTGCATCTACAATACACAATAATTCAATAATCTGGGCTCTAAGTTCGTCCACGGAATTTCTTTTCCCATCATCTGCTTCTGCTTTAGCCTTGAGTTCTAATGGAGTTAGGAAAGCAGCTGTATTTACTTTAGAAGCACTTGAAGGCGTTGAAAGAGATGGCTGAAAAATATTTTCAAAAATTCTCATTATGTTTGTGTTTATATTTAATATTATATTTCAATCAGAAGACTGTTTTGTGTTGGTTTTTATTTTTAACACAGGACCACATGTAGTCCAGGATGGTTTTAATTCCAGATCCTCATATATTAAACTCCTATACTATCCTCTACCCCCAAGTACTGAGATTACAGATCATACAGTACTGAGGACTAAACCCAGGGCTTTGCAGAACAGGGACTAACTCTACTCACTGAGCTACATTCCCAGGGCATAATATTTTTACAACAGGAATACAAGCAATTAATGCAGTATATATGTACTAACCATTCCTAATCTGAAAAGCCCCAACCTTAAAAATTCTGCTCCAGACTTGTAATGGGTTTCAAAGTGCAGGCATGCTTAAGTGTGGGTAAAGAATTACATAAAAGAAGTCCATTTTATGTTTAGTCTTGAGTCACAGTCCTAAAATATATATCTACTTATCCACAAATTTTCCAAAATTCAGACTTCAAGAATTTTAGAAAAGGGCTACTTAACTCCTGCTTCAAGATAAGTGGGACCCACTACAGTGGGTGTGGGATCACTTACACCCCAACTGTAAGTTCCAATCACAACTTCAGATCAGTGCATCATTCAACTCCCATTAGAGGAGCTTATTGTCCTGAATTGTAATTAAGACACAGACCCATAACTGACAATGTGCAGAGAATAAGAGACCTTGGAGTACTCAGTCCTAAATGGGATGTCTATGTCAATTCCCTCACAATTCAGGGATCTAAGCAAAAAAAGGAGGCAGAAAGATAATAGGAGCCATGGGTGGTATATGACTTCAAAGTGTGTACTCAGGACCTGCACAAGCTCAAGCCGTGCAAAATCCCGGTGCAGAGAAGGGAAAGCAGACACACAGTCCCAACACTGGCAAAGAAGCTATGTAAAAACCAGCAGCTGAGAGAAGTGAAAATCAGTTTTCAGCAATGGAGCGAAGCCTAGTGTATACCAGCCACACTCCAGGGCAGGTCCCATCCTCAGATGCAGTTGGCCAACAGACATTGGACTCCTTGTTTCATTGTGAATTACTTTTGTTAAGACAGAGAAAAATGTAAAGCTGAGTGGGAAGGGGGTGGGGGGAGGGGGAGAGGGGGAGGGGAGAGAGAGAGAGAGAGAGAGAGAGAGAGAGAGAGAAGAGAACGAGAGAGCGAGAGAGCGCTGCGTGCATGTAGAGTTGGGAGAGGGGAAGAATATGATCAAAATATATGAAATTCTCAAAGAATAAAAACATTTACAAAAAAAAAAAAAAAAAAAAAAACAATAAATGATAAAGCACAGAAATTCCAAAAGCAGTTTGTTGTTCACTGATAGGGGGGAAAAAATCAATTTAAAAAAAAAAAAAAAAAAAAAAGCAGGCTGGAGAGATGGCTCAGCGGTTAAGAGCGCTGACTGCTCTTCCAGAGGTCCTGAGTTCAATTCCCAGCAACCTCATGGTGGCTCACAACCATCTGTAATGGGATCTGATGCCCTCTTCTGGTGTGTCTGAAGACAGCTACAACGTATTCTTATACATAAAATAAATAAATCCTTTAAAAAAAAAAGCATTCTGTGATCGCTAGTGGCCTTATTTTTTTTTTAAGATTTTTTAAAGAAAAAAAAATTTTTTTTTTTTTTTTTTTGGTTTTTTCGAGACAGGGTTTCTCTGTGTAGCCCTGGCTGTCCTGGAACTCACTCTGTAGACCAGGCTGGCCTCGAACTCAGAAATCCACCTGCCTCTGCCTCCCAAGTGCTGGAATTACAGGCGTGCACCACCACCACCCAGCTAAAGATTTTTTTTTTAAAGATATTTAAACCCAATGGCTTATCTAATGGATAGTTTGTCTTGTGAGGCATCTAAAACTGTATAGACATTAAAGTACTATTTTAATCTTTATTGATACACATATCTAATGCCTCACTTAAAAGGAATTATGAAGAATTTAATTAAGTCCATAGACTACCTGATGATTTCACTAAAATCTGTCATTTTAGAAAAGTTTCAAGAGATTGCTGACAATATAGAGAATCAGATAATATCTGTTCAATTCAAGAAGTGGACAAATATTCTAGAATGAAAATGATGAATAAAACAAACCTCAAAAATATGTGTAATTTGTAACAAAACTGTCTTCAATAAAAATCATAAATAACTTTAGAAAAGAATCGCCACTATAATAGATGAGTCCACCTATTCTACCACTAAGTCCAGTACACACTGATGCTTCAGAGATGGCAAGAACCAGGTAAGGATTGCATGGACAAAGCAGGACTGCAGTCTGCTAACTCTCACAGGGAATTAGGCTGAAGCTACGTTCTGAGAGCAGCTGAGCATGCCGATGGAGATGGAGGCGGGAGGATCGATACAAGCTTTCTGAGGGAGCCTGGTCAACCTAAGACAATACAGAGCAGTCAAGGCCACACACAGACTCACTCTCAAAACAAAACAGGCCCCATCCCCAAATTATTTTATGTAAACTAACTCCTGGGAATATGTTTAATAAGAAAATTAAATGGTGCAAAAGTCAATTTCCTATGCCTTGGATATATGAAACATATAGCACACTCATTAGAATAAGGTAAGTACTTCTATTCTTAAAAGAACTAGAGAGGACAGTGTATCTTAAGCTTAACAATGCAATTTTCAGCAAGAATTACTTTATTTCTTGGTGGAAGAGAAAAAAATTTCTAAAAGGGCATCTTACATTTCATGATTATGATAGCTACAACACATCTTAGAACTAAACAAACCTCAGGCCACAGCAGACCTACCTTTGAAGAGTGGCTTGCATCCTTTTTAGACTCCACAGGCTTTAGGGTACCACTATCGTCTTCTTTCGATAGCTTCAAGGTTTTTTCTGGACTTTGGGTTGGCTAAAAGTTAAGCATTGAAAAAGAAAAAAAAAAGAAAAATTTAAGACGCAAATTTTATTAAAAAGAAAACTTTAATAAGCATTCACACAACACCGCCCACATTCCCACCACTTAGCGCCACTGTCCCTGTTGTTCAATTCTATGGACAACTGTCACACAGCGTCAGATAAAACAGCACTTCTGCATATATGAAAGGCGAAACTAGCTTTCCATCAAAATAAAAAGTCTCTCCACTGAGGTAATTCTAAAGCAACACAGTGGTTATAAACTGTATTCATATTAACTACTTGCACACACACACACGCGCGCGCGCGCACACACACACTGAAATAGATCTGCATTCCAAACAGCAAATAGAAAGCATGGAAAGAAGTCACTAAACTATGAGAACAAATACTATAAAAGAAGGAAATACCACGAAGTGGGGAAAGACCATCCTCTCCTGCTCACTGACCCTGCTGTGCTGTCTGAACAAAGTCCCTGTGCTCTGTGACTGTGGTCTCAAGGCAACTAACTCTATTTTCTAATTCTAGAAACTTTCAGGCAATATCCTATTGAACTGCATACCTCTTTTTTTTTTTTTTTTTTTTTTTTTTTGATTTTTCGAGACAGGTTTTCTCTGTGTAGTCCTGGCTGTCCTGGAACTCACTCTATAGACCAGGCTGGCCTCGAACTCAGAGATCTATCTGCCTCTGCCTCCCAAGTGCTGGGATTACAGGCGTGCGCCACCACACCCGGCCGCATACCTCTTTTCTTAAATAAAAAATCATAAAGCTGTCTCCCATAGCTTTAAAAATAGGCGTGGCTCTAAGTCAGTTCATTCTCATCTCAGCACTTCCTTTATCTTCTACATCTTTCTAAAGTAAGGCACACTCACAGAATGGCCGCCGTTGAAGCGGCCAGGCAATCTTCTTCCAGGCATCTTGGGTCTATTTGCAGTGAGATGTAACAAGTTCTCTGAGGAAGCTATGTCATCAAAATTTACATTATCTAGAGAGTAAAAATAAGTATTACCAATTAAGAGAGTTGTTTCTTCTGAAGGCAAGAAAATTGTATTCTGCTTTCCTGCTTACACCATGAACTAATCACAAGCCACCACTAAACTGAAGAGCTCACAAACTGACCAGTGCTTTAGATATGCATTTGGAAAACAATACCCATGCTCTTAGTAAAAACAAAAACAAAAAAAGTTCAATCATTCTACCAGATAAAGACCTTTTTAACCATGTAAGACCTGCTTTCAATACAGTCAG
Source organism: Apodemus agrarius (assembly GCA_964023405.1). Lineage (NCBI taxonomy): Eukaryota > Metazoa > Chordata > Mammalia > Rodentia > Muridae > Apodemus > Apodemus agrarius. The sequence continues at coordinate 29,882,076 of OZ030014.1, forward strand.
GCTCAACAAGAAGTTATTATAGGAAGAATTCTGTACCATGAGCTGCAGGTAGAATAAAAAGCTAGCATTTGAAGTTCTCACATCTTTTAAAAATCTATTTAAACTCTTAATTTCAACTTATTTTTACAGGTATAACATTCTACACTTCACACTATGGACTAATATCAAATTTGAAGGCCTGAACTGAATCTGATACCCTGTTGCTTTCCATGTATTCTCAATATAAAGTGAAGTTATGATTTAGTTACATGAACATATAAAGATGTTATAACTGAAGATATTATATGAAAATCATAGCTAATTATGTATCTAAGGTAAATCAGATACCAAGTGTAAATGCTACACAGATCACTAATTTATTTTTCAGCCATCAATCAAAGGCTAGTTGACCCTGGACCAAATAATTTGTGTTTAAGGGCATATAAGACACGCACAGCAATTCATATCTCTTAAACAATGGTATTATACTGCAGGGCGTTTTCAAGGGTAGCCAGAAAATCCTAAACAAGCTGTTATTACTCCAAAGCTCAGATGTCTACTCACAGCACTACTCACTTACTCTTGTAAATTCTAGATACTACCATGATCAGTGTAACTTCCTGTAGCTCAGATAACAAACTAGGAATATTAACCGGAGTCAAAGTATTCCAATCTTCTAAGAGACTCATCTTTCTCATTAGCATTTTTCTGACAGTTGTCAAGACTTATCAGACACTTATATGTCTAAATTCAGTGCGCTGTTGTTTCTTTAGACCTAAACATACTCATCTTTATGAACCTCAAATCTACAGAATCTCCACTGACGAGATGATGAATACAAGGGAAAGAGTCATCACTTGGAAATGTGCACTGTATAACTAAAAGGACTGGCTGATTTTAAGCTTTGTGAGTTCTATCCTGGACAAACACATCAAAACAGAAGCTATAATTAGGAAAAAAAACTTAATTTTCTGATCTTGGTAATTATAATTATAGAATATAGCAAACCACAGAATGAAATAAGTAACATCAATGGAAAATGAATTACATAATCTAAAAGGTTTAAATGTAAGCATGTCATTTTGTTTATAAATGTTAAAGAAAATTGGTATAAAATATATTAAATGGTAAATGTGCATTAGTTACCTATAAAAAGACTCTGAAGAGTAAAACCCTATCATTTGACCAAGGAAATAATTTTCAAATGCATATGTAAGCAACTTGTAGAGAAAAAAAAAAAAAAACAGAAAAATATGGAAGAAATTAAAGGAAAATGAAACAGAAAGGGTAATTTTTTTTAAATATAGATTTACAAAGCACAGCATACTCATGTAAAATGCCTTTATACATCCAATTTAGAGTTACAACACCAAGACAATTTTACATTCTAAAACTCTCTCAGGTTCTCCATTTAAGGTATCAGATAAAATTGTACGTTTTGGATTTATGATACACACCTAAAGCCTTGATATGTGATCTACCATTAGTTAACAACAGAGTCACACTATGAAAATGGCATAAAAGGCGTCAACTCTACAGTCACACCCATCACTCTGACAGCCACTTACACTTCTGTGTGTTCTGAAGAAGATGCTTTTTTAAAAAGCCAAGCAAAGTAACCAATTATAGGGGGTAAAATCATATTTGTATAGTTGCCAATTTCTTGGAGATGCATTATCAAGAGTATTTTAAATTATAGAAAAAGAAAGGTTTTTGAAAATGAACTTGATTGTATTTTAAAATGGAAAACCAAAAGGGTTAGAGTAGACAAACACACACGTGCACTTTCAGCAAAATTACAAAGACTGATGTGTACCACCTACTTATACTGAATACACTATTTTGATTTCTTTTATAAATTGTTATCTTACCAAAATGGAGAAGGGTAGGATAATTTCCTGCCACGTAAGAAGGGAGGAAACATGGCAAACAGGCTAGGAAACAAAATCTGGAAGGAAAAGTCAAGGACAGGAATGTCTAGAGAAAAGACTAAATCAAAAAAATTATTTTACAAAGCAGGAAAAAAAGAACAGTTGTAGAATGAATAGAAGCATTTCAATGTCTAGTAACCAGAGGCCATCTGAACTTATACAAAACCTGTACTATTAGGTAGATTTGATTTACTACTTTGCCTTTCAAAAGAAAAAATTTAAACTACTATCAATTTCAATATACATTAAGATTTTTAAGCCATATTATGTTACTCACTGAACACAAAGACAGTTTCTAAAAGGACAGCTTATTATTTTAAGAGGCCAAGGGTACAATTTCTAACATCTCATAAGATAGTTGTAACTAAGATTACACCTTTTAGTGAAGTTCTAGTGTTTGGTGAATTATAGTGATAAATGTGATTTTAATTTTATGACATTGTAAAATAAAAATATGCCAAAAAGCAAATAGTATATTTAAATAATTCACTATAAATTTGATTCAATGCAATCTCTGATATCTCTCATGTATGTATGTATGTATGTATGTATGTATGTATGTATGTGAGAGACACTAATACGTAATGTTAACTCCATGAACTAGGCAAAAGAACCATTATTAGGAATAAGAACACAATTTTGCTTTTGGTTTGGATACAAATCTCACTGTATGTGTTTACTATTTAATAATAGCCTTATATGAAAAGTTCCATCATAAATTCTTCCTGAAAAACAAAACAAAACAAAACGTGAGTATTAAAAAAAATTCAAAGAAAAGTAAATAAACTATGATGGTGAGGAAAAGTATAATTCAACAATAGCACAGATGTCTTGGAATCTCATATATATATAACAAAGATTAATCTTAAAAGAATTTATCAGCGAGAAAAAAAAACAAAAGAGCACGATCTATCAAAGCACACTTCATCTGATGTGTGCTTTGCAATTGTAATGCTACTAGTAAATTTTCTACCTACTATTCTAAAACTAATTTAAAAAATAATTTTGCTGGTGGAATTATTTTAGAAATATCTCAATCATGTTAACTTATAATTAATTGGTAATGGCAATGAGATTTTCATTAAAATTAATTTTTATTTCACTGTATTTCCTTAAGTTTTGATGAAGCAGTTGAGAAAGGAGAGGAACTGAAGCGCCGTTCCCAACAGCTCTGCAGTCACAGCCCTGCTCCACACAGACACACTGCTCGGGAGCTCAAGTGACCTCATGCCATTAAAAAAAGAAACTCAAATGAATATTCTAGAAATGACTGTTTTTTAAGAAAAAAATCAATATTTCCATATATACATCATTGTTTATTTGTAGCTCTATAAATAGGAAATTGTGAGAATAAGGTAAGGAAATCCAGTCTTTCATAGATCAAAGCAGAAACAGAATGAGATTGATTAGAAAATGCAGAGGGACTGAAGGAATAAAACATTCACAGTAACTTCCCCATCCCATGCTCCAGGAGGACAGAGATAAACATGGTTATCTGGTCACAAGTTAAGCAAGAAAAATGATCTGAGGGATAAACCTGCTTACGACCAATTAGGTACTAAACAACACCCAGTTAACAGTGAAGTCAGTGTGGCTTCTACCATACTACTTCATGTTACATTATTTAAAAGATAACACAACTATCAATACGAGGTTTTTGTCTGTTTTACATTTCTTTTTTTAAAAGGTACATGTTTTATTTTTAATTCCATGAATGTGTCTGTGTCTAGTTATGCCCACGTGAACAGAAGCACTCAGAAGAGTTTGCTATCCCGGCCCTGGGGTTAGCAGCAGTAGTGAGCGGTCCCGTGTGGGTGCTGGGAACTAGTTCTGCAAGAGCAATGCTCTCTCTTCATCACTGAGCCATCTCTCCAGCCCTACTTTACATTTTCTGAGAACTACAAACTATGCTCCACCCTAATGCTAGATTTGAGGTTGTACTCAACCCAAAACTCACAGGAGAGGTAGAAAACTTCTATATAGACAGGTTGAAAAGTCCAAAATTGAACATGTTTCAAAAGTCAAGTGTTTGAGTGGCAACATGACTATTAGTGGGTAATTGCACAGCTGGCCTCAAGGTACACAAGGAGCAGGCACGGCGAAAACAAAGGTGCACAAAAACATGACCAACTTACCCTAAGGAAATATATATCAAAGTTATACATACAGACTAATTTAGTTTGAAATGATGTTTATAAGAGAAGCTATTTGCTGCCATCAAGGAGACCTTTTATCCTAGCAAAGAACCTATGTCTAGAATACTGTTAAGGATGTAACAGCTGTTCGGCTGTCCATAGTATTTTTACTTAATTCCCAAAATTGTTAATTACTGAAGACAAGAGCAGAAGTGTGGCACACACCAAAGTTAGCCAAGTTAAGTGAAAAGAACCAAGGACAGTTGCTTACAGGTTTACTGCTGACTTCCCACCTTGTGACAGTTTCAATATCTCTAAACCACTATTTCCTTATTAAAGAAAACAACCTTAAGCCAAAAAATTGAAGTTTTCAAACTCTGTACTACAAGGCCTATTATATGAAGAGTAAACAACCACTATGGATATAAAACAAACATGGTTTAAAATTGTTAAACTGTTTCTACTACAAATCTTAAATGACTGTTGGTGGGTCTATAGAAAACCTGAGGGCTTAGAAAGACGGCTGTGCAGTTAAGAGCTTGAACAGCACTTTGGAGGCAAAGGCAGGTGGACCTCTGTAAAGTCGAGGCCAGCCTGGTCTATGTAGCAAGTTATAAGATAGCCAGGGCTACATAGAGATCTTATCTTAATCAACAAAACAGAATGTACACTTCTCTTCAAGTGGATCCAAGATTAGTCTCCAGCAACCACATGAGACGGCTCACAAACCACCTGTAACTTCAGTCCCATGGAATCCTGTATCTCTGGACTCCAAAGGAACTTGAATTCACATACATACCCAGACAGAGACACATACATATATATATAAATATATATATATATATATATATATATATATATATATATATATTTTCAATTTTATATATATATAAAATTGAAAATAATAAAAGTAAACGTTCTTTTAAAAGACAAAAGCTTATTTCATCTAAAGTGTTTTAAAAGATCTACTACTTTAAAACCAAATAGAACAGAAATTCAAGAGTGATACAAAGTAATATAAAAACAAACTTCAATTCCCAAAGGAACATAGCTGAATTTAAGACTTTTGTGATAAAGATCACAAAAATTGGGAAAATTTGAAAGATAATACCAACAGATGTTTATTTAAAGCATTAAATTTATATAAATAACCACATTTTCATCAATTATTACTTTTGAAAACACACTGCTAGTTATATTTTGAGTACATATAAAAACAAGCCATGAGAAGTCTATCACTTTACTACTAATGTCTATAAAAATAATGGGTACTTTAGATCATTTTTCATTTCTTATTTTATAGTAAATAAGGTCAATTTTAACAAATGAGATACAAAGTATATTTTAGTGACCCTTTCTAAACATAGTTAGATTACAATTCTCATATATCGGTACTGAATGTAGCACCATCTAGTGAAGAAAGGATTCAAATATGACAAAGGGATTTATAAGACATTAAAATCAACTGATTGAGAGAACTAAAGATGAAGTCTTTGATCAACAGAAATGAAACATGGAAAACAGGATTATAAAGTGTCGTTACTGCTGAAGTTTAAAATGTTAACATGAAGCCAAACAGTCCTCTATGACACTAGGACTCTCTACAGAGCACCAGAGCACTTATCTATGCCAGGACTGTAGCATTTTCTTCACTGGTGGCTGAGTGTGCTGGTGTGCCTGCAGTTAGCTCTGTTACCATATAAAATGGAGGAAACAACATCTGTTTCCTAGGGCTACAATTAAAATAAAATAAAAACATACATGAAAAAGTCCTTTAAGAAATCTAAGAAACTAAAAAGAAATGTAAAATTGTATATAAAATAAAATCTATTTTATAAAGCAATGACTCTCTCATGCTTTTAAAATGTAGAACTCAACCAAGATGTTTGTGCTTCCAGCTCTCCACCTTCCCACTACATAAAGGACAAGAAGGGGCTGGAGAGATGGCTCAGAGGTTAAGAGCACTGACTGCTCTTCCAGAAGTCCTGAGTTCAATTCCTAGCAACTAGATGGTGGCTCACAACCATCTGTGATGCAGTCTGGTGCCCTCTTCTGGCTTGCAGGTATAAATGGAGGCAGAACACTGTATACATAATAAATAAATAAATCTTTAAAAAAAATAAAAGGAACCAGAAGAAAGGACAAACACAAGATGACCAAAAACAAACAAACAAGAAATAAACAAACTAACTAACTAAATCTAAAGAAACACTATTTGGTAAAAGTGAATGAAGCCTAATGATAATAAAAATATTTTCTTAGAGATAACAGGTTTCTCCAGATAAAGATTTTTAAATTTTATAAACTGCAGTTACTGCTGGCACTGAAAATCTATGTCATCCTAGTATTTCCTTTTAAAAAGCATGCATGCAGGTACGGGCTGCAGCCAGAAGAGGGCTTCCGATGCCCAGGAACTGAAGGCACAGTCAGCTGTGGGCTCATGTGGGTTTGAGGAGCAGCAGCCAGTCTCTTAAGCACTGATCCATCTCTCTAGCTCCTCCTTTTCAAGTTTTAAAAACCAAAATGTACTCAACTCCAACAAATGTAAAAGATACGGTCATTACCTAACAGTCAAGACATAATGAAGTACTAAGCATGCCTGCCAGTCTTGTTCATATCTTGTTTCTCAGTAAGAAACCTCTGCTCAGACAGGCTGTGTCCTGCCCTCCTACCATCCTCAGGTTCCCGCTACGCTACTCAGTTTTAACGCATTTCAGCTAGTTGCCATTATTGACTTCTGCAGGTTGCATACACAAATCTAAGATTCTAAATCCACCTGAGCCGTTTTTTACTCTTGCCCATTCTGGCTTACCTGTTTCTTTTGAGTTCCTGGCTACAAAGGCATCAAAGTCTACTGATTTTGGTCTAACTGGCAATTGTTCAGGATCTAGCTTTGGTTTTGATACTGGCTCAGTATCAGTCTTTGAAGAAATTGTAGAAACTTCTCCATTAATTCTGAAATGAGAAAACAAACACGCAAAAATCACTTGGAGGTTAAATAGAACTTTTAAATAATGATTTAATGGCATTAGAGATTTTGTGTAACAGAATACTAATTTCCATCTGTTCTGTAAAACTATGCATAAACGTAAGCTGCTAACCCTAAAACTGATCACAACAAAATCAGAAATGTAAAAAGTTTCATTCATTTATTCTGAATATAGGATTAACATTTAACAAAATTAACAGTCTACAAAGAAATAAATGTATGGGAAACAGATGTTTAAACTTTAAAAGGTAACAATCAGAGCCCTTTAGGTCAAAGGTAGGTAATCAACGTCTAATTTAAACAAGGTTAAGGCTTACTTGGCTGTTGGAGGTGGAGGAGGAACTGGCTTTTCTGGCCGCTTTGGGTACACTGTTGCAGGAGACCTCAGTAAACTATTGGCTTTGGTAGGTGGAGTGGGCTTTTTGGGTGGGACTTGAGGAGCAGCTGGTTTTGAAGGTTTCTGTTCTAGCAGTGATTTTTCATCTGATGATTAAAAAACACTTATTAATAATCAAAACTCTTGAGGTTTATTTTTCTTATACACTATTGCCAGACCGGGAAAACGAGAAGCTGAGACCAATATTAACCTTAAGTAAATATGAAAGTTGCACTTTAATGTGTCTAAGAACTTTTAAAAAAATGACCCAGGGGAGCCAGAACTCACTGAAAGCCTGATGAGAAACAACACATGACTTTAGCTATGCTTCCAACAAGCTTAGCTCACTATCAGGGGTGCCAACACTATTTTATGAAGTAGTCCAATGAATTGTATTTCTGAATAGTACAAAAATATTAAAGAACTATATTATAAATAACTGTATGCCACATTCATTAAAAACAACTTCATCAACAAAAAGGCACCAAATACATACATCACACTACATATAGCATATTCACTCCCTTATTTTTCAGGCACGAATATTAACAGAATATCTGTACACATACAGTTCAGATCCCTAGCCCAGGAGTGAGTGTAACAGTCACAATTAAAAACATAATAAACTCAGGCCCAACACTGAATGATTATTTGTCTTTGAGAAAGCAATGTGTATGAAAGTCTGAATGTGTATGAAAGTCTGAAAATAATTTTATGAAATTTCCTCTTAATCAGAAACTAGTAAAAGAGTTGAACCAACAGCACAACTCTTTCAAAATTAAAAATTTCACAAAAATATACAACATAGGTAGGCTGGGTGGTGGTGGTGGTGCAAGCCTTTAATCCCAGCACTTGGGAGGCAGAGGCAGGCGATTTCTGAGTTGGAGGCTAGCCTGGTCTACAGTGAGTTCCAGGACAGCCAGGGCTACACAGAGAAACCCTGTCTCAGAAAAGAAAAAAAAAAGAAAAAAAAAGATAAAAGTTTGTTTGTTTTAAAAGACAAGGTCTTTCTATCTAGTCCTGGCTATCCTGGAACTTATAATGTAGACCAGGCTAGACTTGAGCTCACAGAAATCCTCCTGCCTCCCAAGTGCTGGGACTGAAGGTGTGAGCCATCATGCCTGGCTAAAAGCCTATTTTTACATGGCCTCAAAAATAAAGTATCAAATACCTATACCACTAGGAGAAAAATATAAAACTTCCTATTTCAGGTCATAATCAAGTAGAACCCTCTACAGGATTTTAACGGATAGCTAAATTTGAATTTCTAGAAAAGACTGAAAAATATTTTATAGAAAATAGCAGAAAGGGGTCTTTGCTCAACTTACCCCTCCCTCTAGCCCACTCTCACTCTTGGGAATCTTTCTCCTGTCTTTTTTTTTTTTTTTTTTTTTTTTTTGGTTTTTCGAGACAGGGTTTCTCTGTATAGCCCTGGCTGTCCTGGAACTCACAAATCCCGCCTGCCTCTGCCTCCCAAGTGCTGGGATTACAGGCGTGGGCCACCACGCCCGGCCTTTCTCCTGTCTTAATAAACTGTTTCCCTGATATACTCTGGGCTTTCTCCCTGTTCCTTTGACCTTCACATCTAACTGAAATGGCAGGACTTACTCTCTACCTCTCTCTTCCTGGCAGCTGCTGAGAGTTACAGCATTCAGGCCAAGGCACACAGTAATCCAAAAGCAAGTCCCCAAGTGATCTTTCTGTGCAGAACCCTCCACGCTGGTACTCCGCACAACTGGGCATTCTACGCCTGTGTCTGCCTTCATCTCTGCAACAGCATCAAGGCCATCTGACTTCCTTCTGCTGCCTGTAAAGTGTCTTTGGAACAAGCTAAAGAAGCTAAACAAAACTCTAAACAAATCATAGTTTTAAATATAAAGACAAAAACATACAACCCTACAATATAAAAGGAAAGGCAGAGACAGACAAGGTCTTGAGTGTGACAATAACCTGAACCCATGTTGAGAGGAGAGTATCAACTTCCACAAGCTGTCCTCCAATCACATACACACCCTAGCACTGACACACAAAATAACCTATTTCTTTAAAAAAAATCTAAAACAGAAAAAATAAATAAATAAAATTCTGTTCTACAAGATAAATAAGCACCCACACAATGGAAAAGGGTTTGTAAAAAAACGCATGTGATAAAGGGCAGCTACTCAAAATAAACAAAGAACACGGGTTTTGTTTGTTTGTTGTTTTTGTTTGTTGTTTTTTATTTTGTTTTTCAAGACAGAGTTTCTCTGTGTAGCCCTGGCTGTCCTGGAACTCACTCTGTAGACCAGGCTGGCCTCAAACTCAGAAATTCACTGGCCTCTGCCTCCCAAGTGCTGGGATTAAAGGCGTGCGCCACCATCGCCGCCCGGCTAGCAAAGAACTCTTAGACACAGTTAAAAATAGTAATTTAAGAGGTGGCTCAGCGGTTAAGAGCACAGACTGCTCTTCCAGAGGTCCTGAGTTCAATTCCCAGTAACTATGTAGTAGCTCATAACCATCTGTAATAGGATCTGATGCCCTCTTCTGGTGTCTCTGAAGAGAGCAATGGTGTATTCATATACATAAAATAAATAACTTTAAAAAAATGATTTAGAAAACAAAACACAATGATCTAACATACAATCCACCAAACATAGTTGACAAGCACATGAGTTCAATATCAGATGTCATTAGAAAAGTGAAAATCATGAGATATCATCACACAGCTACCAGAATAGCAATCCAAAACAAAGAAAACATTACATGCTGCCAAGGATACAAAACAATCTTTCACTACTAGTAGAAATACAACATAGTATAGCTACTTTGGAAATAGTTTGGCAGTTGCTTACAAGAGAAAACACTCTTACCAATGATCCAGTGATCACTGGTATTTATTTCATCCTTGGTATTTATTTAAATGAACTAAAATGGACATTCCCACGAAAATCTGCATATATTTTAACAGCAGCTTTACTTACAACTGCAAAAACTTAGAACCAACTAAAATATTCCTGAGTGTGGCACGCACAGACAAAGAAACAGTAGTAAAAGCATTTAGTAAGGTGCCAGGTCAAAAGAACATAGGTAGATTTTTATATAGTTAATAAATGAAAGAAGGTGATAAAAATGGCTACATACTCTGAATAACTGGAAATGTCAAAGTATAGAAACAGGTGAGAAAAAAGTGACTGCCAAAGGTTAGGAAGAGGGAAACCAGAGAGAGAGCAGAGGACATCCAGGACAATCAAACTACGCTGATGGCACAATGGTGGATACAAAACACTACGTATTTGTCCATCCAGCAGAGTGTACAATATATAGCAAAACACAACAGTATGAACTCTTGAAGATAACAGCATGTCAATTATAAATATAACCGCCAGTCATAACGAATACACTACTCAGATGCAGAATGTTTATAGTAAAGGAGACTGTGCCTACAGGGGGAAGAAGGCATATAGGAGAACTTATACTTTTAGTTTATTGTCCTTTCTTCTCATTATTCCTGAGTAAGTTTGTGAATGAAAGGAGCTTACACATGCCTCAGTACATGTATAGAGGTCACAGGACAACCCTGATGTAAGCTCCAGGAACCAAACTCAGATCATCAGGCTTGTGCAGCCATGAACATTTACCTGCTGCATCAATCTTGCTAGCCCTTGGTTCAACTTTCTATTACTCAAAAAGTAAATACAAGAAAGAAGGGAAGGAGCGAGGGAGGTAGGAAGAAAGGTAGGAAGAGAGGGAAATCAGTTAAGTCACAATAATTTAGGCAAGAGACAATAGGCTACACTCTTAACATGGCCACAGAAACAAAACCATCTTGAAGCAAAATTCAAGGTTCTGTCTGCCCAATCTATTATCTATCTTTTAAAAAGTCTTACTTTCCTAAATTTGACAATATAAAATGTTGACAAAATATGTGGTGTCTTAGAACACTTTCCAAGTTCATACACAATGGGATTAAAGAATACCTAGTAATTGCCATAGTTAAATTCTAAAGGATTTTTAAATTTTATTTTCTTCAAATCACTATAAAAATAACAGATCAATTATCTAGTACCTAGTTTTTTTTATACATAATATGAAACAATAAATGTTCCATCTTACTGAAGGATTCATTTAACCATAACCCTGCTCCTAACCCTATTCAGTAAGATCAAAGGTTTAACTTCCTATCCATTTGACACAATACTCATTATTGGAAAACTCTTCATGGTGGAAAGTAAAAATCAACAAGTTCATGAAGAAGGTGTGAATGATCTGTTGAGGTGGTCATGTTTCTTTAAGAGATGATCAAAGGGTAAGGGGGGGACTCAGCCTTACCTTTTTCTTCAGTCTTTAGAGGAAAAGCTTTCTTTTCTGCAGCTAACAGGTCAGGCTTTGGAGCTAGGAGGTAGGGAAGAAAGTGAATACTAACTTTTAAAAATAATATACAGAAAGAACAAAAAGATGGTAATTTCTGGCACTCAATGAAACACTAAAATTCAAAATAATTTATTCATGTATATTTGGATTATTACCACTAATGTTCCCTTCATTTGGCACATTTATCTTATGAAAGCATCTATACATAAAAGACTTTGTTTTGTTTCAGTTGCAAAGTCATATAACAGGGATGGCATAATTGGACCACACCTGAAATCCTGGCACTCAGGAGGCAGGGGCAGAGGCAGAAGATCCTAAGTTTGAGGCTAATGTGAACTATCTAGTTAGCTCAAGGTTCACCTTCAGCTACATTGTAAAAATCCTGTCTTGAAAAACCAAAAGAAGCCCAGAGTGGTTGCACACACCTGTAAGCCCAGCACTTGGGAGGCAGAGACAGGCGGATTTCTGAGTTCGAGGCCAGCCTGGTGTACAGAGTGAGTTCCAGGACAGCCAGGACTACACAGAGAAACCCTGTCTCGAAAAACAAAAAAACAAAAACAAAACAAAACAAAACAAAAAAAAGTAGAGTATGGGGCCAGATACTGTGTAGCACACACCTTTAAACCCAGCACTAGAGAGACAGAGCAAAGTTAACATAAGTCAGCCTGGTCTATATAATAAGTTCAAGATTAACCAGATCTACAAAATGAGATCTGTCTCAAAGAAACAAAACAAATAAATAAATAAGCAATGAGTTTTGCTCCTCCAGGAGACCCAGGGTTAAATTCTCACCCGAATGTGGCAGCTCTTACAACCATCTATAACTCTAGTCCGAAGGTAGACCTGGTGCCTGCCCCCTTCTAGCCTACAGGGGCAGTGCATGCACATGGTGCACAGACAGATGAACGGACAGACAGAACAACCATACACATAAAATAATTTTTAAAATTAAGTATTTCAGTCAAGTCATTCTAAAACAGGTTTAAACTTGATTGGCTTTATTAACTCAATATTCCTATTACTAAAATACCCAAGTTACCTCTAAGATCCCCATTTTATTTTATTTTTGGAGACAGGGTCTAACTATATAGTCTAGGCTACTTGAATCCTAGAAGTGCTGGAATTACAGATATGCACCACCATCACTAAGATCCTTATTTTATATCATTTGCACTTCTAAAAATGATGAATTTAATGCACGTGAACAATTAATTTTGTATAGATTTAAAATACCATAATATTCATTTGTAGTTGTTAAAAGATTTATTTATTTATAATATGTGAGTACACTGTAGCTGTTTTCAGACACACCAGAAGAGGGCATTAGATCTCATTAGATGGTTATAAGCCACCATGTGGTTACTGGGATTTGAACTCAGGACCTCTGGAAGGACAGTCAGTGCTCTTAACCACTAAGCCATCTCTCCAGCCCCTTAATATTCATTTTAACTGAATATGCCCATAAAATTCAATAGTCTACCTTTTTGGTTTTTTAACTTAAAATATGAAAAATAATAAACTAAAGAATGCATTTTTTACAAACCTGGACCTTTTGCAGGAGGAGGTGGTTTCTTTGGTTTCTGGGGAGAGGGAAAAAGATTAAAATTAATTAACTACTTAAAGTTAAGATAAATTAGTCTACATTATATTGTTATCTTATTCTTGCCAAAAATAATAAAATACTAAAAAACGTAACAACTCTAGAAAGGGTGACTGAGAAAAATATTATTATATCCAAACAGATTCCTTGATCAAAGGTTAGCCAAATACTTTTTAAAAATTAATTAGGTAAGACCAAAAAGTCTTGATGAGAAAAATGTTTTCATTCTAATTTAATTAGTTTTAGACTTCTAAACATCATTTTGCCTTTCTTCATAGCTAAGGAATACAAACCTGGTCAAAAACACACGGAGGGGGGTAGGCCCCAGTAGAGAAACTACTACTGATGTTTTCTGTATAGCCACAATATAACATTTATACTCATAGTGTTGCTCTCTAGCTTAATCAAAGCAGTTTCTGTTTCCAGCAACCTATAGATAATTCAGAGACTCATAACAACATAGTGCTGAGAACGAACTAACTACGTCTCGGCACTCAGTTGTCTGTGTCTCAGCCCCACCAAGGCTTGGGAACCCCGCAGAACCAGGTGCAGAAAGACTGTGAGCGACAGGAGGTGGGAAGGAGTGCAGGGGAGAGCTGTGTCTGGATGTGCATCATGAACTCAAAGCAGCAGTGGCTATTTGCATAAGACTGAGCCCGTCAGCATTGAGGAGGAGTCAGAAGGCCCCCAATCCCCACCACCACCACCCCCACCACGCCCAGGAAGGGAGAGGCAGTGGATGGCTCCTGGGGAGGAGCTGTCATTTTTCTGTGCTGGAGCCACTGGTAATTTGCCCTTCCTCAAGGCTCAAGTAAATAAACCCCAACCCCAGCCAGCGGTAACAAACACAGACGATTACAAACTACTGGGGACATGAAGCTAAAAGGGTCTGCTGGAAGGGAAGGGTCTAGTAAGAAGGGGTGTGGTTAAAGGGGTAATGAAGCGAGGGGAATGGGATCCTTGCCTACTGCATGTCCAAAAAAAAGTCTGAAGAATTCTAGTCACAGTTAAAGGCAAAAGTCTCCTTTCCCCTCACTTTCTAAGCACTAATTCACTTTTAAGACTTCATTTAAAGTCATTAAAAGTTTCTAACACTTTTAATTATGTTGCTCCAAGTAATAATAAGTAAAAAGTAACACAATAAAAGCAGAAAAACAGAGTTCATTGAGAAAAGACTAAAAGTAGATTGAATGCAATGTAGCAAAGGAAAGACCTCAGACAGCCTAAGCTTCTAGAACGTAATTGCCAGTGGTGTACTTAATTAAAGACTCCAAGGATGAGCGTGCCCGGCACAGGCTGAACTGAAGATGACAGTGCTGTGTGCATCTAACTGCTCTGCCTTCTGATCTGTACGCTCAGGCATGTGGAGAAGTGTCAAGACATCAAAAGGCAGACAAGTACAAATGAATGATTCGGTTTTGTTAATACAGAAATAATACATATATAAGGAGGTTAATGTTCAGCTTTAAAGTACCTTAAAATGAATTGACACTTTTCATTAACTTTAAATAATTTCATTCAGAAAATTAAGGATATATTCAATTTATATAAAGCCAGCTTTTTGGTGAGTCAGAAAAGGTAAACAAGTCAAAGCTGGCTTTCAGTACATAGAGTCAATGTCAAGAATAAGATACAGGACTAAAATAAAATACTGTTTCATGGCAAATCCATTTTTACTTAAATGTACAATCTTATGAAACTATAAAAGTTATCTAGTAGCAACGTTAAAAACATTTATTTTTGAAAAAATATTGGTAAACAACATATTATCATTATTAAAACACAAACAGAATCTTACTGGAAAGTCTTTATCTAGTTCACTTATCTGAACAGCAAAGTTATCTGGAAATACTCCTTCTTTACCGTTCAGCTCACCCTTCCACCAGCCCGCTTCTCCAGTCTCCTAAAATGCAAAACAACAGTTACACCAATGGAAGCTACACGTAGTGTGTGTGTGTCCTCACATGCAAAAAGGTCCTTACCAGGTAGCCCAGGCTGCCTCAAATCTACCATCCTCCTGTTCCTACCTCTGCAGGCATGAGCTAGTAGCTATCATTAAATGAGAGGAAAGTTTACAGTGAGCTACAAGAGTGCTGAATTTCATTAGAGGGCAAGGCAGGCTGGGTGGACAACCTAAACACTAGTATAAAGTTTTCCTTGAAAAAAAAATTCTCTGCACATTAATTTCAGCAGAAGTTACAAAACTGGGTTTAATACGTAGGTGTGGTGTGCAGGAGGCTGACACTCACAGATAACTGAGTTTGAGGCCAGCTGAGAGAGGTCATGCTAGCCAGAGCAAGGCCCCCTTCAGTAACAACAAAAAACAAACACCTGGGTGTAAGGTTTTAAAATAAATCAATTCGTTAATTTAAAATGTTCTCATAGGGATAGGAGAGGTAGGAAGAAATATAATAGTAAGGAGAATCAGAAAAAAAATAAGGAATTCCTAAATTGAATTTTTAAGCTATCCTAACATTTTATATGTATATACTGAAAATTACTTATCTAGCAGCTTCAGAAATTAGCACTCTGCATAAAATACTGAGTTTTATCCGTCTAAGCTATGAATATTAAAAATTATAAGGGGTGACATTAAATGAGTGGGCTACTTTATCTACCATGTGGGAAGCTATGTGAAACACTGGCTATATTAGTTTCATTAAAGTAATCTTTTTGCTATCCTTTTTGAATCCATAATGTGTATACTTTAAAGGTACACAATAAAATATATTTCTAAAGCATCACATGCACTAAGCCAAATGTTAACAGTTTAAACAGTAAGATGAACTTCAAAACAAAACACACAGAATTATAGGAGTAAATATTTATTCTCTTGTAAATTATTATAACATTCTGCCCAGACCTACATACAAGAGCATTTTTTTTTCCATTACATGGCCTTAGAATTTATCCTAGTTTAAACAATCATTTATTTCTTTAAAATAGATGTACCAAGACTAGGGAGATGCCCAGCAGATAGAGGGGCTTGCCATTAAAGAGATGGCCCAGCAGATAGAGGGCTTACCATTAAGCCTGATAACCTGAGTTCAAACCTGACAACACATAGTGTAGGATCTGGAGAAAACAATTGCTACAAGTTGTCCTTGGACTTCCACATGCATGGTATGTGTACCCCTCCCACACAGATTAGCCATTTCACACGGGAAGATGAGTTACACACCTGTTACTTACTAATAAACATTTAGAGTGTACAAATCTTGGAATTAATAAAGGAATATGTAATGTGATCACTGGTCATTTTCTTTTTCAGATTTCTTATTTTAAACATTTGGTTATTTTGTGTACATGTGTGAATGTGCATCATGCACACGCCTGATGCCTGCAAAATCAAAAGAGGGTGTCTGATCTCCTGGAACTAGAGTTATAACAGATCTAAGCAACCATGTGGGTGTTGGAGACTGAACCCTGGTCCTCTGTAAGAGCAACAAGTGCTCTTTGCTGCCCAATCATCTCTCCAGCCCCCTGGTCACTGGCTTTTAATGTATCAATTATAAGTCATACACAGCACAACAAAAACTTTTAAAAAATCACTTTACAAGCTTGAATTTATGTTCCAAGGTCCCAGAACCTAAAAACAAAAATAAAGTCCCAGCCCATCTGAAGTTAATACTCTATAGGCAATGCAAGAAGGTACTTCTGTGAATAATGGCTCACTAAAAATATCTTACCTTACTTATCAAATGGATTATCTCCCCTTCTCTAAACGTAAGTTCATCTTCATTGTTTCCTGAATAGGAAAATAATGTTCTACAATATTCCTTAGCTGAAACAAAGAATATAAATACTGTGACTCACAAGTTGATTGATGCAGCAGATACTTATTAAGCATCTGTGCAAGGTTATATACTCAATAAGCAATTAAAGGCTAAATAATTTTTAAACGTATACTCAACATTAAGAAAACTTTCACTATCACTCAGTTGTTACTCAGTGTCTGATATGTGTCATGAATAGTTTCAACCTCAGAGAGATTCTAAAATGAACACAGTACAACACAATTCTCAACCTCGTGCACTATTCTGGGAATTAGTACAGTTTAACATGATCCTCTGGTGAGTTAGTAATATAAAAGCATATTTATACTACAGTGGTTTATTTTACAACTTACCTTTAATCTTGCCATCAATGTCTGGTTTTGTTACTTCCACATTCTGGGTTCTAGAGCCCAGAGACTGTAGGATTAAAGGCTAGAAGAGAAAAAGGCACTATTAACTAGCAAGTTAAAATAAAAATAATGGGCTAGAGAGATGGCTCAGTATATTAGTTTCATTAAAGAAATCTTTTTGCTATCCTTTTTTAATCCATAATGTGTATATTTTAAAGGTACACAATGTTGAAGTGGTTAAGACTACCTGTTGCTCTTCCAGAGGACCCGGGTCCAATTCCCAGCACCCACATGGTGGCTCACAACCATCTGTAACTCTAGTTTCAGAAGATCCAACCCCCTTTCTGGTCTCTAAAGGTACTAGGCACACATGTTGTACACAGATGTGCATGTAGGCCAAACACCCACACACAGAAAACAAAAATAAATAATTCTAAAAAATATTTTTTAAGATTTTCCCTTAACTTTAAATGTATGTATATGTGCCTGCCTACAGAAACGTGCGCATGAGCTCAGCTGACGTAAAGGCCAAAAGACAGCGCTGTGCCTGGAGTCCAGGTGGGAGGAAGTCACCTGACACGGACGCTGGGAACTGCCATCTGGCCCTCCACAAGCACAGTCTCAATTCTTAACTGCTGAGCTATGTGTCCAGCCCAGGAATGAGACAGGTAAACAGCTCCCTTTTATGTGTGTCCATCCCTTCATAATAGTCCTTATATTCAGGTAGGTAATCTAGCTAAACCCAACAATAAAAATTTAATAATCTGCTCTCGCCTCTCTTACTCTCACCTCTCGCTCTCAGCCTCTCTCTTGCCCTCTTGGGCTCTCCGCCCCTCACCCTCTCTCCACGTGGTCATGGCCAGCCTCCATTTCTCTACTCTCTCCTTCTCTCTGCCTACACTACCCCATTAACTCCCATCCTATGCCCTGAATAAACTCTATTCTATATTAAAAAAATAAAAATAAAAAATTAATAATCTAATAAATTCCTCAAATAGTAGCTACTACTTTTATTACCTGATAGTTGTTTTGCCTGCATGTATGCTTACATGTGCACCAGGTGTATGCAGTGCCTATGGAGGCCAAAGAGGACAGTGCATTCCTTCTGCTTCTGGAGTTATGGACAGTTGGACGTAACCATGTCGCTACTGAGAATCTAACCCAGGTTCTCTGGAAAAGCAGCCAGTGCTCCTGACCACTCAGCCAGCTCTCCAGTCCCAATAGCCACTAAGTTTTAAAACAATCTAAAAATAATACTAGTGAGTATTTACATTATGATTTAATAATAAAATTTCTAAAATAAATGTATATTGAAACTTAATCCTTGCAATTTTCTGCATCAAGTAGGGATTTTCAATCTTCCTTTTTACATTAGGAAGCAGCTAACCCATCAAAGCAGTAATTATAGTCCTGAAGCCCATCCCTGAAACAGAGGGAATATTTAGCACTCTCTGAATCAAAATATTTAGGTACTCTAACAAAGTATACTTATATAGTCTACTTAGACATTTCTCCTAACAATTAGACATAACACAGTATGGAAAGTCCTCACCACCTTCAACAAGTGATTTCTGGAGTATTCTGCTCCAATAGACAATATTATATGACAATAGTCTTCAATGGTTAAAAATAATATACTGATAACTTATTTATCATTATATTTTATGTCTTACAAAATACTTTAATTTATCCCAGGTCTAACCAGATCTTTTAATATGGTATCATTCTATTGTATTAAATAATCTAACTGAGACTACTCTCACTAATAACTGAGTAATGGGCATCATTAATTATGACTGGCAGGATATTAATATAACACCACTAATCAAATTAAGTTATTCAATACAATTATATACACTTTTAGACCTCAAAGTGACCCATTGTCCCTCACAGAGTAAAAAGCTATAGAACACAATGTCACAAAACAGAGTTCAGCCCATTATAGCCCAAATTTTATTTTCTTTCCTCCCTCACCGCACGCCCCCTTTTAAAAAGATTTATTTATTATATGTAAGTTCACTGTTGCTGTCTTCAGACACTCCAGAAAAGAGAGTCAGATCTCGTTATAGATGGTTGTGAGCCACCATGTGGTTGCTGGGATTTGAATTCAGAACCTTCAGAAGAGCAGTCAGTGCTCTTACCTGCTGAGCCATCTCTCCAGCCCCACCCTTTAAAAAAAAGAAGACAGCATTTCACTCTGCAGCCCTAAGTGGCCTGGAATGTGATGTAGACCAGGCAGGCCTCAAACTCAGAGATTTGCCTGCCTCTGCCTCCTGAGCACTGGTATTTAACCATGTAAATCATCATACTGGACTAGGCCCTAAAATCTTAATGACACTTAGTCTCAAAGATCGGAAAGGGCAGGGCAGGGCAGGGCAGGAAGCAGAAGTGCTCTTTTTGAATCCAACTCACAATTAAATAGAAAACTATGTAGCAAGCTGGTAAAGAAGACTTTTGAAAACTACTATCTTGAGAGAAAAACAAAGTATTTCACCAACCAAATGAAATGCAGCTGAACTGAGTAAATGATGAAGAGCTAGGGAGGTACAGATGAGGATGGCAGGACATGGCACAGCAGGCAAGTGCACTTACTGCCTTTAAAAACCCAGGTTCAGGTTCCCAACACCCTAACAGCACCTCACATACATATACCTCCAGCTTCAGAGGGTCCTGCTCCGGCTTCTGATATCCTCCCCCCCATGTGTGCACATGTTATGCACATATACACACAGACACACACACAGGAAACTATTTTTTAAAATGAGACTTATAAGGATAACATTAATTTCCTCTGAAGTAATTGCTTAGTTTGTAACTCCAAAATACAGACACTGGGAACATAAGCTTCCAAAGAATTGTTCAAGCCTGCAATCATTGCCCCCTGAAACAAAATCTTATAAACTCACTCCATTTTTAAAATGCTGATAAAATGCTAATAAAATTATCCAAACACTCAAAAGTGATGTTTGTAAATGTAGCTACTGTTGAGAATCCAGAAAGCCATGTGTCGGTGGCTTATACCTTTAATTTCAGTTCTTAGGAGGCAGAGGCAGGTGCTTCTCTGTGAGTTTGAGACTAGCCTGATCTACAGAATGAATTCCAAGATAAACAAACAAACATAATTCAGAGAAAAGTTGAGTAGCACCTGGGCAATTTAATATATTTCTTTTTATATTTACTTTAAAACAGCACTATTTTAGGTATCTATTAAATTTAAAAAAAATAACAAATTTTAGCTTTAAAAGAAAATATTTCCCTTTTATATTTATACTGATATAAATAAAAACCTTATGGCTGCCACTAAGAAAAGTCTATCTAAGATTTACCAATTAATAAGCACCCTAATTTTATCACACTGAAACACAATCTCTTTCATAAGTCCCCATGACCCCCAAAAGGAAATTAACAGGCTTTCAAACTTTTAAATCTTAGAAAATGCTTAGTGATGAGGGGAGAGCTCCCAGGAGGACCTAGAGTCACTAAGAAGGAAGCTTGGCTGAAGAAACTGCCTGCAGCAGACTGGCCTGTGGATCACGTCTGGGAAGCATTTTCTGACTGCTGGCTGATGTGGGAAGATCTGCTCAGCTACGCGAGCTCTGAAACTGATTTACTCTGTGGTTCCTGTCTCCATCCAGTTTGAGTCCTGCTTTGACTCCCCTCTTTCCTCTCCTAAGTTACTTTTGGTCTGCATATATTATAGTAAGAGAGAACAGCCGGGTGGTGGTGGCGCACACCTGTAATCCCAGCACTCTGGGAGGCAAAGGCAGGCGGATTTCTGAGTTCGAGGCCAGCCTGGTCTACAGAGTGAGTTCCAGGACAGCCAGGGCTATACATAAAAACCCTTGTTTTTTTTAAAAAAAAAAAAAAACCAAACCCAAAAAAACAAAGAGAGAGAGAGGGAGGGAGAGGGAGGGAAGGAGGGAGGGAGGGAGGGAAAGAGAGAGAGAGAGAGAGAGAGAGAGAGAGAGAGAGAGAAAACGAGAATGAAAACCAAGCCAGTACACACTACCTTTTCTGTTTTTTTCTCCTCTGTTTCACTACTGGAAGTTCTTGTCCTAAGTTTCACAGAACCTTCTTTAAAAATGTCTCCAAATCCAATTCCTCGGATTTTCTTTGGCTGTGCAACTGATCCAGGAGCAGGTTCACTCCCATTCCCCGGAGACGGCAACGGTGAGGTAGGGCAATTCAAAGGAACTTCTACAAGAATAATTTATTTTTGAAGAATGAAACCCAAAATAATAAAAATCTTCACATTACTTTCTACAATATCTATGCCTTATATTTGTAATTAAAAAAAGGAATGATGTCAATAAGATAAATGAATGATGTCAATAAGATAAAAAACATGGTACTCAAATATCCTAGAGCAGGATGTATATTACATTGATTTTTGTTGGTAAGTTGAATAAAACAATAGCTATTCTAAGTATATTTATTTGTATGACTAAGAAATTCTGGAAACTAACACTAAAGAGTCTTAGCAAGATGCTACAGCTTAGATAAAGGTTCATGTGGTTAAGTCTGGTCCCCAATAAATGGTATGGAAGGGTGGTGGAACATTTAAGCACCCCGTAGGAGATAACTGATTCATGGAGGAGGATTAACGCTGCTGTTAGGATTTGCAGGAATAGATTAGATCATCAAAGAGTACAGGACTATAAAGGAAGCTTCACAATCGTAGTTCTTTTCCTAAACGACCCTTTAATATTAACAGAACCATCCTAGATTTAGTATGTCTTACACAGAATATCAGGTTCTATTTCTCTTGTAACCTGTTCTGAGGCTTTGACAGTATACTTACCAGTTTGGCAATCCTGGCCTGACAATTTTCAGACCATTTATATTTAATAATTACTGATATATAAACCCATTAACTTTCTACTTGTATTATTTACTTATTTTTTTTATTCCCTTTCTCTCTTTCTCTCACCTTGGTTTATCCAGGATTTATTAGCATTCTGTTTGAACGGGTTATTAAATATACCCCTACAATACCTCAAGTGTGCTCTGACAGTCACTGAACACATATCTCACTAGTCACCCTAAAATCTGTCCTTTGTTGTTGTTGTTGTTTTGATTTGTTTTGTTTTGTTTTTTGAGACAGAGTTTCTCTGGCTGTGCTGGAACTCACTGTAGACCAGGCTGGCCTCAAACTCAGAAAGCTGCCTGCCTGTGCCACCCAAATGCTGGGATTAAAGGCGTGCACCACCACTGCCCGGCCTAAAATCTGTCCCTTTAGTTCTTTCATTAAGTTTGTACAGAAAACCCTACTCCACATTTTGTACCCTTGTGTGGTAACATAAAATACTTTTTTTTAAATCCCAAATGTGATCATTTGTTGAAAAATTAACAAGGAAATCATGAATTATACTGGGTGTTAAGGAAAAGTAATACAACACGGACACCTGATGAAAACATTAACAATTAGAAACAATCCAGTTTACCATTAATCTTACAACCATCTAGAAGCTTTTAAAGATGGCCCACATTTTCTTGTTTGTGTATACTAATGGGGGGGATGATGAGATGAAGGGGTTTATCTTGATTATCTTTATTTGGATATTTCCATATTCCCTAGCAGGTCTCTAGCTCAAGATCTCCAAAGTAAATTAACCATCTCTCCAACTTAAACCTATCTCCATAACAGCATCTGCATCAACCCAAAGACTACCTGGTAATCTCTAAGCCCTCTTCTTCAGTGTCTCTCTCCACAGCCCACCATCACTAGGTCCTATGTAATATAGCGTCTACTGTGTAGCTCTCCTATTCTATCCATGCCTCTCCATCACCACAGCATTCTTGTAGTTTAGACAAATGATCTTTCTACCTAAAATTCTTTCAACTGGTCCTGCCACCCAACTCTTCAATTGTACTCTCTCTACCCTACAACCAAAACAATGCTGCTGTTAAAAAAAAGTTGGTCGCCAGGCGGTGATGGCACACGCCTTTAATCAAGTTGGTCGCCGGGCAGTGGTGACACACGCCTTTAATCCCAGCACTTGGGAGGCAGAGGCAGGTGGATTTCTGAGTTCGAGGCCAGCCTGGTCTACAGAGTGAGTTCCAGGATAGCCAGGGGTATACAGAGAAACCCTGTCTCCCAAAAAAAAAAAAAAAAAGTTGGTCATTTTATACTCCTCTCCAAGCCTTCTCTGTGATTTAGTGCCCTGGCCCAAGATTCTTTATCCTATCTCCTTGCACTACTCCAAGTGGATCAAGGACCTCCACATAAAACCAGACACACTAAAACTAATAGAAAAGAAACTGGGGAAGACCCTTGAGGACATTGGCTCAGGGGGAAAATTCCTGAACAGAACACCAATCGCGGGCTGGAGAGATGGCTCAGCGGTTAAGAGCACAGACTGCTCTTCCAGAGTTCCTGAGTTCAAATCCCAGCAACCACATGGTGGCTCACAAGTATCTGATATAAGAGATCTGATGCCCTCTTCTGGAGTGTCTGAAGACTGTTACAGTGTACTTAGATATAATAAATAAGAAAAAATCTTAAAAAAAAAAAAAAAAGAACACCAATCGCTTATGCTCTAAGATCAAGAATTGACAAATGGGACCTCATAAAATTACAAAGTTTCTGTAAGGCAAAAGACACTGTCAAAAGGACAAATCGGCAACCAACAAATTGGAAAAAGATCTTCACCAACCCCACATCCGACAGAGGGCTAATATCCAATGTATACAAAGAACTCAAGAGGTTAGACCCCAGAAAACCAAATAACCCTATCCAAAAATGGGGTACAGAGCTAAACAAAGACTTTCACCTGAAGAAATTTGGATGGCTGAGAAACACCTTAAAAAATGTTCATCATTAGTCATTAGAGAAATGCAAATCAAAACAACCCTGAGATTTCACCTCACACCTGTCAGAATGGCTAGGATTAAAAACTCAGAAGACACCAGATGTTGGCGAGGATGTGGAGAAAGAGGAACACTCCTCCACTGCTGGTGGGACTGCAAGCTGGTACAACCACTCTGGAAATCAGTCTGACGGTTCCTCAGAAAACTGGACATGATACTTCCGGAGGATCCAGCCATACCACTCCTGGAAATATACCCAGAAGACTCCACAGCATGCAATAAGGATACATGCTCCACTATGTTCATAGCAGCCTTATTTATAATAGCCAGAAGCTGGAAAGAACCCAGATGTCCCTCAACGGAGGAATGGATACAAAAAAATGTGGTATATATACACAATGGAATTCAGCCATTAGAAACAATAAATTCATGAAATTCTTAGAGAAATGGATGGAGCTGGAGAACATCATTCTAAGTGAAGTAACTAGCAAAGTGGCTGGTTATAAAATCAACTCAAGCAAATCAGTAGCCTTCCTATACGCAAAGGATAAGCAGGCCGAGAAAGAAATTAGGGAAATGACACCCTTCACAATAGCCACAAACAATATAAAGTATCTTGGTGTGACTCTAACCAAACAAATGAAAGATTTATATGACAAAAACTTCAGGTCTCTGAAGAAGGAAATTGAAGAAGACCTCAGAAAATGGAAAAATCTTCCATGCTCGTGGGTTGGCAGGATTAATACAGTTAAAATGGCATCTTGCCAAAAGCAATATACAGATTCAACGCAATCCCCATCAAAATCCCAACTCAGTTCTTCAGAGTTAGAAAGAGCAATTCTCAAATTCATCTGGAATAACAAAAAACCCAGGATAGCTAAAACTATCATCAACAGTAAACGAACTTCTGGGGGAATAAATATCCCGGACCTCAAGCAATACTACAGAGCAGTAGTGTTAAAAACTGCATGGTATTGGTACAGTGACAGGGAAGTAGATCAATGGAATAGGATTGAAGACCCAGAATTGAACCCACACATATATGGCCAATTGATATTCGACAAAGGAGCTGAAAACATCCAGTGGAAAAAAGATAGCCTTTTCAACAAATGGTGCTGGCTCAACTGGAGGTCAACATGCACAAGAATGAGAATTGATCCACTCTTATCTCCTTGCACTAAGATTCTTTATCCTAAACATTTACCACATTCAATTATTTAATCCGCAGTCACTCTGATCTGAATGTCTTTCAGGATCTTGAAAAGCCTATATTTTGTTCCTTCACTCGCCTTCAAGGATGTTGAGGCACTGCCTATTTATTGAGGTCTCAATCATATGAACGACTTCTTCAAAAAGCTTCCCCTTTCTTACACAGATCTATAGTACTCTGTTGCTTCTTATCACAAATATTTTCATGTCAAGCTACATTAACTTTGACCTATGCAATAAATAGCCTTTTATTCTGAATGCAACAAAAGCTTCAAAGTTGGAGGGGGAAGTTGCTTTCTTATTAATCCCTGAATCCCCACAGTCTAGCACAGTATACAACAAGCACTCAATATACTAAAAGAAAACAAGCTATGGGTGTTAAATTAAGTGAACAGCAGTATTAATATGCAGGATTTCCTTTCAGTCTTTGACTATTAGACCTCATATGTAATGTGTCTCTACTGGCATGTAAATGGACTCTCAGATCATTGCTCAGACATCTCAATCATGGGTGAGGAAAATTAGAATCCAACAGGGAAATGACAGGGCAACAAAACTAAGAAATGCCTATTACTTTATTTCCTGTTATGCCCTCCATACATTAAGTAGCATAAAAGAAAAGAGCAGAAGCCCAACTGTGATTTTATTATAAAGTGGATAATCAGGAGTTCCAATTTCATCACCCTTAAAAAGTGATACCAATACCCTCAAAAGTTAAGTTTCACTTTCTAAACTGCTTGAAAAGTTCTCTATCTATCTATCTATCTATCTATACACACACACCAAAAAAATATATACATTCTTTCACTCATTGGGCCATCAACATGTCACACTATTCCACAAAATAGGTATTTGACAATTAACAAAAATTTATATATTCTAGTAAGTAGTTTGCCTACACACACACACACACACACACACACACACACACATTAATAAGGAAGAGTAAAGTCTACTTCCAGAAATCAAATAGACAACTGAAGTTAAAGGGTTGGAAGCTTCTAGTTTTTCATACAGAGCAGTCAGGAAAGTCATCAATACTGAAGTGATTAATAAAAGAATCTTAAATAAGACAAGAATCCATCAGAATATTCCAAAGAGCCTTCCACGCAAAGGCCCATTCTGGTCCCTACCAAGTGTTCTACATCCAGAGGAGCCAAGCAGAAAGGTGACTGGGCATATGTGTGATGGCTGCTGCTTTACTTGCTTTTCCTTGTTTTTACTTTTAAAAACACAACTATCTACATTGTTTTAGGTAGTATGGAGGTTTGAATAAGAATGGCACCCATAGACTACAGTTTGAATACTTGGCCATAGAGAGTGGCACTATTAGGAGAGGTGGCCTTCTTAGAGTGGGTTGGCTTTGGTGGGGGAGGTTTTAGAGTCTCAGAAGCCCAAGCCACACCCAATGTGTCACTCTCTTCCTGCTGCCTGTGGATCCAGATGTAGAACTCTCAGCTCCCTCTCCTGCACCGTGTCTGCCTGAGCACTGCCATGCTTTCTGCCATGGCAATAATGAACTAAACCTCTAAAACCATAAGCCAGTCCCAGTTAAATGTTTTCCTTTATAAGAGCTGTCATGTTCTTAGTGTCTCTTCAAACCAATAGAAACCTTAAGAAAAGTATTATAAATAAAACTGGAAATTACTTAATGTACACAATCAGATGTGCCTAAATTATATGCAAATTCTTTGCCATTTTACAAAGAAACTGCAGTCCTCTGATATTCAAGCACTGAATCTACTCAAGAAAGATCGAAGTAACTGGTCTACAATCTCCAAAAGTCTCAATGCCCAGACAAGAAGATAGAAAATAAAGGAACAAGTCTAAAGACATGAAATAATGTGTGTGGTCCTGAGACCAGAAGGAAAAAAGTCATTACAAAAGCACAATAGAACAATTCAAGTTTAAGTCTAGAAATAAACTATTTGTAAAACAACATCAATATAAAGTGTCCTGTCTTGATGGTGATAGTAATGTAACTATAATGAATAAGATTTTTAAAACAGATAGAGAGAGAACACAAGCAATAGCTAACACAAGGTGGGTTGTTCACAGTGCATACATCTGGGTAAAGAATACAGGGGAAGCTGGGCGGTGGCACAAGCCTTTAATCCCAGCACTTGGGAGGCAGAGGCAGGTGGATTTCTGAGTTCGAGGCCAGCCCGGTCTACAGAGTGAGTTCCAGGACAGCCAGGACTACACAGAGAAACCCTGTCTCGAAAAACAAAACAAAACAAAACAAAAAACAAAACTCAGCAGGTCAAAGAGTAGTACAGATAAGCAATATGGTAAAATAGAATCAGGGAAATACAGAGAAACCCTGTCTCGAAAAAAACCAAAAACCAAAAACCAAAAAAAAAAAAAAAAAAAAAAGAACAAGAATCAGGGAAATAAAAAGAAGAAACTATTCGACCAGGTTATTTTTTCCCTTTTATACCCATTATACTTGATTTTTTTAAAACTACATTAGCTGAAACTGACTGAACACGGACAGGAACAATTCTAAAAGATAAAGTCAGAGTCAAATGACTTCAGTGTCTCCACCAACCTGATTCCTCCTGAGCGTCGTGAGATTCGCCATCATCTGTGAACTCTAATTCTTTCACGAAGTTTGAGGGAAACAGTCCCATCTTATTGTTCAGGGTTCCACTCCACCAGCCTTCTTCTACCTGAAAAAGTTCACAGCTTAAAAGTAATAAAATTCTTTTAAGTGAAAACATTCATTTTATGGAAAAAATGGAGTTATAAAAAGAAATGACAGGTATGATGTAAAAGAAGCACTTAAAAAAAAGAAAACAACCAGGGAATATGATATAAGTGGATAAAATCTAATATTTCTAAAACAGTATTAGATAAGTCATGCATGGATATAATCATATTACTTACATTTTGCAGTGTTTACAATGAGAATTTACAACCAGTTGCATACTATGAAGCAACTACTTTTTATTAAACTGACAGATAATACAGTTAAATGCATTAACTGAGAAAGCACATAGCTCCTGACTGGACTAACATTCATACATTACTGGGCCTTGCATATAACATGCTTTAGTTTAAAAATTTTGTTTGAACAAAGCTGAATAACTCTTAAGAATATGAATTCCCGAGCAGTGGAATGATTCATCAGGCAGGAGTGCTTGCCCACCTTAATTACCTGAGTTTGATCCCTGGAAGCCACACAGTAGAAGAAAACTGACTCCCTGCACACAGACTCACACACATATGCATAATTAAAATTAAAAAGGAAGAAATGTGAAAGTATTTATAAATATATATTTCCTAAGTGGCATAAAATTTTATTTTCCCCTTTCAGTTAAACAATGATAAAACTACTTTCTCTGTGTTTATTTCATTATTGCATTCATTTTATGTATATGGGCTTTTGCCTGAATGTCTGTCTATGTGCCACACGTACGTGCCCCCACCCCATTCCACACCCGGCCATAAGGTGTCAAATGCCCTCAGACTGGAGTTACTGTGTGAGCTGCCTTGGGAATGTTATGAACTGAACTGGGGTCTTCCAGAAAAGCAGCCAATACCGAGTCACCCCTACAACCCTGAAAAAATTCACTTTCAAGAGTTTATCTAACAAGTACCTCCTTCCAAACAGAAATACTCTCATGAAATAAATTCTTTAACAAATCATTTTACTCACTAATAACAAAATTGCTCGATTTCTATTAAGCTAAAAACATTCAGTAAATTGCTCTCAAATCTTCTACTCCGGGTGCTAAGGGGTTTCAGTAACAGTAAACTGTGTCGCGTACACTGCTCTCTGTCACCAGTTACTATCAGCATCACAGCTAGAAATATCTCATTTAAACAAATCATTTTCAATGTTATTCACCTTATAACTGAAAATAAACTTTTCGCTATATAAACTTTTCTGGCTGTCCTGGAACTCATTAAGTAGAATGTGCTGGTCTCAAACTCAAAGAGATCCACGTGTCTCAGCCCCCAGACTAAGGCATGTGCCATCATGCCTAGCCTGAAAACCAACCTTTGGTAAGTAATTCATGTAACAGGTACTCACTATGTACAAGTCACAATGTTACTGCTAGTAAAAGATTCAAGTCTTCCCTGTGAGAAATCGCTTCCTTGCCTTTGCTGAAACAGCTAAGCTGTGAGACTGACTACAGAATCTACTAAAAGGGTCTAATAAGCACACAGCTACAATGCAATGTAACTGTTAGGCTTGGCAGCAATTGTCTTAAATCCCAGCACTCAAGAGAGAGAGGCAGGCCAACCTTTCTATGTTCCAAGCCAGCCAAAACTACATAGTATTTGTCTCAAAAAACCCAAAAGTACACTAATAAAAATGCAATGTAAAAATAAGCGCCATAATCAAAGTAGAGATGAAGTGCAATAGGCACAAGCTTGAAAGTACCAGAACATTCTCCCCTAAAAGCAAATGGCCAAAAGCTCAATAGTGAGCCACAGTAAAATCTTCTAGATAAAAAGCATATGGGGGAAAAAAGGTCACATCAAAATAAACAATAGCTACAGACAATATAGCTGGAATACAAATAGCTAGAATACAGTCTATTTGGGAGGGTGAAGTAAAGCAGCAGGCAGCAAGAGCTCAAAGGTCTTAGGAGACTTGAGGCAGTAGAAACTGGGCGTGATGACTGTGTGGCCGTGGCACTCACGGTACTAGGGTGGAGGAGCTGCTTTGAGAATGAGGCCAGACCAAGCTAAATTGTGAGTTCTAGGAAGTGAGCTAACAGAGTGAGATCCTGCCTCAAAGGAAGAAAAACTAAGATAAAGGATTGAAAATTATAAAAAAAAAAAAAAAAACAGTGTGCTATGCGACTGAATATGACAAAATGCCAGAGACACAAAGAAAGAACATCAACTCATTATTTAAACTCCAAATATCAGCAATTAGTTAAGAGTTACTTAATTAAGGAGCTCTTGGGAAGAAGGGTGGTAAAGAACACTCATTCCCACATAGCAGTAATGAACTGGGAATGGTGTCCATGCCTGTAATCCCAGAAGGGAGGCTGAGGCAGGAGGACCACCAGTTTAAGGCCAGTATGAACTATGAGATCCTATCTCTAAGAAATGAAAATACATATTCATCTGAAAACAGAATGCACAGTCTAGCCTGTTGGCACATGCCCGTAACACCGGTGCTTTTGGGGGGGGTGGGTTAAATTTGAGGCCAGCCTGAGCTATATAATCAGACCTTGGCGCAAAAACACCAAGGGCCCACTATGCGCAGAACTCTGAGTTCAACTCCTCCGTCAAGGGAGGAGAGGGGCTTTCTAGACACACAAAGTCACTAATCTTCACACATCCAAACTCAGGCCACTGCACGTCAGGCATGTGTGAAGATGGCTTCAATCTCACACCACAGCTGTGGTCTTGACAGGATTCCCACCAAGAACTGACCGTTTCTGTGCTCTACCTTTCAGTCTTGACTTCACACTTTCTAACTGTTGTATCATTTCCATAGTCTGAGGCTAGACTGTGAAAGCACTTCCTCGTGTTTGCTGATCCAGCTGCAGAGTTGTGAAACTGCCAAGCAAATCAAAACACCCTCTCTTCAAAGCTAGTCCAGACCTCAGGCTAGAGAACAGTCATATCAACTCTACTGGAGATCCAGAGAGTTTCGATGATTACATCAGCAGGTTTCCGAATCTGGCCAAATTCAGATTTGAGCCCTGACATGCTGCCATACTTGAAGAAATCTAAGCCAAATGGGAAGAACTCTGTAACTGTTCGAGCGGTAGTTCTAGTCTTTCAGGCTAGACATTAGGAGTGAATAAAGGGGCTGTCTTAAAAAGGCTCTCCGGCTGAGGCCCCAGCCATCGCAGGACAGACAGGCCGCCCTCCTATCTGCATACTTGAGCCACACAACCCAGAAGCAAATTAACAGTTGTTTTTGCCACTAATTTTAGGGTAGTTTCTTATGTATCATGAATAACAGCAATAAGCAATGTGACTCAATCTCTACCTCTGAGAAATAGAGATAAATATTCCCTTCTGTTAGACGTAAGTTGAAAGGAAATAAATGTGACACAGTACTTCTGACATAGCACAGGCTCAATAAACCGTAACTGGTGTCACCATCAAATTAACAGATCAGAACTGCCTTCTCTATAGGTATCCTAGAAGTTATTAATGAGAAATGAGAAATTATAATACAAAATCAATTTCTGCTACAATATATTTTATCAAAATACACTTTTGAAAACAGCATCCCCAACTGTCCAGCAAAATGTCTAACATTCCTTCAATGAGAAAAGCAGACGTAGAAATTAAATGCAACAATTCAAACAAGACAGACTTTAAAGCAATGTCAGCACTGCACTCCTACACCGATCAAAAGGGAATTTCCCTGTTACCTCTTTGTGCCAATAGCAAATTGCGAATCAAAGATAAGGCTCCTCAACGTTTGGATATTTAGATCACATGATTCTTATATAACATGAATTTTAGACAACACGAATTTTACTTTTTAGCACTATTACAGTGGTGTGTGTACACAGTGTGGTATGGCTGTGTGCATGCAGTGTGCAGCAGAGGGCAGAGAGGATCTTGGTAGAGAAACTTCTCTCTCTGCCTTTATGTGGTTCCAAGGATGGGCCTTAGGTAAACAAGCTTGAGTGACCTATCTTGCCAACAGATTGTATTCGTTTTAATCTTTAAAAAAATTGTTTATATTTATTCCTTAAGACAAACACAAAAATTATGTAGCAAGGACAAGTATAAAACTGTCTTTAAATTTGCTTTTCTGGCATAAATTTTCACTAATTTGTACATTCTGACAAGGCCCTCCTCTAGAAGCCACCCTCAAGCTGCTACGCTACAGGTACAGTCCTTACCTCTTCGATGACATCAATGACATCCCCCACGGCCAGTTCCAGCTCATCCTCATTTTGTGGAGAGTACTCAAAAAGAACTTTACACTGACGCTTTTTTGTCTCTACAAGAAATTATTTTAAAGATAGGTTAAGAAAGATCTCTAATAAAAAGAAGCACCTTTAGTCACACACTACAATTATATGACATGTAAGAAGGAAAAAAGCAAATGATTTAAACAGCTATTCACAAGCAACACTGGCTGGTTTTTAAACTTCTCCCATGATACACGTTCATCGCCAGACTACGCATAATGCTTTTTGTAATAGAAAACATGGATATGCCTGGTCCCTCCAATTACACAAAAGCAAAAATATCCAAAACCAACTTTTAAGACTACAAAGACATTTTGACAATAAAATTATAGTAAGCAAGCTCCTCCCATGATGATTTTCAGATTACTTATTGATCAAAGCCTAGGAATATTTAAGATACACTACTCCTAAGCAATTGTTAAAAGGAAGGCAAGATGGCTGAAGAGAAGCACCCAGAACTCCCTGCACACACAAAAAAAGGGGGGGGGGACAGAACAGGAGGGAAGAAGGGAGGAGGCAGGCTGGCAACAGGTAACAGATGGACAGCCGTGTGTTGAGATGACAGCATTCTAACATAGAAAAACAAAAGCCATATAAAGTCTACAGAGGCAGAGTAAGAGAGAAAAATATCCCAACATCCGTGTCCCTAGCTCTGCAGCTTGGAACCCTTTCCCCTCTGCTGGGGTAAAGGTGAAAAAGAATCAGAAAACTATCGACACAGACACTAGCACTCCTACCTACGTTCTAGGAGCCTCACAACCCTGGAAGCTTACATTCTAGAGAGAATCTGAAATATATCCACTAACTCCCTAGGATGCTGTAACCAGGAGGCTTCTTAAAAACATAATTTTCTGAATGTAGACAGCAATGTTTCAGGGGGTCAGACTTGACCTAGTGAAAAGACACTGATACAAATCCATCAAAAGAAAGGTACACGGAGAGATCTGGTATAAGGGATAGAGAGGAGAGCAAGGTGTTAGCCACAAAAACTAAATGATTAGAGAGAGTCCACCAACTGAGATGAGGGTGCAGTTAATCACAAGTAAACTTCTCTCCGCTCTCAGCTCCACACAGGAGGTTCCTGTCTCTAACAAGATGAAGAAAGGAGCTCCAAGACTGTTCTCAACCGCCGGGCAGTGGTGGCGCACGCCTGTAATCCCAGCACTTGGGAGGCAGAGGCAGGCGGGTTTCTGAGTTCTAGGCCAGCCTGGTCTACAGAGTGAGTTCCAGGACAGCCAGGACTACACAGAGAAACCCTGTCTCGAAAAAACAAACAAACAAAAAAAAACCAAAAACAAAAACCTTCATTACCAAAAGGACTACTACTCCCAGTGTAGGAAGGAGTTACACCACACAGAATGTATTCCACCACACAAAACTGGACTCCTACGCATCTCAATCCTGTGTCTCGAGCAGAAGTGGCTCTCTCGCTCTCTCCAATTCCAATACAAGCATCGATTATGCGCAACCTCCATAATCACACCGAAAGAAATCCTTAAGGAGTAGAGCGTGACAACATTATAGAACCAGCTAGAAATAAACTCAATTCAGAATAACAAACTATTACCCCAAGCTTTATCTTCAGTGAAGTAGGAGTTACTCATTTCACCAGACATGCAAACCTCAGTAAAAATAAAAAATATGAAAGCCAAAGTAACTTAGCTAGCTAAAAAAAAAAAAAAAAAAAGCAAAGCTCTGCAAGAGACTCAAAATATACTGAACAAGATGAAATTCCAGATAAAGAATTAATGTCAAGGAACTTAAGATAATGTTTTGTTGTTGTTTAAGCTTAATGAAATCCAAAGAAATACAGATGGAAAGATTAAGCAAACTTTAGAAAAACAAGGCAACAAATGAATTTTAAAAGAACTAACAGGAGCCGGGCGTGGTGGCGCACGCCTGTAATCCCAGCACTTGGGAGGCAGAGGCAGAGGCAGAGGCAGGCGGATTTCTGAGTTCGAGGCCAGCCTGGTCTACAGAGTGAGTTCCAGGACAGCCAGGGCTACACAGAGAAACCCTGTCTCGAAAAAACAAAACAAAACAAAACAAAACAAAAAAAAAAAAAAAAAAAAAAAAAGAAAAGAACTAACAGGAAATCCAGAAAATGATGAGTTTGGGAAATCAACACAATTTATCTGAAAACCTCAACAGCAGACTTAATTAAGGATGAGAAAAATGTCAGAACTTGAAGATCTGATTTTTGAAGCAACACATTTGAATAAAAATATAAAAACTAAGAGTGAAAAAACCAACATGAAAGATCTGGGAGGGTATCATTGAAGATCAAACATGCATGTCATCAACAGATTCAAACATGCGTGTCATCAACAGATTCAAACATGTGTGTCATCAACAGATTCAAACATGCATGTTATCAACAGATTCAAACATGCGTGTCATCAACAGATTCAAACATGTGTGTCATCAACAGATTCAAACATGCATGTTATCAACAGATTCAAACAAACATTTTAAAAGAGTAAGATCAAAGCAAACCAAATGAAATAGAAGAAAATTTCCCTAATTTTGGGAAAGGCATGCACAATCAGGGTCAGGATTGCTTTCTTTTTAACCCCTAACAGCCAGAAAAGTTCCTCTCTACAACACATCACATATGCAACCTGTCAAAGGGACACCACAAGAAAGACTTAAAACTCTCAAGAGAAAAATGGCAGATCACATTTAAGGCTAATCTTATTGGAGTAATGGTAGATTTATCAACCCTGAAAGTCAGACAGGTACGGCAGGTATGGTAGATGAGTAGTGAATCAAGAGTTCAAAGTTTACAGTATTTAAGAGCCTATCTCAAATTAAATAAACAACAAATACCAGAAAGGCATCAACTGAAGTCAGCTTCAATGCAATTACAGCAGGGACAGTTTCAACACCACACTATCATCAATGCATAGACCAACTGGTCACAAACCAGAAGAGAGAAGTGGAAACATAAGATTTATTCAAGACAGGACTAGAGATAAATGGAGTTGACTCTTTGTCTCAATATCTCCTCCATCTTCAGGGGAAGTTAGCCATTAATTCCCTGCTTTTTCCTGTACTAGGCAGGTGCATTCAACCTTGGGGTTTAATCTCTTTTTCTTCCAAAGTGATGAAGGCCAGCAAGATGGCTCAGCAGGTAAACACACCTGCCTTG
This sequence comes from Apodemus agrarius, assembly GCA_964023405.1. Lineage (NCBI taxonomy): Eukaryota > Metazoa > Chordata > Mammalia > Rodentia > Muridae > Apodemus > Apodemus agrarius. The sequence continues at coordinate 29,917,640 of OZ030014.1, forward strand.
CCACCAAGCCTGATAACCAGAGTTCGATCCCTGGAAAATGGAAGGAAACAGGTCTGGAGAAGAAAGGCAGAGCTGCTTTCTCCTACTCTCCACTGAATAGCAGAGCACACCAAAGAGTAGCTATGCTATTTTTACTTTCCTGGCGATTAGTGGTCCTATGATCTTTAAATATTAGGCAAAATAAATATCATAAATATCTATTTCGTACTACTTAGCTATAATATTTCCTGTGGGAATATTTTAGAGCCCATGGTACAATAATACTGCATTTCTGTTGGGTTTTTTTTGTTGTTGTTTTGGTTTTTTGGATTTGGTTTTTTCGAGACAGGGTTTCTCTGTATAGCCCTGGCTGTCCTGGAACTCACTCTGTAGACCAAGCTGGCCTCGAACTCAGAAATCTGCCTGCCTCTGCCTCCCAGAGTGCTGGGATTACAGGCGTGCGCCACCACGGCCCGGCTTAATACTGCATTTCTAACAAGTTTCCAGGGAGAATTTTTCTGCTAAGCTAAGAAAACACACTTTGAAAATAAAAAATAGTATTTTACTAGCTACAAGCATCTGAGTTCTCAATTCAAGCCTGGTGCCAACCACCTTTACCCACTGAGCCATGTTGCCAACCACAATTTTCAAATATATACTGGTCATTTGATTTTATGCTCCCAAATCCCATCTGACTACCCCTGAACTTGTCATCCTCCTGCCTCAGCCTTTCCCCCTACCATCGATCATCTCTGAATAACTTACTTAAAAACCTAAAGTAAAATTTTATTTTCACCTGTGTTTCCATTTGTCAGAGAATGAGTTTTTAAAGAAGCTAGAAGCCGGGCGGTGGTGGCGCATGCCTGTAATCCCAGCACTTGGGAGGCAGAGGCAGGTGGATTTCTGAGTTCGAGGCCAGCCTGGTCTACAGAGAGAGTTTCAGGACAGCCAAGGCTACACAGAGAAACACTGTCTCAAAAAAACCAAATCAAAAAAAAAAAAAAGAAGAAGAAGAAGAAGAAGAAGAAGAAGAAGAAGAAGAAGAAGCTGGAATATATAGTTAGACATTTGCTTCTCGCCATTTCTACATTTTATTCTTTTAAATGTTTTACTCAGCTTACTCATAACTACACACACTGGCAGGATTCAGTGATGGTCACAGTGTGCACTGATTACGTCCAGCTACCCAGCACTCACACCACAAGCCCCAGTAATCCTTTTCTAGACTACTTGGAAGTATATACCATTATATACTTAATGTGTTATTGTCTTTACCCCATTATCAACTGATGGGCACTTAACTGATACTATAATTTCACTACTGAAAATGGGGCCGCTCAAACACAGGTATGTATCTATTTTGTACACTGTATCTATTTTGTACACTGCTTCCTTTCTTTCTAGTACATAATCCAAGAATACAGCTGGATTTACGGTACTTTGATTTGTTTGTGAAAGGGCCATGGTTGGGAGGTGTGGCTGCAGGAAGCATATTATGGCTTCACTCTATCTAAATCCAGTTCTCTGTACTTCATGCTTGCAGTTGAATATGAGAATTTTCAGCCAGCTCTTCCGGCTGCCATGACTCCCCACTATGAAGTCTTACCCCTCTATAGCTCCAAGCCAAAATAAACTCATTCTGAAAATTGCCTTTGATTGTGGAATTTTATTACATCAACAGAAAAGTAATAACTTTGCCTAGCTCCAGCTGGGATCCATTCCTATAATATCCTTAGTCAGCTAAAGAGGGGAAAAAACAAAAAACAAAAAGACCCAGCTATCACGCCATCTCATGCTTAGATACATATACCCAAAAAAAAGGGGTATTCTGTTTTGTATCTATAGCCTTTAAATCTGTCTAGCCTGTGCTAAAGAAGAAACATTGTCTTTTACACCCAGAATTAAGAGTTATAGAGTTTATTAGCAGCCCTATTTATAATAGCCAGAAGCTTGAAAGAACCCAGATGTCCCTCAACTGAGGAATGGATACAGAAAATGTGATACACACACACACACACACACACACACACACACACACACACACAAAATGGAGTACTATTCAGCCATTAGAAACAATGAATTCATGAAATTCTTAGACAAATGGATGGAACTGGAGAACATCATCCTAAGTGAGGTAACTCAAAAGAACACTCATGGCATGCACTCACTGATAAATGGATATTAGCCTAGAAGCTTGGACAATGATGCCCAAGTAGATGGAAGGAGTGGCCCCTGGTCCTGAAAAGGCTCAGTGCAGCAGTGTAAGGGAATACCAGGACAGAGAGGTGGGAAGGGGTGGATTGGGGAACAGGGGGAAGGAAGAGGGCTTATGGGACTTTGGGGGAGGGGAAAGGGGAAATCATTTGGAATGTAAATAAAGACTATATCGAATAAAAAATTTAAAAAAAAAAAAAGAGTTATGGAGTTTATAATGATCAGAGATCATAAATTACTCTTCCATTAGTTTGAAAATTCCCAGGGTAGAAAAACTGCACACAAAGATACAGTTCTATGCTGTTCCACTCCACTATTTGTCACCAGTCACTAAAGTAGCTAAAACTGTCCAGCTGAAAGCAGGATAGGTGATGCACAAACATTACTGGAATATCCCAATTTTCTGGGGGACACAAAAGATTAAAAATAAACTTTCAACGGATCTGTGGAGGCGCACGCCTTTAATCCCACTTTAATCCCAGCACTTGGGAGGCAGAGGCAGGTGGATTTCTGAGTTCGAGGCCAGCCTGATCTACAGAGTGAGTTCCAGGACAGCCAGGGCTATACAGAGAAACCCTGTCTCGGAAAAAAAAAAAAAAAAGAAGAAGAAGAAGAAAAGAAAGAAATCTTCATTTTTCAAATGAAAATGAAAAACAAAAAAAAAAAAAAAAAAAAAAAACAACTTCTGTGGTGTAACCCAATGCTATAACCCAGGAAGCAGCAGTTTTCTTAATGGGCAATGATGTAGCAAATAACACTGTGACAATAAGGAGGCTGTACAAATAACATTAACACTCATATTTACAATTGGGAGTGGAAGCCTTCCTATTGGCCAATCACTTCATCTCACAAGAGAGTTATGGACAACAATGTCAAAGACACTATAATCTCAACAATCTCAGATAAGTGTGGTTAAACAATTTGTAGGCTGGCAAAATGACTTCCTCTGAGCTTTAGAACCTGAGTTTGATTCTCAGAACCCATCAAGTAGAAAAACACAGCTCCTTCCACAAGTCTGCACATGCACACACACTAGATAGGTAAGTGGGTAGGTGGGTGAGTAGGTGGACAGGTGGGTAAGTAAGTGGACAGATGGGTGAGTAGGTGGACAGGTGGATGGGTAGGAAGGTAGGTGGGTGGGTAGGTGGACAGGTGGGTGAGTAGGTGGACAGGTGGGTGGGTAGGAAGGTGGATGACTAAGGAGGTAGGTGGGTGAGTAGGTGGACAGGTGGGTGAGTAGGTGGACAGGTGGGTGAGTAGGTGGACAGGTGGGCAGGAGGATGGATGCAAGAACATGCATTTCTAAAAATATCCACTATTTCTCAATAAATCAGACTGAACATGGAGTTTAACAGGTTTTTTAGATGTTAAAACATTTATTGCCGGGCATGGTGGTGCACGCCTGTAATCCTAGCACTTGGGTGGCAGAGGCAGGCGGATTTCTGAGTTCGAGGCCAGCCTGGTCTACAGAGTGAGTTCCAGGACAGCCAAGACTACACAGAGAAACCCTGTCTCAAAAAAACAAAAAAACATTTATTATCCATTGTCATAAGCACTGTAATCATTCACACATGTTTAATACTTTATATTTTTAAATGGCAGTCTTTGAGAATGGTATTGTTACCTCTTTTCTTTTCTTTCCTTTTTTTTTTTTTTTTTTTTGGTTTTTTTGAGACAGAACTCACTCTGTAGACCACGCTGGCCTCGAACTCAGAAATCCGCCTGCCTCTGCCTCCCAAGTGCTGGGATTAAAGGCGTGCGCCACCACGCCCGGCTGTTACCTCTTTTCTTAAATGAAGATGAGGAAAAAAAAACTAAAGTAAATTTAAGTCAGGCCATAAAAGTGATTAACTTTCTGTAATCTAAACTATATTGGCACAATAACCCTACAGGTGTGATAGTGGCACCCATACCTTGGTGGTAACCAAGAGCTCTCTAATTGAATTTAGGACCCATTTAGCAAGAGGGATACCATATGCCCGATACTGGTAAACCTAGTACTCACTGCTTTTGAAATCATGGTTACTGAAAGAGAATCTACAACCCGGTAATTTACTAAACCAACATCATCCCTAAAAACAATCCATAAACATCTGTCCTTATACCACAGAAAAGTGTAGTCTCCATCCCTCACCAAGGAAACCACTTTGCTATAGACAGAGACCACTAGAGAAAACCACAACCAATCAAAAGCAGAGTTGTGGAGCCCAGTCCCAATGGATTCATGTATAGAATCCAGAACCTAAGGCTCAGGAGACATTGCAGAATAGAAGGCAAAAAGATTTGAAGAGCCAAAGGATGGCTGTGAGAGTGTATCTCACAGCTTGCTGTGAGAGTGTTTCTCTTAGTCATATCAGAGCCTATACCCATGAAGTCTTACCAATACGACCACCTGAACATGAGGCACACAAGGATGACACCAATAAGCATGCCATACCCACAAGGCCTCACCCCTACACAGGTAACTTCAGGCAACCGAGTAATGCTGGGGAAGGAGAAGCGACCCTCCCCGGGGACAATTAGCTGTCTAGTACCAATCGATGAAACCATACATACAAGCAGCATGATATGAACGCAATAGATTATATTTAGAAGTATGTATGAACAAAAACATGCATGCATGCAAAACCAATGAAAAGTGAGGCCATGATTTTGAAACACTCAAGGG